>OW569399.1:9435656-10054813 GCA_937620795.1 Thecophora atra | reverse complement strand
CATCTCAAAAAATCCCACTCGTAACTGCAAAAGTTTCGTCTCGCTCTATTTATGTAGACATTATACATTGTCTATACTATTTAAAGCTCTGTTTCAATTTCCCCAATCTAAATTCTTTTTTATATTTCCATTATTTATTTTAAGTTAAGTTCAAAAGCTTAGATAACAATAAACAAGAATTGATTAAAAACAGTTAATAAAAAAAAATAACCTGAAATCATTGTAAAGAAAAAAAAGAAGCATTTAAGTTGAATTTCAAACGGTGAATAAAAAATAAATAATTGAAGAGAATAACAATACAAATTTTGCCTTAATTTTTCTATTTCATTTAATGCGTAATCGTATTAAAGTCAAATATTTGGTCTATGTCTCGGGTTTTGTTCATTAAAACGCTTCAGACCGAGTAGATCTTTCCAATCTTAACCATAATTAAGGTACATTGTCGTATGTCCTTGTGAACAGAATACAGATTTTCAAAGCTCGTGTCTAAACAGCTGTGGAGCTGCTGAATGAAATGTGTCTCACGTGTTGATTGTACAGTCAGCAATATTTCAATTACTGTAATTTCCATCCAGTTCATTCGCAGTTGGTAGTTTTTCGGCCTATGAGGCCCACAGTCTCTACATCTGGTTCTACGTAACGTTATGGGTACATTTCACAGACTAGTAGCATATGGATGGTATATTTGTACCTGTAACAATTCCATCTGTAAGTTATTGCTAGTGGGTAGTACGAATCGTGAAAGAATGTCGTTAAATTATTGAAATCAAGGATTACCATAGAATTTATCACAACTGATAATACAAAAAATAATGATAAACTCATATAATTAAAAGAAACAAACACAAAAAAAGAAAAACAAATGGCACAAAATATGAATTGATAAATTTGAAAATTGAATTGAATTAATTTTTATAACAAATCTTAACTCGTTAAACATTAATTAATTTTCAAAACAATAAAATGGGATATTTTTAAAAAAAATAAAAAAGGAAATTATTAAAAGAAACGGAATATTTTAATAAAAACCATAACCAAAGCTTATATAGTATTGGAATTAAATATTTTATATATTACAAAAATATTACGTAAGATTTGTGCCAACAAAAAAACTTACTTCTTAAGCATTTCTGAGCAATGATTCTAATTTTCAATATGTATTTTACAATACTTTGTGTATTTTCCAGCTGAAATATGTAGATCTCGTTAAAACAATAAAAGGACACTTATTTCGTAACTTCAACATATAGTCTCTTTATCTGTAAAATATTCTCAAGAAAAGATGTGAATTTTTTTGGCAATTTTGCTATGGAAATGTATAAAAGTTTTCTCAAATGCTTTTGAGTAATATACTATGCACAGGATCGGGAAGAAGTAAACTAATTCTAGGCTAAATGGGTTGTAAGATTATTTTGAATTAACTATTAGGTTATTTGCTTTCTGTTACCCCGATGTTACTGAGCTCCCACTCAAGACCTTGTCCACTACGGATAAAACACGACTTTCGTGGTTGTGCCAATTGTCAACCGTGACAGGTCAATGACTTATGGCTGATAAGCCATTAAATCATTTGAAGTTAATACCACTTTAGAATTTTTCTGAAGTTTTATTGATTTCTTTCATTTCCTTCTCTCGATCTTGTCCCGCTCTTTTTTGCAACTATAAAACTGAAAATATTGGAAAAGCTTCGCGAGACATTGTTTGTTGTTGCTTGCTGTTGATTGATATTAATTTGTATTGTTATATTAATTAATTAATATATAATACTAATTAATTGGCACATCGTGTAGGTATTTCAAAGCCAAAATTCTCATCAACGGCACGGAACTGTAACTATAAAAGTTTATAATAAGCAGCGTTGAAAACATTGTAGTTATTTTACCCATCATCATCATTAACTACATAATAATCGCAATCATTATCATTTTCATAATAACAATTGCCATTTCTATCGATCAATACACTGACAAAAAGTTTTACGAAAATAATACCTATTGCATAAAAATCCTCGTTTAATCGTGATCCTTAACCTCTAACGTCCTTTTATATATATTATACGTTATATATATATTATACGAGTATATCCGCAGTCATAAATTTGCTTGATGTTTTTATTACGAGTTTCGTTGTTGGTTCAATAAAATTTTGAAGAAGAGAAGAGCAAAAGTTGACGACATTTTTATTGTATTCCATGAGAACCTAGAAAAATTGTTCCCAATACCAGCAAAAGAGAGAAGGGGCTGGTTGGGGTGTGGCATAAATTACCAAAGATGCTGTGGTTTATTTTTTTTTTTTTTGCATAATCGTATTTTCTATTATTGTGCATTTGTTTTTGCCTGTTTATAAATTTGTTTGTTTTTTCTTTCTGTACAATTTAACATTTTACAGCAACACCAATACAATAACAACAACAACAATAACAATGCTATTATATACACACACACACACACCTTCATACATATTAATTATTATTACATTAATTTTTTTTTTTTGGGTTCTTAACAAAAGCAAAATTTGCCCGAAGCTCGTGATTAATTATTTATTTTACAAATTAACAAACAAAAGAAATGCAAAACCGACTAAATTTTAGTCAAATAATTAATAATAATATTAACGAGAATTAAATCATTAATAATTAATTTATTAACAAAAGCGAGTGCATTTAAATGTTTTTAAATTAAACTTGAAATTCCTTTGCTTACCATTAATTTTGCAACTTTTCCTTCCTCTCATTCTAATCCATCGAATTGACTGTTTTTTTGAGGCATGCTACAAATCAAAAACCAAGAACAAGAATAATTTAACCACCTTGGCCAATAATCTACATTTCGATATTATTCCTTGGTTAAATAACACTCATCACACTAAAATCAACTCTGCACATACACGCAACACACAAATAAATATTGGAAAAATATTAAAATAAAATCAAAAAAATTAAAAATAGCTTTCGAAAAAGTTAAAAAAAACCATAAAAAACAGAAAACAATAACAAGATTGAAACAGAAAAAGCAAACAAATTTAAAAATACCAAACAAATTTCAGGCTTTTCTTGTTCGGTAATAAATACCGCCACCAAAACCACCGCCATCACCACAACCACCACCAACAACAGCAGCAACAACAAAAACTATAATAATAATAATAATAATAATGACAATGACAATAATAGTAACTATCATACTACACATCATCACAATCGACATCATCATCACAACCACCATCATCATCGTCATCAGCAGCAACAGCAAGAACAGCAACATCTGCAGCTTACACGCTACGCCGCTGGCAATGTCGCCAATAACAGCAGCAACAACAACAACATCGTATCCACATCGAACTCCAACAACAGCAACAACAACTTCAACTTTGACAGTTTTCTGTTGGGCGGGGGCGTTGGCGTTGGCGTTGGCGTTGGCGTTGGCGTTGGCGTTGGCAGCAGCACAGGCGGCGGCGGCAGCGGTTTCAGCTTCGGTATCGGCGAAGAAAATTTCACATGTCCTCAATGTTTTCGTACATATCGACGACACGGGACGCTGCGTCGCCATCTGCGCCAAGAGTGCGGCAAAGGAAAAAGCATGGTTTGTTCGGTTTGCGGCCATCGGACAAAGCGAGCCGATCACCTGCGCCAACACGTTCGCAAAAAGCATCCGGAGATTGCGTTGCGTTCGATGTTCCGTCGGCCGTCCAATCCGCAGCAGCAACAACAACATCGCACTGCGTCGGCAAGCATTTTACAACAGCAATTACAAAATCAGTCAGCTGCCGGAGGAAATGTTTTAAATTTGAAGGCCCCATCGCCGCCATCGTCGTCGTCGGCGTTGTTACCGACGTCTGTAGCAACCTCGAATGCTGCTGCTGCTTCGGTTTCTGTTTCTGCCACCTCCACTGTTGACCTTCTTGATGTCGAGGACCTTGTTGAGGATGCAACCAGCAGCAGCATCACAGCAACAATCGACAGTTGCAGTAAAAGTTGTAATATTATTAGCAGCAATAGCAACAACCTCATCAACATCACTGGCACTGATGTTGCTTGCGTTGTTAATTTAGATGATGATAATGATGATGGTGGTGATGTTAGTGATGTAGCTCCGTCGATGTCGGCGCCGCTACAACTGCAACCGCCGCCTGCTCAGCTTCCACCGCCGCCGCCGGAGCTAACTTCGATTTCACATGCGGATTTCTACCAGCAACAAATGCATCAACAAGCTTTACAACAGTTGCAACAACAGTACCATCAACAGCAGCAACAACAATTACAGCATCCATCTTTAGCAGATGATGAGAAATTCGGCTTTTTATCGTAATCAAAAGGGAAAGAAAACTCCTTTATGTTCTTTTGTGTGTTTGCTGGTTTTTGCTAGAAACTATTCGTAAAAATCAATTATCAATCAACATCAAAAAGAGCAAAACTAAAAAAAAAATTTCCAATATTTGCAAAACTCTTACAGATTTTCTAAGAACTTGGAAAATTCTTGCACTGTTTATAGAAAAGTTTCCTTATCGAAATGTTTGCGATCATCGTGGCGTGTAGCAAATCCTCGTTTATTTTTCTCTTCTTGGGTCGTTTTGATTTCTATTTAATACTCTTTAGTGCACTTTTATTCGTTGGTCCTTTATATGAATCACACACAAAAAAGTTGTCTGGGTAAAACTGATAATCCAATATCCAATTTGTATCAACTTCATATCATGAAGTAGCGGCAACTAAAATCCAATTTTTCACCAAAAGTGCTTCCTACAAAGTGTAGTTTTGTTACTCGATAGAGCCACAGCGTCGATAGCTCATCTTCTGTTTGTCGAAACATCCAATTTGTTTAATTTCAATGACCTTTATGTTCGGAAATCAGTGTAATAGTTTACGTTTAGTGCCACACTGAAGAAACTGGTCCTTCACTGTTTTGGGAACAGTGAATGAAGTCAGCCCAAAATTGTCAAGCATTACCTAAGTTAACCCGAAGAAATTTCATATCCTAATAGCGCAATCAGTCTTGATAGTGATACAATCACATAATACAGCTGTGAAATGCCTTAATAGTGCTATACAGTCTCCTAATAGTGCTATACAGTCTCTTAGTAGTGGTATACAGTTTCCTTATATTGTCATAATAATGCTATACAGTCTCGAAATAGTAATTTAGCTGAAGAGTGTGTGTGTCTTGGCTTGGAAACACCCATTTCGATTGTGAAAGCCATACGAAGGCATAAGCGACATTACAATATGTATATTTAACAAAAAAAAAAAATACATGTCCAAAATAAGTCTCAGAATTGGATATTTTTTCCATGAACGAGTATGTAATAATGTATCAGATAGTAAAAAGGAATTTACCAATTGCTTATACATATCTGAAATGATATAAAAACACTTTGGATGTGCTGTTATATCTGCTTAAAATACGAACCATTATGGGTTCTGTAAAGGATTACGATATGCCATGCATGATTAGTGTGCTAACGATGCCTTAAATTATAGTTTTGGAATACTGACCCAATTTTTTTTTTATTGTTTTTTTTTCGAAACTTTTCTATAAACGATGATGGAAGTTTAAAGAATTGAAGAAGTTTAAAGAATTGAATGAAATAATCTTTCGAATGATTAAAAATACTCTTCGCTCATAGTTGTCAAACTGTACAAAGTGCAATCGGAGCTTTAAGCTCATTCTCTTCCTTTTAAACGCATTAAAGCCAAAAATAATCAAACCAAAGAAAAACCGAAAAAAGAAAATATATTTTATTTAAGACGCATTTAAAAACTGAAAAAAACCATAAAAATTCAAGCAGAACAAAGCTAAAGAACAATGAATTTATATATAAACTTAACGAATATATTAAGATTTAGTTTAAAAAGAATTGACGATGTATCGAGTGAATTGAAGAATTGAATTGAATGCAGAAGAACTGCGCAGAACTGAGAAAAGTGAGTGAATTATTAACAGGCAAAATAAAAAGAAGACGGAGAAGAAAAAACAAAAGAACCAAAGAAAAACGAACGAACAAATGAACCGAAACAGAAAAGCGTCATGTAAAAAAAAGAGAAAGGATGAAAAAGTGTTTATTTAATATTATCAGACAATTTTTTGATAATAAATAATATTTTTATTACTGTTATTATTGTCACAATCACTTATTATTACAATCATTACGATTATAACAAATGCAATTATTATTATTGTTCGTATTATTACAAAAGAAAAGAAGAAGAAAAACTTGCGTGAAAAAATATTATTTTTTACATGAAAATAATGTGCAATCTTTTTGATAAAAACAAACAAAAAAATAGTTTAAAACTCTGAATAAAAACTTTTATTTCATTTAATACAAAACTAAAAACAAAATCTTGTGTGTTTAAAATGTTTTAACAGGTTGAGGAAATTGAATAACAGTGGATTAATTCATTGATTTAAGAAACGATTCATTGAATAATTCATTGATTAATTCATTCATTGATTGGTTCATTCGTTGATTGATTCCTTCTTTGATTGACTCATTCGTTTATTGATTCATTCGTTGACTGATTTATTCATTGATCGATTCAGTCATAAATTGATTCTTTCTTTGATTGATTCACTCGTTCGTTTATTGATTTATTAATCCACAAATATTCAAAAATACTTTGTATATTATTTTCATTACATTTTATACATTAATTTTTATTTGCTAATGTTTTTTTTCAAGTGTATTTATGTATATTATTATTAATTGTTTGTTTATTTATAATTAACCGTTATAAGGTGCGATATTATATCAAAAGTGTCCCTTTCAGTCAGTTTTCAAGTGTCATTTCTCTATTCTTTGTTCTACACTCACTTCATCACACGCTCTCCTCTTTTTCTCCCCCCTCTCTCTCTGTCTGTGTTACTCGATTTTCCTTAAATTTGGTGATTTTTGAAACGATTTTCTATAGTAAATAACGACCAAACCCCAAAAACAACCTTTGAAATTTTTTGTGGTGTTGCTTTTAAAAAGTTTCTGAATCATTTCCCATCCTACTCCTTTTCTTCTTCTCCATCTTCTTTCCGTCTTCTCGTTTCCTCTTTATAAAAAATATTTGTTTGTTGTAAATTATTATTTTCAGTGTAAGCGGCGGCAGAGGTGTCAGTTTTTTGTTTGTTTTAACTCCAAATTTTAACAACTATTATTAAATAATACAAAAACAAAACAACGACAACAACAAAAACATTTCAATCAACAACAACAATAAAAATACATTTATATTATTTCACTTACACTGAGAAAAAAATGTGGCATACAAAGATTTTGTCGATACAAAAAGTTTACCTCAAATATGTCAAAAAACAATTAATTAAAATACTAAAAATTATCAATAGGCCACTCACTGAACCCTGACCCTCGCCCCTCTTGACCCTTTACCAAACCATCACCAAAAAAAAAAAACGAAAAAAAGAAACAAGAAACCAACCAAAAATCATCATCAATTTTTCAGATTTGCGGACGTTGTATAATTTTGCAACAGCAGCAGCAGCTGTTGCAGCCGCAGCGGCAGCAGCAACCACATCAAATACAACGACCGCCACAACAACAATTGCCATCACCAGCAGCAGCAGCAACACTAAGAATAACAATAATAATAATGGCAACATCAATAAAAGTTGCGGCAACAGTTTGTCCAATGCATTCAATTGCTTAAACAACAACAACACCAGCACCAGCAACAATGAAAACAGCAACATATCTGCTTCGGGAACGCCAACAACTCCGGTGCCAGCCTCTTTACTCCCCGGCGACTTTGTTGCCAACGCCTACGAACCCGAAATCACGATACACAAAATGTACAAATGTTGCCGGTCACGCCAGCAGCAGCATGTTGATAGCACGTCGCCATCAACAATGTCGACAGCTTCTTGCAGTGGTTGTCAAATGTCGGCAGCAGCAGCGGCTGCCGCAGCATCTTTTCAATTGGCCAATCTCATTGGAAGCAACATGTTGCTGCCGTCTTCATCGAATTCGGTGGCGAATGTTGCCAATCAAAATGTGTTGCAGTTGGTTGCAGCGGCGGCAGCAACGAAAAATCTAACGACTTCAGGTGCTGCGCCGTCGTCATCGGCGGCGGCGGCGGCAGCAACATCGACGACAATTAAAAAAAACAATAACGTGGTCGCAATTTCCAACAATAACAACAACAATAGCCACATAACGCCAAAGAAATGCAACAACGTTCAGTTTCATTGCGAGTTCTGCAGCTTCAGTTGCTCGTGGAAATACGATTTGAAGATGCATTTGCGACAGAAGCACGGCATTCACAATAAGAAAATGTAAAGTGATGGCAACAGAAGCAGCAGAAATAATAAAGAAAAGCGAAACAGCAACTATCAACGTCGCCAATGAAAAATCATTGATGATTTCGCGTCAATAGCAAATTTTATAATGGATCCAAGCGAGATTTTCAATTGCTATCAATTGATCGGAATTTGTTTGTGGAATGGGACATGTGTGTATGTTTAGAACAGATATTGCAAAGGGAGACACCGAACGAGTCTGCATACGCGCAGTCATTGTGATGTTGGGGACATTCATTCGTTGTTCGAATGCATCGTGAAGTAATGTGATAATTGGATGAAAAAAGGGTGATTCCCCGCGCACAATCGTGTGTCGAACATCGTTGATGGAGAGCACGACTTTATAAAAGGGTTCAAAATGACCCATATATCGTTCCTTCTCTCGCTCTCATTAATATTAAAGTTCACTGCTTTCTAAGACTTTCATTGGATATGGGAGATGTTTATTAAATAACAACAAAGTTGCTTTTTTCAATTGCTCAATAACATGAGCATAAACTACAAATTCTTGTCCCTTTCTATGCTTTTTATGTCCTTCAAACAACAACAACAACAAAAATCCTACCAAAAACATTACAAATCTTTTTCTTTCTTTGTTTTTCGTTCACTAAAATATAAATGCGCCATGCAGACGCCACGATCCTTCGGACGATCATTGAACACAACCAGGACGATCCGATCAACATCGAGGAGCGAAATATTAAGGATTGTAAGGACGATGATTGTACTGAATATACAAAGAGACCGAAAGAAAGTTGTGCTGCTGCTGCTGCTGCTACTGCTGTTTCAGATCAAAGCCGCAACGTGAATGATGCTGGCAACATGATTGATTGTTCATCAGACTCTTTGCTGACTCCGATGGTTGTTGTTCATGCCACTTGCCTCGACATGATGCCATCAGAGTTGTCAGCAGTAGCGCCATCGCCTTGCAGGCCGAAAAGAATTTCCGTGAAGCGGGATCTCTTCGATATGCAGCAGCAACAAACGCAGCGATCGGCGATGCGACGAACTGTCGCTAGCAGTCGAGGTCGTGGAGGATCTGTTGGCAGAGAAGGACGAGGACGGGGACGTGGACAAGGACGAGGAAGGGGAAGGGGAAGGGGAAGAAGCACTAGCAGCAACGGTCGCTTCGTCTGCACTCTATGCTATCAAAAGTCGTATACGATGTTGTGTAATTTAGTGCGTCACCAACGCGTTGAGTGCAAAAAGGAACCGAAATTCGAGTGCCCCGTCTGTTTGAACAAGTATTATTACCGCAACACGATGCTGCAGCATGCGAAAAATATGCACAACGAGGACGTTATAGGCAACATAACTATATAGTAGAAGGAACAGCACTATGATTCCTGTGAATCGGATATTTTGTGAACGATCGTGAAGCAACTTTCTCTCACGTGATTTCTTTATCGCTATGATCATGATCGACAATCGACACATGATCAACAAATTTATCGATTATTATTGGATCTTTACTGTGACTTTTTTTATTTGTGCTTTTTAGTGATCGTGGCGATCGTTTGATGTGTTATTCTTCAATTGTAATGCGATCACAACAACGATAATATTCGCCATGATATTTATGTGACTCGGAAAATTTCAAATAGTTTCATAAAGTTTCGGAAATTCCTCTTACACTGTGCAAATTATTACTTTCATTTTCATACTTTTCTCCCGTGATACTTTATCTCACGGCTATGTTTTTCTCGCATGATAGAAACAGTTGTTTCCTTAATTTTTGCTACTATGAGAAATAGTGTTTACTTAGTTTTAATTATAGTATACATACATTTTAAACTTCTTATTGCAATTATTAAAATATTATTCTTTTTCTAATTTTATAACGAGTTTTGTTTCTTAGGCTGGGATAAAACTCGTCAGTCCTCTAACATTCAACGTATTCCCGAATTTCTTACGACAGTCTATGCGACTGTCTACCACTGACTCTGTAAAGAGTTCAGCTCGGACGTTGTTATTGTGTTTTAAATTTTATTATTTTATTTTTATTTCGATAAGAATTTTTATACTTATATTTGAAGCTTAACAATTTCTATACTTATTAATACGTACAGCAGAAGAAAGGGACAGAGTATTCCGCAGCAGAAGGCTGCACAATGTAAATCACCACTGCATTTGATTATTGAGGTATTTTTGCAACCTTTTCGCAAAGATTTGAGTGGAAAAGATATGAAAATATACAAATTGATTGTTTTTTACTTGTCTTTTACGTTTTTTTTTAGTTCCTCTTTTTCTGTAATAAATTCTTCAATTTATATAATGCACTAAATTTAATTTCTTTTGAAATTTTCTGTACGAAAGAAGACACATTTTCAAAGCATAATTCAGTGTTTTTACAAAGTTTTGCGATTTTAACTATTTATTTTTAATAATGAAGTGAAAATTCTCTTTTTTTAAGACTCTGAAGGTGACGTTTTTCTATAAAAAGCATTCAATTTAAATTTTTTAAAACCGAAACTGTTTCGCAAACAAATTTAAACAAGTTGCTTCTTTTTATTTTTCTCTTTTTAATAAATGTGAAGAATTTTGCTTACAAAAAATTCAAGTAACAACAAAAAATCCGTAATTTTTTCATCTTTCGAAAACGTGATCACAATCGATCGGCACAAAATCAACTCGGCCACACATACAAAAAACTTTTCCACTAAACACACAAACAAAATGAACTCGTTTACAAACGTTTTCAAATGATCGATTCTATGTAATCATGGTTACAAAGGTGAAAACTTCGATGCGACGGATCCGCTAGCAACTGCTGCTACTGCTTTAACTGCCGTTGCTGCTGATGATGACCCAGCTGACTCGTTGCTACGTCCAATGTTCGCAGAAGATCATGACGCTGTCGACAGTATCATCGCACCCGCCTCAAACCCTTCTTCATCCGTTTCCTCGCGTCGAACACGAGATAGCAAGCCACATATTTTCGTTACACGTGATCTTTATCGGAAACAGCGCTCAACAACGTCTTCGCCGCGTACCTCAACATCGTCAAGCCGCTCGACGACGCAAAAACTCCCGTCGAACGATGGCACACGTCGCTTCCGATGCAATCGATGCCACGAGAAGTCATACACTAGTATGTCTAATTTGACGCGCCACAAACGAGTCGAGTGCCAAAAGAAGCCGCAATTTCACTGCCCCGTGTGTCGCGGTAGCTTCTACTATCACAATAAACTCGTTACCCACGCCAACATTGTTCACAATCTGGTCATTAAATCGATATCCAGTCGTAAGGGTGCAGCCAGATCAAAATAATCATTCAGCAATTAAATATAAAAATCAATCAGTAACGAAATAACCACTGATGATCGATCGTGATCGTAGGATGAACGCTTGATCGTCATTTATCATTATTTAAAGTGTAACTTTGAGGATTATTGCCAAGTTTAATCCATTAACATGTGGATTTTGCAAGCAGTTATATTTTCAAGATCGTTTGGATCGCCTGAATGACGAATTCTTTGAAGGAATTTCTTTTAAATCCTTGAAATTTTAATATAAAAAGTGATGCTCGCCTTCATTAATCAATAATAATCATAAGTGATGTGAATAACTGTGAAAATTTTGTTTTTTGTTATAAATCCTGATCGGAAATCTTGTTTAGTGATCGTAATGTGATTAAAGCGAGGATCGTTTCTTCTTGTGGATCGCTTGATGATCGGTGATGCTTTTGTTTAGTAATAAACATTTCTTATGTCAACTTTATTTAATGAGCTGATCCTCGGTTATAAAAAACCGCGGTTCATTGCCCATCTTGTGTTAACTGAAGATCGGCTGATGATCGTGATAGTTTCGATTCAGTGATTAAATTATTGGCTATTGTTGTGTTATAATTGTGAGTATGATTGCAGATTGATCATGATGCATAATCGTGATATCCTTTATGATGATCGCAACTTGGCTATGATTTAAATAACGAATGATCGTGATGCTTTCGGGTCATGACTCATGTTTCTTCTAATGCTGATCAGTCTCAGAATGACTGACGGTCGGCTGATGATAATAAACAATTTGGACAAAGTTTTCTTACAGTCCATTGATCCTTTTGATCAATGGAATATCGTGTGGTATTCCATTGAAATGTGACTATACTTAGAAACTGGCAAATTAATGATAACTTCAATGAATTGAAAACATTTTCACTTTGAAAACACAAAATTGTTTTCGAATTGATGATTAACAATATAAAATAAGTTTTACTATTTGGTATTTGCTCCAAATTTTCATATCAAGTGATTTTTTTTACAGAGAACCTTCAGCAAAGTAATAAAAATAGAAAAATGTGAGAGACTTTTATTAATATAGAAAAAATTTAAAAAGCAGAAATTATTATATAAATAAAAAACAGCTTTAAGTTGAATAATATGTAAAATAATTACTTGATTATAATAATAATACTAGAAATAGCAACTGCGCCAATGTATTGTATATAAAATGAAACACTATTTGCAATTGTAATGAAATAGAAATTTAAACGGAAATATTATTCAATTTAAATGATATCAGTTAAATTTTATGAAGTATATTTTTTAACCCTATTCGTACCACGCTATTTGACTGACGTAAAGTACCAGGGTGTGACTTATAGTCACGTCCATATATGAACAAAATCTTTTTATTAATAATGCTTTCATTTGAATTTAATACTTAAGATTTATTTATTATTAAAAGGCAATGCTTTACGAAATATTTATCAATAGTTTATTTATTGATCGTTGTTCGAAACCCAAATACGTTACTGTAAATTTCACGATATTTGTTGGGTAAAAAATTTGCAGGAATACACCTTTTGTTTTTGCGCAAAGTGCCAACCCAAGTAAGTTGCTTTGTTAACAAATTGGCTGCCAATTCATACCTTATAAATTAGTTATCGAAAGTTATATTTCTGTTAGTTCTTACGAATGCTTCACATAACTGCTCGACAATGCCCTACGCTACATTGGTATTTCTATTACGTCCTTCCTAGTTCGGCTGTCACAGATCAACCATATTTTCATACCATATTTGTCTGGTTTCGATGGTATATATTGGCGAAAACTTGCTTTGCCGTTAAATGGTAACAGTTACTCGTCGATTGTTAAATTTCCCCCAGGAATATAGCATAAATAGGAATATAGTCTCATAAATCTCTGATTGGTGCAAATTTGGTTTGTGATCTACGGAATGACCTTGCTAATTTGTCGTCAAAACGCAAGTATCGCGATATATTCATAAATCTTTGTTTCGACATACAGGCAGGAAGAAGTGGTAAACCAAATAATGGATCCTAAAATTCTTTGCAATCAGTCAAATTTCTTTTTTGCCTTCCTGCAAGTAGTAACAAACCAGTATAGGCGGTTGGAACTCAACACCATCCGTTTGCTTCCAGATTTTTCCTACATTTTCTTGAGCATTCAAATTTGTATACTCTACTATCAAATTAGTCAAAAAATAGACTAAATGCATCGATAGTGTTTTCAAGATGTTTCCCTGACGGTAGCACAACTTTATTTATGCTTCCCTTGAGCAAGTTATGAGCTGCACCTCTTCCCTGGGAATATGGATGTGCACTCGACATACACTATATAATACATATTCGCACTTGAGTTATTTTCTACATTTTCGATGCCTACAATCTCCGAATCTGTAAGTTCATCGCCCAATTCCGACAATGAAAAGTGCATTTCTTATAGAATTTTCCGTCAATCCTTTGCTTCTATACATTTTCTCTAAAACTAAGAGTATTAATATAAGTATATTATATATGTTGACGGCATAAATTTTTATTACATTTACAAATCTTTGAGATTTGAAACCAATATTTAACAAAAAGTACAATTACTGAAATCTCAACTTTGCTCTAATGACACAATCTCAACTTTGCTCTAATGACAGAATGAAAATTAAGATATTGCCACTGCCAAAAATTTCGCAAAAAACTGTCGCACGTGGTGCTTTTTGGTATTTTGAAATAACGGAATCAAAAGTTCTAAAAGAAAGCTTTGACAACCGCTTTCGTAAAAAAAATACCCATTTTATGCTCATAATTCTTGGTGTGACTGAAAGTCACATCCCGGTACTTTACGCCATTCTATTACTTTTTTGCAAATATAATATAACTAACTAATATTAAAAAAATAAATTATATATTTTTTTATAGAAATATTATGAATAAAGGAATACATTAAGCCGTGGCTTATAAAAATGAGGAATTTGATAATTATAGCAATTTAAACAAAAAATGTGACTCAAAGTCACACCATGGTACGAATCTTTCTTTAGTGGAATAAAACTAGAAATAAAATAATGAAATGTCGAATGAATGCTGTTTTTTGTTTTAGATGAACTGATTTTTTGTATAATATTTTTATATAATATATAGCATTTATTTGATATAGAATTTTTTTCATTTATTTCACTCTATTCAACTTTTATACATTGAAATATCGTTAATGAAATAATGTTTTACCAGATAAATTAAAATTGTATACAATAAAAAATACTTTATAAATGGAAAAAATAGAAAGGAATTTATTTAAATCATTCGAGAAGTTCTTCAGTCGTCTCCAAGAGATTCGCATTGTCCCCATTTGTCTCCATGCCTTTTTCTCTTCCTATTTCTTTTCAGCATCTTCCTTCACTTTTCATGTTTCTCTTTCATACTTCTATTTCTCTGTTATTTCCTCTTGCAATCATATTAATAAATAAATAAATGAGTAGCTAAAAAATATAGATAAAATTTTCACTATGAATTATGAAAATTTTCAATGAATTTCTAATGAATTATGAAAATTGTCAATGAATTTGATGAATATTTTTATTGATTGATTTTAATTTTATAAAAATTTTCAGTCATTCTTTTTATGAAACCTAATGAATTTTTTATGAAAACTTTTAATGAATTCTTTATGAACATTTTTAATGAATCTTTAAATAAAAGTTGTAATTAATTTTTAAGGTATTTTTTATGAATTTTAATTTTAATTAAATGATTAAATTTGATTTAGACTAATGTCTGTATTCCTAAAGTGTTTTTCCATATTTATTCGCAAAACAACAACTAATATTTGTGCAACAGCTAGAAAAACAGTTATTTAGCAATAGCAGCAATAACAACAAAAGCAACAACTTTTCCATTTTTTCTGTTGTTGCATGTTGCTTTAAATTGTATCAAACTTTTGCAGGAATATGTTTTTTTTTTCTATCTTTTGCCTAGGCGCCGACAACGAACCTGCAGCAGCAACGAAAACGATTCGTTTGGCAGAAGTTGCAATCAAGGCTTCCGGCAGCGCTGCATCAGCAACTGCAGCACCAACGATAGCAACAATAACAGTAACAGGAACAAGAAAGACGTTGGCAACATCGACTGGGAAAGCAACACGAGCGCGGAAGCGTTCGTCTTTGCGACTAGCGACAAAAATTTATATTAAACGAGATCTTTTCGCTGCTCGTGAGCAGGAACACGAAGGCCGAAACGAACACGAACACGACTCCGACGTCTTCGATCAGTTCCATAATGAACAGTTCCATAAACAGCAGCAACAACAGTACGAGGAACAAGGACAAATATATCTGCAGCAGCAACGACAGCAGCAGCTGAATTTCGTGCAGCTGCCGACGTTCGTCTGCAACAAGTGTCCGCACAAAGCGTACAAATCGTACGGCAGCCTGGCGCGTCACATGCGTGTCGAGTGCAACAAAGATCCGCAACATTGTTGCGTCGTGTGTCGAACGCGTTTCTATTATCGCGGAACATTGAAGCTACACATGTCGCGAGTGCATAACATGGATTTGTAAACGTTTTGGAAGACGGAGCAAAGGGAGAAACGCATTTAGAGAAAGAAAATATGGAGAAAAAAAGAAAAAAAATTTTTATTTTATTGTAATTTAATGATTACTGTTATTATTAGCTATTATTTTAGAGTATTGCTTTATTTGATTTATGTTAAAAAAATAAGCAAATAATAAGAGCAAAATTGATTTGTTTTGAATGAAGAACTGCAAAAGGTTTTATTATCGATATTTTTTATCAATTTAAAAAAGTCGAGCTTCTTCTGCTTTTTCCCCCCTCTTCTTTTCTGTTCTTCTCTCTCCTTTTCTCCTCTATTTACTATTTTTTTGCCTTTTTTCCTTTCGTCTATTGAAAAATTACAAAGAATTGTCTTATTTTCAACAAAAAACGTAAATTTTCTTGTCAATTTTTGTAGTTTGTAGTCGATTCTTGTAATAATTTGAATTGTAAACGTTTGTTTTTTAGACTTTTCCTTGTTTAGACTTAGTTTTTAGTTTAGTTGGGAGAAGAAATTCGACAAAAAAAGAAAAGTTGTGAGGTTTTTCGCTTCTTTTTCTTTGTTTTTTCTGCTATCACTTGAATTCCACGTCAATTTATTTACTTTATTAAATTTAAAAATTAGTCTTGAGTTTAGAAAAGCTTTTCTTGCTTTTCTTTCTGTCGTTTTTCGCCTCCTTTGTAGAATTTATTTGACTTTAATTAAATGTAAAATGTAATTGTTAAATTGTAATTTCGTTGTAAATTATTGTTGTTAAATTCAATTTAATTTTACGTTAATTTTTAAGCTTTTCAATTGAAACAATAACAAAATCAAAAATACATCAAAACGAAAAAAAAACAAAAAACAAAAAAAGAAATTCCGCAAAAAAATCTACTTTTTTTGCAATTAATAATGTTCAATTTTTATGATTTCCGTTTTTTTTCTTTTATTTTCGTTTCATACTCGCAAAAATCAAAACATTACCATAAATACACACACACACATACACACGCACGCACGCACATTCAATTACATCGATATACGTCCATCGAACAAACATCGCAATTCACCACCGAAATTCACCACGGAAACATTCACCATCGCCGCAAATCGCTCGCTCGTTCATTCGTTCGTCCATTCACGCTCCCGAACGCTTTCACATTCGTCAGACACGAAGTACGATTTTCAGAGTTCGCTGATCGGCGGCAACGAAACGTTCGGTACGAATCAGCGTTTCCCGTGCGTTCGCTGCGGCAAAAGCTACCTGCGCAAGCGTCATCTGCAGCGTCACATGCGCGACGAATGCATCGGCATCCCGCCGCGCTTCACCTGCGAACTCTGTCCGTCGCGCTTCCGCCGCAAGTATCACATGGTGCGCCACTTGACGTCGAAGCACGGCATCCCGCCGCCCGTGGCGCAGCAGGCGACCGGCAGCAGCGGCGCATCCAATCGCAGCCTCGGCGACGGCAGCGGCTGCGACAGCCCGATTCCAGAGAATCTTTCGATGCGCAAGGAGCATTTTGAGCATGAAACGAAGGCGGCCGTTGTAAGTGGAGCAGCAGGAGGAGGAGGAGGAGTTGGAGGAGGATCAGGATCAGCAGCATCACCGCCGCCGCTGCCAGCAACGATGCCAACGTACGGACTCACGGGCGCCATCACCGCCATCTCGGCAGCAGCAGCCGCCGCTGTGGTGGGCGGCAACGAGGAGTGCACCGATTTGAGTTTGAAGCAGCAGGCGGATGTGGGCGCAGCTGCTGCGGCTGTCGTCGCTGCTGCTGATGCCGGCGGAGACGTCGTCGGCGCCGTCAAAGCGGAGCCCGTCTCGCCCGGCAAAGCAGCCGCGATGACCAGCCTCATGGACGAAGAGTGGAAGATGAAATTCAGTCTGCAGCTGATCTCCAATTCGCTGCTTAAGGAGCGCCTCATGAACTCGATGCCATTCGCCTACAACAACAACTAAAAAACCATTCGAAGAAGCATTTCTTTGAGCATTTATAAGAGCAGAATAGTAATGAGAAATTGTTTAAGTAGGCGCGTAATTTTACGTATTTTATTAAAAAGTTTATGTAATTTTTTGTCAAACGTAACCAAAAAAAAGCTGGAAAGCCAAAAATATTTGTATTTGCGAGCATCATCGCATCCACACAAGCACACACACATGCACCAATTTACATATATATGTATATAGAAATGTGTATATACTATATGTATGCATTATTTACTCATTTTCCTATTTTAACATTTATTTATTTGCTCATGCAACGTTTTTGTGCCGTGTTTGTGTTTGTTTTTTGCTTCATTTATTTTAATTAATTATCGAAACTCTTCTACGATCGCGATCTCATTTCGAAAATGGTATTAATTTTAAAAAATATCATTTGAACATTCCAAAAAAAAAGTAACGTAATTAATGCACCGAAGAAAGTTTTTGAAAAGACAAGCACAAAAACAAAAGCAGCAAAAAAAAAAGTCCATTTAATTAAATAACCAAAAAATACTCAAATTTATTTAATAATAATTTCTATAAGTACTTAAATTTAATGATATTGATTTCAACAAATGATTGTGAACGTATTTTTTTGTGTTTATTGTAATGTAAACAAATTTTATAAGGTTCCACTTGGATTTTGTAACTATTATTAATTAGCTATTAATTTGCTTGACCCATTCCATTTTCATAGATTTAGATCGAGTTCTAAACAACCGACATTCCACAAAAAAAATCAATTTTACTATGAATAAAAATATCATCATGATGCAAAGATTTTTAATGCAACTGCTTAAAATGATTTTTATTCTTTTCAAAGCGAAATTCCGCTTTAGAAAATCGTTTTAATAATAAGATTTTTCTTTGAATATAATTATAATTATTGGTAAATTATGTAAGAAGCATTAATTTATTTTACTCCTATTTATTTTAATCAATTCTGCTGAAGAGGATTTATTTCTAGTCTGTGTATAGGAAATGTCTACACGAAACTTTTAAGTATAATAATTTATTAAAAACAAAATAGAAATAGTTAAACCAAAGGTTCAATGCTCAAGGACTCCAAAGGCTCCTCCCACAACTTCAAACGCTTCAAAAATCCAATAATATTTTCAACAATGCATGAAAAAATAAATAAAAGAACAAATAAAATAATATAATTGTTCAATTAAATGAAAATTATATAAAAAACAAAAGGAATATATAAGTTTATATACAATAAATAAAAGTTTATATACAATAAATCAAAGAAATAATAAATCATTAGAAATCCTTAAACCATGATTAAATAAATGTTCAATGAAGTAAAGTTAAAAAAAAAAACAGTTAATAAAGAAATTGATAAATAATTAACATTCAAATTTCTGATCAATAAAAATGCAATAAAACTCAAAATTGCATTAAATGAATTCTTACAGTATAAAACTCAAAATTGCATTAAATGAATTCTTACAGTATAAGACAAAAGTAAGAAATGTAATTGTATAAAAAAATCTTTAATCTTTATAGCAAAAGACGAAAACGAAATAAAAAGTAAATTCTTAAAAAAGAAACCAAAACAGAAATATAATTAAATCGCTTTCAAATTTTCATTAATTCATTGCGACTTGATTTAATTCATTTACAGTATTAGACAAAACTAACAACTTTAAATAAAAATTGAATATAATTTCTTTAATATCAAAAGCAGTAAATAAAATACACAATAATACGATAATTAAATAAAGAAAAATTTCTCATTAAATGTCATTAAAATTATGAAACTTTTCGTATTACAAAATTTAAATTGAAATGATTTAAGAAAATGCAAAACAAGAACAATACAAAAGAAATTGAAATAAGGAAATTAATTTAGTTTATAAGAAAATCAAATTGTATTTCGAAATATATTCTTTCCTTACTCGTCTCTCTCCTTCTTCTCTTTCTTTCCCTAAAAATTGCCTCATCTCTTTTTAATCTCTAAGAAATTGTAATTTAAGAACGATTCCTACATTGAATTTAATTGCGAAAGCAATAAAAACACAAAACAAATACAAATCAATTATAATTAAATTCGTGTTTGATAAAATTGAAAAAGAAAACTGGAATTTAAGCAGCTATGAAAAAATGTCCTCATTTTGTACAAATAGTTTTTTAATTACTGCATAAATAATTGCAAAATATGTAAAAAATAAATAAAAATTCACAATGTAAATGCAGAGAACTACCAACGAAAAAGTAAGATTTCGATTTCTTCACGATTCTTATTTTCAAATTCTATAAAATCGAACACTTTTTCACACGTCGTTTGCTTATTATTGAATGTGAAGCAATTGCAGAAAATTATATTATGACAAAAATTATAAAAACTCACATTTAAAATAAAACTTTTCAAAAATAATTGATTGGAAATTTATATTTATTAATTTTATTTGCAGCCATTAATCGGAAAATAGAAAAAAGGAAAAAGAAAAGGATCAACAATCATCATGACATTTTATTTAAAGTTTCATCCGTTTTCCATGAAGTTTTGGGTTTGTTTATTTTTTTTGGGGGCGTCGTTTTTTCCAGCTTCTTATTTTTTTCAGTACCTTTTCTGGGGTCCTTTTTTGGTTTTCGTTTTTCTCTTCTGGAGATCCTCTCATTTTTCTTTCCCTCGGTTTTTTGTTTTTTCGTACTTCATTAGTATTTTTTTCTTTAGTTTTACTGTGGTTTATTTTTGATACTCTTTCCACATCCATTTTGGTATTCCTATTATTTGAAGGTCTTGGGATCTTTTATATTTTTTCCTCATATGATTTTCAGTTTTTTTATTCATTGGTTATTAACATCGCCTTCCTTGTTCTTTTTCTCTGTTGTTCATCAATACAAAATCCATGATGTTTTTCCCCATTTCCTACATTTTATCAAGCCACTCATCCTTGAAGCCTTAACCTTCTTTTTAAATATTTTTGTTTAATTTCTCTTTTTAATTCAATACATTTTTCAGTTTTCCTTGTCCTTCTTCCATGTTACTTTTTATTTTATCACTTATCGTGAGTTTGCTTCCTTACTTCGTCCCATTTCCATCCACGTTTCCTTCATTATTCTCTCTCTATTTTCCTTGAGATCCTTTGGTGGTACAGCTTTTTTGGGGTCTTTTCTTTCTCAATATTTTAATCAAGTTTTATCGAACTTTTCACTAACCTATTTTTACAACAACATTTCTTTTAGATCGAACTTCTTCCGGTTTTCTACTCCACACTGCGTCCTGCTCTGCACCTCACTCGTCCACTACTATTTCTCGTTCTACTACTATTGCCACTACTACCGTTACTACTATTTCTACTCCTATTTGTTGCAAGTGATAAGAGGAAAGGATAAAAGCAGCTAAAACAATGGCACAGTTTTTTGTTGGTACAGCAAACAACTACTCTACTGTTTCTCTACTATTATTTATACTACTGCTATTTCAACTACTACTTTAAATACTATTTTTATACACACACGCACTCACACAGTGTTTTCTGTTCAGTGTGTTTTTTTTCTGCAATCGCTTCTCTCTGTTGTTATTTCTGTATGTTAAAAAAAAAATAAGAAAAAATGTGAAAAATACATAAAAATATAAAAAAATACACACCAAAAGTTTTAAATAAATATATTGAAAGTTTTTCTAAATTAATCATTATTTAATTAATTTTTCTTTTAATTTCAAAAAACCTTTAAATTTATTAATATTTCAAAATTTGCTATTTAACAATTTAAAAGTAATTTCTGTTGTTAATTAACTAAAATCCTATAAATTAAATTAATCAGGAATTGAAATTAATTACTTAGTAAAATATTGCATTATTTAATTAATCAATTTAAATTCGGAAACAGTAAATTAAACGGAATTTTAAATTAATTAAAGAATTCGATTTTATTTGTATTTTCATTTTTATTAGTTTTTCGATTTTAATGGATTTTTAATTAATTTTTGCAATAATAATAGAAATTTATTATTTTTCTTAATAAACAACAATGAAATATTAAATTTAATGTTTTTAATAATTAATAAACATTAATTTTTAATGCTGTCATATGAAAAAATTATCATATTATTTATTTTGCTTTTTCACATTTTTTATTTAAGTTATTTTCTATTTTTTAATTTTATTTTCGATAAAATTTTATTTATTTATTTATGTGAACAGTTTGTTTTTTCTACTCTTCCTTTGTGACTATTTATTTCTAATTAATTTGTTGATTTCTTATTTGTTCTGTTTTCTATTCTAATTATTTATTTTTTCTTTTTATTATTGAAAAATTCCTATTATTTATAGACTTGGAATTGCTTCCAATGGGTCTTGGGTTGGTTTGGGATGGAATCGGAAGTGGGTTTTTCTCTGAGTCTTCATTCGAAGACACATTTTGTGCGTTCAAAGTCTTCTGATTATTATTATTAGTAATTGCATTATAATGAAACTCGTCAACTGAAATTTATTCCATGTGTTTGTGTTTTTAAGATTTTTATTACAAATTTTGTAAATGGATTTTATAATTTTAAAGCGTCTGATATTCATTTTTGTTCGTCCTTTTTTGTTGTTACGTGTTTTTTAGCGTTTGTTTCGCAGAAAAGAAGTAAATTGATTAAAATTATTTGTAAAATAGTAAAAAGTTTTTATAATTTATGTATGAATTTAGACGTAAAGAATATTTTTCTTTTATTTCTGTAGTCCTCTCAATTTTGTGTTTGTTTAATAGAGAATGTGATGCTTTTTCAAACTTGTCTTTAAATACTCTTTGAGATTTTTATTGATTATTATTTAATAATATTCAAAGTAATGATTTTAATTTTTAGGTTTGATATTATAAAAACTTTTTTAGATTAAAAACAAGACTGTTAAAAGTCCAATCAATGAACATAGAATCGAAAATATTCACGCATTTGCATTGTACATTTATAAAAGCACTCACACATTCACAGCATTCATACATAAACATTTTAATATTCACTCGTAAGGAACCCATTTAAAAAAAAACGAAAGATAAACCAAAACATAATCAAAAACCATCAGCATCCACATTCTCAGTCATCATCAACATTTGTCTCTTCTCTCTCTCTCTTTCTTTCTCTCTCTTCGCGCTCTCGCTCGCTTTGGCGCCCGGATTCTCTTGCAGATTTCCTTCTCAGCTGGTATCAACACTCGTGCGATCAGTGCGGCAAATCGTACAAGACGCGCAAAAGCTTGAGTCGTCATCGGCGCTTCGAATGCCGCTTCACCACCGAGCGGCCCATTTTTCAATGCCCCTCATGCAATTACGCCGCTAAACGCAGCGACAATCTCACCAAGCACATTAAAACGCACTTTGCGAAAATGAAAAAGGACTTCCTGCCGCTGGCCGTGAAGCTGCAAAGCTCCTTGGCCCAGAACCAACTGGAGATGGCTTGAGCGGGAGCGAAGCAGCATCTGCAGCAGCTTCATCACTGTTTATCATCGGCATCGCAATCGCCATCACGATTCCCGTCGTCGTTGTTATGGTTACTAATTAATTTTCAAAAGCTCTTACTGACCTTAATAAAAGCTTATGAAGAACCTCAGGTGAAACTTTAACTATTTTCAAAAGAAAAAAAAAATATGGTTAAAAATTAATTATGAGTATTTTTACGAACGTTTTTACTACACTATGATAATTTTTAAAATTATTCCTATCAAAAAACCTAATTTAAAAATAAGTATACACCATAAGCTCATAAGAAAAACTTCAAAAAAGCTTATACAGTAAATGGAAGCTTTCATAAAGCTCATGACTATTTCTAAAAGACAAAAGAAACATACGAAGAATAAGTGTTAATATTTAAATTAACATTTGTAATAACAGAAATCGAAAAACTGCAAATTTCTAGAAGAATGAAACAAAAAAACACTTCTTTTTAAAGAAGCTTTTCCTAAAGCTCTTGATCCATATAAAGGTTTTTTGTCCTCTATGGGTTTTTCTTTTTTCCTCAACAATTCGGAAATGGGAAAACCACGAAAGTTTTTTCTGAAAGTTTTCGAAATTATGTCCCCAACTCCAAATGCTATTCCATCTCTCCCTTCTCCTCTTTCTCCTCCCGCAAAATAACCCATTTCAAAGAAAACCAGAAGCTACGAAAAATGATTATTTTTTCCATTATTTGAATTCACTATTTAATATTATGAATTAATAATGAATTAATTAAATAAATAATTAGTTTATTACAGATTAAAATTATAAAATACTATGCTTAAAATATAAATATTATTTATAATTAAACAACACTTCAATTAAGAATTTTGCAAATTTAAATTTTTACCAGAAACACAGAAATTCCTTAAATATATTACGAATATTTCGACACTTGTTTTAAGAAAATCTTAAAAAAAATGTTGTGAATAAATGATGAAAATTGAATTATTATTAGAGCATTTATTTAAATTTAATTTATTATCTAATAATTGCTAATGAATTGTTGATTATTTGTTTTTTATTATTATTGTTCAAGTTAAAGTTTTTTTATTTTTGTTTAATATGTTTCATGTTATTTTTTTCATAATTTTCTTATTCTAGTCAATTCAAATCTTTGCAATTCAACTTAACTTAAATTTAAAATTTTTTTTAATTGAGTTTTCTTCTATTTTTTTATTATATTCGTTGCTTATTTTTATTTAAAAATTGCAAAATTCTTTTAATTTTTTATGACTATCTACAAATATGCAAAAGAAATAAATAACAACCTACGAATTTAATGTGAATGGCAAGGAAATTGTTATTGAAATGGCAAAGTAAAATAGAATGTGCAAGAAAACTCTTTTAAATAAGTTTATTCGCTTCTAATAATTGACTTTCTGCAGTTACGAATTACTTAATTAATTAATTGCTTAAATGTAAAACTTTGTGTCTAATTCTAACGTCATTTTCATTATTGCTACGTAAAAGAAACCACATAACTTCATACGTAATTTAAATTTAAGTTTTAAGTAAACTACGAAATAACTTTCCACAGCTTAAAATTTAAGTTTTATTTATTTTAGTGATTAACAATTATTTTTAAGGAAAACCAAAGCCACAAACAATTTCTAGTCTTGTCTCTAGTGTTTCAATATATAATAATATTAATTATATAATTTAAGATTTAGTTTCCGTATATACATAAACTTTTTATATTAATTATGCAATTAAATTATACAATTATTTATAAAATACTCAAATGATGAAACAAAAACGAAACTAAAGTTTTACGAAAGAAATTGAAACAAAACATTCCTCTAAAGCAAAACGTGGACGATTTTTTAGAAAAGGCTTCCAAAGTCGCTCTTTAGAATTAATTTAACTTGAAAATGCTCATAGTTTAAGCCAAGTTTATAGTTTTTCTACATAAAAGCCGTCTTCTACGCTTAGTTTCCGTTGCAGTTTCACACTTTTCAAAGAAGATTTTATTATTTATTTTCGTGTTGCATTTTTTAAAATTGCAGAATCGGTTCAGATTAAATCGAAAATTCATAATATCAACATGAAGACCTTCAGAAGTTCCTTTAATATAAAAACAAACCCCATCACACAAACTAAATATTAATTAATTAATGTGTCGATCATTTAATTTAAACTTGAAGTGGAAAATTGATTTCTAAATTTCAGAAATCATAAATGAATGAAGCGAGCGGTGATCGTGATTAATCAGAAAACTTCAAATCTGAGGCATTCTTTTCCTTTGTTTCCTATCCACATTTCAATGCTTTACACGATATTTTATCAAGGTTACTCATTACTTTATAGATTATTTCGTAACAATCGAAGTTCTCATTTTTCGGTTCTATCAATTCTTTGATTGATCATTGAGAGATCAAAAAAACCTATTTGATTAAATTATTTTCAATATTTTCCAAACCTAATTTTAAAGTGAAATTTGCGTTTGGAAATATTAAATGATCACTGATCTTGTAAAGCAACAATTTGTGGGCTTTGCGACTAGAAATACTTCTTTACAGGGTTGCTTCGGATGAGAAAGTGGCCGAAGATACGCTACTATTGTTGAGGATCATTTAAAAAGTGTTTCTCGCTTCAAGATCCTTTTCGGTTTCAGATCTTTTCCGAGGTGTGATTGAAATTTTTCGTGGGATCGCGTTACAAAATTCGATCATTGTGAATCTCCGTTTATTACGACTCTCGATCGGTTGATGATCATCTTTAAATCGGAAGTCATCGACTGAGCTGCACAATCTATTTTTTGATTTTATTTTTCATTTTAATATTATTAACTATTGTTAGTATTATTTTTATAATTTTCTTCATATTAATATTCGTCTATCTTTTCTTAATTTAGTTCTGTATCTAGTTTGCTATCTGTCTGTCTGTCTGTCTGTCTGTCTTCGTATCCCTTTGTATCAGTCTCTATTTTATTATTTCTTTATATCATATTTCAATTTCGGAAATTTAACAAACGAATGAATATTTTTAAGAAAGTCAAATATCAATTAAAAATCAAAAGATACCATTAAAATGCCAACAACAAGAACAACAACAACAACAGAAACCTACAACAACAACATCAACAACAAATCTTCGCAAACTCCCTTCATTTATTTTTTCCCCTAGATAATGATTTACTGAAAGTGTTAAATGTTTCTTACGCTATGGATGAAAATAATACAACGCCAAAAGATGAGCCGCAATCTATGCTTGCCTACAAGTTGCCAAACGCCAAGGAGCGATTCCCTTGTAATTTCTGCTTTCGAAAATATCAGTGTAAAGGAAGCCTCGATCGGCATTTGCGCTATGAGTGCCCCAATCCGGCCTTCAAGAGGCGCGGATTCAGGTGCATATTCTGCGACTTCGTCACGAACCGCAGCGACAACCTCAAAGTTCACGAGAAGATGCATTACAAGGACCAATTGAACAGAAAAGGTACATTCACCGAACGAGCACCGCCGCCGCCATCAACACGATCGTCACCAAGGCGATCAGCAAAGCAATAAAGTTAAGAAAAGCATCCGCAATTTGAAGTAGAAAGATTTACGAAAACGCAACCAAGTGTATATTAAAAGAACTAAAAAATAATCAATAAATTTATAATAATAATACAGAAACTAATAATAAATAAACTAGTTAATAAAAATAAAGCCCAATCACTTGCTAAAACAAAGTAATTAAATGTGGTGATGTTGATCAAATTTCAGTGGCTATAAATTAATAATTCAGTGAAATTGAAAATTCAATTAAATTATTATTCACTTCAGTGTAATTTACCGAAAACGTATTTAAACTAAAAAAGAAAACGGGAGAAATCTTTCAATAAAATCGTTGCTATAAAATAAATTAAAATTAATTTGTGTAATATTAAAATGCAGCCATTACAACACCAAAGAAGAAATATTTTTCAGAGTAAATTAAAGAATAATCCAGGAAGTTCTTATTGAAAGAAATTAATTTAGTCATTGAGTGCAACATTTTAACGTGAATTCCATTAAGTATTATTTTATTAATAATAATAAAGGTTTGTGTATTCTCATCAAAAGTATTACAATTAATAATTTCAAGTATCAATAAAAGGTGAAAAATATCAGTGAAAATGTAAGCAAATCAGAGAAATGTAATAATTCCTTTAATGATAGTGTCAATAAAAGCAAATATCAGTGAAAGCGTGAATAAACATTTCCACAATAATATCAAAAGTGATCCTGATAAACGAGAATAATAAAATAAAACAGATGTTTTATTTAACAGATTCAGGTTAATTTCAACACTTTAATTTATTACAATTTATTAATTAAAATTAATTAATAGAAAAGCACAACAGAAGCTTATTACAAGAGATTTGATTACAAAAATATTTAAAGGAAAAAAAAGGATTTCAAAAAGGCAAAAAATGGTAAAAAAAGAACTAATTAACATTAATTAATTAATCGGATAAAACATGCAATTAAACATCTAAATTCAGTGAAGTTCCAGACATCAGGTTAGTTTATTAAATATCTGAGTTCATATATTATAAAAAGATTTTTCAACGGAGATTTGAGAGCAATAATAATTAATTTTATACGTTTGAAATTTTTGAATTATTGTCCTAAATATAATTATATTTAATTAATGTTATTTATCTACTTTCGACTTTCTGATATTCACTGTTTGTCAATTGACTCAATAAATGATTAATATGTATTATTTTTTTAATGATTTCTCCTTCTGCTAAATAAATTTAATCCTGCTATAAAAGAATCGAGTTCTAAAGGCAATGATGTAATTTACATTATAAATAAATCAATAAATAAAATATTTTTTTTTAATAAATAATTAAATAAATGGTTTATTATTTAATATTTATACAATAGATTTATTTATGAATAAATTGAAGGATTTTTTAGCTTCTTTTTTATTTATTTTTAAGTTATTTAGTCAATTTTTTTTAATTTATTTAATTATATGCTTTAAACAGAAGCTTTTTGCAGCAATCTAAGGATCGGTGACTTGTAAAGCTTTTCGAAAAATCGTCCATGTTTTGCAAGAAGCATAAACATCTTTACACGATTAATTTTAATTAGTTTGAAAACAGTAATATAAATTTTTTAATATAAATTATAACAGCATTTCCACTACATTTTTAACAAACTAAAGTTTTATTAAAGATTAAACTTTTATCTCAACGAAAACAGATATAAAAGAAGCTCCTAAATAATTTAAAAATATGCCAAAAAAACGAATTTGAAACTCAGTGAATTAGGAATACTTTTGTATGAAAGTTTTCTTTATTAATAAAGGAAATTTTCTACTAAAAGCTGACATTTTAAGTGAGCATTTTACCAAAACTATAAAAGTAAAAATTAAACATACTTGAAATATAATTTAGTAATTTATAAATAATTAATTTTAATTATTGAAAAGCTTTTAGCTTTCTTTTTAATCATAGATTAGTTACGTTAAAGCTAAGGAAATGATCTCATTTTTCATTAATATTAATAACTTTGAATTCCTTGCAGCTTTTTTTCTAACAGTCAAAGCTTAATGCAATGCTTTAATGCTTTTCTACAGACTAATTGCAAAATAGAATTAAAATTGCCAACAAATTTTCAGTCAATAATCAGTTTTTGTGGGTTTAAATTGAAAAGAAAAAACCTAAAGTAAATTTAGATAAATTAAATAGATGCGCAAAACCAAAAAACAACACGAACTACGAACTACAATATATGAAAAACACCACAAATTTTTAAATATGCGATTTAAAACAACAAACAACAAAAAAAGTTCCTTGAAACTTGTAACTAACAAAAAAGCAACCAACTCAAGTCAACTCAGTGGTCTTTTAAGTGATAGAAATAAAGCAAAATAACAAAAATTTATTATGTAACTAAGTAACAACAACAACAACAACTACAACACAAGCAACAAAGTACACTCAAAAGAACGTTTACAGTACAATTCACATGTGAAATTAGAAGAAAAGCCTAAAAACAAAACTGAAAAATAATAAATTTTATTAAAAGGATAAATATTCATTTTAGTGTTAGTTTAAGAAGAAGAAAACACTATTGATCTACAGAGAATAAAGGAAAAATTGTGAACTAAAAATACGAAACAACAAACAAAACAAAGAATTAATGAAAAATTTCCACAGAATTTTCTTGTCATTTAAGTTTAAGCAGAGACTACAAATTAAAGTAACTATTATTAATTTTAGTATTTTAACTATAACTAAGCAGTATTTATTACACATACATATATTTATATATAAATAAAAGTTAAGGAATCACTATAAAATAACAAAAAAAAAAAACCAGCTGATTTTCGATATGAAATTCGCTATTTTTTTATACTAAGTAAATATATTTTTTATAATCAATAAAATTGGGCGTTGGAATATTAATTAAAAAGTACTATTTTATATTAAATTATTTTTCTTTTCGATAGACTAAAAAATAGAACAAGAAAATCGAAATTTTTCATTTTCAGCAACGTCGATCAGTCAACGGAAATCAGCATCAAACAGCAGCGAAAAAGTGGATGAATTTTAAATATATAATAATAATAAATGATAATTAATAACTAATGATATTATTCATCTTTTTTCATCCATACTAAAAATCATGATCACCATCGATCCAATCGTCATTATCATCACCATTGTCATCATCACCAGTCACCAACAAAAGCGACAAAAAACACCTGCAACAGTTGCTACAACCACAACAACAACAACAACCACAATTGAAACAACAAGAACAAGAACAAACCGCTCGCTCCTTCGTTTGCTCGCTCATTCGCTATCGCTTTCACCCAAGCTACATTCAAATCCACCACAAATCAAACCGCCACCAAACAAAAAAAGCCTACACTAAAAAATAACTGTAAATATGATTTATTTTTTCTCTAATTAATATCTATATATAAATATTTTGTTTTTGTATTTATTAAATATTAAAAAGGAAAACGAAACCACTAATTAAAAAAAGCCACTAAATATTTTTATGTGGCGATAACAATTTTAAGGATTTTCTTAAAATACGATATTTAATTTTTACTCACATGAGAAATGCTTTTTGCTGCAATATTTTTTGTTTTCCTTTCACTCGAAATTAAAATTTTTATTTTAATCATCCTTCGTTATATAGACAATAATAAATATAAAAATATTTGCTTATAAAATTATAATTTTGAACTAACTTAATTTTTAATTTTTAACGAAACTCAAAAATAAACCAAATATTTAAAAGAAGATCTTAAAATTGCTATAGCAAATATTAATTTATATTTATATACTTTTACAACAACTACGAATACAACAATGAAAATACTTTCGACTTCATTTATAAATTAATTTAAATTAAATTAATTGACAATGAAATAATAACTTAAATATGTTGTTTTTTCATTTTTCTTTCTCTTTTTCTTCTTTCTTCTCCTTTCACATGTTATGTGTCAACGTTTTTGTTTCGTTTTTCCATCTCTTTGCCTCTCTGTTATCCTTTTCTTTACCCTTTTCTCTGCTATATTCCATATCTTTCTTTCTTTTTTAATATATCTTGCGTAATATGCTGTCCGGCGATGTTTATTATGGCTCGATTGCTCTGTATGGACATGGATGATAATTAGGCTGTGCAACGAGCTCCTCGACCACCTCGAGTCAAACACCTCCTCCCCCACCCGCCGCTCATCAGTCGCTCATCCGCGATTATTGGTACGAGCTGAAGTTCTCCGATCTGTTCAAGTTCATTAACCCGGACGGACGATATCAGTGTCCACGATTCAATTGCCACAAGAGCTACAAGGACGCCAGCTCCCTACAACGTCACATTCGGTAAGTCTTTCTATATTAATTTATTAGTATACAGTAGACTATATAAAGTACAATATACGTAATGGACAATATACTATACAATAGACGATAGACAATATACTATACAATAGACGATAGACAATATACAACACTCCTGAGATATTAAGGATCTGTAGTACTGAATGAGTTCAAGACACCATAATACAGAGATCTATTTTTAAAAGACTAAAAGAAAGATTAGAATACAAATAAAAATGGTTACAAATAAAAGATTTTATAGTAAAATAGGGGTGTTTCACGAGGTAGAATATCAAGGAGAATTTATGGATGTGATATTTTACTTTAGATTCGTATTTTATAAAGAAAATTGATCTGTTGAATAGGAGGCTTTAAGCACGAAATATACTGAAAAAAGACGCCACCTCCATCCTTGATTGCTTGATGTTATCCTTTCTCTTTTCTTTTCTAACAATTTCCAGATATGAATGTGGTGGACAGAAAAAATTTCGCTGCCTCATGTGCGGAAAAGCTTTTTCGCAAAGCTCCCACCTGAAACGACACCTCGAGTCCGGGGTCTGTGTCAAATATTATTTATGAGATAATGTTTTCTTTAAGATCAAATAGAATTAGCGAATAGCAAAAGCGAAAGCAAGAGCAAGAACAAACCAAACAAAACCAACAAAAAGAAACAGCAAAAGAAACAAATAAACTAATTTAAAAAGAATTTAATTAGACTTAATGACAGAAACAAAAATGTGAAATGTGAAGAAAGTTCTTTAAGAAATGATGAGGCTCTCGAATACATCTATAAAAAATAGAGTACAGAGACAAAAAAAAATAATAATAAAATTAAAAGTGACACGTCAAAATAGAGGAAAGAAAGGAAAATAGTAGATATGAAACAGTTATCAATTATATTATTAAAATAGATATAAATTTCCAATTAAGTTAACGCCAACAACTAAAAACTTAATAAAAATTGAATGAAATCAAATTACAATTAAATAAATAAATAATAAACCAACAATAAATTCACAAATACTTCAGTAAAACCATAATAAATAAAATCACAACTAAGTATAGAGTTAATAAAGCCAAAATAAATTAATAAATTATAATTGCAATAAGTTATTTGATTACTAAACGCAAAATAAAATGAAAATTCGGTTAAGCTGAATTTATTATAATAATAAAACTAATAATAAAACAAATAATAAAACTTAAAGCAAATTTAAAGTACATTTAAAGTATAAATAAATCAAAAATAAATTCAGAATAATATTGAAGTAATTAAAAATAAATTTTAAAGAATTAATAATTAAATTAAGAGTGAATTCAATTTTCAATTTTAATGTTTTATTAAATAATTTTTTTCTTCAGAGAAGATACTCAAAATAGAGTAAAAGAAAGTAAAAATATAAAAAAGGAAAATATAAGAAGACCACAAAGGAATCTAAAATCACATTTATTTATTCGCTTATTTATTGTGTTGTTTATTCATTTACACATTTAAATTGTGTCTGTTTAAATAAAAATTAATTATGCGAAAGTTTAAATAAATAACAGGACTTAATTAAACTCGTAATAGTAGATTCCTTCAATAATTTAATTCAATAATTAATTGACTTTATCAAAAATTTTAATTGAATTTTATTTTTATTTTTTATTATATTCTTTTTATTTATATATAAAATAATATTTTAGAAATTAAATTTATTTTAATACTCAACTCAAATTAGTTATAATTTCAATTATATAATACAAAAAAACAAGTACTAAGAAGAAATAAAAAAAAAAACAACCTTTAATAAATATATAAAAAAATTATATTTAATGAAAAATTTAAAAAATAATTAATATTAATAAAAAAGTGGTGTAAAATATTCAAGCGCAGAAATAACTTAAATTAAATATGAACAAATAAAAGTAAATTAATATACATAATTCTTAAATATAATTAAAATAAATAAATAAAAAAATTATAAATTATAAAAAAGAAAATTTAATTGAAATCAGACTTTAAATTTAAAAAAAATTTATAAATACAATAAAATGAAACTTTTAATTGTTAAATACTCGTATGATAAATTTTTAAAATGTCGCGTGTTAAGTTTTACAAACAAATCTTCAAGAAGATGCAAAACAAACAACAAACAAAACGAATTTATTGGATGCCACATCATTTATGAAAAGACAACAACTGAAAAGAGAAAAACATTGACTATATTCATGTGTATATACAAAAAAAGAATAGAGATGAAAATTGTACGTATACATACATATAAATATATATATGGAATTTATCACTATACAAGTAAAGTTTTTAGCTACAATAATTAGGAAAAGGAAATAGAAAAGGAAACACAGAATACACCGTAAAACTATGAAAAATGAAAATTAAAATGAAACTAAGAAATAACATAAAACAATAGAAAATTTATAGCTATTCAAATGAAGAAAGTTAACAGAGAAAAAAAAGTAGGAAGTAATAAACTATGAGGAATGAGTAGGAAGAGGAGGAGCGGAGGAAAGGATTTAGTTATCCGTTATCAACCAAATTTAGTCAAACTAACCAAAACTAAGTAGATTTAAGTGCATTAATTTGTTCAAAACAAATCTGATCAGTTCTAAAACGGATCACAAACACACAACACCACACACACACACAAAAATATACTACGCAAACACACACATGTATATACAGCAGATACAAACACACACACCTGTACATAGGAAGATAAACATAACTATACATCTATATATGAAAAGTATATGTGAAGGAATATCGAGGGAAAAGTGTTTAATTTAAGACTCAAACCTCAGACTCCGCGATGGGTCACTGATGAATCAATGATAAGGCATCTGATAAGGATCATATAGTGAATGATAATGGGATAAGTCAAACTTGAATCGATGATTAATCAATAATGAATCATAATGAATGAATTAATGAATCATTAATGAAATGATGTATCAAACTTGAATCATGAACAAAATAAATGAGGAATCTGTGATGAATTAATTATGAATCGATGATGAATAAACGATGAATCAGTGATGTATCGTCAATGAGGTGTTCGTTATTATCAACGTACTGTGTTTATTTTGTTGCCAAAAATCATATATACTATACTATCTATTAACTATCTAATCTATTATTAACAAAGAAGAACAAAGAAGATGCAAAAAAATGCTTAACAATATAGAAGCAAACACTAAAAACAAACAGGAAAGGGTAACCATAGAAGAGAGAAAGCAGAATACGTTATATATTCATAGAAAAATAAGGAATATATAAAGAAAAGGTAGAGTCGGGTAGCGAAGAAGTTGCTCAGTAGAAGACTTCTTAAGAAGAACTGGAAGAAACTTAAGAATAAAAAAACATATATCACGAAATAGGAATCATGCTAGAAAATTTGTAAAAAATTATTATAATGAAAATGGAAAAAAAGAAACGCGAACAATAATCTATACGAATTTTGTTTTTACTGAGAAAGCAATTTTTTTCGAGAACGCAGCGTATGTGAGAGAAAGGCAATATAAGGCTCAGAGAGTAAAGGAGAGGGACAAACTGAAAAGAGAAAAAATTTCACGATATAACAAAATTTTGTACACAAGACAATTTTATTAGTAAAACTCAAAAATTAACAAAAAATGCAAGAAAATAGATCCAGGTCAGGATCAGTGGCCATTGAAATGTAGCTACTGATGAAGGAATGATTAATCGGCAGTAATGAGGGATTTATCACATCATAAATGAAAACATGAATGAAAAATGATGAACCAGTGATGAACTGATGATGAATTGATAATAAATAAATAAATAAATGATAATTAAATCAATGATTCTATAAAATTATAATTCAATGAATAATGAACCAGTTATGAATTAGTTATGAATCAATTATGAATAAACGATGAACTGAACGATTCTGACTATTATGATTTGGTGTCTAATCATGATAAATTTATAAAGTGTCCAATATTAAATGAATATTGACTCGAATATTGAATTAATGATGCATTAACAATAAATCAATAGAAATGAAAACAAAAAAGGATAAAAATTAATAAGCAATTTTTTTAATATTTTTTCTCTTCCTTTTCGTCTTTGTCCCTTTCCGAAGATTGCTTTAAAGAAACTCTTTTTTGCTTTGTAAAATTAAAATTACACATAATTGAATTGTTTAAGTTGAGCTTCAAAATATCGAGTGCCATGTGACAAAGTCGTAGTATTTTTAAATCGTTTTGAAGGTCCTTTTCTTTTCTTTTTCTTTTATATTTACACTTGGAGAAATTCGCTACTAGATTTTAGTTTTACATAATTATTTTTAAAGGAGATTAAAACCATAAAACAAAGCTTTTACCTACAGCTGCTTGAAATTAAATGAAATTAAATAGTTTTAAAATGTTTTAAGAATAATTTCATCGAAGATATAATCTTGCAATAAATATAAAAATCACTTGAAGCTTTAAGATTTGTCTTTATTAAGTCAATAAAATTGAACTACATTTAATTAATCAGATTTTGAAATGTTGATTTAAAATTAATTTTACATTTTCTGACATTAAATCAAAATAAAACTAAGCCAATAAAACTGCAGAATTATTACAAATACAGAGAAGTCTATATAAACGCATACATACATGTTTATGATTATATTTATAAATAATTAACTACAGATATATTTATTAAATGTTGAATTAAAATAATTATTATTCCTCTGTTTGCTTGTTGTTTGTTAACAATTGTTAAATAATTTATATTGAATATAGAAACTAAATAATATCGAAAATATATTACCATATAAGCATTAAAAATACTACAGGAACGAGAATAAGAATACAAAGTTAATAAAAAAAAAGAGGCCTAATTATTAAAAGAACATTGAAAATGTGAATATGTTTTTTGGTTAAAGAATAGGTTAAAAGTTCGCAAACGTTCTTTTAATTTAGTTAAATACAAACTTTAATAGAAATATAATGAAAAAACGTTCAAGGAATGGCAATAAATCAGCAACAATAACCAGAAACATACAAAAAGATGCAACTCGAATTCTTTATTTAATCATATTGGATACTTGAACACTTGTCTGAATATTGTCTGAAAAATAGATATTTATATAATGAACCATGAGCTATGATTTGGAAAAAACAAATTCACACACACACACAATCATACACACATGCTAATACATTTATATACATACAAAGTGAATGAATTCCGCATTTTTAAAATACTTTTTCTTTATAAGATACTTATTATTATTATTATATTTGCTATATTCTTTAAAGATATATTAACACTTTAGTTTATGCATTATTATCGAATTTCTCTGAATATTAATTTAATTATTTAGTGAAATCCGAACTTCACTGTATTAAACTGTAAATCAATATATAATTTCATTATAACATAAATGTTAAATTTATGCATCTAATTTATTAATTATTTTATCTTTTCTGTCATAGTTTCATTTTTAAATTTGATAAATTTTTAAAAAATATTAACCGAATGCATTTACAAACATTAAGAAAAAAATATCAAATGTAAATACGCAGCTGGTAAAGTGTGTTTGCGTGCGTGTGTGTGGATTGTTTTTCCCCCCATCAGTTTCTTCTATTATAAGGAATTTCGTGCTATTATTAATGAAAAGAGGCAAAATCTTCTCATTGATTTCTTGTTTGTTAAACATTTTAATATAGAAAATTTAAGTGATAAACTTTTAAATGTTTTATTTATATTTATGTACCGAAGAAAAAACTGAAACATCGTGTGTTATTTATAATAAAATTACTATTAATCATTTAGCTAATTTTTGTGTTTTGTTAAATAGTAAAATTTTATGTTATTTTTTGTTATTTGTTAGTTAATGGAATTAAAGTTGAAGTAAAGCAAGGTTGAAGTGTATTTATAATTACATCAATAATAATACTAACATTTATTAATCGAATAATTTATCGAATTCAATGAATATTAAAGTAATCAGATATTTATTTTTAAATAAATTTGTAAGAAAAATTGTTAATTGTATTTGTTATGTTGAAAACATGTTTTGCATAGATGAATAAATCAGAAAATACACTTATATACATACACATATATATTTCTTTAGATTAAGGATAATGAAACGTGTCAAATGCAAAAGAAAGAACAAGAGAAAAGAAACAATAACAACAACATCAACAACAGTAACAACACGAAGAAAAAATACTCCAAAGAAACCAACCAAAAATATTTATTAAAAGAATTATAAAACAAATGATATTAATAGACAAACACACAGACAAATATCACACGTGTATGTGTTATATAGACATAAATAAATATATACAAAAAGAAGAAGAAGATTTACAATTTTCAAAATTGTTATTATATTGCAATTAAAAGAACAAACATGAGATGATTTATTAATATATACAGTACAGTAAAAGAAATAATAATAAAATAGATTAAAAAAGATAGAAAATAGAGAAACATTTATCAAAAACCAACAGATAGAAAAATCAAAAAATAAACAGAATTCTTGATGCCATAAATTGAACAAAGAAACAAAAGAGAAATCAACAAAAAAAGCCAAAAGAAAAGAAAAGTTTTAAGAGTAATTTTCTGCAGTTGCGAAGAACAACAGAAAAAAACAAATACTTTATATTAATTATAATAAATTTAAAGTAAAATAATATAAGGTGAACAGCAACAAAAACAGGAATCAAACAGGACAAAGAACAAACGCGAAAACGACACGAAGACGACAACAATAAAAAATTTCATTATACGTAAAAAAGAAATAGCGAAATTACTAAACGGAAATAAACAAAATATAGCGAAATTGACTAACATAATTGACTAATAAGAGATGAAAAAATATTAATTAAAAGTTTATAAAAAACAAAGGAACACACGCGATGAAGAAAAGATGATGAAGGGGAAAAGAAAAAGACAAGAAGGGAAAAAATAATAATAAGAAAACAAGAAGTTAGGACGGACGCAGACGAAAGAGGTGATGGTAAATAGAAAAGTTATGGATATGGTAGACCAATAGGAAGAAGGAAGTAGACTACCAAGCGAGGAAAATAATATGAAAAACAATGAGAAGAGAAAAATAACGAAGGAGAGATATTGGCAGAAAACAAGATAGAGAAGTAGATGAAGTAGTAGAGGTATTTATCATGATAGGTAGAAAGTAGGTATATACCACCCCTTCTCTGAGTCTTTGACCCTTCAAAAAGAACTCGATTCATCTTTTCTCATCAAGTCTACGTATTTAAATACAAAGTTCATAGTTTTAATGTACAAAATCAATTATAAAAACAACAATAACAACAAATATTTATACATTCAGACAGACAGACATTGAAAATACTGTATAGAAGAAACCCGATGATATACACATTATTAGAGAAATTATTTAAATAGAATTGTACCTTGAAAAGATGTGACAACAACAACAACAACAACAACAACAACAACAACAACAACAACAACAACGGCAATAACAGCAATAATAACAACAACATCTTTAATAGAAGCAATAACAGTAAAACTAACAGTAAAAAGAACAATATAAATTAAAAATAAAAGTAATATAATATTTCGATTAAACAATATTTCGATTATGGAAAATAATAAAATTGAATTTGTTGTTGTTGTTGTTGCTGTTTTTGTCTTTGATGACGTTGTTTGTGTTTTATTTTAGTAAAGAAAATGCGAAATTATCAGCGAAACTTTTGAGATTTTATTAATGTAAACATGTTAATTTTTAATTTAAGTTAATAACATATATAAAATCATAGATATATGTAAATATATACATGTAATTAGATAATAGATGAAAAATTTTGTCGTTATTTTTTAAAATAATACAAATAAAAAGCAAACCCAGTAGATTTTTATTGTTAAAAAGGGAAAAAAAAACCAAAAAAACAAAAAAACCCAGAAAACGAAACTAACAAACCAAAAAAAAAATCAGTAACAATATTTTTACAATACTAAGAAACAACAATAACACGATACATCACACCACACAACACGAAAACAACAACAACAATACTCCTCCCAATTAAGGACAACACCACCACCACCACAACAACAACAACAACAACACGAACACGAAACTTTCATTACCCTCCAACAACGCGAGGCGGTCACTTTTTCTCTCTCTGATTACGGCAAGTAATGAGACTTGAAAGAGAGCGAAGAGTTCGAAAGAGCGAAGGCAGAAGAAACATTTAACATACTACGAAAAATGCGTAATTAATGAAAAAGGAAAAAAGAAATAAACCATTGAAAAGAAGAAAAAATATTAATAAAGAGAAAACAAAAAAAAAACATAAATGCTGTGTTTTATTTCTCAACAAAAGACGGTAATGAAAAAGGCGCGGATGATGAAGAAGAAGGAGCAGCAAAAATTATCACCTCAAAACATAAATTTCCGTTTCATTTTCATCATCCTTTTTCATACAAAATCCTTTTGTGAATTTAAAAAAGTTTTTTATTATTTTGTTGTATGATTTTGTTATTGTTTATTTTTTCAAAGAACTTGTTAAAAATATTACTAATATATATTTCTTCTTCTCTTCCCCACCACAAAGTCTTTTTTTATCACTTTCTCTCCACAGAAAACTTCGATACGCTGATTGAAACTCTTATCGAAGGAGCGACGACGGGAAATCCTAAAGCAGAATGTGATTGGAGAAAAAGGAGAATAATTTATAAATGAATTGCAATGAATTTGAGATTCCCGATGAATCAAAATGAGGAATGAATGGCAATGAATTGACAATGAATCCAATTAACAGTGAATTAACGGCTTCACTTTAATGAATGAATAAATCGAAAATAAACGGAGACCATAAATGAATCGGAAATGAACACCAATAAATTACCAATGAAGCAAAGAAATTTTTAAAATTTCATAGTTATTTTTTGGGCATAATTAAAGAAGGGGATAAATTTTAAGTTTCGGAAATAGAATATAGATTAATTTGATTATATTAAGTAAAAAAAATCAATTAAATTGGGAAATGAGAAAGCAAAAATCATTGACGTCTTTTGTTAAATCATTCATTGCCTTTTTCGCTACCATTTTTCCGCGTTTTCCCCTCATTATTTCATCCCGATTTCGTCCTATTTTCTTCAGCTAATAAATCTTTATTTTGTTCATAATTAAATACGCTTCTCTGTTTCAGGGAAACGTGTAAAGTCAGGTCAGTTGTTGTTGTTGTGGGCGTTTCATTATCCTGAAGCCTATCACAGCCCTCATCTACCCACCACCGCCAACACCCACTACAACAACAACTGCTACCGTAATTAAACAGTAGTCGGTACTACCTGTAGATCTGTTTCTCACTGTTCTTTTGTTCTGTCTCCATTTCTAATAAATTCCTCCTCCTGCCGCTTCACTTATTTTCGTCTTCCCTAAATCCTTATTTCGTCCATGTTCCAGTATTTAATAACGAATGTGGGAATTTAAATAAAAATTAAATGCTAATATTTCAAACTTATAACGTAAAATTATTTAAATTCATATGAATCACAGCGTTAATCACGATTTTTTATGATTTCTTGTGATTTCTATGCTTTATTGAACTTGTTAAAGTCTTTTGTTATTTAGAACTTTTGTTTTACTTTTAGTTTATTGAGGTTTTAATTAATGTTACTGTAAAAAGTATATTAATTTATTTATAGTTTTATTTATTTAATTATATATTGTATTGTATTTGTATTTATTTTTATATTTTCGTTATTATTTATTAACTTTGTTTTAATGTCTATAATGTTAAAAATGCCTTCTTTTCATGTTTAAAAGAAAAAGAGTTATATAAGAATTAAATTCAGCTTCTTTTAATCAAATTTCAATATTTTTCATTATTATAAAATACAGAAGTTATTCATAAATACGCATAGGTAAAGGAAACCTTCGCATTTCCGTAATAAATAACTTCAAATCAAAATTATCAAGTCCAAATATTTTTATGTTTATTGAAGGAATATTTTAAATAAACAATAATATTACTCTTTATTCTATTTTTATTATTTATTCTTATATTATAAGAATTTTTGTTTTTTTTTTCCATTGATTTTTGTAATTTGATTTTTTATTTTTGTTATTTAAATTTAATTCTTTTTTTCAAATTATTATTTATTCGTTTTAAAACTTTAATGACAATTATAAATAATCGCAATAATTATTGTAAGCATCGCAATTCATTTGTTGTTGGTTGGTGCATTTTTTATCATTTCAGTTTATCAAGAATCACCGAAGCTTTGGTGGCGTGTGTTACCTGTCATTTAATTTGACCGTCTTTCATTTCACTTTTCTCTCATTCGTGATCTTTCTTTAATTAACAAAGTTTCTTTATTCACATGCAATTTAATTTCTAACGCCTTCCACTTTCTTTCCCTTCCCTCTTTCCCTTTATTATTTCCAATGTTATTTTATTTTAAATATTTTTTCTTAAAATTCTTTTGTTGCTATATTTTGTATATGAGTTTTTATATTATTTGATTTTTAGCATTTTACTCCTGCTGCGCTCTTCATGTGCTCTCTCTTTTCTCTTTCTCTTGCAGAGAATTATTGGACCATTTCTGTGAAGTCGGTGACGTCGCTCAATAACATTGCTTACGAGGAAATAACGCAAAAGCAGCGCCAGCAACAAGAACAGCGGCAGCAGCATCGGCGAGCAGCGTTACAGGATCAGGATCAACAACTGCAACAACATCACCTCCAAAGCAATCAGCAATCACTGCAAACAATTAAAAAATTTAGCAATAGAAACAATATTAATAATTGTAACGGTGATTGTGGGAAAGATGAGAGCAGCATAAAAGTTTCTCCAGCGTCGCACGTCATTTTGACGACGCCTTTGAATCCGCACGTCTGTCCGCGCTGCGATAAGATGTACACCTACAAGAAGAACCTCTCGCGGCATCTGCGCTTCGAGTGCGGCATCCAACCGTCCGAAAAGTGTCGTCACTGTCCCTACGTGACGCGCTACAAGCACAGCCTCAACGTCCACATGAGGACGCAGCATCCGAGTCAGCAGCAGCCGTGACATCGCTGGTGTCAGGCGAGGAGACGCTGCTGCTGGTCGTCGTGCGAGCAGATGAGCGAAGAAGTAGTTTAAAAAGGTTTTCTAACCGTTTTTGTGATTATTTCCAAATCGTTCTGTTTCTCAAATATCCGATTTCATACTTTTTCTTATTTTTTTTTATTATTATAGTTTTTCTTATTCCGGATATTTGCTTTTTCTAACATTTCCACAGTTTAATTCAATCTGTGATTGAAATTGAATCGTTGCTTGATGCAATCTCCTTTCGATGCTTTCAATTATATTTAAAAATACCTTCTTTAATTCACAAGTACTTCCTTCAATCATACTTCTCTTTCATATTTTATTATTAATGAAAATATTATTATTAATTAATCTTTTTCATTGCGATTCGTTCCATTGTTTACTTTCTTTTTTCATCACAATTCATATTATTTTCTATCGTTTTTCATACTTAGACGTTCGTTGATGTTTTCTTTGATCCTTTTCTTGAGTTCTTCCCATCGCGAGTTCATCTTTAATCCTTAATTTCTTGTATTTGATTTGATTCTTAATTTTTTTAGGATTTATTGAATTGATTATAAAATTTTGCTTTAAACTTAGTAGTAAATTTATTTTTCTTGTTTTGATATTTATTGGCATTTAATTTAATATTGAACTTTTCTTTTGCTTTAACGTTGATTTATTGATTGATCTATTGAAGTACATATTTTATTTTTATTATTTTCGTAATCAATATAGAATATTGATATTATTTTTCATTTACATTTGATCTCATGCATTAATTATATTTACATCACCTAAATAATAGGGAAGCAAATGAAAAAGGTATAAAATAAAAGCATGAAATGCCGAGGAATACTTGCCTTTAACTTAAGAAAAGTTAAATAAATACATAAAATAAATCCTTCAATAATTTTGAGGTGCTAAAAAATATATTTTAGAAAACGAAAATCATTCGCTTTTAGTCATTCCAGGTGAGAGTTTCTATTGAGTTACAGTTTAATCTTTATTTTCTGAACTTTTATACACTTATTCAAATAAAACTGTTAGTCATTATTTTATAAAACAGTGTAAAATATGTTAATGAAGTAAGAATATTATTTTTTTCAGCTGTTGAAATGATAAAAGAATATATAAAAATAAATAAAACAAATATTTATGACAAACAATTGTTGAAAGTGTGATTATTTCAAATTTATGCTTGCTATAAAGTTAATTATAATATTTAAAAATAGTGCTAATTTAAAAAGATATAATTTAATATTATTTTATTTACTATTTTCATAAGTTTTTTGGTCTATTTTAAATTTCGTTTAATTATTAAGTGTCCATGTTATTTTAATTATTTTTAAGAAATATAAGATTTGAAGTTCTCATGGGTTTGGGAATATAGAATCTTAATTTATTTATTAAGTCTCGAAGAAAATTTACGAAATAAAGGAAAACTGTTACTAAAAACAATTAATACTATAAAAACATTAATACTAATTAAAAATCGGGTCTAACTCTGTGTATTAATATTTTAAGTACTAAAAACAACGCATAACTAATAAGAATATTTAATACTAATCAAAATCATTTCCAACAGTTTTTAAAAGCAACATTTTTCAAGTGATTTTGTTGAAATTTCGTCTATAAATTTTACTAAAAGCTTCAATTTTCGTGTTTTTCTCTCTGTCTCTTTGATATTCCTCTCATATTTTTCCGTCCCCGTTCCGTCTCCGATTCCCTCCTCCAGCCAAACATGATAAATCCGAACAGACAGACATCTCGCCGGATGACTTCGAGCTGGACGATTGTCTGCTGGAGAGCAACGACATCGTCATCACACAGAACAAGGACGGCTTCGTGTTGCACGTGAAGAAGCTGGGCAACATAACGACGGCTAAAATAGCGGGAGGCGACGAGGATCACTCGATGGGAGATGCCAGCGTCACCGGCCAAGCGCAAATCACCGAGGTCCAGGAGTTGACCGAAGTGAAGCCCACATTGACCACGTTGACAACGAGTCAAACCATCAAATTGCCGTCTTCGGAATGTGGTGAGTGATCTAGAAATCATAGTCAAGGAATAAAGGGCTGTATTTAAATCGAAAATATTGAATTGTACGGAGGTATATATTAAAGACTTCATTGGACAGTACCTTGAACATATAAAGTATAGAAATATAATAGGCAAAAAACTTCATTATTTCTATAGCAACTAATTGAAATATACAGAAAATATGATATATAAAAACTATTTAAACTTAGAGATCATTAAATCAATGATTTAAATTAAAAGTGGTATACAGCTAAAGTGATATAGGCGCGTAGTTACTGAAGGACCTCACTGACTGTACACTCTTCCCATCGATTTATTTGAGGAATTCGTTTACTTTTATCTATAATGTAATTTTTTTACATATATTCATATATATTCATTAGATATATAATGTATTCATTAGATTCTCTATTAGTTACTACAAAAGACCGCTTTTCTTGTTATACTGTCGATTTGTTTAGACGAGATTATTACATATCCATAAAATTTTTAATGAATTTCCTTGCATTATAATTTTTATTGTATTTTCTTTTTTCCAATTCGCTTTTGCATTGCTTGGTGTTCTACCACATCTTTTTGTAGAGTTAATTAATTTGAAGAAAATGATCCCTGCAACAACAACGATTGCCCATCACTCTCATCACGCGACGATCATTCAGCCCCATCAACTTCATCACCACCAACAGCAGCAACAGCAGCAGCATCATCACATACAAATCCACGATCCTCACCAGCAACCAACGCACGATGTACAGCAACACCCACAGCAGCAACAGCAGCACATCATAACGACCGCCCACCCACAAACGATCAACGTGATCGGAATGCGCAACGTACAAATCACCGAACAGAAGCCGATGCTGTCGCGCATCAAGTATTCGCGGGGCAAAATAATCACGCAGCAGGGCGGCAGCACGCCGAGTGTGCAAATCGTCGAAGCGCACGAAGAACAAGCCGAGCACGAGCAGCAGCAGCAGCAGCACCATCACCAACTCACCGGAGGCACCAAATACGAGATCAGCGAAATCGATCTGAACAACGCGCAAACGTCGGCTGCCATCATCAGCGACCTCGTGAAGTACGCCGAGATTGACGACATCGAGCTGCCGGACGGCACCAAAATCGGCATCGGCTTCGCACCGACCGAAATCACTGAGCACATGCAGCAGCAGGCGACGCAACTGGAAGCCGTGGAGCACGTGCAAGCACAACAGCATCACCAGCAGCAGCAGCATCTTCATCAGCAGCAGCAGCATCAACTGCAGCTTACAACCACTCAAACGCATTTGATACCACAGCAACACCAACAACAGCAGCAGCAACATCACCAGCTGCATGCCATAGATCAGGACGACGAATCGATCGTTCCCGAAGGCATTACTGTACAGGAGCATCCGACGATCAGCAAAAGCTACACGATCCTCACCACGCGGCCCATGAAGCACGAGCTGCAGGCCGGCGGCACCACAACCACGACCTACGAATTGTCGCTGAGCGACTCGTCGCTCGGTCAGTCCGACGACATCGAGTCGAAGTACGTTTGTCGGCACTGCGGCAAGAAGTACCGCTGGAAGTCGACGCTGCGTCGGCACGAGAACGTGGAGTGCGGCGGCAAGGAGCCGTGCCATCCCTGTCCCCACTGCTCCTATAAGGCAAAGCAGCGCGGCAACCTCGGCGTCCACGTGCGCAAGCACCACCCCGATAAGCCGCAGCTGGAGAGCAAGAGAGGACGCAAGATGTAAAGGGAACCAGGCGCAAGTGTAGTCAGCAAAGAAGAGACTATGAATGAAAGACGGACAGAAGAAGAAAAACCGGAGAGAGCGTAAGCAAAAGAATGTGCACAACATTTTTAAAATCATATTATTTTATATTAAAGATGTTTTTTAAGTATTCTGAGCTATAATATGACTCTGTTTATCGTAAGTGGATTAACGATTCAATTAAAATTTACATTTTTCGGCTTTTGATCTGTTGAACAAGAATCAACGAATGCCATTTAATTTAATTTAATTAATTTTTTACTACATTCACAGTTTATTAAAATCCGTCAATTTTCAGCTAATAATTTTTTTAATGTTTCACCGAGGAAATCGCGTTGCGTTTGATCTTTAATTTTAATCAGTTTTCCAAAAAGTTTTATGAAAACGTTAAACAATAAAACATAAATTTATAAGAAAAAGTTTTTCCAAGCTTCCAATTTAAGTTTTTAGTGACTTTGTTTTAAGTTGATTATTGTTAACATTATTCTTATTGAATATTTAATACTAATTACTATTCATTGCATAATTATACTAATTATAATGATTGTTAAAACGTTATATATGTCTTTTTTTAAGGTTATTTAAACCATAAGATTATCAAAAAAATCATTGTTTATGTTTTTATTATTAATAACGCAAACATATAAAAAATAACGGGAATTTTTTTAATAATTTTTAATTTTTAAGCATTTATTTACAATTACAGCAAATCAAGTGCAAAAAATTTCGAAGAAAACCGATGAAAGTCATCAATTGCGAAATAAACGAAATGAAGAATAAACTATAAAAAAGGCAGAGCCAACGAATTTTCCTTAAATTCTTTTATAAAAGGTAAAATCATGTAATTAAGTAAATATTGAAAAGCAAAATTAAATCCAAATTCAGTTATAATTAAAAGATTCTATATATAATTAAAAAAAAAGTAATCATAATAACGATTACTTTTTGATAAACATTCAATAAGAACACTTTTTTTAATGATTTGTTAATTCTTGTTATTAAACTTTTAACAATTTTTCTAAGGTTTTTAACAGAAAAGTACAAGTGACAAAAAATTTCATATTAAATATAACAACAAAAGGAAGATTAATTAAGGAAGAATTAAGACTAATAATAACACAAGACGAGAGGCTAAATTGGCGAATTATAATTAGCAAAAAAAGGATGGAAATATGAGTAAGAGAAAACCCGAAAGCAAAACATGAAACTGATAATAAATTTCTGAATTGTTCATAGCTGAAATTAATTTTCTAAACAGACCAATTAATTAATATCAAATAAAAATATATTTTAAAATCGTAAATTCATAGAAATAATTTATAGAACTATACTAATATCAAAATTTATTAATAATAACAATGATAAATATGAAGAATAGCAAAAGATAAATATAAATAAAAATATCGAGTATTAAAATGAAAATCAATAAATATGAAAATAAATAAATATCAATAAATGTGCAAAACTAGTGAATTTAAAAAGAATTAATTTTAAAACTTTTAGAAAATATTTTAAAAACTTCTTGAATAAATATCGTAACGTTAAATACAAAGAAAATAATACTGAAACGTTTAATACTAAAAAAACCTAATAAATTCCATAAAATAAAATAGTTTGATGACTTAATTTAAGTGAAATGTATAAAAAAAAATAAAAGAAAATTTCATTTAAAGTTAAATATAATTGCAATAATTTACTAGGCAAGAACAGAAAGAAAATAGAAAATCGATAGGAGGTTTATATAAAATCCTTTGCAGAAAGAAATGAAATAACGCGGAAAATAATTGAAAAATATGAAGAAAATTTAACAAAAAAAATCAATAAAATTTCCCCCAGTAGACACAAAAAACTTCAATTAGTTATTAATCAAGTCTTAATAATAAAATATATAGTAATAATAATTACTACGATAGTTTTAATTCATGAATTGAAATATTATTAGATGTCGTATGTGAAAAACTAATATTAATTTCATTAACACCAAAAATAAGTTCTTTCTTTTGTGAAATTTGTATAAAAGTTAAATATATGTATAGGCGAAATGTACCATAGAACATTTACCAAAATCTACACAAAGATTTGCGCCCAAAACAATGCCACCAGAAATATTAATCTATAGAAATATCTACAAAAGTTTTAAGAAACCTTTCTTACAAGAGGCTTAAAAAGAGCCCAGAAATGATTGACAAAAAGATAATGTATTTCCCTGAATTTCATAAAGAATCTGTACACACACATTATAACAATTTTCTATTCTGTGTCGTCATTTTACATCCGATTTATTTAAGAATCATTTAAAAATAAGAATTAAATTTGTGTATAAAAACAACTTTTTGACAAAAAAAAAAAAACAATTTTAAAGAAACATTTTCTTAAATTCACTTTATTATATTAGATTCGTATACAGAAAGATCTATATACAAATATTCATCAAATATTCTGTATATTTAGCTACATAAGTACATAAATATAATAAATAAATTTAACAAAAAACTACAGCTTTCGAAGAGTTTTATTGTCATTCTTCAATCTTTATTCTGACCTAGTTCTATCCATCTTTTCTCACTTTCTTTGTCTTCCTCCCTCTTTCTGCTCCTTTCCTTTCCATATTCTTTTTCAATTTTTTATTCTTTTTTGTGCCTTTACTTAAAGGATTCCTTGCCTATTTCTCCCTTTCTTTTTCCCTCCCTTCATCCATTCTTCGACCTTATTTTAGAACTCCAACTAATATATTTTTCTTATTTTCTAGGTGACTGTTCCATGGGTCTATTGTAAGTCATTCGACTTCATCGGTACCACTTGAAGCAATTTTCTGGCTTTGGAGCTTGCTTTTAGTCATCAACTTCTGAATTTTGTTTTCTAAAAGAATATAAATAAAAAGTTCAACAAAGCATTATTATTTGAATTTTTAATCTTCTACATTTTAGTGTGAAACGTACAGCGAAATTCCAATAGGAAAAGGAAATCGGAGGATCTTCTGAAGATCAAGAGCGACCAATGGAGTGATGAAGAGGGGAGACTTTTCGAGCACAGCAAACACGTTGTTCAGAACTTTTTATTAATATATTTTCCTTTCTTTTAGGTGTCCAGCCGCTTACAATAAAATAAAACACCGATTTCACAATTTTTCAAAGAGAACCACAACGATTTTTAGGTGAATTTCTCTCTTCAGAGCGAGAAATAAATAAAGCCTGTCAAAATTCTGACAGATCGATCAGCTGATTTTACTTTTTTTGCTTCCACTCAGACGACTATAAAAAAGGAAGTCTAAAAACAGGCGCAGATTGGAAGATTGAGGAGAAAAAAAAACCAAAAATCCTTGCAATCGAAGGATTAAAAAAAAAACAAAAAATAATCCATTCCCATTGCTGCTCATCCTCGAAATCACTTTAATTATTATTATATTTACTTATATTGCAATTATTATTTATTTTTATAGTTATGATTCTTATTCTTATAGTTTTTATTTTACTACGCCTTTGAAAAATTATTTCTATTTTCGTTGTTTTTTTGTTTATTGTGATTTATTTTTTGTTGTTATTATTGAACTGTATTCATTGCACTGAATTGTTTTGTATTGTTACATCATTTTTTTGTTTGTGTTGTGTTGTTTATTGTTTGTTTTTGTTTCAATTTGATTTTCACAACGTATTAAAGTCCAACTCCTCTTCCACGATCACCCGAAGCACCACTCTAAATTGAAGCAATGCAGTAAAAGCAACGTTTTGTCCAGAAAATAAAAATTGGAAAATATCACGTTTTGGATTGTTATTCTTATTTCCGAAAATATCCATAGAAATATCTGTACATTTGTATGTCTAATCATATATATTTTTATATTTTTGTTAATAATCCTTTGTAAATACTAAAATAATTACGTATATTGTATATCACGCTTTTGTATATATTATTATGTAACTTGATATGCTTGAAGGTTTTTAAATATGTCGCTCTCTACTTGTCTGACTCATTCTCTCTCACTCTCTCTCTCTACTAATATTAACTTAACACTCCATTTATCATTACTTCAAATCGACTAATTGATGGTGAAAAGGCGAGGGGCTAAAATCTATAATAGCTTTTCCAAAAATACTATAAAAAAATAAATTTAAAACAATTCAAATTAAATAAAGTCCTTGAGACTAATTAATTTAAAAGTAAAATTTAAATTAAAAATAATTAAAATAAAAAATACAAGAAATCTATTTAAATAAATCGACTCAACATCGATTAATTTTCATTTATAATTAATTAAAAAACCTGAATGTAGCTCCAATACTAAAAAAGGCCATTTATAAATAAATAATTATAAAAATTAAAATTAAATTAAAATAAACAATTAAATTAAAATTAAAAGGTGATTTCAAATAGCTTAACCCATATAAAAACAGTATTCAATTGCATTGAATTAACTGGCAATGAGATTAAAAATAAAATCGAAATTAAATTAAAATCATAAACGAGGAATGGATTTTTCCCCACGTTTTTTAAGCATTTCAATTAATTACTAAAATTTGTTTAATCTTCTAATTAACGGTTCAGCTTAGTGTAAAGGTATTTTTAAGTGGCTCGAGGTTTTTCGGCTTTCGGTTTTTCAATTTAACGCTTTTCTATTCACGTTTTGATTGCGAATCTCTTTTGTAACTTTATCGTCGATTCTCGCATCGCATTTTTGTTGCTCTGCGATGATTAATTGTAGAGCAATCGGCAAAATTGATGATTTACATTTATTTTTCGTTTACTTGATGTTTTTTTTACAGTGTGTTTTCAAAGTGTTTTTGTTAATTTTTTGCGTTTCCTTTTCTTTTGTTTTTCCTTTTTATTTTCATATGTTGATCTTCTTGTACTCTGCCCGCGCGCGCGCCCACAAACACACACTCACTCCCACCACGCCCACAATACGCGACCGTCGCACAGATTTAAGTATTACGCGCATCGCCGGCCTCACTTGGAACGAGTGGAACGCGCGTCTGGCGATGCCGCTCGTCACGCAGCTCCGCGAAGGCACCCATCCGCTGGTTTTCCCCACCGATCTGTCCGTCGACAAGCACAACAACCACTCAACTACCTCCAGTGCAGTGGCCAGCACCAGCACCAGCGCCAGCGGCAGCAGCGCGGTTGCCTGCTCAGCATCGGCGGCGGCTGGCGTCGATCGCAAGTCGCCGTGCTTTGCTGTCGGCACCGCAGCCCCACTCAACTCCGTCGTCGCTTCAACGAGCGCCCCGCCACCGCTGCAAGCCGACGGCGAGTTGTGCGGCTCGTCCACATCTCTCGGCGGCAGCACGACTCTGGCCAGCACCACGCCGCTCAACTGCAGCGCGAATCTGACTGCGGACAAGCTGCAGACGGGCAAATTGAAGCACCTCTCCGAAGAGGAAGCTGCAGCACTCATGCTGAAAGCGGCCAACGAGAAGGCGGCCGCCAACAACAGCGGCAACCTCAGCGACAACAGCTACGGCGGTGACGATGCCGCCCCTGGCAACGCCGGCGACTATCACTCAGCCCTCAGCGGCGCAGGCGCCTTCGGCGAGGTCGTCGGCAACGCGGCCGGCCTCTGCAACATCAACATTCTGAGCAGCATCAGTGCCATGAACAGCCTCATAGGCGGTGGCAACGGCGGCATCGGGATCGGCGGCGCCGGTGGCCATCCATGCCCCGAATGCGGACGTGTCTACAAGCTGAAGTCATCGCTGCGCAACCACCAGAAGTGGGAATGCGGCAAGGAGCCGCAGTTCCAGTGCCCCTTCTGCGTGTATCGCGCCAAGCAGAAGATGCACATTGGCCGGCACATGGAGCGCATGCACAAGGAGAAGTTCCTCAAGCTGGACGACATCAAGAGCTACACGGGCAGCGGCGGCGGCGGTAGCAGCGCCGAGGACAGTGCAGCAGCTGTAGCAGCGGCGGCGGCGGCGGCGGCAGCAGCAGCAGCGGCCGGAGCTCTCGCCACGGCGGCCGATTTGAGACAGCATTTTTCTTAAACGGAGAACAATGAAAGAAAGGAATGAAGCAATATCAGGGAAATCGAAGATGGAAGAAGCAGGGAAGAAGGAGAGTGAAAGGATGGAGCGCGAGAGAGGGAAGCAGAGTGTAGAGTGATGAGGAGGGAGGCTCAGGGAAGCTGCAGCAGAGAGCGTATAGCATTAGAGGGAGAGAAAGAGAGAGAGTGAGAGAGAGAGAGAGAGAGAGAGAGAGCGAGAGGGATAGGGAGAAAGAGAGACCACCTCGTTGGAAATTGAGTGCCAAATTTTAAAAAGAATTTTATTTCTATATTTTACTTTACATTGCAACAATATTTCACAGTTATTTATTACAACTACTCGTAAGCACCTCGGAGATTTACGATTCTGTTTTAAGGGGGGAAACACACAAACACACACACATGTTTGGATGCATGTATGTATGTAGCGAAAAACGCCATTTGCAATTGTTAAGCGATATTTAAATATGTTTTTTATATTTTCCACCTTTTTATTGTGTTTTCGGCATCAAATGCAAAGAGATCCTTGTTAAGCTTTTATTTTGAACCACAAAATAATTACGTTTCTAAATCGCGTTTCCCATAAACGGAATTAATATTAAATTATTATTTAAATGCATATTCGAAAGGTCGAAAAGTTGTGTGGAAAGAACTCGGAAGTCTACTCAATCCTGGATAATCAGAAATCTTCTTTTCCGATTTGAGTTGAAGGGATTTTTTTTTATTTACATATACGAAATCATTCAAAAAGTGATAAAAAATTTTTATAAATAGTTTTTAAGTTTTGCCAAAAGACAGTCAAAGACGAAAAGCAACGAAAGCAACAACAAAGACAAACGCAAATAATAAAACAACAACAACAACAGCAACATTCCTTATAAAACAAAAAAAAAATACATATATAAAAGACACGTTTACAATAATAATTAATAATAAAATTAATTATTAATAATTCCAACAACAGCAACAAAAAAAGACATTTTTATAGATATTTTATAAAAAAATATTTAACAATTTTAGTTTTAGTAAAAACTTAACAAGAAACGACGATAAAAGAAAAATGAAATTATTAAAAAAATTTATTATGAATCATCGACTCAGTGGAAAAAAAACGTAAAGCTTTTATTTGTAGTTTCTAATAAATTTAAAACGTAATTTATTAATTAAACTTAGTGATAAATAAGAATGGTGGAGATAAGGAGAAGGAGGAGGAGAAGAAGCAGACGTAAAAGACGCATTACAGTCATAGAAAAAAAGTTCCGATTTATTGAAAAAACTCCAGTCATTATTGAAAATAGAAATAATAATAAAAAACGCAAAGAAAACGAAAACAAAAAACACCAACAACTATTTACCTCAACGTTAATTACAACAACAACAACGTTTACAACTACTCAACACAAACAGCAACATAAAAACACATTAAAAGCATTAAAAAAATAATTTTTTAAAATATAACAAAATACGGTCAAATTTTTTTATAATATATCGACAATTATTTTATAATTAATTTAATTATAATCATTGTAATGCTTTTTTTATTTTTAAAAATATTCCATAATTGATAAGTTTTTGAAGACGCATTCCAACGCAAAAATGAAAAAAAAAAGTTAAATGAAAGCCAATTTTTTTCGGGGATAAAATAAAAAGTGCCTTTTATACATCAAAAAGTTCACAGCAACAGCCAACAAAAGCAACAGCAACAAAAAAGTGAATCAAAAAGTGCTAAATTTTCTAAAATAAACTTGAAAAGTTTCGTCGTTAGTTTCGTTATTTTTTTTCAAAATTATCATAAATAAATATTATTACTTTTATTAGCGAAAAAAAACAAATTCAAAATCTGTGAAAAACTCAAATTGCGATGGTTTTTTATTAATTTAAAATTCAATTAAAACTTATTTTGGTATTTCCATTAATTGTCTATATCACAAAAGCCATATAAAAACTAGAATTTAGAATTTTTTTTTTATTTCAAATATTTATAATTATTAAATATTATTAACTAATTTTGTATTATTAATACAAGTGAAAATATTATTAGTATTAAACAATTTTTATAGGAATTTAAGAATTAATTAAGTAACAGAGAAATTAAGTGAAAAATTGCGATAGAACAATCGAAGAAGTTGAAGCAGCAACAGAAAACTCAGGTACTTAGTTTGTCTCTTTTTTTCTTTCTTCTTTAATTCTGATTTAAATTCTGTCCATCTTCTAATTATGTTTATGTTATTTCCCTCTTTTTCCATGATTTTTCCTTTAATTTATGTCTTTAATTTTATTTTATTCTATTTAATTGAACATGTTTTTAGTATTTGTTTGTGTAAAGTGCGATAAAAAGCACACAAAGAGGAAGAAGCTGTGCTTCTTTCCTTTGAGCATGCATTAAGAAGTATGAAGTTTAAAAAAAGCTGCCGAAAATGAATAATTATGAAACAACGTCACAAAATACAACAACAAAATATGACTTAATTAATAAACTTTCCCTCTTTACTATTAAAAACTTAATTTATATAATTTAACTTTTAATTTATTTAGATTTAAATGAAGATATGTGAAGAAAAAAGAATTTCTTAATTCAAGCAACAAACAATATCAACAATAAAATAATTATCATTTAAATATCAATGATAAACCTCAAAAAACAAAACAAACAATCACACCATAATTTTTTCATAAATATAAATGTTTTAAATTTATATTTATTTACTAATACTAATACAATTTATTACTAATACAATTTTATTCATTAAAACAACTTTTATTTTGATTGATTTTTAAATTGGATCATTTTAATATTCAATTTAATTTCTATCGGGTTTTGTTTGAAAAAAATATTAAATAAAATAAAATCGTTTGACCTTTTTTTTTTTGATTAAAAGTTTTGTGATTATGTTTTTGAATGAAAAATATTGAAATTTTTACTTAATTCTCACTTCTTTTCAAACTTCATCACTCCAACAAAGCATTCCATGAAAATAAGTGACATATAAATAACTACAAGAACTTTTACACTAAATAAACAACATTTAAATAAATAAAGGCTAAAATCATAATAAAAAAAGGCAAAAGTAAAAATTGAAATTATTTGTTTAAAATGGTGATAGAAAAATTCAATTCGTTTCGATGATATTCGCTTTCATTTCAAGTAATCGCAATCAGTTTGTGTTTAAAAACTGTTTAGAAAACAATATTTTCACGTGATCAGTGAGCCTATATTTTTTTATATATATATATATGCGTTCGAGAAGGACTCAAAACTTTCTCAATTACAATTTAAAAAATTATGATTCAATCAAAAAAGATTAAAGTAATATTCAAGACGAATTTCTATGGCAACAAATTTAATTTAAAGCCATAAATCAATTTCATGTTCACGATTTGTCAGTTTATCTAATTTTGCCTCTAAGTTAATTTATAATTCATCATATAATTTTCGGCAACTGAAATTTTTCCTTCTTGTGACTTTATAAAATTCCATTCGCTTTCACATTTTACACTGTAAGAAACAAACACAAAGAGTTGATGTATTACTTGAAAGATTGCCAAATAAATTTGATAATTTTGGGTGCATAAACATAAATTTTCGAACTCAGTTCAAACGGTGCTTAGACAAGCTATAATAGCCCTTTAAAATATATACATATATAAATAAAAATAATTTCTAATATAATAATTAATAAAAAATTTGTACAAAAAATTGATTATTGATCATTGGAAATTATAATTTCTATAATTTAAAATTTGTTTTCAAAACCATTCTTTAGAGTAGAAAATTAAAATTAAAATTTAAATAATTATTAATTGGTGTTGGGGACAAAAAATCGTATTGATATTTATAATTGTGTTAAATTGGAATATAAAAATATATAGAAATTATTGGAAAATCACGTGGACGGAAATGATGAGAAAATATCCATCGAAATGATGAGAAATTTCAGTTTTTAATCATAATTAGATGCAAGACGCGTGGAAGTAAATAAACAACGACATATTAAATGATTATTTAATGAAATGTTTTGAAAAAAATGTATTCATTTTGCGGGGAATCGAAATTATTATATTTTAAAAGAAGAAATGTGGGTTTTGTATAAATGTTGAGATTACAGCCGAGTGTGAAATATTTTTTAAATTAAGATTAATATTAATTGATCAAATAATTAACGCAAATGTGTTATTTTTTTTAGATGCAAAGCAAACGTGTATAATTACAATAAAATGTTGGAAAAAGACATTACAAACACCTCAGAAAACATATTCAGAAATTTTCTAAAAGCAAATCTTGTAAAAGTTCAGTTGAATTTCAATCGACAAACACTTTTTTATATTTTACTAAATATTCTTTAATCTATGATATTTTTATCTATTAAAGAAGAAAACATAAAAACACACAACAACAAGCAAAAAATACTCATAAAATAGTTTTCAGTGCTATTTTCTTACAAGAAATTTTTAGTTTATATATCAATAAAAATTAAAATAAATTTATGACAAATATCTCAACATAGCAATAGCTTTTTTATAAATTCTTCTCTTTAATTTAAAAGTATATGTAGTCTAAGTTATTAATTAACATACAATTTATTGAACTTTTGTAAAAAACCAATTATGAACATTAAGTTTACGAAAAAAGAGAACAAACAAACAAGCAAAAAAAAATATAATAATAGTAATAAATAATAAAAAAAACCTTTTACAATTCTATTCAATTTCAACATCTGTTTTAATGTAATTTTTAAGAGTTTTTCGCATAGTTTTAAGATGATTTTTGCTCTTCACTGAACGATGAACGACGTTGAATGGCGTTTGTAATTTTTATTTTTTATATATAGAATATTTTGTCTTATTTTAATTCATTTGTTTTGTAGTTATTTATTATGTTTTCGTCCTTGTCCATTTTTTTTTGCTGAGTAAGTATAGAAATTTTTATGTTAAAAAAAGTATTTGTGAAGTCTTCTTTGTTTTATTTTGGAGTTTTTCCATTTGTTTTTTTTAAAAACAGATACTAAATTTTACAATAGTTACAAAAATAGTTAAACATTTTTCGTAAATTTGTATTTTTCTGCTTTTCAATTCAAAGGATTTTAAAAAATCCTATAAAAAGAAACTGAAACAAATGACTTTTAAAGTAAATGGCGAACAAACAATTAAATCGATTAATGCAATTGTTTTTTGCTTTCGAAAGTGATGAGGAACAACAACAACTGATACAGTTTTTCTTTCTGGTTTAACACACGTCAAATACAACAACCACATTCAGTTTAATTCCCACCTAACAAAGTTTGCCGTTTTTCGTTGCAGGTGAAGTAACAGCAGCCGCAGCAGCAGCAGCTTCCTCCATTGCCGCGGCATCAGCAACGCCGCTCAAGGACGAAGCACAGCACTCGGCGCAGTGCGAGTCGCGGATACGCGTCCGAAACTGGCTGATGTTGGCCGATCAATCGATCCTCGAGCAATCCATTCAACCCGGTCCCGTTCTTGGAGCAGGTATTTCCATTGTTTTTGAAATCCTTTCTACTTTATTTCGCTCTGGTTTCGCTTTCATTTGAAGAAAAACTTATTTCCACGTAGTTATTAAATTTAAGGTTTATATTTTTATATATTTCAGATGTGATTTTTGTATTTCTATTTGACTTCTTTTATGAAAAACTTTCATTAATGAGTTTTATAACGCTTTCTGCTGCTTTCAATGCTTTACTTTGCTCAATTCTTTCGCCTATTTCGTATTTTTCCATTAATAATAATAACAATGTTGCAATGTTTTTATTTTATTTTTAATTTTTGGTTATTTCTAATTTCCGTTTATTATTTTTTATATGTTGTTAAATTGGATTTGCGTAAATCGTCAGTATTTTTCGTCAATAGTATTCAAAGCTGTCTATTAATTAAATTCTTTTTTATTTCTATTTTTCTTTTCTTTAAACTGCTGCAGTATTTCGTTTTTTAAATTATAAAAATTATGAAAATATATAAATAAAAAACTTCTTTAATAAATCTGAAAAACTATAACAAAATTAAAGAAATTAGGAAAATTATAACAAAATATATGAATAATAAATTATTTGTTAATAAGTCAGATAAACCCAAATGAATGAATAATTAATAATGTTTTACGTTCAGCTGTTATTAATTAGTTTTGTTCCCATTTCTTTTTGTTATTAAAAATATCTGTTTAGAATTTATTTCTCTTATATTTTTAAAATTAATCGTGAAATAATTTTAATTATTTATGAAACTTTTCGCTATATATTTAATTTATTTTTTTATTCTTATTACACTAATTATTTGTAGTTTTAATTTTATTTATGTTTTTCTCTTCGCTTGAATTGTTTTCTTTTCTTTTCTGTAGTTTGTGAATTAAGTCTTTCGAGATTCTCGCTTCTGCTGCGTCTGCCCAGAAACACACACACACACGTATTTCGAAACCTTTAAACACTTATTGCCAAAAATATTAATAACTAACTAATGTTAATAATAAGTGACTAACTTTCTCGCTTTCGGTCTTCCTTGTGGTCCTTCCAAATTCTCTTTACACGCCTCGAATTCGATCGAAATTATCTACAACGCAAACCGCATTATCTTATTATAATGCATTATAAACCGAATTATCTGCACAAACGCATACTAATAGACAAACTAACAACTACTAATGCAACCTTGACCACTAACAACGCAACAGGCGCAACGATGATCCCATCGAACTGCATCGGAGGTGTAACGGACAACGCAACAGCCACAGCAACAACAACCATAAGCACACAAACAGCAAATAATGTGAGCTCCATTTGCAACGACGTTGCCGCCGTTCCGCTGCCGCCACTCGCCGCCCTCGACCCCAACACACAAACGATGACTCGCATCGGCAGCATCGGCCGAACAACCATCGCCTGCATCACGCCCGCCGTCAACGGTGTCGGCGGCGCCAACAACAACAACAACGGCAACAATAAAGCTGCTGTCGGTCTGCTGTCGACTGCAGCCTTGGCCGCGGCGGGCGTCGAGCTGGATGCAATGGATGACAGCACAACCGAAGTAATCGTCAAGATCGAGAATTCCACCTCGTCGCAGGATGGCGAGGAGGAGGACGGCGAGGAAGAGGACGATGATGAGGAGGAGGAGCCGCACACGGAGGACGGGGAAGGCGACGGCGACGAGGACGACGACGATTACAATTATGACCTGAAGCTGTCCAGCCCGATTTCGTGGGCCTTCGACACGGTGAAGATCGAGGACGAGGAAGAGTTCGAGGACATTGTCGACGATGGCCAGGACAACACCAATGACGATGTCGATGATTTGTTGACTACAGCCGCAGCTGCTGCCAATGTAACATCGAAGAACGCTGCTGCAGCCGCCGCCGCCGCTGCCGCTGCTGGCACCGCTTCTGCTGCTACTGCAGCTAATTCAAGGAAACGCAAGGCGCCGTTGTTGTTGAATCGTTCGGCTTCCATGCGTGGCGCGGTAAACAAAATGCTCAAATCTCGTGGCGGAGCCAAGAAGAAGCGTTTACTTAACAACAGCATCAAAGTCCAACAAACGCTGAACCATCAACAGCAGCAGCAGCAAGTTTTGCATCTGCCGACGATCCCGGCCACAATCACTTCGATAACAACAACCGCCGCAGGAGTGGCCACCGGAGGAGTTCCGGCAATGAAGTACGCTCAGCAGATGGCAGCACAGTCGCCGCAAGGCAAAAGCTCCGCCGGCGACTTCCAAGCAACGCTGTCCGACGACAAAAAGTACCGCATCCTCATCCAGAACCAACGCATGCGCAAGGAGTCACTGGAGCACACCGAGGACATGATCTACAACGCGGAGATTGAGAAGCCGTGGATCTGCAAGAACTGCAACCGCAACTACAAGTGGAAGAACAGCCTCAAGTGTCATCTGAAGAACGAGTGCGGCCAGCCGCCGCGCTACTTCTGCAGCAAGCTGTGCGGCTACGCGACCAACGTGCACAGCAACCTGAAGCGCCACCTCAACACCAAGTGCAAGGACCGCACCGACGAGGACTCGCCACCGCAGAAGACCGAGACCTACACTTTGGTGCTCCAGAAGCAGGAGTAATCACGCAGTAAGCAAGTCGACAGAGGCTACCAGGGCGACATCCAGGTATGCGAGGGCGTGGCAAGTGGCTCAGTCAGCTGCAGTTTGTGTTCATGTTAGGTTAGATTTTGTCACGTTTCTCTCTTTAGTTTCTTGTGTTCTTTAGTATTTTAATTATGTTATTCACGAATGAATTCGACCGGCGACCAACAAACGAACCGATGTATTCATTAATCGATGAGCTTTCATCGGCAAAATCAATCTAAAACGGAAACCTCTCCTTTTAGATGCCAGATAACTTTCGACAGAATAAATTCGAATTCAAAACGAACGAACGAACGGAAAATATTCATTGCAATGATTCGAAAATATTCACAAAGTTTTCTAGTGAACAAACAAATGAACAAATCATCAACTGAATGAATTTACAGACGGATTTTTGTTTAATTTTACAGACTTTCTTAATTAATTAATTACTTGGCTTTAGTAACAACGACTTGTTGTGGAATATAACGGTCGATGTGCAATTTTACCAATTAAAATATGTATTTAATATTAATTGACTGTTATCTATTGCTTCATTTATTGACTTTTGACTATTGAATATTTATTTATTTTGAATATCTCTGTGAGTGTCAATTGAAAGGCTTTTCAAATTGGGTAAATCTTCAACATTTGATTAACACTTTCAAGCTTTTGAAGCACTTATTTAGGTGATTTTTTAACATTTAAACATTTGTTCCTTGGAAGAATTAGAAATTCTTTAAATTTATTGCAAAATATTTTTCAGCAAGAAATACTTTGCAATGCAATTATGCAATTATTTTATTTAAAAACCATTTTTGATATAAAATTGAAAAAAAAAATAAAAAAAAACATTAGATTTGATTATTTTAATTTGATTGTAAATTTGATTCTCTGCGAAATATGAAATAATATATGATTTTAATTACATTTATTGCGTTTATAGTTTAAAAGGAAAAACCCCATTTCTTGAAAAGCTTTCAAAATTGCCAAACTCACAAATTTATTTCAGTTATTATAATTTTAACACAAGTATTATTCATTATTATTCTCAGTCATTCTAATACTAAATTATTTCGAATGCTTTATTTAATGACAAAAAAAAAAAAAACGATCTCATGTGTAAAAACCTAGTCATTTCTTTTACATGAATTTATTTTAATGGAACTGCAAACGATTCTCAGAATGTGTAATAAAATTGTAATTATAAAGCAAATATTATATTTATTTTCAAAGTATTGAAAACAAAACAATTGTATTTATATGTAGTAAAACACAAAAACAAAGTAAAAAAACTCTTCTAGTCAAAGAGTCATTTAGCAACTTCATAAACCAACACAATAACAAAAACAACAACATTCCACAAGCGTGCTTCGGAATTCAGTGTTGATCTTTGGTTCGTGAAGCGAAGACAACAACCACCAACAATTACAAAACATTGCTAGTCACGCAACTTTCGTGCTATTAATTAATAATAATTTAAATATTTATCTGATTATAAATTTAAATACTATGAATTATAAATATTAGAAAATAAAATTAAAAAAAAATTTTATAAATAAAATATTCTTAGGCTGCTTTTCGCTTCCAGACCCAAATTCACTTCCCTTTTTCTAGTCAAATCATTTCAAATAATATTAAGAAAAATAGTGGAAGTAGAAGGAGCGGAAACACATGATTATACATAATAAACACATACATATATTTCTACATACAACGCGTTCATATATACATTGAATGCTCTTATAAATAATAATATAAACACATGAATTGTAAATCTATATCATTCGTATTATTACAAATATTTATTGAAATGCTGAACATTCGTATTATTAATTTTATATATTCACTGACTGCAAGACTAAATACGAATTTTCTGGAATTTTATTGAATTAAAGTTTCGCCATAAAGCATCACTTTAAAGTTTTAATTAGTATTAAATTTGAATGAATTCTTTTTGATTTTTTGTTTTTAGTATCTAAAAAAACAACCAAAAACATGTTGTTTAAATGTTAAATTAAAAGAAGTAAGAACCCAACAGCAACTTTAATTGAATGTGAAATTCCAGAGAAAAAAAATTTCAAATACACAAAAAAAAAATAATATCAAAAAGAAAACAGAACATTGAAAAGTATTTATTTCTATTACTGTTAAGGATAATTATAGAAAATCTCACAAAATTATATAAAAAACAAGAAAAAAAAATTCGTGGAAGTGCAAAATAACAGAAAACTACACAAAGCAAAAAAAATACAAGAAAAGAAAAAAAAGAATAGAAAAGAACATAAGAATTATGACAATTTTTTTTAAATGTTTAAAAGTGTAAAAAGATTTGATTCTTTTCTTCGATAGAAATAAATTCTAAAGATTTATTCATTTCGAACAAAAGATATTAAGGAGAAGAGGAAGAAGAAGAAAAGATGTGGAATGTGGTTTGATAAATCAATCAACTGTTTATTGATTGATATTAAATAAATAATTGCTTGTGTATGCTGAATATTAAATTTAATTGAAGTAAAAAATTAAATTAAAATTGCATTATTATAAATTTAGTAGAATAAAAGGAAAATACACATATACAAACAAACACACACACACACACACACGAATAAATTATAATATTAATAAAAGCAGAAAACATCTTTAATAAAATGCAATAAATCTTGAAAAAACAACAAAAAAAAAAACAAAAATCAACAAATCTTTTTTATTTCGAAAATGCTCTCGGCGATGAGTTGCTTTTTCGAAGTCAGTCGAAAGCATTTCCAATTCATACTCATAATACCATTTTTCATAATCACAACGATTCGAAAGATTTCCCCAATCATTTATTTCATTACAGTCATTTACAGTAAATCAAATCCATCCCAAATTATCTCTAGTTCCCTGTTTGATCCGCCCTCCAAACATCCTTATAATAGCAAGCATCCTTTCCTTTCCTCCTCCTCGTCCGTCTTTATCGCATCCCATCTCTATTCGCGCGCTCCATTTTGAACTCACTAAAACTTCTTCATCTGGTCGTTCTTATCATGGATCTTCCGACTCATCATCCTTTTCAGCTTCCTAATTCTTCCATTAATTTATGATTTTATTCCTGTGTTTCTTTCTTTCCTTTGCTTCCTTTCCTCATATAAACTTTTCAAAAGTATTCCTCCTATGCAGATTCCTTCAAAGTTCCCATCCATTATCCCGTGAACATTTATTCGACGACGTCCTTCGTTTCTTTAAGAAATCCTTCCTTTTTTTTCCCATCTTCTACTTCCCTCTTTTTGCAGTAACTTCTATTAATTGTTTTCTCTATATGTCCTCCTATCCTCTTTCTTTTTAATCTTTTACCTATGCCTACTCTATTTGTTAATTCCAACTACTTCTTTTATTACTATTATCATGTTTCTAGTCCTTCTCTTACCTTCTTGAATCTATCAACTTTATTCTTCCCCATCTCTTGCTTTTTTTTTTCTTTCTTTTCCTAATATTTTTCCTGCTTCCTGTTTTTTTCTTTCCTTTGTAGTTCCTTCTTTCTTTTCTCTTTTTCTCTATATAACTTCTCAATCTTCTTATTCTTCCTTCCTCCCCCTTCCTCTTTCAACCGTCTTCGTTATGTTAATTTTTGCAGTATTTCTTCCAGAATTTTACTAACCTTTTTTCTTTTTCAGGTCCGACGTGGCAAATCGTGGCTAACCGGTAACCCGCCCCATTCTCCCCCCATTTGCGTCGCTCGTAGTCGGTCGATTTGTTGGCCAATCAATTTTGCATGCTTCTTTCACCTGTGCAGGCGACAGAAATGGATTCAGCGCCTGTTTAAAAAAATTCTATACAAAATGAAACACTGCTTAAAAAATGTTTCTATTCATTTTTGTATTTCTATTAACTCCAAAAATATTTTTAGTTTTATTTATTTCGCTTTTAGTTTTTTTTTCACTGGAAAAGTTTAATTGAATTTATTTTTTCGGGAATATTTCGAAATTTATGATTTTGTCCTATTAAATTATTTGTTTAAAATAGTGGAATTTAGTTGTTATTTGTTGGCTTCTTTTTGTTTTATTGTGTTTTGAACTAAAAGAATTATCGATTTCGTAGATTTTTGATTATTTAAATTATCTTTAACTTAATTTCATTTTATTTTGTTCTCTTATAGTTTTAGTAGTTATTTCGTTTTGATTTTATTTCAACTGTAGTTAATATATTGTTACTCTTATATCTAGATTTATAATATAAATTTATATATATTGGAAGAAATACTATGTAATGTAAATATACTGTATTGTTTTATTGCCCTATTTAACTACTTATAGAGATAACAATTTCTTCAATTTCAAATGGTATTAAATCATTGAAACAACTTTTTAATGGTTTTTATAATGCATGCGTATTTAAAAAAAAAGAATTATAACCAAAAACCAATGATAAATGCTTATTACATAATGTGATGTTATAAATCAAAAGTGATTGTGGATTCGATTTCCTCTTGGAATGAATCAATTTGTAGTTTTTGTTTTTTAATTATTGTCGAATAATGAACATTTTTATGGTTACCTTGTTTAAAACTAGAATAATTTAATTTAGAAAAATCCTCAAGGGAAAATATTCTCAATACAGACACTTTCATCATTTAATTTTTTATCTACTGTATCCACATCTTCTCCATCCTTAAAAAACTCTATTTTAATGCTATTGTCATTCATGTTTTTCTTTTAGTCTTTGTTCCCTAGTGTAGATTTTTTCTGTTTTATTGGGTTTTTGTATTTGTAGGTTTGTTTATGGTGCGAAAAAAATAAAAATATAATCATCTATTATAGTCTATTTTCGTCTGTACTATCTACTGCATTTTCTTCTCAGTTTATTCCTAGTTTAGTGTCTCAACTTTGTCATCTAAGATCCTCTCTGAAAGAATGATAAAGAGAGTATTTCTGACGATTATATTATATAATATAGTATGTGGTGTTATATAGTGATACGCGGCAAACTAAAGAGTGATTGAATGAATGTGATTAATTACAGTTTTCATGAAAAAGGAAAACAAATATGAATCAAAGACTCTTTAAGACAAGATACAGACAGACCAAAGAATTGATTTTCTTCCTCAAAGGTGGACGATCATCGTTAAATTCTCGAAATGTTCATAGTTTAAATACATATTTAAAAAGCCTCAACACAAACTTTTTTACAGACATTCTTCTTTTTTATTTTTCTGTTAAGCTTTTAACTCCATGATTAATGATTGTCCAACAAATCATTTTGAATTTATTGTAAACCTCTTGTAGTATTTTTTTTTTATTATAAAGAAGTGGAAAAATATTTTTACAATCTTTTTGTTTGTTTTAATATGAACTCTATTTTATCTGGTTTTATGTTTTTATACTTTTTCATAATATAAATTTACGTATATTTAGCCTCCAATCTTTCAGATTTACCACTCTCAAAATGCAAAAAAAAAACAAAACAATAGTCGCACTCATTTAAATCACAAACTATTTATCCGAAAACAGACACAATTTCGACCACTCACCTCTTCATCATTTCACCCCGCCCACCCACCGCCTCATTTAACGGTAACTTCCATGTTTCATCTCCGATTTGTCCATCATCGCATCAGTTTTTGTATTTTATCCCTAATATTTTCTCACTCATTAACAAAATAATTTAGTTTAATTTGTGTTGTCCTCAGAAATATCATAAAATTTAATAATTGTAACTTTTAAATGTGATCTTCAGACTTAATTATTATAAATTCTTTCTGTGAATATTAAAAAAAAGAGAGAAATCAATTTTAATAACGAGACGAAAAATCCTTTTTTAATTACCTTTTTAATGGTCTTTTATATTGAAATAATGAAAATAATTCTTTACTTCTCCTTTCTCTTTTTCTGCTCCTGCCACGCCTCTTGCCACGCGTGTAGCTTATTTTCCTATCGGCGGAGAAGCGCTCAGCATTCCGCCTTCGTCGAGTGACATCACGTCGCATCGACATCACAGTTTGCAGCTGAAGACGAGTCCCATCACGAGCCCCGATGCCACGCCCACTGGTATTACGACATTGCCATTCGGTGGTGTAGGCGCCGGCAGCGTCATCAAGTTCGAAGCCAGCAGCGTGGAAGACATGGAAGGGAGCGAACTGAACGTCGGCGTCGGAGGTACTCCAGGATCGGCAGTAACGACTGCGATGGCCCATCGCGCCGGCGCCAAAAACAATGGCGGCCGTAAAGGCCTGCTTGCCGACAACTACGACGATGACAGCAAAAACAACGACCACGGCGATGATGACGACGAGCAACCCTGTGATCTGCGCCTCAATACAGCCATGCTTATGGCGTTGCAGCACGCGGCCATCGCGGCTGCTGTGGAGCACGCCACCCCAGGAGCATCCAGCGCAGCGGCTGCGGCGGCGGCAGCAACGGGCATCATGCCGGTCGGCGTTCCCTCAGGTATGCAATCCACCCAACCATCCTCTTCCCTGTTGCCAACTGCCACGACCACAGCGCCACATCAACATCTCATAGGTTTCCCCCAGCACCATATACCGCCTCCAGGCGCCGTAACGCCCACACGGCGCAGCAGCTCGTTCAGCAGCAGTGGCGCGGCTGGCGGCGTTTCCCCCTTGCTGCCGCACAGCTTGGTCGCAGTGACCTCAACATCCATCGGAGGCGGTGCCAGTGGCATGGGCGGTACTGGCGTTGCCTCCATTTCAGGTCCAACCGCATCAACATCAGCCGGCGGCGCAGGGGCGAGTGGCGTCGGGGGTGGTGGCGCTGGCGCGGGCGGTAGCAACCCGCCGGCTTCTTGGGGTGGGGCTTATACGTGCGAGCGCTGCGGCAACTCGTACGCGCGTCCCCACAGCCTCAATCGCCACGTGCGATTCGAGTGCGGCGTCGAGCCGAAGTTCGAATGTCCGATCTGCCACAAGAAGTCGAAGCACAAACACAACCTCGTGCTGCACATGCGCACGCACCAACATCGATGATACAATCAACGTCGTCGTCGCGGAGGTCGTGTGCAGCAGGTGCGCCCACGGGCGGTCCTCTGATCGTGTGCCGTGTGCAGTGAGAGTACGTCGCGTGGACGTGCGTCGGAAGTAAACAATTTGCACGAATGTGATTTTTTGTAATTTCCAAATGATCTTGAAAACTTGTAGTCGTTTTGTATTGTTATTATTTTTATTACTATTACTATTATTTTAATTTGCAACTGTTTAATAATTAATTAATGTTTAACGATAGATCTAAACGCAGAGACGCAGTAATTAACAACTGTTTTTGAACTAATTCTTTGCGATGGCCTGTAGATGGTCGCTATGGGTCGGTGAGGGGTGAAGGGTCTTGAGAGATGCAGTGCGTTAAAGTTACGATGAGGCAGTGAGGAGGGTGAAGAAAGGAAGCAGGGAGGCGGGGAGGGACAGCCGAGAGTGGGTCCAGTAGGTTCACGAATCCATTTGAGTGATGAGTTCGAAGCATCGTAAAAAGGACTCTTAATCCTTATGAAACGTTCAATTTCACAAATTAATTTGTTTATAAATTCGGAATTGATTTCGATTTTATTAGAAAAAAATTAAGCGTCGATCTCAAGCATGCATTTCTTTTTATTGTAAAAGGAGAAGTTTTTATGTTTTTCTTTCTTTTTTTCCAACATTCATGTGTACGCTGGTTTTTTTAAATAAAATTCGAAATTCAATGAATTCCTATCAATTTCAATTCCAAAAGTATTCAAAAAGAAAAAAGTTTTTTTTTATTCGAAAATTTTCATTCACTCAAAAGGAAGAAGCCCAAAAAACCTAGAAGAATAAAGAAGTAGGAGAATGATCGGAAGAGGGTGGGAAATGTAAAAGGAAGGGAGGAGGAGTGGCTATAGATGTAGATGGGGTAAAAGAAAACACTAAGAATAGACGTGGTTAGAGAAACGAACGATAAAATGTGATAAAAAAGCACGCGAAGATATAAAAAAGGGAATGCGATAAGAATGATAAAACGAACGAAGAACGGGGATGTGATGAATCGGAAGGAAAAGGAACGATGTGCAATAACTATTTCTATCTCTTTTTTAGCACCAATTTTATTCATATATAAAGAAAATAAAATTTAATTTTATATATAAACATGATATAAATAATTATATATATATATATATATATATAAAAACTATATTTACAAACACACACAAATACACAAACACTAACTACAGCTGTTTTAAAAAACTATACACGAAAAGAACAACAGGAGGAAAGTGAAGGTCTAAAAACGACGACTGACGAATACGAAGACGAAGACGATGGTGGACGAATTGTTGGTCAGGTCGACTCGGGGCAGGCGTGGCATCAAAGAATTGTGATTGCGTTTAAAAAACGAAACGAAACTAAAATTTAAATCAATTAAATACAATATTTAAAATTATTACTTTGCAATTAAATACTGCAAAAAACAGACAAAGGAAAAAACGGAAGGAAGCTTTAAGGAAAACTTTTTTTTTGTTTTGTCCATTAAATCAAATATGAATTTACATAAAAATTATTATCTATTTGCGAGTTAATTTAAAGTTTATTTTTTTTTTAATAATAAGAAAGTATTTATTTGCAATTAAAAATCACCGTAAAATATTCTTTCCGCTGTTTCCAAATTCGTCCTGAATTTTTTAAATTTAAATTAGTCAATAAGAAGTATGATAAATAGAAGCAAAGATGACAATGAAAAGGGTAATGGAACGTGGTAGGAGAAGGGGAAAGGGGCGGCCAGTCATCATTAAAACAATTGGAATGTGATATCAAAAAATAGTCCTCATTTAATTAAATCAATTTTAATTAAAACATTAAAAACTATATAATTATTAATGATAAAAAACCATTATTACCGTGATTGAAATAAACAGTGGAATTCAAATAAAATAAACAATAGAATTTAATAAAACATCAACTAAAATGTCATTTTTAATATAATTTTAATAACCAACTACACATAAAAAATTAATAAATAATTGAATTGCTAACTGCGTAATTAATTATTATATATAGTCTTTAAAAACTAAATATTTTTTGAAAAAAATGTGTATTTAATTCTTGTTGACTTTTTAAAAATTTCAATACATTTCTTTGTAAATCCTAAATAAAAAAATAGATAAATCTTTACCAATGTTTAAAAATCTAAATCTAAACATAACAAACGCAATCAAATAAATACAGTAGAGCCGCGCTAACATGAACAGCCTTTTTCATCGTCCTACCCCCATTCTAATGCAGGTTGATTTCTATCAAATCTTAATGCGATGGAGGCTCTTATGATAAACGAGTTTGATCACTGATTAGTAGGTCCTCGTATTAAGAGTAACAAAGGTTCATTTGACGGCAAAAACCAACCTGAAACATTTATGGTTTCATTTAGAAATGGATCAGTTAGACCTTTCTAAGAACTGCCTTAAATTGATTCAAAGGACCGTTGGTAGAACGGCCAAAAATGAACCCATTGAACTCGCCCTAGAAAAGCTACAAATTGGCTAATATGTCCTCGATAGAACAGGCAAAAATGGCCACGCAGGACTCCCGTTAGAACAGCCAAAAGACACATTTGTACAATACACTTTTCCGCCAGTTTCTTCGGTTTCTTTCAATGTATAAAAAAATAAAGAAGCTCTCCCTGACATAAAAAAATAAGCTACATCGTATATGGACCCTCTTCTAGTGTTTCCGTTAATACACTCTGTAAGAAGTACGATTTGAAGCGAGTAGTCCTCACTTTATAGAACTTTCCAGGCCGTTGGTTCTCCAGTCTGTGTAACAGTAATAGTAATGTTAATGGTAATACCCAGTTCCCAGCAACAGTGGGTACACAGATCTAAGTGATACAATGATCCTTTATTTCATTTCCAGTTGCTTTAGTCCTTTTTCGTCCCGACGTTACTTCAACAAATGTTTAACAATTTCTCTGATATGATTTTTCAATAAAGTCAAATTCATGAATATTATCGAAATTCTGTAATGAATTCGGCAACATAGTTTCAAGGCCGATGTTTGTTTCTTCTAAATGCTATTTTTGACTTCTATAACATTTCTTTTATTAATCACAACCTTATCAAATATATTATTTAACCCTCAAGTCGATCGTTGGTTTCCAGGTGTTGTTGGAGTTAACGTGTCTCTACTGTACATCTCACAATGGTACAATATTTAAGAGAACAAGAAAACTCTTTACTTGAAGATATGAAAAATATAATATAAAAAAATCCAATTTAAATTGAAACTAAAGAAAACAAAGCAAATTATTTTTGTTTGTTTCCTTAATGAGGATAAAAGAATAATTTAAATTATTTTTTAAAATTGATTTGCAAAGTTTTATAGTTTAATTTAAAAGGATTTCCAATAGAAATTGATTTAAATGAAGGCTTTAAACGAATTATTAAAAAAAAAAAAATCTAAACTAAAAATGAAAAATTTAAATTTAACAAAGAAAAAAGTATAAACGAACTTTTGTACCTTATCAAATAACAACAACAACAAGAAATGAATTGGCGTAATCGTGATTTTTGTTTTATATCTTTATCCTTCTATCTCTTTTTATCTATCGCTATATATTCTATATTTATTGTGACATTTTTATGTCCTATTACTATTATTATTAGAAATTAATTTACAACAATTGAATTACGTGTAAATAAACAAAAACATTTCGGTCAGTATTCGCAAAAAAACAAAATTAAATTTTTTTTTAAAATTCTAAATTTTTTTCAAATTAATAGTAATTAAAAATTATTGTATTGTTTTTATACCTAGTCAAGAATATTTTTAAAAAAAAAATTTCATTGAAAACGCTGTTGAATTAAATGAAAAAAGGAAACGTTGAAAATTTTTACTTTAAAAGCAACAAAAAAAAAATCCTAATTAATTTATTTATTTAAGAAAATCTTTAAATAACTTACTAAAAAAATATTCTTTACACTTTTACTGTTCAATAAATTTAATTGTGATTATTGTTGTAAATGATTGAATCTTAATTAAAAATAAATACCAACAATATTTTTTTTTTATTATAAATTTTGATGTTATAACAATAACAATGAATCTTATTATTTTGATTATAATCATAAACTTGATTGAGATAACAATAAACAAATAAACAATTTAATTACAATATTAAAGCATTATTTTCGATTAGTTTTAAGGTAAAATTTTATTAAGCTTATTATTATTATAACATTAAAGGTTGTGGTGATTTTTTTCTAATAGAATTTATTTTTAATTTATAATTAACTTGATTAAGCTTTTTTATTTAATATACTGTTTAATTCAAATAATGTCTATGAACAGGAAATTTTGTGATGGATAAATAATCGTTTAATTGTGTTTTCTAAACGTTTCTCTTATTAAATAAAAAAGAAAGGCAACAAAATTTAAAATAAGTAAAAATTACTAAAATTGGAATTAATATGCAAATTTTTAGTAATTTCTTGAAACGTTTTTCGGTTTGGAAAATGATTCTATTTACTTATTTTATTAAGTTTCTTGCTTACTTTTCTTGATATATTTTCATGAATTTTTTGGTTAAGTACCAAAACCACTTTTAATAGTGAATAAAATTTAAAATATATCGTAATAAATGAAGAAGAAAAGATTACAGAAATAAATATAAAAATAATAATCAATTGTAAAAATTAATTGAGAATCTTTAACTAAAAACTTTTACAGTGAAAAATACGAATAAGATCTTCTCTCATAATTTTAATTAACAACAACATCTCCAAACGAAAACAAAAATTAACGAAAATTAAATGTAAACATATGAGAAAAAACAAACAAATAAAGCAACTAAATTAATTCTGCGTGTGATAAAAAATAAAGCAAATTAATTAAAAGCGAACAACTTAAGAGCTGCTTATTTCAGATAAAAATATTAATTTTCATTTGAATAACTACTCTTATAAATTCATTGATTAATAAGAAAAAATGATAGTTTTGAGCTTAACAAAAATTTCAAATAAAATAAATTTTAACTGAAGAGTTCATTGCAATAAATATTATATTGAAATATTATTAAAACAATTCATAATCACTTTCACTGTTCTCCTTATCGCAGCTTAAGACAGGGAACAGTATTTGATAATTGCTTTGCTAATTCAATAATAATTAATATGAATTAAAAATCAATAACGTGGAAAAGCAAATTAAATAAAAACTTAAATATATTCTAGAATAAATTACGGAAGAAAGTATAATAAACAAATAATAAAAACAATTGAATAATATTTCAAAGGTTTTATTTCAAATTAAACACATTTTTGAGATATTTTCAATTATTTTTTTCTACAAGTTTTGTCTTTATTTATTTAAAGAAGTTTCTGTTGGGGGTTTAAAGATCATAACAATAAAACAAAATCAACAACAAGCAGCTGTACATAACTTTACTTAAAGATATAATAAACGCAACTGACAAACAAAACAGCAACACTAAAAACAGCAACACTACAAAAAAACAATATAGCATAATTTTTTTCTAATTATTCTTCTATTTTAAGTAATTAGTAACACTGAATCAATAAACAATGAAATAGAAACCAAAAAAAAAAAGGAAGAAAGTATATAATAAGCATTTAATGCAAAATAAACACAATAATAACATGAAGCAAAAGCAGGAAAAAAGAAAGAAAAAATAAAATTGTGTATGTAGAAAGCGGAAGTAAAGTAAGAAAAACAGGAAGAAGGAACGAGAAGAAGTAGCAGAAAAAGATAAATGATAAAATCTTGTTAACAAGGCGCTGTGAATGAAAAGAAAAACGATGTGATTTTTTGTGATTGTTTTTTCTTTTTCCTAAATGCAACCAACAACCATCAACCAACAAACAAAATACAAAGAGAACCCTTTGAATTACAAACAGTAATCATAATAATTAAATAATTATGTCATTTAATTAATGGCAATGGAGCAGAAAAATGTCTATTTATGTAAATGCATTATTAAATAATAATATTTAATTATCAACAACCAACAACCAACAAATAAACAATACTAAAGCAAAACAATGAAAATAGGAAAATATTAAATGAAACCAACAACAACGACAACACTAAGGAAATGAGTCATCGTTTTTGTTAGATTTAAAGTTTAATTAAGTTTTGTTTTTTGCAAAGATTTTCTGCAAATCGCTTGTAACTTTGATATATTTCTTTTCTGCGTTTTCTTTTAACAAGAAAAAAACATAACAAAACCCAAACAATACTACGAAAAACTATTTTCTAACTTTTTAAATAAATGAATCTATTTTTTGAAACGTTAACAACAAAAAACTTTGTTAACTGTTAGATTTTAAAGAAATTAACTATTTTTAATTGATAATAATAGGAAATAACAACCACAAAGAACGGCCTTAACTTAAAAAGATATGTAATTAACACCCACACACACTCTCACACACACACACATAGAATAAACATACACATTATTAAGCTTGAGTAAATCACATGAGAAGCAAATCAAAGCTGCTTTTCAATATAATAAATAAAAAAATGCATATAGAGAAAAAACTAATGAATATATAATTTTATAAATGTATCTTTTTTTTAAGTGTAGCACAGCGAATGCAAGAAGTAGTAGAAAAAATTATATTTAAATTTAAATTTTCTATTTTTATAAAATTTTGCAATGTACACAGAATACAAAACTTTAAGAAACAATAAATAAACACAATTTTAATAGAATAAATAAACACTAACACTAACAAACAAACACATGTAAAATATTGTTTAAAAAATGCTGAAAAATGTTTAGAAAAACCTTTTAAAAAACCAAGACAAGAAAATTTCAAATATGTATTTTCAGAACAGGAAAAAGAAAATAATGAAAAATCACAAATTGATACATTAAAAATATTTATAAAATTGAAGAAGAACAAGTGCTTAAAAATACATTTGTTGCTAGTAAAATTTTAACAAAAAAAAGGACAACAAATAATAACACAGATAAATTAATTTTATGAAATTTGTTGCTTTTCTTTTTAAATTTGTTAAATTAGAAAAATCTCTCCAATTAATTTGAAATGAATTATAAAAATAGCTAGAAAATGAAATGTTGGAGAAAACTTTAGTTTTTATACGTTTTGCTTTGTATAAATGTTGTAAAGAAGAACGGAAAATTAAATCACATGTTTCACATAAACACACACACACAAACACACATATTTTTAGAGCCAAGAAATTAGAAAATAAATTTATAATTCAACGCTAAAATTAACATTAACAATAAATATTGTTATGGAACAAATAAACTTTATTTATAGCTATTTTAAATTTATAAAAATCGGTGGAAACAAAACGAAACGAAGCAACATAAAACAATAAATACAAAAATAATATTGTTATAAGTTAAAAGCAACTAAAATTGATAGAAAAACAAAAATAAAGAACAAAACAAAAAAAAAATAAAAAATCGTTGTGTTTTATATTTAATAATTATTAAAAAAGAATATAGTAAATTAGAAGTTAAAATATATAATAATTAATGATCAAGTAAATTATTGAAATAGTTTGTTGACGTTTAGAATCAATTCGTAGACGTTTACAAGTCGGAATTGAGATTTGCAACAAAAGGTGAGTGAAAAGAGGTTCGGGTTTTTCTGTATATGCATTGGATTTCCTCTTTAATGCATATATTCAATAAACTAATATGTTTTTTCTTTTCTTTCTCTTTTTTAACGTAGGTTTCTTGAAGCATTTAAAAAGACGCATCGACAGCATCGGCTTGATCAAAGATTCACTCTGGACAAAATAAGGACATAAAGTTCGAGAAGATGAAGCTAAGAGAAGTCTACACAGGATACACTGCTTCTATTGGTATCTATAAAGCAAACAGTTATTCGTAGATTAGTAAAACCTAAGTAAAGTAGAAGAAAGAAAATTATTGAGGTATTCATAGAAACAGCGAAATATACGAGTTTTGTATTTATTCGTTTATAGCAAACGTTTTAATGGGGTGCCTTTAAGAAGTCATTTTCATGTTTGCAAATCGATCAGCTATTTTCCTCATTGTGAGAAAATTCACCTTGCAATATTTAAATTTCATTTCATTTTCTACGAGTTTTCTTCGCTAGAAAATGATCGGAAATTTCGACATTTTTTCGAGTCATTTTGACCATTAAAATTTATGACTATATTTAATAGATTTGCTAACATTTGTATCGACACAAATTTGCACTTCTGAAGAGTTTAGCAAACATTTCAGAGTTTATATGAATATACTAAAATATATTAAATTTAGTGTAAACAAATTTATAAAAAGCTTTTGAGTAATATCTTAAAAATTAAATTTTAAATAAGTTTTTAGTAAATTAGATGAAATTAAAAAATTAGATTAGATTAAATGAACAGTAAATTAGTTGTAATTGCAAACAGATTTGTTATTATTTTATTACTGTTGCTATTATGGGATTGTACCTTTAATAGATATCCACTATTACTATAATAAGATACTATTTAATTTAGAATAGACTTTTAGAATAGATATTTTAGAATAAATATTTTAGAATAGAGAAGAGAACCTTCCAATTCTTCAATCACCTTTTAATAACCCAAACGCCGAATTTCTTGATCATTATTGTACCTTTTATTGTAATAATGGTTGACTATTGGCTCTTGGGAAGATTTCGTCCATACAAGAAAAGAGAATTTTAGGAAGCAGAGGATGAAAAAGGACCTATATAATGGTCTGCTTCAGCCTCACATAAACAAAAGGTCCTCGTAACCAATCAATACTCGTTGAAGTTCTCTTTTGTCGGCATTATCATTTTGTTAGTGTGTGAAATATGTTATTATCTTTTCTAGAATTGCGTTTAGTAGTACCTTAAAATCTGCAATGATTTTCGAATCGGAACTGTATTTAATTAAACTTTTATTTCAATCATAATCATATGACAAAAATACTAACAATTCAAGCGAATAATTTTAAACTATTCTCAATAGAGAAATAAGAGTTTGGAAAAATATTTAATATCAGAATAATAGCGCCCTTAAAATGCAATTAAAAACTGAGATTTCCAGAAGCAATAAAGTTCAATATAACAACGTCAAAGTAGGTTATTACTTATTAATTAATTGCTAAATATAAGATTATTTAAATTCAAACATAAAACTTTGTATTATTTATCTTAAGTAAATTAGAAATTGTTATGAAATGCAATAAAATGTAAATAAAAAATGGGAGCAATTTATTTTTGTGGATGTTTCTGGGCGTGCCAAGCAACATTGAATTTATTTGTTGTAATTTTATACATTGAAAAAGATTTTAATTGTTGTATAAATTATTTTGTTTTGTCGTTTAATTTTGTTTGTATTTTGCGAATTTCTGGTGGCGGAGTAGCATTGTACACAATCGCCTATTTAATTTATATTTTTAATGTTATTTTGCATTTTCTTTTCAATATTTGCTTTGTTTGGTTTAATTTACGATTAAAACATGTTTCTTTTTCTTTTATATAACTTTTTGTACTTTAAACAAGATTTCTTATAAACTACACACAAATCAAAAATTTTGAGATTACAGAAAATCCAAATGAAAACAAAGCAGTTCCTTTATATTTCTTTCGATGCTCCTTCATCTTTTCTTTCAGTCCACATCATCAGCTCCTCTGCAAGCAAACCTCATTCTTTGCTCAATTCCTCATCTTTTCTCTCTAATTTTCTTTGTTTTTATCCACTTTCCTTTTTTTTTGTACTCATTCAAAGTGTTTTCTGGAGCTCTTTCACGTCAAAATTACATGAACTATGAACACAACTTATTTAACGCTAAAGTTTCCCTTTTCCCCATCATTTTCCTCCAAGTGAATCCCTTTGAATGCCTTTTTACCTTCGAACACATCTAGAGATTCTTGTCAGCTGTTGTTGTTGTTGTTGTTGAGGGTGTTCTTCTTTCTGTTTTTCCGTTACTCTTACTAATATGATTTTCTTTTCTTCTAGGTCTCCATAAGCCGCCATCACCGACGAAGCTCCTGATGCCTCATTCCCATTCAACGCACGTGCATCGAACGCATCCCATGCTAAATATCGAAAGCTCCAATATGCAAATGTTACTGCATCCGCATTCATCTCATCCAGCACACCATCATCCCCTCTCGCTTCCGCTTCCCGCACCGCCTCCGCCGCTGCCGACAGATGACTTTCTGTTGCCCTACGCTTCCGCTGCTCCCAACCCAGTGACGTCCAGTGACGTCGTCGCCGGCGGAGTCGGTGGTGGCGTTGGCGTCGGACTCCCCAGAGACGACAACTACAGCTACGACGAGGACGGAATCAAGGTCGTTCTCATCAACGAAGAGCTGCGTTACATTTGCCCTCGGTGCGGCGTGCGTTACAAGTCGCGCAGCATGGTGCGCCACCATCTGAAGGAGTGCGGCATCGGAGCCACTTGCCCGTTCTGCAACAAGAACCTGACGCAGCGGCGCAATTTGAAGGCCCACATTCAGGGTGTCCACTTCAAGCAACGGGTCTGCAAAAGCAGCAAAGCGACGCCGACGATGGGAAACGCAGCGAAGTTGAAAAGATTCAATCATCAGAGAAGAGTTGCTCCTACAATGCAGTGTGTGAAGGATCCATCTTATTGAGAAAAACCCGCCGCAGGACAGAAGTATTAAACTAAGGTGTAGATCAGCACAAAGAAGTTGATGTAATCGTGGAGAAGAAACCACTTAAAACCACTAAAAAAAGTAACAAACAGAAACAGGAAAAATTCAAAGAAATACTTAAATATATGAAAATAATATATAATAAAAGTATATAAAATTTAGAAAAAGCTTACAAAAAATTACGAAAATAATTTCTGAATACTTTTACGTTTTAATTCAGAGTTTTATTTATCTAGGCTTCACAGAGTTGTTATGATTCTTTGAATATATTTCATATTTGCAGCTGAAAAAAAAACTGAATCCGTCGCATTACTTTTGTTATAGTTAAGAAAAGAATAGAACTTTGAATGTTGTTGTTGTGTCTGTTGTTATTGTATTTATTAACTTAATTGTTACTTGAACTTTTAGCAAATAATTTTATCGCCTTTCAAAATATTTTCTCTAATCGCCTCATGGTTTCGTCCCCATATTCAATCCTGCCTTTGTAAATTGTGCTTTTATGTATAAAATTATACATATTTTCCAATAAAAATCTAAAAAAAATTTATCTGTGAAGTCAAAGAACAAACAGTTTTTGACCGAAATATTTCAAACTCTTTCAATCACTGTCAAATTAAAACAATTTTAATTCATCTTAAAATTCAAGCAAACTCTTCTATAGTTTGTTTTACTCAATTGTGCATTGAAGGCGCATATAAAGAGAAGAAGTAGATAAACGATCCATCAGTTATTATAAATTAGTTAATTTTTATACCAGGCAAATTATAAAAATAAAACTTCGACTTATTTCCTTTCCTAGCCTTTGGCAAAATCTTTAAATTAAATGTAACGAATAACACAATAATTAAAATTTTTACTATTAATAACACAAACATTGAAAATTTATATAAATCGCCTATAATTTTACTTCAAAATCTCTTAAATTTTAGTATTGCTTATATTTAAATATTGATATACAATAAAAGATCCATTCTCTTTAAAAACAATGTATGAAATCTGGCATTTTTATTAAATAACTATTTTTCAAATCTTTGATATGTTTCAATTTTTTCCATATTTTATATTTAGATTAATAATGTTTTCATTTTAATAACAATGTCATGTAAATTACTTAAATATGTTTAACATCATTAGTAAAACGTAAAATAATTGTAATTATAATAATAATGTTCAAAACTTCTTATTATTTGCTATTTTATTATTGCAACTAAACGAATTATAATTTAATATTGGTATTGCCATAAAGGCTTTGTCTTTATATTCCTAAAAGTCACTTTTTTTCGTTGTTATTCTTTATAAGTTCAATTAAATATAATACAATATATAGTAGATATACGGACATAACTCTATCCTTAATATGTTTGTATTTAGAGATTCCTATTTTTTATTTCAAATATTAATTATTTTTAACTTAACTCGATGAAACTTGGAACGAAAACTTAAGATAACGACCGCGAGTTATAATGAGAAACCTTTTTGTAGATAGTTCAGACTATCTTAATGTATGATTGATGATATTTCTAAGGTTTTTTGTTTGTGAAAATGGCTTATTTTGTAAAGCAAATTAATGTAAAATGAATGACCAACAAGAAAAAGATTTTTATTGCACAGATGACTTTAATTTTCTTAGTTTCTTAATAATTTTATCCTGCATTAAATTAAATTGTTATCCAGCTGATCTACAAAACTATACGAATGATCTACAAATTTATAACGGCCATAAAATTAATATAATAAAAATTTTTACATCTTTCACACCATTAACATTTGTCCTAAGAAAATTCTTTAAAAACTTACAAATATTTTAAAGCATATCATTGAATATTGTGCTATACAGAATAGATGGTATTAGTATTTAGTACAAAATATTATTAAGTCAATTAAATCACAAACTTGTAATCAGTTCATTTACAAAGTAGATTCTTGAAAATCTTTCTTTGAAATAATTTTTCACATCAATATTAAAATCTTTAAGCAAATCTTGTCGTTTCTATTTCTAGTCATGAACATGATTCGCGTGTAAATCCCAAAGTAGTGAATATTTCTAGTGACTGATTCAATATTGTAAAATAATTTTGTGCATATGTATAATTATTTACACATTTATCAAGAATTGCAAAAAATCATTGAGGGGTTTTGTCGACGCTTCTTCATAAGCATACTATTAAACATTTTATGTAATAACATTATAACTAAGGCGATAATCATCAGGCATCATAATCATCATCATTCTCACCGATCAACGGCTTTCGACGTGTTCACAATTGTTACTCACAAATTTTGTTTGTCACTCATCATCCAATCACTATTCACCCTGTTTTTGTTTCTTTACCACAGATGCTCATGGGTAAATTTAATTATTTTTTTATTATAATTTAATAAAAGTTAGATTTTAATAATATAATTAGAATATGTTATTTAATATTAGCTACTTCACTTTTCTTGGTTATAATTTTTACTAATTTTTATATTTTTCTTTACTTTCTTTTTTGTCAATTTTATTATTTTAATTTCCTTGGCTCGATGAACGTTCAACCGCAACACAACGCAATAAAAATTACACGAAACGTAAAACAAATGTATAAATGTATTACAATGCACAACAACGCATAACAACGCACTACAACGTGTTTCACTGTATTAACAAACCGTGGATAAAAACGCAATTCAACTAAAATCATCGTGATGAAACGCGACTCAACGCGACTCAACGCATGGCAACGCGTTCGGCCGGGCAGATATTTATCCAATTCTGGGCAGTTTGCTGGGCGTGGACACCAACACCAACGACCACTCGAATGATCTCTACACGTTTATCAACAACAACGCGATACTGAGCGGGGGCGTGGCCGGAGGTGGGACGGTGCAGGAGCGCAACAGCTTTATGCAGTGTCGCCACTGCAGCCGCTACTACAAGTCGCCGCAGAAGCTGCAGGAGCACGTCCGCAAATACTGCCTCAAGGAAAAGAAGTACAAGTGCGTTTCGTGCGAGTACCGATCACGTCGCAAGGACCACGTGCTGCGTCACGCCAAACGCAAGCACAGCGAACTGTACGCCATTGCGGGCCAGGACGAGGACAGCTTGTATCGCATTCGCACCGAGGATGACGACAGATACGATGAGTTGCAGTTGTTCGGACCGGATACCGAAGTCACCGAAATCGATGGCGCAGACGCGTCGGTTGTAGCGTCAGCAACACCGGCGGCGGCCTCGGAGGCTTTCGGATTCAACTTTGGCAATCGCGATCTGACCATCACAGCAATTCCCATTCTGCAGGAGAGTGAAGACGAGGACGACGATGATGACTATTGAGCAAGAGTAGAAAGGGTAACGATGATGAGTGGGAAGTGAGCACAGTGAGTGGGAAATCGCAGTGAGCAGATGACCCTTTTTTAAAGCCTTTTACAGAAAATTTTGGTGCATTTTCATTAAAGTCGTTCAGCAAAAGTTTTGTCGTTAGCGACTTTTAAATACCTAGAATAAAAAATAGAAAAATCCTAGAATATTTGGGAATTCGTAGAAGATTCTTTTTAACACTGGAACAACTTTAACTTTTTATTCACAATGTAATCACAATCACATTGTTGGTTTACGTATCATTTAAAAATTCTTTTCTCCGTGCAATTTAAAGTCCATTTTTTAAATATTTTCTCGTCAATTATAATTGCTTTAATTTGTCAATCTGTACCTCAGTTTTAGGGAAGCAATTTAAACATTCCATAACAAAAGATAAACATGTAGCCGATAAAGTGTTTTTTAATATTCAAAAACTTATACAATATAATAAACCAAACACTATCAATAATGCTTTATAAAAATAAATATAAAATGCCCTAAAATAGTAAATAGTTAATCAGAATTGTATATTACTTTAAAGGATGTAGTACTTTCTTATATGTGGGTAGTTAATGAGTAATAAAAGAATAATCGTCTTCGAAAAATATAGACGCCGGATGCGACAGCTAAAAATATATAGAAACAAAGCATAATCGTTATTAATATTATCGATAGTACCACTTAAAAGCTTTATAATCTGTGGTGAAATCGCTGCAATTGAAACTAAATAAGAATTTTATTTATTTCAAAGAGTTTTTATTATTATTGTAAAAGATTTTTTAAATTTGAGGAGTGAGAAATATTGTTAATGCTGTCTTATTTCCTACTTCCATGAAAAGGAAAAATGGAATTGCATTTATTAAAACAACGTTCGAAAAATAAACTAAAACTGTAGAAATAAAGAACTTCAATTAAAGATTTTTTAAACTGCATGGCACAAAAACCTTGAAAAAATTTGTGGAAATATTTGAAGGATTATTTATAAATAGAAAAACTTTTAAAAAAAACTTTACATTAAAAATTTATAGACAGAAAGAAATTCATTGCCGTTCTTTGCCAAATCATTTCTAAAAACTTACGGTTTTTTAGAAGTTTTACTTAATAAAATTGATTTAAACAGAAACTAAAAGACAGAAACTTAATAAAAAATATCCTTGTTTACTATAAAAAATCCAATGATTTTAATTAAAAATGCTTTTATTAAAAACATTATTTGTTAGAAAAGGTTTTTTATACAAGAAGTAATTTTAATATTATTGCTGTTATCATAATTATTATTAATTATATGAATAAAAACATTTACAAAAGCAAACAGATTTACATATATTAAAAAACATGATATGTATGCGCGCGCGTGTGTGTGTGTGTGTGTGTGTGTGTGTTTGTTATGTGCGTTAAACAATTAAATTTCGTTAAAAATAATGATTTCGTTTTATCTTTAGTATTTTTATTATTATTAATTCAGCTATAAATTTATTGACACGAGTACAGTGAAAAAAACCAAATTTTTAACTTAAATGAATGTTTTAAATTATATACTTTTTGTTTACAAAACTGATAAAGTCTTAATTTGGTAATTTACATGGAAAAAGGGTAAAAAAGAAACTAGAAATTGATGAAAAAATAGAAAAAAAACCCTGCCTAAGAATATTGCATAATAATTTGTAATATTTGTAATTACTTTAAATTACTTGTTATACTATAATTTAATTAGGTATTTTTATTAATTTATTTCTGTCGTTGTTCTTGTTTTAGAAACACCGGAGGGTTACTGGACGATCCTGGAGACGGTTCCGTATTCGCTGCACAGCGCCGGCAGCACAACAACCACGATATCGAGCACGAATATTCAACACCAGCAACAGCGCAGCACGCAACCGCAACACGTCCAGCACATCCAGCAGCTGCAGCCACAACTCAGCCATCATCAGCAGCAGCAGCACGATGCTGCTAACATCATCACAACAGCAACAGTTGTCGTTGAGATCCCGTCCGACGTCGGCATGAGCGGCAGCACGATCCAATACACAATCCCGAAGAGCGAGCATCAGCAGCTTCTGCGCAGCGCTGCAGTAGTAACGAAACAACATCATTCGCTGCATCATCAACAACAGCAACAACAACACCAGCAGCAGCAGCAACACGCTACGATTCAGATTGTTAAGGAATCGCATCATCATCAACAGCAGCAGCAGCAGCACCATCAACAGCTGCAGCAGATCTCACTGCAGCAATGCATCGAAGCAACAAACGTCGTCGAAGAGCCGCCGATGCAAGCGGAGGAGTTCATCAAGCTGAATACGTCGCGGCTCGAGGACAAGCTGCTGCTGCGCAACATGATGCAATTCGAGACGACGACAACGACCGCAGCGGCGCTCACTGCGTCTGGCGTGTCCGTTGCCGTGGGCGACGACGACGCCTTGGAGCTGAACGAACCTAAGATTCACTTCCGTAGCCATCAAGTGAACCAGTATCAGCACCACCAACCACAGCAGCAGCAGCAGGAACTGCTGCTTGAAGAGTCCTCCATGAAGGACGCGTCGTCGAACATCATCGCCGCTGAATCGGCCAACATCACACAGGTAACAGAGTACATTGGAGTCGAGGAGGAGGACGAGGAGGAGGAGGATGAGGAGCGCACGCACCAGCAGAAGCTGAATGAGTTGGTGGCGACGGCCATCAACAACACATCGTCGCAACGTCGCTTCAAGACCAATAACGGCGGCGGCGGCGGTGGCGGCTCCAACGACAACAGTTCTGCGCAATACGTTTGCAACGTGTGCGGGAAAGCGTACAAAATCAAAGGCTCGCTCAAGCGTCACAAGAGCTACGAGTGCGGCGTGACACCGGCGCTCTCCTGTCCTCACTGCCCGCACAAAAGCAAGTACAAATCGGATCTGCGCAAGCACATGTCGCAAAAGCACAGCGCAGAAAGTGGCGGCGGCGCTGGCAGCGGCGATCAATACATAAGCACTTAAGAAAGATGCGATGGATTGGCGAGTGCTTGACGACGCGGTTGTAAATGTTTTATTAAAAAAAAAGCAAAATAATTCCAGCATTAATGCAAAAATTTAATCCATAAAATAAATTCAACTAAATTTATTCCTTCAAGAGGCTTCTGCGACATTTTTAAGAAATGTCCAGAGAATTGCGAACTCCTTAAAAATCTCTTATCTGAGATTTCCTTAGATTTAGATACTTAGAATTAATCTCTCGTGTTCTCCCTGGAGATCAAAAAATTGAATAAAAGCGAAAACACAAAATTTACTAAAAATTATATACGAAAGGTTTGCAATTACATTTGAAACAATCTTCTTTAAAAAAGTTTTATTTATTTTATACTCAATCAAACTTTTATTTTAAGTGCATTTTGTGATTTTGTAATATTTAAGAATTCCAGAACAAAACGTTCTTTGGACAACTTTCAGCATGAACATTTTATTGAGCTCCCTTTTTCAGTATTATAATTTAAAATAATTCACTTAACAAAGTGTAAATATTAATATTTTCAACACATATTATTTTACTAGCCACTATATTCTATTAATAAAAACTTTATATTATTAACAAAATAATTTATGAAAACATTAAAATATGATCTCTTGATTTAAACCTTTTTAGCGTATTTTATAACTTCTTTGAATTGTAGTGCTTTTTGAATTCTTGGTTTCGTAGCATGTGAATGTTTGTTCTTTATTTCTTTATTTCTTTTTTTAAATATTGATTTTCGTACTTGTTCTTTGTATTAGATCTCCCTTATTTATTTTTACTTTATTCTTAAAAGAGAACTGACTTTTTAATAATGTATTGCATTTCTACTAAGTTTTAACTTTAACTTAGTTTTGTCTATGAATTTATTACAAGCTTTTTGTAAAGCATTTATCCTTCAATAAGGACGATATGATTGAATATGATTACCTCTATTATAAATATAATTAAATTAGTAAATTAATTAAGTTCAGATAAAGTTAGAAGCAAAATCTGAACAAAAATACAAAATTAAATATGAAAAAGAAGAAAACAAAACTTTATCCAATTTTTCGATCTCGTTTTCGTTACTTTTAATTAATCGTAAAAATAAAATTGATCTCTGCGCATATGAATAAATATAAGATTGCAATTAAAAATGATTCTCATCAGTAATGTATGTGTTTTAAATTCGAATGTTTACAGTTTCTTCGCAGATAAAAATCTATAAAAATCTGAATCCTAAACAAATCCACCAGAAAAAAATAAATAATCATAAAAACTTTTAAAATAATGAATAAAGTCCATAATAAAATATAAAATAACTAAACACAACTTGTAATTAAAATAATTAAATAATAAAATATTAAATTGGAAGTTGTTTCTTAGATAAATAATTTTAATAGAAACTAAATAGAAAATTAATTTGATTCTTAAAAAACCATAGAAAACTATAAATACAAATAAAATATAAATAATAATTTATAAGAATATTTGAACCCTATAAATAATTTACTAACTAAAAACTAATTGAATTCTAAAGTAACCGAATTAAAATAGCAAACGAATAATGAAAAATATTTAACATTATTATATGAAATATTTAAAATTAATATTAATAAGTGTTAAATTAAATTAAATTACTATTTATTAAATATTTAAATAAAGACACTAATAATAAACACAGAAAACAGGTGATTAAAAACAATCAACAGATAAAAATTAGAGTAGTTAATAATAAAATTGCTACTTTGTAATTCTTCTTATAGTAACTAATAATTAATTTTTCTTACAATATCTAATAATTCTTGGAAATCATCATCAATTACTAATCAATCCCTTTTGAAAAAACACATCCTTTAATTAAATAAAAATCGTAGAGCAAAAACGGCAAAATGTCATTGATATCAACAATTAAATAATTTTTAAGTGGCAGTTTTATGAATTTTTATTTAGTACATTATTTTTAAATTATATTTAATATTTTTACTTGCACAACAACAACAAAGATAAACCTTAACATACTTTGTTATGAAATGTGACCGAAGTTATAAGATATACGATGAAAAATCTCATTTCTTTTCTCTATTTTCTGTCTCTTGCTACCTCTCTATCTCTTCTTCTCGTTCACACACACAGACACGTTCTTGATCTTGTCATGCGTTGTTCTTTTGCAGACCTCCTTCAAGTCACGCATCGACCTTCCGTGCGGGCTCGCATTGTGAACATCCCCTACACCCCCGAGCACATTTGCCCGCGGTGCGGTGTCCGCAACAGCTCCCACAAATCGCTGCTGCGCCACTTCATCCACGACTGCGGGCGGCGTCGATGAGCAGCCGTCGTGTCCGCTGTGCGGTTCGACACCGCTAAAGTTGGACACTGAAGAAGCAAACGAAAGCATTTCATGCTCCATCAATGGTGACGCCGGCCGAAAAAACCCACAACGAAAAATAAAATCACACAGAAATGAATAAAAGTGAACTTGAAGAAGGAGTATTTATTAATATAAAAAAACATTGAAGTAATACTTACAAATACATTACATTATTATTACAAAGGAATTATTTATACAAAAGGATGAATCCAATATCAAAGAAAACATTCGAAGAAGATTTGGTAATAGAGAAAGTAAAAAGAGTGCAGAAAGGGGAGTGAAGGGAAGAAAAGAGAAGAGAAATTAATAATAAAATAAAAAACCAAGTTTCAATTTATTAAAAAATAATAAAAACAAATAAAACAAAATGATTAAATACAAAATTGCAATAAATTAAATAATTATAAAATAAATAAATAGAATAAATACAAATTTCAAATTAAATAATTATAAAATAAATAAATAGAATAAATACAAATTTCAAATTAAATAATTATAAAATAAATAAATAGAATAAATACAAATTTCAATAAAATAAATTAAATAAAAGCTATAAATAAAAATATTTGTGATTTAATTTCTAATCATTTAACCTCAAAAGTCTAAAGAATCGAAAGCTTTGAGTTTTAAGCAAACATTTTAAATAATTTCGTGCCAAATTCAAAGCAAAGACAATGAAAATTTTTCATTAGAAATAATCAACATCACAGTGAAAGTATTTGTTGAAGTGCAAAACAATAACAAATAAAAAACTAAGTAAAATTAATAAACAAACAACTTGTGACATTTTTAATTCCATTAATTTAAGAGAAGGAAAATAAGAAAAAAGTCAGATTTATGAAATGCTTCTTTGTAAATTAACATAAGTAAAAACAACAATTAAACTATTGTACATTGTAATAAATATAATGTGTAAAAGTATATAAATATATAACTGCGAGAAGTCAGATATTAAGAATTCATATTCAATAAGTAAAAGTTTTAAATAACAATGATAAAATATGTTTCAAAAAAAAAAAATATTACAAAAAGCATGAGTGGCATTAATGTAATTTTATTGTTATCATTAATTAATTTAATGTAGATATTGAAATCAAATGGAATTAAATGTGAATTAAATGTACATTTTTTGCGTAATTTAAATGAATTTAATTTTAAATTCAATTTCTTTTCAACAAACAAAACAAATATATAATAAATGAAAGTCACGAAAAACTGAAAAATCTCTTGATCTCTGTCCAAGTGTAAACTAAATTAATTTAAATAACGACAATTACGAATACTACCGAAAAATATGCGCTACTAAAAATAAGAATTGAATCGAATGCAGCGAAAAATATTTGTTTGAATTGATTTACTGAAGTCCAATGCATTTGATTTATTCTATTATAATTATTCATAAAAGAATTATATTAAAAAATGTTATGAAACAAAATGAAAACATTCAAAATAAATAAGAATTTCAAAAACAATAGTAAAAAACTAAAACTGAAGCATTGTTCTTTCATCATTAAAAAACATTTCATTTTAAATAATTTTGTTGAAAACATTTATTTCATTTATTTTGCTTTTATTAACTTCACTATTTCGAAAGCGAAAGAAATTCTATATACAATTAATATATATACAATTAGTTGGAAAAATTGGAAATGAATTAATTAAATTATAAATTATTTGGCGTATCAATAGTATTATTTTTACTTACGTTTGTTTATCTTTTTTATGTTCCATGTTTTTGTTATGCTCCTGTAAAATCGTGTGTCTTAGAAAAGAAATTCATGTTATATTTCCTTTTATCTAATACAAAAAAGATATTGAATTCTATTCTCATGTTTTTATAAATTATTTGCAATTGACATTCAAACAATGAAATATTTTTAATTTTACCAATAAATCTCAATTGAATTAAAATTTTCTTTTTTACATTTTGCGAAATTTTTATATCTGTTAATTTCTTATTTCTGTTTATTTGTGAATAAAATTGTTTGCAAAAAAAGGTTTATTTTATATACTGCTAAGGATAACTTTTTTATTATTAAACTTTTACATCATTGGAACTTTAACTAACAATATTTTTTCTGTTTCGTTTTAGGTAAGTTAAGAAACGCTTCTCGAATCGATATATTAAACGAACTGCGCATTTTAATGACGATAACTTCTCATCACTGCGATAACTTGGTGGCTATCTATAAATGAGAAAAGATCCCCGTTCGGCTTTAAAAGGTTTCCAAGTTTTATTGATCAAGTTTTTAAGGAAGCAAAAGAGCAATTTTTGAAATATGCAATTCATAAAATCAGTTGTTAAATTGTATGCAATTTACATTAATGAAATGTATAAAATATATAAATTTTCACGTTGTACAATATTCTTAAAGCAGTAGAATTTATTCCTTTATTAAACTTCAGAAAAGAAAAAAAATCTGATCATAAATTATATTTCCAAACAAAAATCTTGTTTGGAATTAATTGTAGATATTATTATTATTTAAAGGGAAAAGAGATTAAACAAGAGTTCTTCGAGTTCCTTAAATCTTTTTATGAATTACGGATCAAGAATTTCGATATGCTCCGACTTTCAAATTTGATGGCATTAATAAAAGATTTTTAAGTTTTAATTTGTTGCTTTTAATTAGGTAAATTTAAATCTTATTTGATATATAACTATTTGTAAAAGCTTTATATTATTTGAAACTTTAGCATTTTAAGTTATTTTGACAATATTTTTCCTGACTCTAATAAATAATAATTGAAGGAGATTTGAAGGAAAACTATATTAGAAAGAACTATAGAGAAATTCATTGAAAGAGGCTTCACACTCAAATCCATCACTTTTCGTTTTCTTCTTCTACTTCCATCTATCGTACATTGAACTAATGCTGCTGAACGCGCTTCAGACCCGATCGATTGCAACCGCAATTCACCGCAGCACATCTCCGCGTCCGATCCCTTCACTAACGACTGTCTGATGCCCTGTCAGAACAACTGCGGCAAATACTACATGAGTTATCACGAGATGACTCGGCACTTGCGATTCGATTGCTGTGCGCTGCGTCGCTTCAAGTGCGCCATTTGCAACAAGCACTTCAAGCGAAAGTATCACCTGAAGCGTCACTACAACATACACAGCGTCACCTACGAAGACATGGAGGACGAGGAGCTGTTGAGTCGACAGAGGCACTCGCTGCAACACGACGCAAGTGTCGATTATGAGGACGACGATCCTGACGAGGATAGCGATGATTTCGATGAGGAGAACGTTCTGTTGTTAGAAGTGGAAAAAGTAGATTGTAGTCGATATGATAAGACGCAAAATCATCCAAAGAAGCGACGATCGATGAAGAGGAACAGCAAATAAAACGCCCAAACAACACGATAAAATCAACAAAACCTGCAAAAATTGTGATGATTTTAAAACATGCACTAAATTATAATAACTGAATAAATAATTATTAACTGAACTCAATTATTAGTTTTTTATAGGGTAATTTATATAACTTTGTATAAAACAAGGAAATACGCAACAGCAGAAAGTAACTTAAACTTCACAAATAACAGATTTTATGACATAAACTTCTGATATTCTAAGAAAAACTGAAGAAAAATTAGTAGTACTTTTAGAAATTATCCAAAGATTTCTTTTAATCCAAACAAAACTAGAAAAGAAACCTTCAAATGTAATTTAATTAAATTTTGAATAATTATTTAATTTTCAACAATTAAAATCAAATATATCGAATATAATTATATATGTAAAAAAAAATGTGAATTAGTTTTCGGAAAATAAGCAAATATGAATTTGAATTATTTTCCTAAATTATTAAAAAAATGAAAACAAAATATTAACCGAAATAGATTATATAAAAATAAAATATAAAATACAAGCGACGATCAATAAAATTATTGAAAATTAGTTTTTACTTAAACCTTTATTAATAAATGAATTTATAGAATTTTTATAATAATAACAGTAGTTCTTCTATTAAATCTTTCATTTTTATTTATTTTTAAAATTTTCCTGTGTATTTTAAGCTATTTTGTAAAACATGTTTAATTCTTTAATTTTACAGTCACTCATTTAACAAAATTTCCTTTTTTAATATTCTTCGAAAAGCTCCTGTTTTGTGTTGTGTTTCATTGCTCTGTGTTTATATTCCGTACTCTGCTCCTTTCTATTTTCTCTGGTCTCTTTTCTCGAACTACGCTGTTTATAGTTTAGTTTTTATATTCAATTTAATTTTAATTTTGGTTTTTTAATTTATTTTATTTTCAGATGTAAAAATGAAATTTTATTGTGATGATGAGGTTGTCGATGATGATCATTACGTCGCCACTGGAGATGGCAATGGCGAAGAAGATGATGATGCTGATGATGTGGATATAAAGGCTGTGATAGCTGCTTGTTCTACACGTCCTCGCAAACGACAAAAGAAAACCAGAGCAAAGGAAAAACCAGCAACAATTGATACAAAATTCAAAACTGAAATTATAAAAACGCTTACTAAATCTCCTCACACATCAAGAACTTCAATAAAACCTCTAGCAAAACCCGAATCTAAGTCAGCAATAACAGCAACAGCAACAGGATCAGGAACAACCAAAACACCAGCAAAGATTATCACTCAACCATCAACAAAATCTGCACCAACCACACAACCGATCGAAGACTTCAATCTGACTCCTTCCTTAAGCAGCGCCGTCGCTGAATCTGCTGCCGCGTGCACGTCAAGTCAGCATCCGAGCGCGTCTCCGCAAACGACTGTCCTCAACGATCCGAACGCGTTGATCGCCCTTCAGCAGCTGGCGTCTATCTCGTCGGCGCAGTCGCTGGAGCGGCTCTCACTGCCCGTGAATCTGCTCATCGGCAAAGATGCGCTGCTCACCGAGCGCGGGAAGATTCCGCGTCTGTCCACGAAGCGCTCCAAATACGAGTCCAATCGGTGTCCGCTCTGCTCGCGAGTCTATCGTTCGCAAGCTTTTCTTAATGAACACATGCGCAAGGAACACTCGGTGCTAATCTAGAAGCCTCAAGGGGCCAGTTTAGGTGGTTATTTGCCATAGTTTGACATGGACGAGGATGGAAAATGCCATGACATTAAATGGATTCAAACGTGAAGATTTGCAAAACTTCTTTTATTAAACTTAAAGCGGAAATAACTAAGTGAAATTTAATAGTGAAATGAATGAGAGAAGTAATGAATAACTTCTGTTTATATTTTTTGTTTATCATATTTTTTGTTTAGTTATTAAATCATTTTCCGGAATTGAAAATGAACAGAATTTAAATTAATTCAAAGGTTAAAGTGTCAATTATTTAGACTTTTACAATTTCATGAAAGCAAAGATTAAAGAAAAAACTTAAGTTAATATTAAAGTAAAAGGGTAGTGAATTTTCTACAAAATAAAACAAGATTTTTCACCAAATATGAAATATCATTTACAATTCATGTGAACTTTAAATTCGCAAATAACCTCAATTAAATGTATTGAAAATATAAAATGTCTTGGAAAAATATAATATTTTATAATAAAATGTTAAATAATATGTAACAAAATATTAATAACAGGCAAATAACTATAATTCTATATTACTAAATGCGAAAGCCGATATTTTAAATGTGATTAAATTTCATTTAAGACATTTTTTTCAACTATCTAATTTCTAAATTCATTTCTAATGTATTTTAAAACAAGAATTAAATTAACTCTTCAGCTCAAAATGAATAAATTACATCAAAAAATAATTCATTCAAATAAAACTTTTACTGAAAAATGAATTTCAAGTTTTTTTTCCAAGTATAACTTTTAAGTGAAACTAAATTAAAATCAATGTGTTTTTTAGCTTTCTTTTATATTATTTTATGTTGAAGAAATAATATAAATAAGAACTTGACAAAATACAAATACAGCAGCAAAAATTATATTTATAATAAAAATTAATTATTTGTTTTTTAATATTAGCTTTTCCAAAGGAAATAATAAAGAAATTGACAAAATATATTTGTATATTTTTAGTTTTAGTTATCGATGAAAGGAAATTGTAAATCAAGTATTTAGCAAATATTTTTAAACTTTTAAAACTTGCCATAAAAACGTAATTTTTAAAATAATTAAAATAAACAAATTAACAACGAGCAATTCAAATAGCTTTTTACAAGTAGAAGTCTTAATTAAAATGTAATGCTTTTTCATCCTTTCATTTTCCATTTTACGCTCTTCTCCAGGTGATTAAAGGGTTGAAAATTCTATTCTATATTTGCTTTTATTTCAAAATTAAGGTTTTTATAATTCTTTTACATACATTTTTAGATTTACCTTTAATAAATTCATATTTTTGTAATTTTGTAATCGTGTATTGATTTTACTTAAATATTTGTTTTATTATTTATTTATTTTTTACGTAATTATTTTTTAATTTATGTATTTTGTTCTTCATCTTTTTTTCTTTCTGTTTTTAATGCCATCTCTTAGATTGTTTGACTCTTGACCAGGAAGAACTGATGAAGGGTATGCAAAAGCGTTATCCGTGTTACGTGTGCGGCCGGACCTACCTTCGAAAAGCCCATCTGAAGCGGCACGTGACCAACGAATGCATCGGAGTGCCGCCGAAGTACTGCTGCGAAGTCTGCCCCTCGAAGTACCGTCGCAACGAGGACCTCAAGCGACACATGTTGAAGGTTCACAAACCTTTATCTGCACCAGTTCGGTGTCGCGCCCTCAGAAGTGGAAATCGAGGAGCAAGCTCGTTGTTCTACGGCAGCTTCAGCAACACCGCGGAGCAGTTTCATCAGTTCCATCAACCGGATGCTGCAGTGGATGAGGAAGAGGAGATGCTGCTGCAGGCGAACGACGAGGAGTCCAGAGGACGGTTCACGTGGCTGAGCTCCTCGCTATAAAGTACTCAACTAACTTCAAGATTTATATGGATGCGTGTAGGAGAAATGCAGGTAGGATGAGGAATGGGCGAAGATTCACCTGTCTGTTTACTAATTTATTCATTAATTCAGCTCTTCATTCAAGTGTTCATTTTTACATTCCGTTTATTGTATAAGAAATTATGAGTTTTCCAATTTAATTTTTTAAAATCGGAACCACGTGCGGCCTTAAAGAGATCTCTACTTTGTTGATTCCATATTTTTATATATTTATTTTTAATTCAAATGAATTTAAATTAACATAAATAACAAAAAATTAATCCCTTGAAAGAAGAATTAAATAATAAAAATAATTATCAACGATTATTTACCAATTATATTAATAATAAAAATAAGTGTTTAGTAATAGTTAAATTTTAAATACGCTTCACAAAAAATAATAATAGATAATTAAGAAATAGCATTTAATAATCATATAATAACAATTATTATTTCACTATATAATAGTGGCAGAATTAAATGGAATTTTTAATTACATAATAACAATAAAGTTCGCATTTAATTTAGGAATAGTTCAAGAACTGATTAAAAAACTTCACTTCAAAACTTTTGATTAATAAAAAAAGACTTACAAACTTCAAAATCAAAAATGTTAAAAACTAATCCAAAAGCAGAAGCTTTAAGTAATCAAGTATATTAAATTACATATATTTGTTTTTATAATTATATCTATTTTAATCTACAAAAAATTCAATCAAAATCAAATTATATTTTTATTAAAAACTACTTTTTAATGGATTTTAATATTATATTTTTGAGGGGTGATGTTTCGAAAATGTTCATTTATTTTTTGATTTAACATTCCCATTTAATTATTAAAATTCATATTTATAAAATTTAAAGTCTTAATAAAATTACTTAATTGTTGTCGACAATCTATAAACTATAGAGCCTTTAAATATTATTATATAAATATATATAAATTATTTATTATAATTTTCATTATTCATTATATAAACAATTATTCAATTATTCATTATATAAACAGTATGTCACGAGTTTAAATGCTTTTGGAATAGTTCTAAATTTCTAATTTTTTGACAGATTTTTATTATGCAGAGATTTTAGTCCTTGATAAGCTTTAAATTCGCCTTCAAAAAGATGCATTTTTGTTTCGCGTTTTCTATGATTTACAAAAAAATAATTAAACCAAGAAATTAATTTAAATTGAATAAAAATAATTTGAAAAGTTATTATTTGTTCTTTAATTTTATTAAAAGAAAAAAGGAAAGCTTTTTAATTATCTTTACAGTGAAATAAATTCATCGACGAAAACCTCTTCAGGTGAGTTTCAATGATTAATTTTTCTTATATTATCATTTATTCAATGTAATAACTCTTTTAATATTTGTAATATTATTTTTCTCATCCATCTTTCCTTTTTCTTCTTATTCTATTTTTTTAATTTTCATATAGATTTCGTTAAAGCAATTTTTTTGGTTTGATGATTGATTCGTTACTACGAAAAACGCATTAAAGAAAAGAGTCGTTCATGAATATTTCATCAGATATCAGATAAACAGGATTCAAAGCGGCACGAAGGAATGACTAAGCGGAAGAACGAGAAGATAAAGAGAGAGTGAGAGAAAGGAGGAAAGCATTAATCTTTAAATTAATGCATTAATTAAAAGGAGGAAGCAGGAATCAGATTTTAGGCGGGGTGAGTATAAAACAGAACTCATTTAATATTAAAATATCATTTATTAAATTCGATAAAGATTTCTTTATATATTATTTGTTATTCTATTTGATGCAGTTAATTTTTCGGTTTTTAATCGATGAAAACATAACTTTTCCTGCTCGATTTTCTTGTAGTTAACTTCTGAAGTAACTGTACTCATCGCATTTCCTCGAAAGGGAGGAAAAAACAAAGAAAAAGTTTTTTTTTTTTAATATTTTTCCATTTTGCAGCCAAAAATAATCCTGTTGCACATTTTTCGTGACTCACAGTCGAATTTTCGGTCTCGGTTTCGGTCTCAGTCTCAGCTTCGTTATCCGTCCCGATCTCTCGGCGGATGTTCGACTCCGGATTCCAGTTCTTGTTGTTGTTGTTGCTGTATTGTGCCCACGCTTTACTGAGGAGAGAATTCGGTCGTTCAGCTTCTCTTTCCACATTTCCGTGCGTCTTCTTGTCGTCGTTGCTGTTGTTGTTGCTTTTTCAATAGTTCACTTTTTGGGAAAGTAAATAAATCAATGGCTTTTCTGGCTGTTCTAAAAATATCCTTGGACGTCCTTCGGCTCTCCTTCGCTCAAACATCCTCTCATTTCTGGTTTTGCTTAACCTACTCGTGTTTCTCTCTTCAACGGCATTCGATGTCCTCTCTGTCTGTCGTATCTGCTTCGCATCTCTCGTTGCTTCCTTCATTAACACTCCTCACCGCTTTTAAAACCATTCTTAAAAATCCCTCAATCTCTATTTTTGAAGTTTGTTGCAGTCCTTGTTGTTGTTTTTCCGGTTTTGATTTTCAATTTTATTCGGTTTTCCATTTTCCTTTTCTTCTTTCACTTCTAAAGTTATTCTATATTCTTCTTCTCTCAACTCTTCCTGTGTTTGACTAATATTTTCCTAAATTTATTTCGCAAGCAGCTGCTGGTGATTTTTTTTTTCTTTTCTTTTAGGATTATTTTATGATTGATATCGATGGAAGTGACACGATTCTTTTTTGTTGTTGGTGGGATTCTTGCGAATTCCTTTTGTCTAATTTTCTTTCTCTATACTCCGAATTTCTGCTGTTATTCTAATTTTTAATCCAGTAATATCAGTAATTTGCTTCCCTTGAATTATCTTTAAATCCTTCAAAAAACTAAATATAGTAGAGTTCATACTATATTCCAAAAATGATGCTTTCACTTCTACCAAAAGAGCAATTTTCAATAACATCTTTCAATATTACCACAAATAATTTGGAATTGCATTATCATAAAGACTATAATAGACTTCTATTGATAGCTGTATTTTCTCCATTAGAAGTCCTGTGACATTATGGCCCTTATCATGGATGACCAATGAAGTATTATTGTAGTTGCTCGTTACAGGTATTCGTCTATTTCAATAGAAAACGACATATTTAACGAAGAATGGAGACGAGAATAATCCTTCGTTTCATTTATCCTTAATGAGGTCCTTTATAATAGCTGTGTTTTTTTTAATGAGCTGTCCAGGTATTCGCCATACAACTCATACTTGCCAGGGTTTTATAGAGTTTCTATGCTGATCTTAGGGAAATTTTAAACTTTCAAGTTTTTCATAGAACGATATTCACAAATAAACAAATTCAGATATTAACACTGAATAGTTTTTAATAGTTTTTTTTTATTAGGGAATGTAATTTGATATTTGATAGTTTACCATACGGTAAAAGTTCTATTGCAGTTTCTTCATGAACTTTATAACAAGTTATTTCAAAAACTAAGCTAATACAACCAAAACCCGAATAACAATAATTTATTTAGGCTTTGCGGGTCAATATTGGGCTTTATTTATGAAGAAAATGTCTTCTAAAACATTCATTTTCTTAACTTTTCGCTTCTGGATTTGACTCTATTGACTTTATTTTTATAGACTTTAATCATAGACTTTAGTTTACATACTTTAATTCAACTTCTGTTGTTTAGTCTCAACATCTTTCATGATAAAGTGAATTTCTCTATTCACTGTACCATAAATTTTAATAGGAATACAATTTTCCTTTTTTATTTTTAGAGTTGGAAGAGGATAGAACCAAAACGAATGTTATTAATAAACAAATTTGCAGGCTTTACAAATTTAAAAATTGCGATGGGCAAAGTAAGAAAAAACAATCAATTAAAATGCTAAAGCGTTCAGGATGTTGTTTTTAATTGTTCAGTTCGTCAATTACAATCCTTAAAAAGTTTTAAGGATTCGTGTTCAATTACAATCCTATAAAGGCTTAAAAGTTTTAATTTTTCCCTAAAATTATTTCTAGAAGATTCCACAACTTTTCTACACCTTTTCCACTTTTAAATCAGAAAGCGTCACTTATAAATCAGAAATGCCAGAAAAAATTTCAAATGATAATTTCTGAATTACAAGTGATGCTTTCTGAAGCACAAGTGAGGGTTTCTGATTTCTGATTTTAAAGTGGCGCATTCTGATTTAAAAGTGGAAAGGTGTAGAAACTAAATTAAAAAAGGTTTAAGAACGAATTTTAACGAATTAGAAACCTGTGATTTAGAAGTCCTTTGTTAGTAAACGTGTTCATTTCGAGAGCCTTTAATAATTTCGCAAGAATTATAAAAATGTTCTTCGATCGATTGTAAGACTTTTTGATATTGATGAAAAATAGAAGCTCATATGAAGCGATTGTAGACTCTAAAATGATAATAAATCTTCCTAATCAATGTTGACACTAAGATTAAATGATCTTGATTACGTCCTAGGATTAAATACTACAATAAATAAATAATAAATGGTACCGAAAACCTAGAAGCTATAGTTTTGTTCTTGGTTTTTTTAATTTAATTTTGCAAAATAAAAAAACTATTTCGCGTTTGCCATTTAACGTAAATGACTACAAAACTGTTTTCCTGTTGTTTTTTTAATCTTATTTATCCTTGCTCTCCTTTCACCCTTCAATTTAAATCGATTATTTTCATTGCTAATCGAAAACGTTTCCTAAATAAATACATTAGAAACCTACAACAACGACAACTGCAATTTTTGTAGAGAAAAAGCAATTAAACGTTTCCAGTGACCTTGAAATTGAAAAGCAGACCATGAAAAGGTACACCGAAAACTCGATGCTCAACACGGAGCCACACAAAAATTTCTGAGAATACAAATATTGTGTGTATGTGTGTGTGTTTGCATTTCAATCCATGACCAAGTAACATAGGAAAAATCATGATTTTCTGTCGCTTCGCCTAGAAAAGCAAAGAAAAAACAAATATTAACGTTGTGTGTGTTGCATACGGAAGCCGAAAAATGCTGATCGCTCTTCGAACAAAAATAGAGAGCAACAACAAACACACTGCATGGATTTGAAACAACAACATTCGAAATTCAATGCCAGCGGCCTGCGTGAGTTTCTGCTGAGTTCGCGCTACTCTTCGTCTTCTCTCGCTCTCGTCACACTGATAACCATTACTTTTTTCCTTCCTGGACTGAAAGGAAAATCTAAACAAGTTATTATTGTTATGGTATTAGCAACAACAGCAACAACAACATCCAAATAAAATTCTCAGATAATAGACAAATGTTCAAGCAAATTTCCTGGAAATCTGTGAAATTTTTTTGGGTGTGTGTGGCTTTTTCAAATCTTTCTCCGTCCGTCTGATAGACTTTTTCTTCAGATTTAAGGCGCGGAGGTTGGTTTCGGTCTCAGTGTGAGGCGTCGTCCTTCCTGCTCGAGCTCAGACACTTGCACACAGAATTGGACACAATAAGACAGACGGACGTCGATTGCACTATGAAAAAGCAAACAATCACACACACAGACACATACTCTATAGTCAAGCAGGTAGAAGAGAGGACGACGAGAGAAATGCATTCAGTCCGTCGGCTTTACGCAGGTAGCTGCAAGCGCTGCTGCTGCGAAAGAACTTTTCATGTCTCCTATTCAAAGCATCACAAGATTTCTCTATTCTCTCTCAGCTCGTTCTGTTGTTATTGTAGTTGTTTTTGTTTCTGCCGCTGTTTACGCACGCAGATGTTTCAAATAGACTTTTTTTCAAAGGATGTTTTTCAAATGATTTTATTTTGTCTCCTTTCGCTTTGTTCGCTTTCCCTGCTTTTGCTCTGCCGCTGCTGCGTCTGTTGTTGTTGCCATTTTTCCCCTGCTCGAGTAATCGGCAGCCAGGCTTCGTCCATGCTTTGAATCCATGATCGTTATTCTCGTTGTTGTTGCTTTTGTTCCTTTTATGGGCTTGGAAAATTTTTAAGCTAAAATGTTTTCGATTGCAAGTAGTGCAACATGCAAAGCGATGCAGTTGAGACGCTTTTTTGTGGTTTGTTGCTGGCTTCGCAGGAGATGGGTTGGTGTTGAACGACGGTGGGCGTTGAGGGGGCGTGTGTGCTAAAAAACAAAAGCAGAAAGCTTTGCAAATAAAATTTTTGAGCTTGCTAAACAAAAAATTGTGTCTGTGATAAGCTTTCGACGAAATAAATCAACGAAAAATAAATTAAGTGTTTTGAGCTTTAAAAAAGCTTCAAAGAAGTTTTATAATTACCAAAAAAAAATTTAAAACTTAAATTTAATATATAAAAATATTTAAAAATGAATTTTTGTTCTTATTTGTCAGAAGATTAAAATAAAAAAGATATTTTTTTAAGCTTCTATTCAAATTTTCTTTAATTAAAAGTGTAAATAGTTTTTTCTAAATTTTGTTTAAATAATTTATATAAAAGAAAAGTTTTCAGTGATTTTTATTAAGTGAGAAATATTTTTAAATTTTTTCTTTTTGTGATGAAATCAGATTTCAGTTTAAAGTTTCTTGATTTTTTACATCAGCAAAACATTAAAAAAATCATTATTTAATCAGTGATAGCGACTGAAAAAATTAATTGTGTCGTTTTAAGAATTCTTGCTATTTTTTATATGATTAAAATTTCAATAAAAGAAATTCGATTTTGCAAAACACTTTGAATTTAAAATTTTTAAATTACCAATTGATGAATTTGTAATTTATTTAATAGGTTTTTTCGTGAATTTAAAAGTGGATATTGAAACGCCATTTTTTGCACACACACGTCAGGTCGTTTCTCGTCTCTTCTTCTTCGCCCCCTCACGATCTCTCTTCGCACACAAATCACAGCGTCTCAATGCACGTCCCTTTGCACGTAGCACTCAATGGATTATTATTTGTTGGCAAATGTTGTTGAGCACATATTCCTAATAGCACATTTCTTCTCTCTCGTTTTAGGATATTTCCCAAGGACGTTGTCACCAGACACAGTGAAAAAAGGAATGGAAAATCACCAGAAAAGTGCTCGGTCTAAACTCGGCTACAAATTCCACTTCTTATTCGTCGGTCTTCGTCGGCTACGCGTTGAACTCCCGCACGAAGCCGCATTCATCACGTACACACAAGCGAATCTCGGTACAATCACTCGTCATCGCTCTCACACTTCAACTCGCATGCGATATCGGAAGTAAATGAGAAGAACAGCAACTCGCGTTGGGTTGCTCGCTTCAACTTTCACTTTCGTTCTCTCGTGCAAGTTAAACTTCAACGCAGAGAGCAACAAGTTCAGAGAGCCTAAAAACCAGGCAGGATTTCGTTTAATGTTCACAAACTCTTTTAACCTATTTTTCTTTTTCTCTAGGCGCAAATTGGAGAGGATGCACTAAATAGATAATGTAACTGTTATATTTTTTGTATCGTGCAAGATGGAAACCTTGGATGCGGAAACAAACACCGAAAATCAATCACAAATGAGGTAATTAAAAAATGAACAGCGCAACACAACAAATCATGGTAATTGGACGCTCTTCATTTATATATTAACGCGCCAAAGATAATCACAATAACATTTTAAACAATAAATAAAAGCAAAACAATCACAAAACATTGAAAAGAATATCGAAAACATCATCAAACACACTAAAAACAAAACAAATCAATGAATTTGCTTTTTTCATTACTAAAAAGTAAAAAAAATAACCTTTAACATTAAATGCAATTAACAATTATTTGTTCATCATTTCAAATTTAATAACAATAAAAACAAGAATCGCAGTACAATTCCCATCATCATTCGTGTCGAACAGCAAAAAACAGAATCACAAGCGTCATCATCATAAAACACAACAAAAACAACCAAAACAAAACGAAAACAACATCGACAACAACAGCAATCATCCTTCAATGCTTCATCATTTTAAAAAACAAAACAAATCCAAATATTTACAGCAACAAATAAAACATTTCTTTTATACAAAAAACGAAACAATTTCAGTTTTTGCATTTTATTTATTTATTTATTTATTCAATTCCTTTTATTACTCATTACAATCATTCATTCATTGTTTATTATTAATTTAGTTAATAACCTCATTTATAGCTTTATGTAATCAGTTCATATCGTTAATAATAAATTCTTAATAATAATATTTAACTATATTCAAAAATATAAAATATAATAATATTTCTTTAATACGTACAATGAAAAATTACCTAAATTTCATTAAAACTGTTTAACTTTTGTAAATTAACCATAATAAATATATAGTTATTAATATTTTTAAGATTTTGCTTACTTTATAATTGTCTATAATATTATTAATATTTATCTTTATGTTTGATAATATTTAATTTAACATTTACAATATTTAATTTAAATAAATAATTAATACTTAATTTAATATTTATAATATTTCATTTGTATTTATTATATTTATTTTAATATACAAAATTATTATTATATGTATATATATAATTATTAAAAATATTTTATCATTGTATTATTTATTTTAATGACTAGTTTCATTTTAATTTGCTTTTTCTTTTTTGTATATGTTTAAAACTAATTTTTAAACGTACACAAGAATTTCTAGAGTTGATGCATTATTATTAAACACTAAATTTATTTAATATTAAGCATTCTTCATTAAGCTTTAAGCATTATTTAATATTAAAAATGTAATTTTTATTATTATTTGCGATATTTTAAAGCATTCTTTTGTAAATTATCTTTTCTCATAGCCTTAATTTATTTCCATAGTTTTAATTAATTTTCGTAGTTCATTGATTCAATTCAATTCAATTGATTGTTTATCGTAAATTTTGTCTTTGAATTGAATGAATTAAAATTTTGCATTTAAATTCTTAGTTTGACATTATTAATAATATTAAATCTACTTACATTATTTTTAGTCATTAATTTTAAATAGTTATTTATCTTTTTAGTTTTGATTTATTAATTATAGTTTTTTCTTCGCATGTTTCATTGTTTTTTTGTTTGTCTTCTTACATTTCGTGTTTCTCGTTTACTTTCCGTTTGCCTTCTACTCAATTTCTCTTCTGTTTTCTATTAGTTTTGCGCCGTCCACATTTCATTTGCTTGTGATTTCCTCCGATTTGAATAGAATTCTCTTCATATTCAATGAAATGGTCGCTTTTTTAATTGTTAATTCAATTTTCAGACTTGAGCAAAAAATGTTTTCGACAGCAGAGAATCGGCAATGCAGCGCCGTCGATGACGTGTCCGCCGTTGCAGCGTACGCAGCCGCGTTCCATTCTCAACATACAGAAGCGACCGCGTAGCCGCAATTCGCTGGACGCCGAGAGCCAACACAACAACAACGACAACGATGTGAATCTAGCGCAACGGCCGCTGTTGCCGGGCACCGCCGCCGGCCTTATAAACGGCAACCGCAAACGGCTGTCGGCCAACGACGTTTCCGACATGCTTTTCGAGCTGTACAAGGCCAACGCGGCCAAAGCACCAAAGAACCAGCAACCAGCCCTGCCGCACCAGAAGCCGGGCCAAACATCGCCCACCTCCGCCGAATCGGAGCCGTCGACGATCGCCGCCATCGCCACGAACGGCGCCGCGGCCGGCCACCTCAAGGACGCGGCCCAAAAAAACTTGCAGGCCGATGAAATGGTGATAGAGGGCGCCGAGCCGCGCGGAGTAGAGTCGGCATCCGTACAGGACCCGCTGCCTCCCCTCGCCCTCAACGCGCCATTTCATCCACGCATTAAATACTCCGGAGTCAGCAAATCGCTGGGCGCCGCCGCGGGTCCCGCAGCCGCCGTCGCCCCAACGACGCTGCCCATTGTGACCGCGATACCGACGTCGGTGTTGGTCCCCACTATGGCGCAGGAGGTCGACGTGAAGCCGCTGATTCACCCCAGCACCGGGCTGGTGATCGAGCCGCACAGCGCCGCCGCGTCTGTCATTCAGCCCACGCCGTCGTCGTCGGGCGCCTCCTCCGCCGTCATGCCGCAAGCCGCAGCGATCGCAGCCGCCTTCCTGCGCGACGGCTACGCCAATTTTCAGCAGCAGCTCCGCGCCCAGGAAATACTGAAACTGAACCAAAGCAATGCTGGGGCCGGGGTCGCTGTGGGACTGTCTGCTTCGGGTCCAACTGCAGTCGAAGCCGCCAGCGGCGATGACACCAGCCACGTTACGCCGACCAAACTGTTCGAGAACTTCCTACGGCAACAACGCGCCGAACAACAGCAGCGCCGCGACAACGAGCACGACACTTCGTCGGACACGAACGACGGTGACGACGAGGAGGACGACTCGCGCTACAACGGCTTCGACGACATTCATCTGATGGAGGACAGGAAGGCGACGAGTGCAGCAAGCAGCGCCTTCGCTCAGCGCTCGCAGTTGAATGTGTTCGCGACGAGCGGAGCCGCACCGTCCGATTACCTGTCCGACGAGTCGCAGAAGTTCATGATCGCCGCCCAGGCGCAGGCCTTCCGCAGCATCGACTACTCGCTGAGCGACTTCGGCGGCAACAGTCCGGCCGACGGCGAGCCGACCTACGAGTGCCGGCACTGCGGCAAGAAGTACCGCTGGAAGTCGACGCTGCGCCGCCACGAGAACGTCGAGTGCGGCGGCAAGGAGCCGTCGCACCAGTGTCCCTACTGCCCCTACAAGTCGAAGCAGCGCGGCAACCTCGGCGTCCACGTGCGCAAGCACCACTCGAATCTGCCGCAGCTGGCCAGCAAACGGCGCTCCAAGTACTCCGTCAAGTTGGAGGACAGCGTGGTGGGCGAGGGCGCGGGCGTGGCGAGTGCTAACGGCTCCGATGACTCGTCCAGCAAACTGATGATCGATTGCAGCAAGTGAGATAAAGGCCACAAGAGCGACGATGACAGATGAAATGAGTCGATATGAAAGAGCGTACGAATGACAGCGAGAGTGTAGTTGATACATATATATTAAGAGTGCGACAGAGAGAAACACATGACAGCAATTGACTTTCCTTGTTGCCCTTTTGTTGCAATCAAGGTGCATGTTCGAATTCGAACTTTGTTTAATTTTAACTATGAAATCATTGCGAATATTTTTAAATTTAGTTTATATTTTATATACTTATTCCCGTTCCCCTTTCTATAGTTCTAATTGTCGTGTTTCTTTTCGATTTTTCGTAACGTTGCAACCAAATTAAAATTCAAATGGTTTTTTGGTTGATAAAAATAATAACGGAAACCTTTAGCAATACTGATATATTAAATATAATTAATTACTAAGCTAAGAAATTATATATATTCTATATTTCTTCAAAGCCTTTTTAATTTTCAAACTTTTTATGACTAAAGAAAATCTTAATTTTATTTTTCATTTATAAAATCAAAAAAAAAAGACAAAAAATTTATTATTGTTAGGAAAAAATATGACTATTTTAATTATATATACGATATTTTCAAATTATTACTATTTTGCTAAAATCATAAGGTTCCAATTTAGACGATATTCAGCATGAATTTTTTTAAATAAATATTTAATCATTTAATTGTATCGCTAAGGATAATAAAAGAAATGAATGTTTGCAGGTTTTACTCAACACTCAAGTAAATATTAAATGTAATTAAAGATGAAGAATTGGGAAGCAAATCCTATTTCAGATCAAAACTTAAATGGACAGAAATCTGTTTTAGCGTTAAGTAAATTTATTATAAGATAAAATTAAGTTTCACGTGCAGCCTTAACTACGAAAATAAAGATACTCAGCGATGCATAATTATTTATGGCAGGAACTCGATAAAATATCGATGAAGACGTGTTGAATAATAAAAGAGATTCAACGAAGAATGCCAGAAAGTCACAAGATTCGATCGAGATTTGAGATTCAAATCATTCAAATTTGTAAAAGTTTTTCCTTTTCTGTGTTCAGGTTTTTACTAAAGAATTATTAAGTTAAGGAAATCAATAAATAAAATACATTAATTAAAATAACAGCTCTTGTTGCTGTAAAGAAACAACTAATAGCAATAAATAAATAATATAAACAAATAAAAAATAAAATGCGAATTAGCGTCCATATATGATTATATCCATAAAAATTGCGAAAGCAATTAAGAATAATTAATTAAAGACAAATACTCGAAATGATAACTGAAATCAACATCAAATCCACACGAAATCAGCTGCAAATCTGCAAATAATTTATGAAAAATGCAAAAGAAATGATAATAAAATCCAAATCATATCAGGTCTAAATTAACTAATAATTAATTAACACATAAAAAAATCGAAAACAATAAACTGAAATCTTTTTCTCATGTAAAAATGGGAATGGGAAGTATATTTACGTCATGCGATATTTTTATATCAGTCTTTTCTTATCGTAGAAATCTTTTTCTCCCGTAAAGAAATGAAGTAAAAAATTTATCTCCAGCGATTGTTTTGTATCTAAGTTTTATTTATCGTCAGTTTTTATGATAGAATTCAATCATTTTATGCGTCGCTTTGTGGGCAACTTAACAAAACTTTAAGTATATTAATTTATAAATAAGTTCTAATTATATTTAATAGTTTTTAGTCCAGTCAATTTTATAATATTTTGCTTAAATACTCCCAAAAGAATTTATTCTATATTGAAATCGAATTTACGGCAAAAGAAGAGAAAAGCATGAAAAATCCAACCCGATCTCTACGAAATAATTTTTTGACTGATTTTCATTTAAATTGTATGTGTTTTTTATACTCTATATTTACTTTTACTAATTATTATTATGATTACTTTGCTGCGTTTTGATTTTGTTGTTTCTCTCAAGACTGAATCCAAAGTTTTCAATTTTTATATTGTTTAAAGAAACGACGATATTTTTTATTTCTTCTAAAAGGTTTTCTTTTAATAATAATGAAAGTTAAAATTTATCCTTTTCACAATTTGACTGATTTTGCGTAGTTTCTTTAACTATTTAATATTTTTAAAACTCATTAATTTTAACTTCCTTCAATAAATTAATTCTATCTTCGATTCGTGAATATGTTTTCATATAATTTTAAGTTGCATTAAGTTCAATATATGTATAGTCATTATTATTATCCTTTTCAACATCATTATTATAAATCACAATGGATTTTTATTATTATCGTCATGATTATTATAACAATATCATGATCGACATTGTCAGCCATTTTTTTCTTGTAATTAGGATTATCAAATATTGATAGTAAATAAGAATTACGTCAATTTATTTAAAATATTGTATTTTCTTTATCGAAATAATCCATAACAAATATGTGCTTCTCTATTATGTTAAAGTATAAAGATATTTTTATATAAATACACTCAGAAACACTCATCTACGTAAATCTAATCTATAACCAATGATATTCATATACATATATATATATATTTAATTTTATTTAATTAAAATCAATAAAATAAACGCTATTGAGTTATTTAAATTGAGTGAAGGAATCAAATTAACAGATATACTATAAAGCAATTGGAATAAATGAATGATTAACTAAATACATGATAAATAAAGCTGAAAATCATATACATATTTGCAAAGGGTGCCGTTTCAGAAGATCAGAATTAAGAAATTTTCCGATCACGCTTCAACCGTGATACGTTTTTTAATGAACTATCTGATGAATCAAGTGGTGGACTATTGATGTAAATATAAGATTAAAAAACCAAAATTGCATTAAATAAATACATTTATTCTACAATATCAAAACAAGCAAAACATTTGTAAAGTTAAACATTATTAAAGTTATTTTAATAATATTAAAAACATTATTCTTTATTTTTTATGATATTAAAACATATAAAATATATAAACAAGAATAAATCTATTCCAAATGTTGATCAAATGATATGAAAAGAACTCGACGAGGTAAACCAAGTTTTACATTCTATCCAAAATGTGTGTTTCTTGTCCATTGAATTTGATTATATCAAATCCTGTCATTCTTCATTATTCATCAATAGTTTATGAAAGTATGAACCTTTGGTTAACAGTCTGAAGTATGACTTCATTTTATTCAAAAGACTTTAATTTTTGATATCAAGGTTCCATGGATAATTTCCATTTCGAAGCCAATTAATGAATGTCCAAGGCTTGCGTCGATTGTATGACTTAAGCAAAGTCTGAAAGCTCAACTGCAAAGAATCACAACGATTACCAACATTTAAAAATAGCATCGTTCATTCTTGATAAACAATTTTATTACACAAAATGCTTTTATGAAGTAAAATCAATCATAAAGCATAGAAAAAGAGTCTTCGATAGCAAACGCAATATTTTTAAATAGTCACAATCATTAAGATTTTATTTTTTAATTAATATGGAGATTAGCTTCTGAATTCAATATTGTGAACATCTCAAAGCTTTAAACAAGACCACAGACTAAAAATTAAAATATTTCTTTAAATATATTCAGTAAATGTATTCAGTAAATTTCACTTATTTTCTTTGAGTTGATGTAAAAGTGCTTCTTTTATTATTTTATTAGACAATAGCTAAATTCGACAAGGACTATTTTATGGAGAATACTTAAATGATACCATTACTTAATGAATTACCAAGATATTTTCTATCAATTAAATTGACGATTGATTATATTAAATATTCTATAACTCATCTAAAATTATGTCTAAAAATTCTGTGAACTCTTCTAAAACTAATGTGAAATCCATCTGACCAAAATGATTAAAATCTAACGAATTAAAATATTCTAAGCCGCATTTTTGTCTCTAGGCAGCCGACTTTTAATGAATTTTTCTTCTCTTTAATTGCAATAATAGACGAAAAATAAAAAACCGAGTTTCAAGAGTAAAGTAAAAAAATTTTTATTTATTTTTTACAATAGCTTATTTTCTCTTATGTATTTATTTATTGCAATTTTCTAAGGTTTATTTAGTCCTCAATTTATGAAGCAATAGTTAATATATTTAGTAATTGGAATTTTAAACACTTAGCATGTGAAATTTTATGAAAAATTATCTCATAACCGAAAAGTTTTAAAACTAAACATTTGGAAAAAGTTAAATATCGTATGTTAAATTATATTAAAAATGATTGAAAGAACTCATTAAAAAGTTAAAGCAATGTTTTAAACAACATATAAATATATTTATTGAACTAATGTGTTACAATTTCAATATGTTCAAAAAGTTATAAGGCAGACGAAAATTGTGATTGTGTTAAATTTGAAAAACGTTTGAGATTTTCATAACCAAGTCATTTGAAAAATGTTCGAGTCATTAAAAATAAAATTAAAACCAAGTCAGTTGCAGTAAAATATTACCAAATTTATAAATATTTTTTTATATTATCCCTTTTTATATAAAAAAGTATTTTTAAGTGTCTTTTGAACTTAAGTTTAACTGAAACTAAATTAAGAACGAAGTAATTTCAATTAAAAAACCAAAACAGGTTTTCAAAAAAGCTGTTTCAAATGCCAAAAGTTTTATTAAATGATGGAATAATATTTAAAAGAAAACTTCAATAACGAAACGCACATTTAAAATGCATAAAAGATTCTTAATTAGTTTAATTATCACATAATAAGAAATTAATTTTCTAAAAGATTCAAAATTGGAAATATTATACATATACACCTAATGATGTAAGACCAACAAAATTATAAAAAGAAATTAAATTTGTCCATTTTATTGTTTATTATTTAAACATTTGTTGTATTTTATTTTTGGAAATTTTCAAAGAGAATTTTTTAATGTTTTAAATTTAGTAACAATAATAAACAAAAAGACAACGCGATGTTTTTATGAAAGAAATATCATTATATTAACTAAACATAAAAAATATTCTACAATATACTATATTAAAAATATACTACAATTTATATTTTGTATTTTTGAAATAAAGTATTTTTTTATTTGAAAACAAACAATAACTGAGTTCTTTCTATATATTTCTATGTAAAATAAAATCCCAATGAAGCATTCGGAACATTCAAAAGTATTCATAAAAATAAGTCCGCAGAAGCTCACACCCACCATTCATTAATAGCGATGTAATAATATTTTTTTTTTCTACAGCCACTATTTTCTGTAATTGGATTTGTTAGGAAATCAGCCACGTTTTACCAAGCAAATACCAGGCGATCATGATTTAGTGCACGCAAACGTCAATACATTCACACGCACACACCAAAGCGTTGTTCCAACGGAAACAAGCAAAAAAGAACACACAGCTCTCTTTCGCTTGCTGCACCTAAATTTGCATATTCTCTCAGAGAGTGCTCTCCAAGCAGAGTATTATTGTCTTTACTTCTGCTTATACTCGTTGCGTGCTCATGGCGCTCATAAAGTATTCGTTTACCTCTTGTCTGTTATGGTCGCCTGATAATTTCTGTATATGATGGGTGCAATTGGGATAAATTGCACGGTGTAAATTAATAAATTGGTGGTCTCCATGATATGATTACACTTCAAGCACTTTAATGAGTGCTGTGAGTGTTTCAATTCATTCATATATTTTCACTGCAACTTCAAATCCATATGATTCACAATCAGGTGGTCATAACTTCATTCAGTGTATTAAAAATATTCTAAAATATATTATATTGAAATTATACTACAATTTATATTTTGTATTTTTGAAATAAAGTATTTCTTTATTTGAAAACAAACAATAACTGAGTTCTTTCTATATATTTCTATGTAAAATAAAATCCTAATGAAGCATTCGGAACATTCAAAAGTATTCATAAAAAGAAATCCGCAGAAGCTCACACCGACCATTCATTAATAGCGATGGAATAATATTTTTTTTTCTACAGCCACTATTTTCTGTAGTTGGATTTGTTAAGAAATCAGCCACGTTTTACCAAGCAAATACCAGGCGATCATGATTTAGAGCACGCAAACGTCAATACATTCACACGCACACACCAAAGCGTTGTTCTATCGGAAACAAGCAAAAAAAGGAAAAGAGAGCTCTCTTTCGCTTGCTGCTTCTAATAATTTGTATACTCTCCCAGAGAGTACTCTCCAAGCAGAATATTTTTGTCTTTACTTCTGCTTATACTCGTTGCGTGCTCATGGCGCTCATAAAGTATTCGTTTACCTCTTGTCTGTTATGGTCGCCTGATAATTTCTGTATATGATGGGTGCAATTGGGATAAATTGCACGGTGTAAATTAATAAATTGGTGGTCTCCATGATATGATTACACTTCAAGCACTTTAATGAGTGCTGTGAGTGTTTCAATTCATTCATATATTTTCACTGCAACTTCAAATCCATATGATTCACAATCAGGTGGTCATAACTTCATTCAGTGTATTAAAAATATTCTAAAATATATTATATTGAAATTATACTACAATTTATATTTTTTATTTTTGAAATAAAGTATTTCTTTATTTGAAAACAAACAATAACTGCGTTTTTTCTATATATTTCTATGTAAAATAAAATCCTAATGAACCATTCGGAATATTTAAAAGTATTCATAAAAAGAAGTCCGCAGAAGCTCACACAAACCATTCATTAATAGCGATGGAATAATATTTTTTTTCTACAGCCACTATTTTCTGGATTTGTTAAGAAATCAGCCACGTTTTACCAAGCAAATACCAGGCGATCATGATTTAGTGCACGCAAACGTCAATACATTCACACGCACACACCAACGCGTTGTTGCAACGGAAACAAGCAAAAAAGAACGCACACACCTCTCTTTCGCTCGCTGTACCTAATAATTTGCATATTCTCCCAGAGAGTACTCTCCAAGCAAAGTATTCTTGCCTTTACTTCTGCTCATACTCGTTCCGTGCTCGTGGCGCTCATAAAGTATTCGTTTACCTCTTGTCTGTTATGGTCGCCTGATAATTTTCGTATATTATGGTTGCAAATATTTGAGTTGCTTAGATTTTTCTTAAGTGAGTCCAAATGCGTGAGTGGCTCACAAGCTTTAATGCAGTCTCTAATAAAGTTTTCTGAGCTTATCATAATTCGGTATTCTATTCGTACTGCTATTCATGGTATAAAAATATGTATATTACTTTTATTTTATAAAAATTCAACAAGTTAATAAGCCATTAAACCATTATTTACTAATTCCATTTCCCTCTTTTGTTTCATTTTTCTACAATAGAATTTATTATAGTCGATCGTAAGGATTTTCCGAGACGAGTGAGGAATCGTGGAACGTCCAAAACGAGCTCCAAAGCAGTCAAACCAAAAGAATTGAACGTCGACAGGTCGCAGTGGAGCGTAAAGCCCATCGTGCAGAAGGTGGAAATTTTAAAGACCGCCAGCGTCGACGCGGAAGCACCTCCACCACAGAAGAGAAGATCAAAAACTAAACAAGCCAAACTTTGCAAACGAGCAAATATTCAAGAACTCGCAGCGCTTTTAAAGAAAACCTACGCCAAGGTTTAAATGAGGATGAAGCCACTTTGAATGTGTTATTTGAATCAAGAATGGCTTAATAAGTAATCAAAATAAGATTAATTAACATAAAACCAAGCAAAGAACAAGAACACAATCAGTTACAAATAAATAAACATATATTTGCATTGTTTGGATATTTCAGCATAAACAAATATCGATTATTTCTCTTATTCATTACAATTATTGTTCAATGTTAGGTTATAAATATTTGAGTTGCTTTTGTACCGTTTTATGAATAACAGAGAATATATATCGATAGTGCAATTTATATAGAATAATATAATAATAGGAATAAACATAGAAATACTTTTTATACGGAATTACAAGGTTTGGATAAAAATTTTACAGCAGAAATAGGAATAAAAAACATTCACTGCACACTTAACAATTTTTTACTCTTTTAAAGAGAGTTGCTGAGTTGTTTTCTTAGAGCATCAACTAATTTACATAGTGGTGATCTTCAGTAGGAACAGCTGATGGCAACAGTTAGAAAGTCCTCGAATCCAATGGTTATGGTGCCATTTTGCTGAGTGTCGCGCACTCTAAACGCTTCTGTGAAGCGTTGAATTTGCACACAAAGCACGATGAACTGATCGACGGAGATCTCCTTCTGATGTTGAGTGTCACTTTTTTTCATTATAAATTTGATAAACTCTTCTGTAAACCGGAAACCCATCTGAGCGAACGCTGCGTGAAAGAAAGAAGACATTATTACATTAATTATTATAAAATCAACATTTATATATATTAGCAAGTATCGAATTCAGGTTGCTGTTTACCTTGTGTCAATTCATGCTCCTCAATGTGACCAGAACCATCCCTGTCGTACGTCTTGAACGCCGACAGCCATTGATTGATGTAGTTATAAAGTTTCTCGAATTCATAGATGTCAATAGTTCCACTGGCGTCGTTGTCAAACATGCCTAGAAACAAAGGAAATTACCACATTAAACCAACAACTACGGACACGTTTAGATATAATCGAACTTACTTATCATTAATTTACACGCATTATCCGAGAAATTCTGTCCCTTTCCATTGATAAGTGCTGCTTTTAACTCGCTAGCGCTGATTTTCCCGGAACGATCTCGGTCGACCATCGCGAACCATTGCTGAGCCTGAGGATTGACCTGGGCATTTTGCGGTGGAAACGCTCCTGGTGGTGCTGCGTAAGGATCAGGCTGCTGATAGGGATTATAACCACCCTATTTAAAACGCAAAGAAAACATTTATTAGTATAAAAGTATACAAATTTCATACTTTATTTTCGAGGATTATTATGAAATACTAACTCCGTAAGACATGCTTTTGCGTATTTATTACAATTTTATCTATCGCTTCTAATATAGATCTACTTTACAAAACCATCAATTTGTATCCAATTCCAAGTACAAGTACAGTCCGTTCGCGATAACTTAACTAATAAAAAAAATACGTTAGATGATTTACGTCTGAGATCAAGGAGTTAAATACGTAGGTATGTATGTTTAAAATTGCAAATTTTACTAAAGGGCAAAAAAAATACTGTTATAATAATAAAATAATATATAATATATTATAAAAAATAATATTTTTATTTATATATTAATCACTACCAAAAGATCTTGTTCGCCTTCCTTCAATTTCAAATATTTGATATTATTGTTCTTTGGCGTTCACTGTATTTAATAAAATTCCAACGGATACAACAAAAAAAGACAATATATTTGGTTAATTGTTTACACGTGATTCCAGGATTTCCAATTTGAATGCTATTCCAGTGGAATATAATAAAAAAAGATAAATGACTTTGTAATCGAATGGAGTGTTTTTTGGAACACCTCCAAGAAGCGTGGAAAATTACTAACCCGCGGTTGCAAAATCTACTTTAGGTTTTGTTGGGTTTTAAAATATAGTTTTGGTTTTCATTGGTTTTTGTTTTTTATTGTTTTGGTAACTAAGGAACTGCTATTTCAATAAACTTGTCCAACTTGTTTTTAATTGGATCACATTTAAGTGACTTGAAGCTTCCATTTTTTGGTTTTGTCTTTTTTTAAACTGGACAATAATATTCAAATAAATGTTCTCGTATATTTTAATTTACTTCAATTCATTATTATCACACAAAAGATAAATTTTTACTTTTGGTTTTTATATACAATTAATATTTAAATATTTAGTGTTAGTTGTTTCTTCCGATTTGTATTTAGATTTGTGTCTCTTTGTCTGTTAAGGTATGCAAAAGGTAATAACAATGTATTTCAAATGTCGCATATAGATTGACTAAAAGAAAGCTATTATTTTTATACCCTACACCTTAAGGTTGAGGGTATATTCACTTTCTACCGGAGTGTGTAACGCATAGAACTAGACAAGATAGGTATGGAAAAGTATATATATTCTTGATCAGCATCACCACCGAAATTGAAATAACGATGTCTGTCCGTCTGTCTGTCCGTTGAAATCACGATCACAGGAGAACGGATGAAGATTTCAAAATGCAATTTGGCAAAAATATTCGTTGCTATGTTGGGGTGTTTCGTATTGAAAATGGGCAAAATCGCCCAAGGACCACACCTACTTTTTATATCGAGAATGCAGGTACCTCTGTTTTGCCTATTAAAAAAGGCCATATCAGCATCACTTTTTGAGAGGCAACAAGAAAATTTTATATGTAGGTTTAGACTAATGCTTCCAGTTAATATGCCAAATATGGGCGTGATCCGCCCACTTTAAAAAATTTTTTTTTTATTATTATTCTATATACATATATATTGTATATTTATTATTAGATATATAATATATATATTGTATATATATACGAGTATATTATATCGCACCACTTCTAAATATATATGCGAGTATATATGCAGCTTTGAGGTGTAGGGTATTTCGGCTACAGCCCGGCTGTAGGCAACACCTTTACTAGTTTCAATTATTAATTACCTATTTACGGTTTAGAAAGATAAATTTTCTTTTGACGACCAATACTACGTTTACACCGTCTATTTCGGATTAATCCTCATGAATTCTTCCTGGAGAATTCAAATATATACTGCAACATTTGTAAATGGTTCATTGGTGCTGCCAATGTATTTGAACTTTCGGATGTTAGGCGACAAGGCATCTTTGGTAGAAACCCCAAGCTCAAGAACATTATTATTAATAATAACAAAGTAATTGTGAGGAACGTTGATCCACAAAATCTAATAATAATGAGTCAGTTCGTAAATAAGCAGATATTTGAAAACTATCAAAAGTATATCGATAAAGAGCATGATATACGCGAGGTTTGTATATAAAAAGCACCAAAAAGGAAAACGTAATAATAAAATCGACTTGTGTCTAGCAAATCCGTACCGTGGTACGTGAAATCGAACAAAAAGCGAAGGATGCCACAGTTCAGCTGCAAGTGATACACAGCGATGCCACCAAAAGTAAGCGAAATTGCTTTGATATCTTTTCGATTTTATTTTCCAATTGTCTTTTTAAATGATTGTAGTTGACCACGCCTGCGCTGAGGCTCGGCAAGCAATTAGTTTGTGTGCGGAAAACTACCGAAAGTTGTCTGCATTGATTCCAGTGGGTCAGTATTACAGGTTAGTCAATGCTAGGCATCAACTTTAAAGTTATAGTGCGTTCTTTCCGGCTTCCTGCAGATATTCTGATCACTGGACATACATAACGCAGCGTCTGGTGTTTCTATGCGCGATGGTCATTTACTTGGAAGACGGTTTCTTGGTTACGCGCGAAACAGTCGCCGAAATGCTGGGATGTAAGTGATTCAAAAGCGATGCAAATAATATTAACCTCGAATACTTTCCTCATCCTGATTTAAATTTAATTGCAGTAAAAACATGTCAGTCGGACGGCTTTCATCTGGACATCGAGGACTACCTCATGGGCGTTCTTCAGATGGCGTCGGAGCTGTCAAGATTTGCCACCAATTCTGTTACAATGGGCGATTACGAACGTCCTCTTAACATTTCGCGTTTCATAGCTGATTTGAATTCAGGGTATCGTCTATTAAATTTGAAAAATGATAGTTTGAGGAAACGATTCGATGCGTTGAAATACGATGTCAAGAAGATTGAAGAAGTGGTTTACGATATCAGTATTCGAGGCTTGTGTTCGTCCTCCACAAACACGAAGGACCAGGAAATGCAAGAGAAGTCTGAACCTTCTGAATCCAAATAATCTGAAATGAAATGAAGCAGAAGCTTTTAAATGCTTGCTGTATACGTATTTGTATTAATATAATAATTTTACCATAACGTAATATTGCGAAAATTCCTAACTGAAATGTATTATATTGAAAGTTTAACTTTCGATTTATATATGTAAGTCAAAAACATTAGTCAAGCACTAAACATTGTAGGACTTAACATGAAGTGACGTACATGTATTTTTTTAGTTTAAATTTCAATAAAACTATGAATTTTCATACTCTGTTAAGACACTTTGTTATTCTCTCGTCGCTTGAATGGGGAATCATTGAAAATGGTAAACGTGAAAGAGAGAAAAAGAGAAGCCATCAGAGCTCGATATAAATCTAGTTTGAGTGTTTAGTAGTGCTAAGAGCAGTCTTTGTTTTGACTGCAATCACTTCGTTGACTCCGTTTACTGCGTTTGGTTGCGTTTCTTAGCGCGCGTGATATTCAACGCTTGCATCTATTTTTCACCTATATTACGTTTCTTTGTGGTACCATTTCATTGATTGCGTAGTAATCGTTGCCCGTGATTTTGTATTCCACTGACCCAGTCAGTCTACTGACGAAACGAGTTTTTACAACAAAGATATTAGCAGAATTAAAACACATTTTGACTAAAAAATTGCATCTTTAGTGATTATTTTTAGTGGTTTCTTAAATGTGAAAAAGGTTAAATAACTTATCATCAATCAAGGAAAATGTGAGTGAGAATTAATTTTTTAATGTTTCTATTAAATTTGAATTAAGCGCCAAGCATCGCAACATCTCTCTTTTTTCTCTCCCGCGATACAACACCAACGCATTGACCATTGCAATTAATTGAACCGATCTCATTGCGTTTTATATTTCTCAAATGCAGAGGATAAATGATTTTCAATATGGTTAAAATAAAATACCAAACAAAATTAAAAATAAAGAAATAATAAGACAAATATTGCAATAAATTTTCAGTTTTCAAATTAACTAATTAATTCAAGCTTAATTCAATTCCAAATAAAAAGTTAAGTCGAACATTAAAATTAACGTTTAACGTGTAAATTACAAAACAAAACAAAGCAAACAAACACAGTAACTAAAATCATTAAATAATAACGAATAAACCAACAACAAAAAATTAAAATGTACTTTTAAATTGATTAGCGCTGAAAAGTTATGTAAATATAAATGTATAAACGAAGATAGTTTATAAATTAAACAATTATCAGGCATACATTGATAACGAATACAAAATACTCTCTGTTATATCAACCAGTTCATATAATCGATAACATATTCACTAATAAGCGCTTTTATTAGCACGTACATTGAAAAATAAACAAATTGAAAATATTTTTCAGACAAGCCAAATAAAGAGTATTTGAATATCATGACTGTGATGAAGTCGTCTAATATTTTTCGTGCTCACCTTTTACAATATTAGTTAATTTTAATACTTCATATAAAAGCGTTCATATAAGCGAGATCAAGCTTTTAAATAATTGTAATACAATATATTTTTAATACAACAGATTATGGCAACAATAAATAACAATAAAAATTAACAAATAATATATTTTTAATTCAAAATATTATTACAAAAATAAATAAATAAATAACATATTAATCCGAATCTTTTTAAGTAATTCTTAAATTCACTTGGGGTAAAATAAAATTATTTTATTATTTTTTATATTAATTGTTTGATTAGATTTTAATATTATTATTTATTTATATATTATTGAGGTTATTAATTTTATTATCGTGCATTAATACGAGTACTCGTAACACATAAAAGAAAATAATTATTATTGTGAACACCATTTTCATTACATATTTTTCATTAGTAACAATTGCGGTAGTAAAATAAGAATCTGAATTTTTATTCTTCGATCCGAAGAAGAGCATGGATTACATATGTATGTACATATGTATGATTTCATGAATAACTACAAAATTGTTATGTTGACTGTAAAGTTTTATTATTATTTTGCTGTTGTCAATAATAATTTAATTCATGTTATTTAATGTTTTTCAACATATAATAAAAAGCATAAAGTTAAAAATAAAAGTTTATAGATAGATTTGAACTGAAAATTATCAAGATGTAATTTCTTAAAGCACTTATTACTAAAATAACCAAAACTAGACATTATTTATATTATAATTCTTATGTAAAATGATCTCTGCATTCAATGTAAATCGCATGCAATTAAACTCCAAACAGAAAATAATAAAAGTAATGCCAAAAATAGCGTAACTGCAATTCTTCATAACATAACGAAGTGCAACAGTAAGTTATTATTATTATTAGAAAAACCACTCCAACAACAGCAACAACAACAGCGTAATTTACAACATCACAATTTAATTGACATCACTTTTAGGAGTTGTTTTTAAACACTTTTACTTTTTCATCGTCAACTTCATCGCCTCGTTTGTAACTTTCGATTATCTTAACTTAAGTTGAAAAGGACGGAGATATCCGGCAGAGTGTGTGTGAGACAGAGAAAGGGAGAGAGAGCGCGGTCGAGAGAGGAGTGAGTGAAAGGAATTGTTTTGGTCTCTAAAATTTAGAGTCTAAATCGGTTTCGTAAAAGCAGCCGTGCTCGTTTCCACTCGCTGAACATCAACATTATCAACATAAATCTTGTCTGTTTTGAACTTTGGACTTTCAGGTTTGAAGACAACAATATGAAAAACAACAACAACAACAATAACAACAGGAAAAGAAAAATAAACCAAGAAGCACCTAAAAATGCCAACCAAAGAAAAGAAAAAGCAAAGACAATATGACAAAAAACCTGTTCGTCAATAAAAATAAACATAAACTGACGGGCCCACAAAATTAAAGAAGAAGAAGAAGAATTGTGAAGAAGAAGAGAATTATGTTCAGTGTCGATGTGTTAAAGAGCGGAAGACAAGAGAAAGAAGAGAGTGTGCATAACAAATCGGAAGAGATGAACTGAAAAAAATCTGCATTTGAGGAATTAAAGAGAGAAAATATCACAAAAGAGAGCTACGCCGAGAGGGAATTGCAATTGTCAGAGCGAGAAAAATTTCGCTTTATTTAAGTGTTGCAAGTCGTTTATTTTTTATTTAAATATGATCGCGAATTCCTCTTATCTTAAAAGCAGGGGAAAAAAATGAATATTTACTGAAAGGCGTTAAATTTAAATTCCAAGTTTTTCTGATTTTTTTATTGTTTCATCGCAATTTGGTTTTTTTTTATTTGTGTTGCATCAACATTATGGCTAACATCTACGAGGCGCTACCTTTTCTGAAAATCTTTAGCCTCATTAAAAAGCAATCAAAATACAACAACAACTGTTTTTATGCCTTTGTTTTCGTCGTTTTGCCTTTTTATTTGTTTTTAAATCGAGGTGCAACTTTATTTGAAGCCGTCGTTTTTCAAGCCGTGGTTTTTTAAGTTGTCGTTTTTTAAGTCGTCGTCGTCACTTGGACTTTGGACTCGAATGGGAAAAAAGTGGCTGTTGTTATTAAAGTATTTTTCATGAATTCGCTCAGCGCTGCAGGCACACAGACACACACACACACTAGGAAACATGTACATACATTCGCAGGCGTACATGTGGCGATGACTGTAAATTAAAACCCGAGATAAACACAGAAATATTAATAATAAGAAAAAGAGTTCACAAACGACTTACATAATCGTAAACAACGTTTTCATTTCAAATTTTTTCGTTTTCTTCTGGGCTTTCCGTTTATGCTTTTTTATTACCGGTTTCTTTTTCAACCGCATTTATATATTTTTGTATGTTTTTGGATATTGTACAATATTTTTGTATAGTTTTTCTTCTGTGACCCACTTTCGAGAACAATTTATTAAAATTTGTTTGTCAACTAACTTAAATTAATAAAAAAAAAAAATTGTAAAAACTGTGAAGCAACTAACAAATAACCAATAAATTAAAAGAAATTAAATAATTTACACATTTTAGTTATTTTTTGTTATATTGTTGTATAATTTAAATTTCAAATCAACGATTGAAACCGATTCCAATTCACGCATAATAATAGTTCAATTATCACCCCTTTTTTCGATGCGCAAAATAAAGTTTTCCTTCAGCATCAATTAGCGAAAAAATCAGTAATCGACGCACGTAAACAACGCATCAACGAGCCGCCGAATGTCAACGAACCGCAAACAGAATGCATCGATTCGTGACCGAGTCGAAGACATGGTAGAGTGAAAGAGAGAGAGAGAGAGAGAGAGAGAGAGAGAGAGAGAGAGAGAGAGAGAGAGAGAGAGAGAGAGCGAGAGCGGGAGGGAGGTAAGGAAAAAAGCTCCTAATGATGAATTGTCTTGATGATTATTTAAATTGATCATCATTTGCCAATGACTTTGATAAAGAGTTTATAGAGAGAACTTTTAACTATTATTTAGTGTACTCAGTGCACTTGATATGGGTGCCTGGACATCGTGATATAGAGGGCAATGAAGCGGCAGACGAACTTGCCCGAAAGGGAAGCATGTTGGAACAGGTAACCTTGGCAGTTAGGAAGCCTTTTCAATCCCTAACAAATGATATTGTGATATGGGCGGACAGACTGCACAGAGTAGCTTGGAGTGATTCAGAGGGCTCCAGGATAACTAAAGCGCTCTGGGGCAATCCCAATTCTGCCCAAACTAATAAACTTCTGCAAAGAAGTAAAAGTGAGCTTAGGATACTGATAGGCATCCTGACAGGACACAATGAACTCAGGGGACACCTAAGGAAGTTTCGTACCCTGCAGTCAGACATTTGTAGATCCTGCCTGGAGGAGTCAGAAACGTTGGAGCATTACTTGTGTAACTGCCCTGCTTTTTGCAGGATCAGGCTGCACACTTTGGGCTCAGCATGGTTTTACACCCTTGAGAATGTGGGTAGGAAAGGATGGAGGGCGATAAATAGCTTCGTTCTTGGCACGGGGCTGTTTAGATAACCAACTTCATTCCCTTTCCGTTTTCTTCCCTTATCATGTTCCCTCCCCCCCCCTCCCCCTCTCCCTTCCGGAGGGGCACAATGGGCCGTTTGGCCTAAGTGTATCCGACGGCTTGCGGTCGGATGGTTCCTAGGAGCCCCCTATTTTTTGTTATATTGTTGTATAATTTAAATTTCAAATCAACGATTGAAACCGATTCCAATTCACGCATAATAATAGTTCAATTATCACCCCTTTTTTCGATGCGCAAAATAAAGTTTTCCTTCAGCATCAATTAGCGAAAAAATCAGTAATCGACGCACGTAAACAACGCATCAACGAGCCGCCGAATGTCAACGAACCGCAAACAGAATGCATCGATTCGTGACCGAGTCGAAGACATGGTAGAGTGAAAGAGAGAGAGAGAGAGAGAGAGAGAGAGAGAGAGAGAGAGAGAGAGAGAGAGAGAGCGAGAGCGGGAGGGAGGTAAGGAAAAAAGCTCCTAATGATGAATTGTCTTGATGATTATTTAAATTGATCATCATTTGCCAATGACTTTGATAAAGAGTTTATAGAGAGAACTTTTAACTATTATTTAGTGTACTCAGTGCACTTGATATGGGTGCCTGGACATCGTGATATAGAGGACAATGAAGCGGCAGACGAACTTGCCCGAAAGGGAAGCATGTTGGAACAGGTAACCTTGGCAGTTAGGAAGCCTTTTCAATCCCTAACAAATGATATTGTGATATGGGCGGACAGACTGCACAGAGTAGCTTGGAGTGATTCAGAGGGCTCCAGGATAACTAAAGCGCTCTGGGGCAATCCCAATTCTGCCCAAACTAATAAACTTCTGCAAAGAAGTAAAAGTGAGCTTAGGATACTGATAGGCATCCTGACAGGACACAATGAACTCAGGGGACACCTAAGGAAGTTTCGTACCCTGCAGTCAGACATTTGTAGATCCTGCCTGGAGGAGTCAGAAACGTTGGAGCATTACTTGTGTAACTGCCCTGCTTTTTGCAGGATCAGGCTGCACACTTTGGGCTCAGCATGGTTTTACACCCTTGAGAATGTGGGTAGGAAAGGATGGAGGGCGATAAATAGCTTCGTTCTTGGCACGGGGCTGTTTAGATAACCAACTTCATTCCCTTTCCGTTTTCTTCCCTTATCATGTTCCCTCCCCCCCCCTCCCCCTCTCCCTTCCGGAGGGGCACAATGGGCCGTTTGGCCTAAGTGTATCCGACGGCTTGCGGTCGGATGGTTCCTAGGAGCCCCTCTCATTAACCTAACCTAACCTAACCTAACTATTATTTAACAAAAGAACTACAAGCACCCTCCTGAAAATTATCCTTACACACTTCATTGAAAAAAGACCGTACCAACATCTGACTGTAGTGAAGACCGAGGAATCCATTTTCATGGCAAAGTAGCAACTGGGATCGATGAACGTGACTCTTTTATTGGTCACCCATCGTACTGTAGCTTTAACTTTTATATTGCGACAGGTTAGGGACTACAGTACAACTGACCTCGCATTAATCGCACACCAAAAATAAAGTCGTCTCCATGTCAATTGAAAAGTTATCGCTAATATATAAAAAGTCTTGCAAGTAAAGATAAAATAGGAAAAGGATTTAACGAAATTAACAAAACCTAGGATAAAAAAAGGATTAAGGGTAGCCGAAATACCCTACACCTTAAAGCTGCATATATCCTCGTATATATGTATATACAATATATATATTATATATCTAATAATAAATATACAATATATATATAATAATAATAATAAAAACAAAAAATTTTTTTTAAAGTGGGCGGATCACGCCCATATTTGGCATATTAACTGGAAGCATTAGTCTAAACCTACATATAAAATTTTCTTGTCTTCTCTCAAAAAGTGATGCTATTATGGCCTTTTTTAATAGGCAAAACAGAGGTACCTGCACTCTCGATATAAAAAGTAGGCGTGGTCCTTACGCGATTTTGCCCATTTTCAATACGAAACACCCCAACATAGCAACGAATATTTTTGCCAAATTTCATTTTGAAATGTTAATCCGTTCTCCTGTGATCGTGATTTCAACGGACAGACAGACAGACAGACAGACGGACAGACATCGTTATTTCAATTCTGGTGGTGATGCTGATCAAGAATATATATACTTTTCCATACCTATCTTGTCTAGTTCTATGCGTTACACACTCCGGTAGAAAGTGAATATACCCTCAACCTTAAGGTGTAGGGTATAAAAAGGAAACAGTAGTTAAGAATAAATGCCGAAAAGCAACACTGAAAAATATCCGCAATATTTTGAGCCAAAAGACCTACTAAAAAGACCTACTTTAATAACATTCTTGGCCTTAGACAATCTAAACTCATAACTGGAGGATCTACACAAAGGGCAAAAATCTACCATACGAATAAGAAAGGAGTCCTCAATAATCCCTGTCGATTTAGGGCACAACTAAAAAAGCTTGTTATAGAGGAATAGGAAGACCGCAACAAAAGAAGACCGCGTCGCTTCCGCAACAAAATGAAAGAGAAACGCCTAGAGATGGCGACATGTATTATTATACCCTACATCCGAAGGAATGAGGGTATATTCACTTTGTGCTTCCGTGTGTAACGCATTAAAGGAGGCGTGGCAGGTATGGAAAAGTATATATATTCTTGATCAGTGTCACCTCCTGAGTCGATTTAGCCATGTCCGTAGTCTGTCTGTCTGTCTGCCTGTCTGTCTGTCTGCCTGTCTGTCTGTCTGTCTGTCTGTGGAAATCACGATTACAGGAGAACGAATGAAGCTATCGCGATGAAATTTTGCACGTATATTCTTTGTCATCCGAAACTCTGTGGGATTGAAAATGGGATAAATCGGTGCAGCGCCACGCCTACTTTTTTAACAAATACTAATTCTTTTAACAATATTTCAACTTGTAGACTTAGTTTTTTTGAGCTTCAATTTTGTTTCCGAATACATCGGTACAGGTAGATTAAATTTTTAAAAAAAATGGGCGTGTCCGCCCACGAACATATGACATTGATATAAACCGCAATTCCAGAATAACGGTTGGAAGAATTGACTTGAAATTCGGTACGAATATTCTCTGCCATCATAGATAACTCTGTATTGAAAATGGGGAAAATCGGCGGAGTGACACGCCTACTTTTTATAACAAATATGTATAATAAAGGTTGCTGGGATGTAGGGTATATAAGCTTCGGTCTGACCGAAGGTACCCTTACTAGTTTTTTATTATTTCTAAATCTTGATTTGAGGCTTTTTCTATTAATTATTTTTTTCTTTCCAAAATTTTCTTATGTAATTCTTTCCGACTTGGTTTCGTGTAACTTTCAAAGAATCTCTTCTTATTTTATCTTTACTTCCAAGACTATAAATTGCGATAACGTATCAATCGATATCAAAACAACTTTATTTTTGGTAATTTTTCAATATATTTTTTTTGCTGTTGGTTTGTATTTTTTCTTTTCTATATTTAACATATTTCAAAATCGCGTCCATTATCTGAAGTGAAAATGCGTTCTTCATTGCGGTCTCAACCAAATATTGTTATAGAATAAATGAATAAAGATTGATATAATTTTGAAAGCCGGAAATGTTCACTTGAGTTCGATGATTTTTAAACTGATTTGTGACCGTTTTAAATATCAAATTTTAAAGGTATTATAAAAAATACACGAAGGTGAAAGTCCTTGAAATTTTCGAAATAATTTAATGCTGTTTAATTAATCTTAAAGCTTAAAGAAGAGCTGCCGGAACGCAGTCTGTGGTAAATGCTTAATATTTGAATTTGAAGGATCTTTGAATACCTTTTGGGTTGAAATCTTCGGATTCATAAAAAAATCAATGGATCAATGGATTAAAAGTTATTATTGAATTTTGCGGAAACTATTTTAAAGTTGAACTGAAGCTCAGTTATAAAAATTACTGAAAAAGACAGTCAATTTTCTGATCTTGGTATGTACAACGCTGGAAAAAACTCCATTTTGATTGAAATTTAGATTCAATTTATATTAAATTCTAGTTTCTTTTTCGGTTTTAATGGAAATAAGTTAAAGTTTTGTGAATTTTGCTACCGGAAAAAATAATATTTAACATCTATAAATTATATTTAAAGTAAATTCAACGATTAAATGGAAAATAAATGTGAACTAATATTAAATGTATTTTTAATAATTACAGTTATTAAAGAAACGAAGTTGACGAGACTAATAACTAATAACGAGAAGTTATTAGTTGTTAAAAATTGTTAGATAAGTCAAGAAAAATATGTGAACAATATAATTATATAATAATAAATAATAAATAAGACATTTTCAATAACTTTTAATACGAATTTAAATTTAATGTTGCTTTTTGAAATTTTAATTGATTGCCAGTCAATTGGAAGTCCGTCGAAAGACGATGAGGGACAATTTAATTGGCCTCGTTGCTGGCGACTCGTTGAATTTTTTTGTCGACGTGTTCAAATGAGTGTTGTACGCTGTAAAATCAATGAAAACGCAGCCAAAGAAGTTGCTAAACTTCATTGTTAACTTTTTCTATTTGCTTTATGATAATTCAAAAATATTTGCATAAGTTTTTTATTTTCTTTTTAGTTTATATTTAATAATGATAACGACTTTTGTTCCCTTTTTTGCAACAATATTCAAAGTTGTATTTTATTAAGATTTTGCAGTTTTTTTTTGTTTTGTTGATTTTGCAATAGTCTCCACGTTTCTCTTATCTATTTTCTTCTATCTTCTTTGTCTTTTTTTGTGCTGAATCTCATGATGATGGCAACGGAGTCGAAATTTTAGTGGATGTGATCATGAGACAAAAGAGAGCCACGATGAAACGAGAAATAGATAGAATTTTGCTCGTGGAAGACACACAAACCATGAGAGAGGTGAGAAGTTAAACCACTGTATTGAAGAGAGGATTAAAAACGGGTTTCCTAAGCAGTTGATGAGAGTTTTCAACTCGACTGTGAGAACAATGAAAAAAGAGAATTTACAAGAGGATTCTTTTTTTTATATTTTTCATTGGTGCAGAACGTCAAAATTAGCTTCTTTCTCTTTGTTTCTCGGAGACTCTTTGATGCATTTCACTGCATTTTGCTGCATTGCTATGAGTCTCAACTTCGTCCCCCGCTGCGTTGACGGCTAGGAAGCCAACACGTAGTCTTCATTCACTATCGCATCATCGACGTCCGGCCTCAGATTTGTAGAGCCTCGCAGACGTATTTGTATTTAGTATACTTTTGGCTACAAGCCGATCAGGTTCTGTTCATCGCGTTCAACAAGAGAAAGTGAAATACGATACTTTCGTTTCTTTGAAAATATTATTTTTGTGTTAGTTACTGCCGCTTGGTTATTTTAAGAAAATAAATATTTTTATTCAAAAGAAAACTTTTAGAAAAACATAAAAACTGCGCCTGTGTTTCTTGTTGTTGTTGCGTGGTTTTCTTTCGTTGACGTTGGTTTTTTACAATTGTTGTTGTTGTGGTTTTCGTGGCGATTGCAGCTGCTGGTTGCCTTTTGTTTTTGTTGCAGTCGCAGTGTTTGTTGTTGTTGTTCGTTCGGCCTTTGCCGATGGTGGGGCTGCCTGCGGCTTAATTAATGCAAGTTTCTTGCAACCGTTTGAAAAATAATAGTTTCACAGGGAAAATTGAAGTGAAGAGAAGAAGGAAGAAGCAAAGACTAGTCGTTGGTGGACCGCTGTAGGGGAATCGAGGGGGGAAAGACGGCCAAAGACCTTCGATTGAATGTTGAACGGTGTAAAACTTGAACAAGAAAACCTCAATAAAAACGAAAAAAAAATAAATCAACAACAACAACAACGGAGTGTTTGATGGAAACATTAGATAACAACAACAAAAACATTTAAAATCAACTCGAAAAGGTTGCAATTAAACGCAATTGAAGAACAAGAACAAGAAGAGACATTCAAAGGTTGGTTTCAAAAAATAGAAAATATTGAATAAGAATTAAACAATAGAAGACAAATAGAAAAATCAACATGAATTCAAACAATGACCAAAACGAAACTCAGGTCGAAACATAAAAAAATACCAAAAAATGGACTTTAAATTACAATAAAATTCATTACATCATTTTTAAATACATTTATTTGCAATTGAAACAGTTTAGCTAAATAAATTATATGCAGATAAACAGAATAACTGAAACTAATTTGGGGAATTATTAATCTCTCTCTTTACTCTTCTTTTCTGTGTCTCTCTCGCTGTCCAACTCTCAACTCTTCTCCTCTCTTTAATTTTTTAGCCAAATTTCTCTTTGTTTATGCGAAATCTCTTTAATACACTTTTTATTTTTATTTACAAATCACTTTAAAATAATTTTCTACGAAATTTTAGTGATGAAGAACTAAAGAAAAAGTATTTTTCTCTATTTAAGTACAAACTTCTTTAGAAATAATAAAATACATTGTTTTAAATGTATATTTTATTATGATTATTAACAAAGATTACAAACTAAAGACAATAACAATAAAGAAAAGAAAATAGAAAAATAAAAACAAATTCGATATCAATTCACAATCGGAAAGTAGACCAAAAATTTTAAAAAGTTTTTTTTAACAAAAACGATTAGAAAATAAAACATTATTTAGTTTTATCTGCAGTTTATTGTATTCACGCATACAAATAGACTTATAAAAGACACGTTTTTATGGGGTGGGCGTGTTGAATGACATACTTTTTGCGACTTTTAATCAACATCGTTATAAAAATTATAAACAAGCAGAAAATCGGAAACCTCTGTTTAAATCAGCGATGTCCAAACTCACACTGTCACATTTTAAGCATGTGTATGAACGACTTCTCAACCTGCACTGAAAAAAATTAATACTTCGAAGTACGAAGCATTAGTTTCTTTTTGTTAAATTCTGCTACGATTATTGCAAGACATTTAAAGTTTTAACAAACCAGTACAAGCGTGAAAAGTATCACACCTCAATTATTTTCTAAAAATTTACGAATCTTTAGTTGGAGAAGGACGGAAAATGATATATTAGATGCGTTAATATGAAGAATTGAGCTGATTGATAATATAAAGGAAAAATCCGCATTAACACAAACAGCGATAATTTTTTTGGGTGTAGCCAAATCAAACTTTCATGAATGCTCACGCAATTTCGGCAAATGCACTCATTGTATACATATTAAGGTGCTCAAAAATTGAGTGGCCGAATGGCTGCTCATGGGCGACGCTGGTTTAAATTATGTCGCTGAGAGCGAGAGAGAGTGTGAGAGATTGAGAGAGCGACCGCCAGAGAGCCTCTATTATCAATTCGAAACCCGTTCGCCAACAAGACAAAAAGAGATCAAAAACAAACAATGATAAAAAGAAGAAAAATTTACATAGAAACTTGATTACAAAATAGTAATAATATAAGAATAATAAAGTAATATTAATATTCTTATTATTAGAAAACTTGTTCTAGTTGCTTTGAGTGGACTTTGCTCTTGACACGCTACAGAAAATAAAATGCTACGGTAAATTAATAATGAAGCACATGAGCAAATATTCTTTGTAAATAATGAAATGCAGCAGCACGAAAGAGAGAGGTGAAAGAGACGATGTGGAAGAGGGAAAAACAGCGAGAAGAATAACAAAATAAATAAAAATATTCTACAAAATTTCTAGTTTATTGTTTTACAAATAATTAACGATAAAGGAATTGATATTGCAAATTTCAAGTTACTTGTTAAGTTTTATTTATTTTTAGACGTCTTTGGAAACTGTGCTCAACGATGTTTTATTTTTAAAAAGTCTGCATTTGTTTTTAGTTTAGCAAAAATACCGAAAAGCGAAATAGGTGAACTTTTCGAAAGGTCATTCATTTAAACAATTTCATAAAATCCATTTTCTAAACCTTTTCGCTCTCTTCAGGCACTAATAATTCGTTCTCCATAACCTCATATTGCAAGAATAACGCAGATCAATAATTTTAATGTATTTGCTGTTGTCTGAATATCGGATATGGACCGGATCGGAGCTCCATATGACATTTCTATTAGATTTGACATTCCTGGTTCGTTTTAACGACGAGTCTTTGTATCACGGCAAGCGAAATACCAAAAATGATCGAAGATTTTATACATTATTCCTTTTTTGTCCTCATTTTCAGGCTTTCGTTCTTTTGTAAATGAGATGATGATTCGAGAATAAAATTTCAGCTGAAAATTCAGTCTAATTGCTGGAAAATCGAGCTACTACCACAAAATATTTCATATTTCTTGATTTCCACAAACAGACATGCAGACAGAGAAATGGACATCTCTGAATATATTCAGAAATTGACACTGCTCAAGAAAATACATATATAGTTTTCCAACCTTCAATGCCTCTTTTGATGCATTAGGCTATAACAAGCCATAATGTAAATACTTTTTAAGTCGAATAAAAATATTTATTGAGGATCAATATAGGAAACAATGGGCAAATAAATATTTTAAAACTGGCCAAATTTCCCCCTTTAACATTTGGTTCTAAATACAATTCCAAATATAATTCCACTCTCTACGTGCATTTGACTTTGTGAAATGTATGAAATTCGAAAAATCTTTCGAGAGAAGTGTTCTTTTCGTCATGGCCGATTGCAGCCAGAAAAACTAGGTGCATAACTAGTTCTTATAAGAGTCGCAAATGCAAATAGTCCAATTAAAAAGTTTCTATTACCATTAAGATTCAATATCGCAATAGCGATTACAATACTTTCTCGTTTTTACGACGTATACAAGGAATTTAAAGAGGTGAATATTTTCATCTTTTACTAATCGTCGTGTAATACTCGAATAACGCTTTTCAGTCCCATGAACTGTTAAGTGACCAACAGGGAGCGATAGTCTGCGACTACTGTGTTTAAGAGGCCCTGAAAGAGCGTTTATTCCTCCTCAGTCTAGGAATCATGGGGTCAGATGAGAGCATGAGTGGTTGTCTGAAGATTCTGTCGTGTGAAATTATGCTCACATTAAGTTGAATATTAGAAAAAAGGCATAGAAATGGAATCATGTTTGAAATTGTCACCTGTTCGCTGTTATTCGTCCTTCACTAATCTCGGTCCTGTAAGGGAAAGAGCAGTTAAGCCTTCACTGCAGGTATTTGCGTTAAATATTTCCATAATCTCTCAATTCGTCGATGGGCTTCACTGTCTTCAGCTTCCTGGAAATTCGGATTGAGAGGATATAGACGCGTATTGCACTAAAATCTGCTTATTGCGTAGGTTAGGATAAGTGGAATCTGTCTTTTATTTATTATTTATTTATTTTATATATAATTATTATCAACCCAGGAAAGCAATTAAATTCGATTGTTGTTCCAATTGTTGTTTCCTAATTTGAATATTAACTACTTCGGCAGTAAAGCCGGCCATAGTTGGATTCTTCGGCCTATTAGAAGCATGACTGACAGCACCGACTCATTAAAAAAATCAATTTCGCAGTCAGATTTACTGAGGATCGACTTAAGATCCGAGAGAAGAGTTTGTGTGACGTTTTCACTGTTCACTTCTTCATTATTTTGCTATCTGACACTGAGCTAATGTTCAAGATTATCAATAAAAAGATTTTCAACAATAACCACAGCAAGAATATTCACCACTATTAATAATAACACACGCTAAAATATTTATTACAATTGTTTTATAATAATTTGTTTGTTTGTTTTCTGCCTAATCCGGAAATCATAAAAAAAATCTATAAAAAATAAAAGAAGAAATATAAAATTTATTATCAACTGCGGTTTGATTGCGGTTTATTTATTAATAATTCATTAATTGCATTGCTAGTGTTTAATCAAATTATTATTGCTTATACTAAAAGAACACAAACAACTTTTTTTTTACAAATTAGTTTTCAAGTTAAATGTTAATCTCAGTGCGAATGTCATTTAAATTTCAATTATAGTCTAGTTTATTGTATATTTTATCATTTCATTAAGAACTCGTTTCGTATTTTCTTCGATTAAGTTTTCAATTTAATTTTCCGCTTTTATTTCTAGCGCAGACAAACAAATTAGCGACTAAAAACTGATTAACAAAGTTCATTGAACGTTATTATTTCAATGCGAAATTATCTAGTCGCTCGTTTTTGCAATTATCATTAATTTTTTTTAACGTAATCTAATCAAATTCTTGGCCGCGCGACGTTTAAAGTTCATGAAGTATTTATTTTTATGCATCAAGTGCATTAATCTGTTTATTCTTTTATTCGAGTGACTTTGATTTAATTTTTATTAAATAAAAAATTATAATTCTCAGATTTACCAGATCTGATATTTAATCGATAATTTGTAAGTGGCAAATTTTATTGTTATAATTAAACACAAGCAAATAATAATAATGATTAAACAAAGTGATGCCCTGTGACAGTTGGCAGACATTTAAAAATATTATTATCGTGAGCGATTATTATCTAGAAAGAGGTTATCATGATTGATATAAAGTTATATTAATATTAGTTGACATCGTTTCGACTTTTTACCAGCTTAGCTTTTTCTCTGGTCTTTAAAGTTTACTCTGTTGGTTTTTGTGATGCTTTTTTGAATTAATTCCTATTTAAGAAGAGAAGAGAGTCTCATCTAATACGCAAACCCCTGATATTCAGGGATAAACTTGACTTGTAGCAATTTTATTAAAAGGTTGTGTAGAGAAACAATTTCATTGTTTTTAAATAGATCTGTGTGATCAATTGAAGGTTAATCAAAGTAATGATAATAGTATTCAATGATCAAATGTCTTGAGGTCTTCCTGTGAATTGTGGTTTCAGTTCGTGGAGAGCACTTTTTTATTGTTTGGTTCAGAACCTTCCGAAAGCGCGATTCAGCGAAAATCTAATTAAAAGCTTCATTGATTAAAGTAATATAATCCAATCACCTAAAAATTAAATAGAAACTATTTGAATCCTTAATGAAATGGTTGGAAAATAGATTTTTCAATTTTCAAAACAAAATCAAAGATCAATTGAGTCTTAAATGAGTCAATTTCATTCGAATGACTCGAAATGCTTTTAAATCTGTTATCGTCGTTCATCGCCTGTCGGTCTGTCTGTTTCGAAAGGTTATCAAACGCGCTCCGCGAGGTGAAAAAAAACGCAAATTTTGTTTATTGAATGCGTTAATCAAATGACGTCAATGGAATGATTCTTACACAAATGAAAGAATGAACGGTTCACGAGCGCATGGAGCAAGTTCAGCGATTAGCATTAATCCAAGTTATTCAACGGTATCAATTTTCACAGTATTAAATGCCTTGGTGTAGGGAGGAGGGGAGGACATTCGCAACTATGTTGCATATCTCACTAAGCGAACAATGAGCTTTGTACTCGTTTCATGGAACAACGAACAAGACCGAGGAATAATCATTTCAATACTCATTTAATAATGATCGGAATTCAAATTTTACTCACACAACACCTAAAAAAAATCTTGTCGCATTTCGTAATCTATTTTTAAAGATTCGAGAAAAACTGACGATACAGAGAGAAAAACTGACGATATGTAGAAATAATTAGAGCAGAGAAAGATAAGAAAATAGAAGCGAAGAGAAAAATGTAGGAGATGTTTTATTAAGAGAGAGAGACACACAGGAAATCGTTAAGAGAAAAGGAATTTTCTGTTCCGACGCTCACGGAAATCCAAAAATAAATACGATTGAAAAGAGAAGAAATGAAATTATGGTGCGTTGGCGTAGGTCTCAACTGCAGTCGTGCCTCCTTTTTACGCACTCTCTTCACGGCGATATCGGAACAACTCCCGAAGTGTTATCAGCATTCGGACGATAACGCGAAAGTCCGAGAAACTTCTGTTGCCGATGAGTGAAGAGAGAGAAGTGAAGTGATGAGGAACCACTGCACTTTCTCAATGCTTATCAGCGACGAAGGGGAGCGACCCCGCCTGATGTCAGCAGTCGTTTTTTATGTTATATTTCTGCTTTTATTTTTGTCCATTTACTTATTGCATTTCCATTTACATTTACAGTTCCATCGGTTGTCCCTATTTTGATTTGTTGAGGCCCATCGCCCATCATGGCTGAAGCCCACTCAGCGGTCGCCTTCTCCTTCGCCATAACCCACGAGGGATTCGACATCAACTACGATCAGGAGGTGTTGAACCTCGTGTGGAACTCCGGCGTTCGTTCGTGGAAGAAGCGCTTGGCTAGAGCCAGGGTGAGTCTAAAGAAGCGATTAATATATTGTATATAACGCGCTTTTTCCGTCCCCTGTGCCCCACTTTAGAATGGCATCCGGAATGGCGTCTATCCAGCACACATACAGAGCCTCTGGCTGATCACCGCCATCGCGATCGGCTTGCATTTCGCCGGCCTTCAGGTGCCCTTCAACTTGGTTCAGCGCGCTCTGGTCCACATGCCGTCGGACTCCATCAACTGCCAGTTGATGGCCTGCTTCTGCGCCTCGCTCATCGTCTGGCTGTCGATCTGCTTCTGCATGCGATACACGCTCAAACTGTTGCTGATGTATAAAGGCTGGATGTACGAGTCGCGGGCGCCGGGCAGCAAAATATCCTTGCCCACCATTCTGTGGATGGGTGTGGTGAAGGTTCTGTCCAGCTGGAACAAGCCAGGTCTGTACAGCTTCCAAGGTTCATTGCCGCGTCTGCCGTTGCCCTCGGTGCATGCGACAATGACGCGTTACCTGCGCTCGGTGCGACCGCTGCTGGACGACGAGAACTACTCTCGTATGGAGCGCCTGGCCAAGGAGTTCGAGCAGACGATCGGCAAGAAGCTGCAATGGTACTTGGTGCTGAAGAGCTGGTGGTCCACCAACTACGTGTCCGATTGGTGGGAGGAGTACGTGTACCTGCGCGGCCGCAGTCCGCTAATGATCAACAGCAATTTTTACGGCATCGACGCGATCTTCCTGAACCTGACCAAGTCGCAGGCGGCCCGCGCTGCAAACGTCGTCCACCTCCTGCTGGCCTTCAGACGTATGATCGAGCGACAGGAATTACAACCGGTGAGTTTAAAGAAGCTTCAATTTTTCGCTATTTCTTTACCTTCCTCCCTCGACAGATCACTGTACAGGGCATGATTCCTCTCTGTTCCTGGCAGTATGAGCGAACGTTCAACACGGCGCGTGTGCCCGGCATCGAAACGGATCGCATCGTCCACTACAGGGACTCGAACCACATCGTAGTGCTGCACAAAGGCTGCTACTACAAGGTGCTCATCTATCACAAGGGGCGCATCTTGAGACCGTGCGAGATCCAAGTGTGAGTCTTATTCAGCTCCTTTACTTCGACTTCATTGGACTTTTCACTCTTTCTATCCCAGTCAAATGGAGGAGATCCTCAACGCAAAAGCCACGCCGCTGCCGGGCGAAGAACACCTCGCTGCTTTGACTGCTTGGAGCCGGTCGAAGTGGGCCGAAGTACGGAACACGCACTTCGCACGCGGCAAGAATCACATCTCGCTGAACGCCATCGAGAGTGCGGCGTTCGTGCTGTCGTTGGACGAGGAGCCGCTTGAGTTCGAACCCGAGAAGCCGCACCTGCTCGATCAGTACGGGAAGAGGCTGTTGCACGGCAACGGCTACAATCGCTGGTTCGACAAGTGCTTCACGGTGTGCGTCGGCACGAACGGACGCGTCGGCTTCAACGCCGAACACACGTGGTAAGTGCGAAGCGCGACTTTTCGCCGTTTCTTCGTGATCCTTTGTTGGTGCTTTCCTTGATTCGTTGTTTCGTTGGTTAAAATTCAACTTAAAAATGTCCAAATTTTAAGCAAATTTTTCAAATATTATTTCGATTTTTCTCTGTTCTTTGGTGAAACAAAAAACCTGATTCATTCCTTCTTCAACTTTTTTAATGACCACGAAAACTTGAATTTTATATTGAATATTTGTTTATTTAATTATCATTTCATTCACACAAATGCTTTTAAAAAACCCCTTTAAATATATCGGAATACAACAAAAGGGGCGATGCTGCTATCGGATCTCACATGTGGGAAAATCTAATAATGGACGATTTACTGTCGCAAGGGTAAAAACTGCACTGAATTCTATCGAAATGACTTTCGAACATTTACAAAAGAACCATAAAATATCTTCGTTTTAATAATACTCTAACAAAATAATCTAACTTCAACTAAATAATGACTAAAACTAAATAAAGTAACCAGAGATTAAAAAATAAAGAACCGGAGATGGTAATGGTTGGGTTGATGGTGAAGGCAGAGATAACAGAGAGGCAGGTCCTTCAAAATCCCTATTCCAAAGCACTTAAACAACCGCAAAAACAAAAACAACACACACACACAACTCAACTACAAATCAAACGCACCTTGTATTAAAATTATTCTTATTATTTTCAATTAACGTTTATTATTGGCTACTTAATTGATTTTTATTTTTAATTGTTTTGAATTGAATTGTTTTTAGGGCTGATGCACCGGTTATGGCGCATGTGTGGGAATTTATTTATGCTGATGAAATTCATGGGTAATTTTTTGGCTTCTGCGAAACACAAAACAAAAGAAATGTTAAAAACCGAAAAAAGAATAGAAAACAAAATTCGCTTTTTACTAATCATTTTGAAAAAGTTGTCTATAAAATGTTTTCAATGAAATTTTAATTCCTTAAACAATTTAATAAGATGTAATAAAGTACATGGAAATACCAAATGCATATGAAAAGTTCTCCTCATTAAAAAGAAAATTAAAACAGTTTTACTTCTTCTTCCTTTAAAAATTTTTTTATAATGTTTTAAATTAATTAATTAAACAATAATTTTGTAATAATTTTGACGCTCATAATAATTTTGGCTTCAAAAGTAGAGCGAAAAAATGTAAAATTTTTCAGAGCTTTATTTTATAGACGGCTTTTTACTATTTTATTTTTATTATTGTTTCTGCTTTTACCCAATTTATTTGTTATTATAGTTTTATTTACTCTTATGATATGATTTTCTGAATTACTCTTATTATTCAACTTTTTTTCGCATTGCATTGATTAAAATGATTTATTCAATTGAAATTGATTTTTAGCTGCATTTCTGTTCATTTAACAAAATCATGTTTCAGTTACATATATGTACATATTAATTTATATATATGAACTGCAATTTGTTAGTTATTAACTTTTTTTATTGTTTAACGTTGAATTCATAATTATTTCTTAGTATTTTTTACTGTTTAAATAATATTTTACTATAAATAATTTTTAAGTATGATCAAAGACACTTTGGAGTTGGTTTCCATGTTTTTAATAAACTCTCGTTCATTTTTTCAAAATTTTTGTATTTTATAATGTTGGATATACGAATCGAAGGATTTTTGTTCATTATCCATAATAAAGAGCATAATTAAATTTCAATGATTTCGTCGAAATTTCCATTATTCACAGCTGAAACACTAGCTAACTAATTAAATATTGTAAAAAGTAAAGTGAATTACTTCAAAGTACTTCATTAAACTCCCACAAAGTCTTAATCATATGCGTTGCACTGTAAATAATAATTTAAATTGGTATTTTGTATCTAATGTATATAAATTTATGTATTACTATTCATTAGTTACTTTTTGATTTTATTCGTGCTTATTTTAATTATTTTTACATATAATAATTATCGTTTTGTGTGCTTCATTTCGTTATTTAATGCGTTTGATTGTTTGAAGTGATGTCAATTTATTCGTTTTATATTTGAAAATGCAAAATTCAGATACGACGAAGCTGGCAACACCAAAGGCACCGTCGAGTTCCCGCCGCCCTCGCCGACACGCCTCGCCTGGAGCCTGGATTCGTGCTTACCGCAGATCGAAGAAGCTGTGCGCGATGCCACCGAACTCATTAATGTAAGCAACGTCGATTGCCGACCAACGGAAACGTTTTAATAAGGAACTCTTTTGTAAATTTGCAGGATGTCAACCTGCGCATCCTCATGCATAACCAATACGGCAAACGATTCATGAAGAAGTGTCGCATATCGCCCGATGCGTACATCCAGATGGCGCTGCAGCTGGCCTACTACCGCGACGCCGGCCGCTTCTCCCTCACCTACGAGGCTTCGATGACGCGCCTCTTCCGCGAGGGCCGCACCGAGACCGTTCGTCCCTGCACGATCGAGTCGTCGGCGTGGGTCAAAGCGATGCACGATGAAACGGTTTCGGTGCGTTTTTCCCATTCTTCTCCAAAACTTTTAAGGTAATATTGCAAATGTTCTCGCAGATTGACGAACGCATTAAACTGCTGTACCGCGCTTGTGAACGCCATCAGCTGGGCTACCAGGATGCAATGTGTGGGCGCGGCATCGACCGACACCTCTTCTGTTTGTATGTCGTCTCGAAGTACCTGGAAGTCGATTCGCCCTTCCTCAACGAGGTCCTCAGCGAGCCGTGGCGCTTGTCCACTAGTCAAACTCCGCACGGACAAACGCCAAAAATGGACCTGAAGAAGCACCCGAACTGCATCAGTGCAGGCGGCGGCTTCGGCCCGGTCGCCGATGATGGCTACGGCGTTTCTTACATCATCGCCGGCGAGGATTTGATATTCTTTCACATATCCGCAAAGAACAGATGCAAATTAACGGTAAGCAAAAAGGAGAGCGACTGTGAAAGTTGCAGGGGTTCTTAAACTTTTTAATATGTCGTTTCTCTTAGGACGTCCATCGGTTTTCGGACAACATCTGTAAAGCTTTGGCGGATATTCGTGAAATGTTTGAAAAACATCAGGCAAAGCAGCCAAAAAAGATCGCCAATGGATCTTCATAAAACGTTTGTGGCGAAGGAAAAAGAGAGGAGATAGCGCCACTGAAATGCAATTAAATTTCTGGTTGAGAGGGGAAAAAGTTCTAAACGGTTTTTAAGAGAGACACAGAACCCAAAATCCAGACGAAAATATTAAATATACATAGTTTATTGTTAGCATTTGTTGTCAGCTTTAATTTAAGTCAAAAAATAGTTCAATTATTAATTAGATTACTTTGTTAAGCTTCGAAGTTGCGACGATCGCTAACGATTGGGAAGAGTTGCTGATTTAGCGAAGACAGAAACCAGGAACGGTTAAATACGTTAGCGTATACAACAACCTCAACTTTTTACATGCTTTAGCGAATACAAAAACTGCAAGATTTTTCAATCATTTATTCACAAGGTTTTTTTAAAGAGATTTGAACGTAATTTTACATTTTATTGTTGAATGCTTAAACGTGGAAGTACGCGTAGTTTTTCTGTGTATATTTCTTTATACCCTTAACAACAAATAAATGTTCAAAAGTATACACAAGAAGAAATGTGTAAAAATAAACTAAAATATTAAAGTTTGCTGCAAACAAATATTTATATTGAAATTATAAAGCAATTGAAAAACTAAAATTAAATTTACCATATTAAGTAAAAAATTATATTGTGTTCGTTTTAAAAAAATTCATTTAATAACTTTAATTATTAAATCTCAAGTCGATTTTCTGTTTTTATTAAAAATTCCCTTCTATTGTAATTTGTATGTTTCTGAGTTTTAGTCTCAACTTTGACGTTGTTTCGTTCGTTTTAAGAATGTAGAATTTAGGCTAAGTTATTAACATAAGAGTGACAAGTAATAAATTGTACTGCAAACAATAATTAATTTGAGTTTTATGAGCTTCAACCTCTGATGAGGAGAAAAGCGTATTTAATTCATATTCAATTTCTATATACATACATTAGAGGTGAGAATTACAGTGCATTTGTTCAGTTAAAAACTCTTTCTTTGAAAATATTAACACCTTTTAATCGCAAGATTATTGAATATGACGTCGTTATTTCTTCGAGTGAACTTATTTGATGCATTCTTTATCTTTAGAAATCATTACTACAATTATTTTTTGTAAACATTGTGGAATAAATTTCCATAATAAACTTGTATTTACATAAATGAATGAAACTAAAGAAGGGCAGGAAAAGCTGAGGGTTTCTTTTGAGTAAAGTGAAATTAGGAGAATTTTCAGCACAAGGAGAGTTGATTAATGATGATCTAATCGTTTTCTTGAGTCCTTGTAGACGTGTTAAGTAAACGACGATGGCTACGAAGACGTTAATGGCGATGAAAAACTGTCTGTTGCTCTGTTTGCGCTGCTTCCTGTAGTTTTTGCTTTTGTTTTTGTTGTTTGTGCCTTTGTAATTATTCACAGTTTAGAATTCGCAATCAACTCAAGCGTACAAAAGAATTAAACGAGGTTGAGTAGAAGCTTACGAAAAATTCTAAAGCAGAAACTCAAATGGTTGCAGGTTATGATTGAAGAGGCGAGCAAAAGAGTCTGAGAATTCACTCTTAGTAGATTATCTAAGAAATAGCTGCTTAGCTGTACTCAAAGGGCAGAAAAAAACTAATTAATTCTGATGCGAAAGAAGAACTTTAAATTACGTTTTTATTTGGATGTTATCAATTATTTTAAAAACCAAACCCTTTTTTTCGATATATTTTTCTGTATATTTACTGTATATATAGTTCTATGAAATAAACTCCTTTTCATAGGTAAATTAATAAAATAAGCTATTAATTTCTGACAATATTTTACATAAAACGCACTTCAACTGAAAGATCTTTAAAATTGTATTTGTAATTGAATAAATCTTCGACTAATGACATTTTTTCTTATCGATAAAAGTTTTTTGGTATCTGTTTTGATTTCAATTAAAGTAACTGTATATCTTTCCTTATTTGCTTATTTTTTTTACTTTTGCTTTTCACAGAAATCACTGACCAACAACATTAAAAAAACGCTTTTCAAGTAGCTACAAAAATGTCGATGTGAAAACAAAAATCATAGGAGTGGACATATTTTTTTCATATATAGCCATTTTTCTTTGTGTGTATGTCTATATATTCGGTCGAGTCAATTCCAGGACTTTTCAGAGCAGCCATTTTAACCGTCGACCTGTTTTCTTTCTAAATCTTGCACCACGGCGTATAAGAAACATACAATTTTTCAATTTAATTAACTCATTCATTCACCCAATCGTTAAATCATTTCATGTTCACTTTATACTTTCCTGTCTTTGATTTATTATTAGATATTTTATTATTTCGCTGTCGTTCATGGGAAATCTGGCTTTTATGCGTTTTGTTTACGTTTTCTATTGAAATATAAAACTGTTTGAAGCAAAATGAATTTATTAATAAAACGCATAATAAGAATGACACTCAATCAAAGTCAAATGCCAAAAGAGCTGAAGGAACAATGAATTGAGATTCTTTGCTTATGAATTAAGATTCAACACTCGCATTATTCATGATTTATTCATATAAAAGAAAGATGAAGAAGCTACAAAAGCCTTTCACAATTTCAACGTTAAGAAAGGAATTTTAGGAACTCAAAACATGAATCCAAATGATAGTTTTCAACCATGAATCAGAATATAAATTTTACACAGCAGAAAATATACAAGAAATTGGAGTATGTCAAATGCAGTGATGTGGAACGGAAGAGAACGAAACGAGAGATATTCACAATGAAACAAACTTAAATTTAAACTTTAATATATATTTATCCAGTAAAAGCAAATATTTGCGTAAAAAAATGAAAGTTTTATTTTTAAGCGAAGATTTGTTTTATTCATTGCAACAGAAACAATAAAAATAGAAATTTAAAAATAAATAAAAAAACTTGAAAATGAATATTGAAATTCAACAATTCATTAGAGTAGAAAAGTATTCAGTACAGTTTAATGTGATATGTTATTAGTTCCACTCAGATTATTTAGGATTTATTAAATATTATGAAATCATAATATTCTCAAATCATGTAAATTTCACGAGCAAGAGCGACAATTAGAGCTCAAGTTAGATTATTCACAGAGTACTATAAACAGATAAAGGTATTTTCACTTCATTACTTAATTTATATATTTAAAATTTTTCGAAAATCTTTCTCATTGATACTGAAGAACGCGCATTTTTAAACATTAACTATAATTTTTAATTTCTACTTAAATTAGCTCCATACATTAATAAACTTCAGCTGAATAAATAATAAACTAATAAAATCCGAAACTTGGATACTTCAAGTTTGACCATCAAATTGTCATCTCGAATTAGGAACCAATCATTGCACTTTGAATCGTTTGTGCTGAAACGAAAAACGGAACGAAACAAACATTTATTTGAAACGATTTGCGTAATAAGACCTGAGGTAGAAAAAGGGGAAAGGAAAGTGGAAAGAAGAGAGAAACATTTGGAAAAATTCCTTCAATAGGGATCCAATCACTAAAAACAAAACATACAAAAAATAAATCTATTCGAGGGTCAACAACGTCATACGATCTGGCAGTCAGTCATTCGGTGACTGCTATGGATCGCAAATCCCAGTCCTACTCCCAATAGCATCAATCTTATTGTGAAACCAATCTGTACTCGAAACCCTTCAATGCTTAGGGTTAAAAAATTCTTCAGTGGTAGTCAGTAAACACAAAGGGAAGGTCAAAAATTGTTTGTGAGCAAATTGCGGATTAAGCAAATCCGTGCAGCAAAAGTCCGTAGTTTTACACATTAGGTGGGGAAAACACCCACCACCCATCTTCCTCCCTTTTGTTCAAAATCTGTAATATTTCCATTTTTGTTTTGCTTTTTCGTACGTACTTCTTTCTCAAATTTTTTCACTTAAGCTCGGAATTTAGCACACAAAAAAAAACCAGGAGACATCCACGAGGAAGTTTCTTGAAAAATGCCTGTATTGTTTGCTATAGCTACGCCCCTTGCACAGGTGAATAGGCTCTTCATAGCAGCAACATGGACAGCAAGAGTCGCATCGAAGCGATGACCAACTTTAGCTGTACAAAAGATGTAAAAAGATACGAAAAAAATAAAGCATCATATTTTGTACCAATGGCTGCATTGTAAAATAATATAAATAATAACTAATTATTTAATTAATGAATAATAACTGATAGGAATACGAGTATTGCTGCCACCTACGAAGTGAAATAGTGACAAAACAAATCAAAGCAATATACGGAAATGGTCACAAATGTTTCAACTGATGGCTGAAGAAATCTTCGTCTCCACTTCATGCTGCTGGCAGTTATATTGGCTCAATCTGTAAATGCTAATAATCTGTTTAGGGAAGAGGTCACGCTTTATAAAAATACTTGACTCATTCCTGGCTTTTATATTTTTTAATAATAGAAAACTTTCTGTGACAAAATCAATAATAAAAGCTTTACAAATTTCTATAAAATGTCATTAAATTTAATCCATTGGAAGGTAAATATTGGCTCAGTTCATAGATACGCAAGTTATGAGATATAAAATTAAAGGCCTCTACAGCGACAAGGAGCAATGCGTCCTTTGGAAGTGCGCAGTTCATGGCAATGCCAAGGAAGATTTATTGAAATCATTTGTATGCTTCGAAGCCGTTCCTTCTGCTTTTAATTGTTGTTCTTCGTGTTCTTCGTGCTGCTGGGTGTTTGTTTTGTATGCTTTTGTGGTTCATTTATACTCTTTGTGTGTGCATGTTTTTAATCTGAAATTAATTTGCACTTTGTTTTCTTTGCAGCACATCAACAAGTCAGATTTTTACTGTCTCTCATTCTCGTGGCGTTTGCAGAAAGCAATAAATTCAAGCACAATTAAATTATTCACAACTCGCTTAAATACGATGCAGCATCCAAAGCTGTGGGACCCAAGCTTGAATAATATCCACAAATAAAAAAAAGATTGTAAAGGTCCACCTCTGGCTTTTATTTTTGGATTATTTTATTTGTTTTCTGGTGGGAATGATTGATGCCTTTCCTAGGACAGACTTTAAAACAGATCCAGGGATACGTCGTAGTCCTATATATTCCCAAAAAACTACATATTTATTCATTCTTAAAAAATTTAGTAGAAAGTTGTACGATTTTCTAATGAAAACTGAAACTTTTAACGAATTTGTTTCTTGAACCATTCAACGTAGCCATCGATGCGTTGAAAGACATCGGGCCAATAGTCAACACAATCCTTTCGCCCGAAGGTTAACAACCCGATAAAATAATAGTGATCAGCTCTGGTGCGGGTCGCATTCACGCCCATCAGCGCCGATCCGGATATGAAACGCGACCCGTTGTCGCACGTGTTCGCACACAAGAGCGAATCGGCCAATTCATGTCGGTTGTACAGACGCCGACAGTGGTTTAGACCGACCACCAGAAGAAATCGCTTGTTGCTGTCGCTAGCGTATCGCACGAGGCCGGTCGACATGAGGTGCTGCGCTACGAAGCCCTCCTCACTCAGATTGGCGCTGGGCAAGCAAATGGGCCGCATGAAGTACGTATATCGCAGCGGCTTCTTTAGCCGGACCAAGCCGATGTCGTCGTGGATGTTATTTTCGTCATACTTGGGATGTGCGATGAATTTATCAATTCCTGTGACCACTTTACACTTGTCCGCACAAGAGCCGAACAGCACAGCATCCGGTTGACTCCAACGGAAGCAGTGGGCGGGCGCTACGAGGTACTTTCGGCTGATCAACACCGCGAGGCATCCGTAGTCGATGGCATTAGCTGAAATCGAAAATTTGTGAAGGAAGCTTCATCAAGGCTCGTCTTGATACTGACAGATGTTATAGCGAAGTCGAGCCATCCAGGGAAACTCGTCGTGTTCAACAACCTTCTCCAAGTTGTACAGCTGATCAGGTTTGAGGATGCCGCATTCGCCCGGCTCCGGCAACGTGTCGATACTTTCATCTACGAGCACCTGAGCGACTAAAGAGTTATCGTGATGAGTTGTAAATGCTGCTATACAGCCCACAATGGATGAAAGAAAATACTTACGTAACACAGTTGCTCCACAAGCAGCTAAAATTAAATAGATGAAGTTGTTGATTATCATGTTGATCTCTCAGTGATTCACGTGAATGAGGAATGCGGAACCAATTCTGCGACTCGGTATTCTTAAGTTCTAAATTCTGATACCGTTCGATCTGCTAAACTGGCGATTTTAATCTGACTTCAGTCGTCAGCCTTTGGTGCTTCACTAGCGTTGAACTCGTTTTACAGCTTGTATTTAAAAGATTGCTGAGATGAGATTTGGAATTTCCAAGACTTCATTGGCGCTAATCTATAGTTTAAATCAGTGGCGGGGTTGTAGGAACTTTCTCATCATTACATTTGTAATAATGGCTGGAATTTGGCTCTCCCAAGTATATATGCAAGCGGCAATCTGCCTTTTCTACCTTCTCTTCTCTTTCTAAGTGAAGACTCTTTAAATTATTGCAAGTGAAAACTCGTTTGTAAACAACTGAGAGTACTTTAGAGCAATTAAGTTGAATGAGTGTAAATTATAATATTCCAACAACAACCCGTCCCCAAGTGACAGAAAATGAATATTGAGTGGTTTCGTTCATCAGAAAATCTCCAGACACAGCATCTCTTTTCTTCGATGACGACGACTTCAGAGAATCACAAGCAGTTATCGATTATAAAAAAAAAATCATTAAGATTTGTTTTCTCAGTTCTAAATCTACATGCTTCATTAGCGCGGTGCTTTTTTAATGGTCAAAAAGGGAGAAAAATAAAAAAGTAGCATTACTTGAGTCCTCAGCATTGAAATCTTCTTAATATCTACTTAAATGAAGCTTTACGATGGAAAGTAGATCTCTGAAATGGCACACAGAACTCTTATTTTTAAATGGAAATGTATTTTAGCCAATTAATTCGCAGATTTTGTTGCTATTGATTACGAACTTCAACTTTGTTCCATTTCATCTGAATGCTTTTATGGCCGTTTACACTTTTACTGCTAAATGTCCCTGATCAACTCTCAGTTATCCTTCGTTTAGCAGGACTTGTGGCTCCTTCTCCCTTCAACTCTCTGTTTTCTGATAACTTTGTGCTTAATACTGCGAGGATACTAAATGAATCGGATCAGAATTCTATTAATGCCTTGGTTTCATTTTTCATGGCCATAGAATGACCATCATCAGGTGGCGACCGGTCCACAACGTTTCCTGTGTTTGTTGCTGTTGTTGTTGTTGTGCGACCATTTGACTCGGCCTCGTGTCATGTTCATCGAAGTGTGCCACACGGATATCCATTTAAATCGTTAACAACTCCTACGTCTGATCCGAGGCGTTGAATTATTTATAAGTTTAGCCAACGAACGAAACTGATGCAAATAAACAAGCAGCCGACAACGTGTCCAAGTGACTAACGCTGGGTTCAGTATTCAGTGACCCATGTGCGGCATACGTTAACCGCTGGCCGAAGCAGCCAGCATTCAGCGTCGTCGGCTCGCTCAACAGGTCCTTCTTCACACAACAACATCCACGCCGACGACCGCAATGCCACGCTACGTGGATAAACGCAGCATCAACCACTGACAACGATAGTTCTAAGCTTTGTGTATGAAATTTAATGGCTGTAGGTAGGCTAACGACAAAGTGAAATGTATTCAGATTAGAGCGTGAGCTTTTAAAGACATGGGAAAAAAAATGTTTTTTATTCACACTACATCCACATCAAATCACCTTCGAATCCCATTACATTCACATCACATTCGCATCACATTCACTTAGCATTCATATTACATTCACGTCATATTCACATTACATTCAAATATAATTCACATATCATTCTCGTCACATTTCTCTCAAATTCAGTGCTTACCTCGGACTCTCACCGATTTGTTATCAGATCTTAAAGCAATTGAACTCAAGTTATGAACTGAATCAAAGTCGCATCAGACAGTTACAACGAATACAATCACTCGTACTTGCGCAATAAATACACGAATCATATTCGTGCGAATCGCATTCAAGGTGATTCGTCGAATCGTTTGTTGGACACAAACTATTCGTAGCATTCATGCCAACAAGTGCGTAATGGGTCAGTGTTTGTTGTTGGTGAACATTGTTTATTATTTTTGTTGCGGTTTATTTATTGGCATTTTTTATACAAAATTCTTGAACTTACATGAGAATGTTGTGAATCTTTCGTTTAGTCACTGAATAGTCACTATTGTTGCAATGCCACAATAGAAAACAATTGTTTTTTATTTGATCACAAATAATAATAATAAGATTTAGAAAGAAAGGATAACATTATTCTTATTATATTTTATTAGTTTACGTTACATAATTTAGAGATGAATTTAAAACCAACACAAAATAAGATAAGATAAATAACTACATGGATATCTTTTCCCACTATCGCATATTTAAACTTATATAAAATAAACATAAAATTAATTAAATATTTATTGTCGTTGCTCCGTCGACGGGAGCTGAAAAATCAATAAAAAGCTAGACAGAAATCAACGAATTTAAGAAAAATGTAGTTAAAATCATAGATCTCAAATGAAAATGATGACAACAAAACCAAAAATGGTAAAAATGTTGAAACAAACTTTAAAATATGCTTTGAGTAATTTAACAAAATTTGAATACATTTTCATGTCATTTAAATCCGCTTTTAAATGCGATTTATTAAGGTAAGATTTTTTAAGGCAAGATATTTAAATATTTGGTATTATTAAATAGAAAAACAGCAGCAAAATTGAAATTTTTCTCTGTTAATTTAAAGGATTTCTTAATAAAAATATCAAATATTTGGTTATTTTATTGAATTTCATGCAGTTGGAAATGAGAGTCTCTTCTATCTGCTTTAACATCGTTATTATTATTTCTCTAGTGGAATTTAGATGAGTTATTTAATTGCAAATGCAGCGAATTCATCGCATCAATTATTAATTGAAAACTTGATAAAATCGCTTGATGAAGTATTCATAAAGTCGAAAATCAAGCAGCAAAAATCGAAATCATGGTAACATCCGCGGTGATGATCCTGCATCGTTCACAGGATGCCACTGAATGAATGACTCACGTCGTTCGTCGTTGGTTTGCTTTTCCCTAAACGGAAATCCATTTCAAAGGGACATTTAGAGTCTAAATAATTTAGGGATGTTTCAGCTACTTTTTACTTACTTTTTAACATTCTCTAATCACATAAACATTCTTAAATGTCACTCAGCGCTGTTACTTCAATGTTGCCAAAATGTAACGAGGAAAGGACTTAAAAACTGCATTCACTCTGATGAGATTTGCAATTTTTCCCTTGTAAATTTAACTTTTTTATTTTGATTTAACTGCCAACAACAACAACAACATCTGCATATCGTGTTAACATATAAATTCTCTTTTTAAGAAAAGCGTTGTGCGGTAATAAAAACAGCATCGCTTCGGGGCGAATTGAGTGTCCAACGCGCTCGTATTCGCCATCTTCTATCAGAGTATCTTTTTTTCGCGTTGGCGTCGTAACGAAATAAATACTTTTGTCGCCTTTTACTGCGGCATCTCTTAAAGTAGCAGTAAACGCACTTTTGCACACCCGCGACCGCCAATCGGCGCCGTCAGCAATTTCTCGCCATCTGAAGTACCACTGAAAACGCATTCTGAGCATCCGGCGGTTCCCCATTTAAAAACCCTGGAAAAGGAGGACGAGAAGGAGGGGAAGCAGGATGGGAAGAAGTATGAGAAAGAAGTGGCTGCCGGGTCCAGTTTGCAGTCGGATCAATGATGCAAGGTAACTTTTAAGCACCGGAGTCGATTGCATCGTTTTTGACGCAATTTGATTTAAATTTCGACAAAACAGGGAAATCACAAAACAAAAATCATAACAAAAAAGTTTTAAAGTTTCACAAAACACTCAGCACTAGAACTCGTTTGAAATTGTGTGAACGATAGAAAAGTACAAAAGAAAAGAGCAATAATTCGCTCAAAGTCAGAAAAATAATACCGCTAATATGAGGCGATATTAATAGTTTTTAATATAATTGATAATTAATAATATAATTGATTACGTTTTGACAATTGTGTTGACCACAAATTCAGCAGAACATTTCGGTGGATTCTATAAAACGGAGGTCGAAGGGGACAAAGAAGCACCTATTACAAAATAAAAGCTATTCTAAGAGTCTGGAGCCCAAACTATAACTGTTTCCGCGCTTGAATCAATTCAAAAACAAAATTCTTACTCTTCTGCCTACGGAATCTTTGTTGGAAGGAATTTGTAACCTTACATTACCTTACGAAGCCCGGCTAAAACTGATAAACTTACCTTCACATTTCATACATATTATTCCAGATTTACATTAATGTTTCTTGGAGTAATGTGAGGCATTATGCGCTAATTGGTCTTGATATTGTAAGTTCTTCATATCTGCATTTTATTATGATTTTGAAACTATTTTATTAATTCTGCTTTCTCTTCTTCTATCTCTATCTGTTTCGTTCTACCTATCTAACAATTTTCGTCTTTGGCCCTCCGTTTTCTCTTCTTTATAGCAAACTTTATACACTTTAAACCGAGAACTTTGCACTTTTTGCAGCTTTTCCATTCTTTAACAGGCGAAACACTGGATGCGGTAGTGTGTAGATGTGTGTGGTAGTGCGAATGGCATTGAAAGGGGACTGGCCCCATAATTAAAGCGATTTCGATTTTCATAATATCAATTACGGTAAGATCATAGAGACGGATGATACCTTTAAATGTTTATATCTCTTAGTGGAAAGCTCATAAAAGTGATCCTTGGAGTTCACACATATTTTACAATTCAAAAATTCAGTCCTTTAAAAATTTCTCTGTGAAAACATATTTCTGATAAACTAAACATAATTAAGAAACCTAAAAGTCAATTAAAATAAATGTAAACAGTAAATTAATCCCTCTAATGGCGAAAAAAAGGAAGACGACATCTCTCGAATGGTTTCTATAATTAATTTTTTAATAATAACGTGTTTTTGACGAACGAAGCCTGCCAAATTCATCGGGTAACCACTGCAAAAGTTTTATTTAATTCGAAATTAAGTTGTCCGCCCTTTCGTCCTCGTAGCCACGTTTCTGTTGATTGGGGTGTACAAAATGCATCCGGTCAGCGGTGTTCGGATGCAGCAAAGTTAGCAGCTGCTGCCATCACGTTCATTTCCGACTGCGGGAATTCTTTCCTCTCTTCCACCGCCGATGTTCGACCATCTGCTCGTCGCGGCTGGACTCTTCGGGCAGAAACCTTTTTCCTGCGGCAGTCAAAGAAGAAGTGGTACCATAACGAAAGGAGAAGCGAAAACTATAATATAAAAACTAAGCTAAACCGTTCAACGGAAATGTTTTAACTAAAGTAAAGAAAGTGGCGAAACTGATGTAGAAAATTGCTTCAATCAAAACAGAAATAAAAATTATATCGATTTCAATTCCCTTCACTCTCATCACACAACAACCTGCACAGACATTCTCTTCTTGTGAGTTCTTGATGCTTCCACTGAAGAACAAAAACTTGACAAGAGGAGAACAACAAAAGACATCAACAAATAACAACAGTTCACCGTAAATGTTGTGCGAAAATGGCACGGAAAGCTTTGAACTATGATTGCTTCAAGAGAAAGATGACCTTTTTATCTATATACGAAGGAGCCTATGGAAAAGGGCAGAGAGAGAGGAAGAAGGAGGGAGTCAGACAAAGGCAGAGCAGTTGTCATGGAAGGCAGCAACCGGGTCACGGCGCCTTTCCTGCTGCCGAAATAAATACGAGTGAGCCTTGTTTTTATTTTCGGCGTATATATTGAAAAGGGTTTTCGACGAAGTGTGGGTATCGATGAAGGATTGTGAGCAGGATGTAATCGGTGGACCACGACGGACGAATATTTTTTCAGATGCTTCGGAAAGTCTTTTCAACTTCGGAAATTTTAAATAACAGCAGCTGCTATCACATCAAACCGTGTTGTCCGTCGTTGAGTGACAGGAGTTGGTGACAGAAAAGGATTAATTTTTCTGGAGAGAGGGCAAAAGTTCGCAGTTGGGTGGCATTATTTATTTACATAGGAATTATCTTTATAAATTGATTGTGTCAATTTCTTACAATTTCCTGGAGACCCAAAATGGGTTAAATGTATATAAATATAAATAAAGAAAAGAATTAAACATAAAAAAGATTTTTATTCGAAGTTTGACTTCCAACGTCGTCTCTTTGAGTCAAAATTTATTTATTTTAGGTTTTTCTGTTGCATTGAAAATTTTTTTTCGTTGTTGTACTATATATGTAAATAATCGGGCTAAAAATAACAATTAAATAATACGAAATTTCATCCATATCAAATTACTATTGATACGAATGCTAATCAAATAGACAGACAGTAATCATAATTTGTTTTGATTTTATACCATCGTTTTTAACCGTTTATGACTTTTTTTCATTAATCCTCTCGCATGTGAAAAAGAATCTGTAAACTTCACATTTCCACAAATTTGGCTTTGGGCTTGGATTAAAAATGGATCTGTTATTTTGTGAAGGTGAACTTCAACTTTTAAATGTGAGCAAATATTTTAGGAAGTGAAATTGAATTAATTCAATGATTGTTAAAACGACTAAAACTAAACGAACAATAATCAAGGAGAACGTTTAAATAGAAGTCATGAAAATATGTTTGCATTTATTATTATTTATCACGAAAATGTTTTTATGCGAAAGTAGCTTCGACCGAAATATCTCTTTAAGGTTTACAGTTTGGTTGATTTTGGAGAGTAGGCACAAAAAAAAAAATTTGCCGCCCGAGGCTATAACAGATGCAATATTTAATATCTTTATTATCTCTATGATAACAAAGGCTGTCGCTATGAGATGATTGCTAAGGTTAATTAATTTTTCTCTATGATTTCAATAAAAAATGCTTCTTAAATCAGGGAATAGAAAAAACTTACTGTTTTTCTTATATTTTATGTTGTTTTTGTTGCTCTGTGAAGACGAAGAACACTTTAACACCATAAATCAAAAAAGAAGAAGAATAAATAATATTAGATCTTCAAGTTAGCAATTTAAATCAAGGTTCCAAGTCAGGTTTTTAAGTATTTTAGTACCTTGAAACGGTATTTTATTGGTTATTATTCTGTCTTTAGTCAATCAATTAGACAATGAGTCAGTTTGTCCGTAGTTCAATAAATCATCAGAGGCGAAGCAATAATCATTAATCACTGCAGAAAAGCAGCAGGGAAGAATTGTCCCAGAGAGGGAGGATAAAGAAGAAGGCAAGGATGATAAAGAGAAAGAGGTGAAACAGCATAAAGAGAGGGATGCTTGGTGGACACGAATTTCCATCAACTTCCTCTTTAATCACCTACACCTCCATCATCTTGAAAGTGACTGTGGCAAAGACGGATTGCTGCCTCTCTCTCCTCACCGCTCTTCAGTTGCTCGTCATCGATGAGCGTTTTTATTCACTCCGAAGCGATTCTTCGATATGAGTTGCTGAGCTCCTTAATGAGAGTTGAGAACAAAAGATAAAGTAGAGCAGGGATTCGGGATCGTTGGAAGAATCGATGGACGATTCATCATTATAAAAGCACAGTTATTCAGTCTTAAGCTTTCGATTGACAATGCATCCGTCAAAAGACAACTGAAAGGGAGAAGGAATTCAATACGCAACAGTCAAAAAAGAGCTGAAAGGGAGAGGGAATTTAATATGCAACAGAAGGAGCCACTGAAAACAACAACAACAACAACCAACAACTTCTAAAACCACGACTCGAGAAGCAACAGTGACATGCAACAGCGATGAGGCAGTGTTACGCCGATGAAACGTCGACATCCGACAAGTGATTCGGCTAAAAGCAAGATAAGAAATCGGAAGGCGAATAACAGCAAACTAGGACGAAACAAAACTACAGAAAAATGGCTAGCAAAGAAAGAAATAAAAGGAACTTTAGCGAAACATTTTTCACATGCAACACCGCAGAAGGTCAACATGAAGCCTGTTGCGCCCAGTCACGCATTTCCGTAAGTTCCTTGTCTTCTCTTCTTCTTCCCTTTATCGGTCTTCCTCTTTCCTAAGACTGTGCCCATGGAAGAACCTTCACGGGCCTTCAGTTTAGTTATTAATGGTGTTTATTGGTCTTATCTTTCCATCTGCCTATCATTTCCATTTCTTTATCCTGTTTTCCTTTTCCCTTTCTTCATCCATTTTTATCCTTCCTTCTTCATTTCCATATCTGCTTTTTGCAGTATTTATTAACTTTGGGTTTTTAAAATTGTAACTTGTTTCCGAGTCTCATACGTTTTTTGTTCTTGCTGTTGAAGCACGAAACCATTAAAAAACAAAAAACACGCAAATCCACTTGACGTTCGGCCTGTTTTCCCTTAGGCGGCATTTTGCTTGAGCTTCTCTTTCTTCCACTCCTTTGATTTTATCTTCTCGGCAGCAACAGGCTGTCAGAAGAATGGAACCAGCGATTAGAACGGAGCTCGTTGACGTGGTGCTTCGAACTGTTATTTTTCCGGTTGAGCCACATATTTTTTGAGACCTCTTTCTGTCAATGTCTATTTTTTCGTATTTCGTTCTCTCATTTCCACATGTTCTTCAAACGAAGTCAAGCAATCTTTTGTGACATGTATTTAAATAGGACCTCGTTTGATGCTCGTATTGTATCATCAAATTTATAGATGTTGACCGTGTGTGTAATCAGAAAAGTGTTCAGTTACAATTAGGTTACGTGTTACGTCAACAGTTAAATATGTAACAAGTCATCAGGTGACTACAGGTAATCAGATAAGTAATCGGTTGTGCAAAACTAAATTTAATCTGGTAAATATTTTGGGTAATCCGTTAAGTAATATTTTAATCCGTCATTTGTCAGTCATACATATATATCGGTCGTGATCGATTATTTAAATGGTTGGAGCAGTTTATTAATTGGTGAAGTGATGAGTTAGGTAATGTATTATTTAATAAGCTAAATTAGTTATGTTATCGGTTAAGTAAACAGCAAACTAATCGTGTATGTAATTGTTAAGTAGTCAGTGATTATATAAGTTAGGTAACCGGTTAGGTAATCGGATAGTAATTATCGGTTTAATCGTTTTGGGAGTCATTTACATAAACATTTGGCAATTAATTTAGACTTGGTGACTTTTGATTTAGACGGTGACTTAAGGCCCAATTAAGCAATGCATAGGAATAGAAATCTAAACTACGAATACACAGAATCATATGTGGGCACCGATACAGTGCACAGTCACGGTTTCGTCAAGTTCGTACCCTTTCGTAAGGAATAGAATGCATAGAAATCATGCGTTCTGGATCGCACAATCAGTAGTGACAGAGTCACCATCTCCTCAAATATTAGATACTGAAATTTATACAAAATGCGATCATATTAATTTAATAAAGTGTTTCCTCTCTTCGAAAGTCCCAACCACTAAAACATAATTGCTAAGAACAGTATTTTATGCATCTTTATGTTTTTAAGCACTTTTATGCAATTTGAAAAGATTTCTTCACTGTTAAAGAAGCGTACGCAGCGATTCGCAAATCTATCTGCGTCAGTTGGTAACTCTCACTATTGGAAAAAATATTTATGTGTTGTGAAATCATTCTTTTCAAACTGAAATAAAAAATGAATGATAGTAAATAAGTAACAAAGCTATTTATTTGAACTCATTTTATTTCACTTTCACTAAAATCTGTGTTCTTTATTTAACTTTTTGCACTATAATAGTATGGTCACAATGAATCAGCTGATTGAATTCCATGCATTGCTTGGTCGTTCTACTGATCCGTGGAATGCATAGCTTGCATGTCGTTGAGTTCAGTGGCTTTCTATGCACTGCTTGGTTGGGGCTTTAAGCTGGAATCAGTTAGGTAAGAAGTTGGTTTTCATGCGGTGAGTTTTAGAAAATCCGCATGATTTTGAAATTTCCTCGAGATGTAGTTATTGTTGTTGCGTATTGTTTGTTGTCTTATTCTTCGCTTCTGTTCAACTCACGAACACCAATTAACATTGTCTCTACTTTGGTGATTGTTGATCCAAAATACCTTATTATTTGTTCGACATCTCCGTGCATCTGTTTTCCGAACCTTGTTCAGAAGCTCTGCTTATGTCGCGTCGATGACTCGTGATCTGTTCGTGTTCATTAAGCATCGACTTGGCTCTAATTAATTGTACATGGAGTCTGTCAGAGCCTCCATACTCATACTTGAATGACCGGCTTCTGTTAAATATTTTATGCTGTTAAATTACTTCTGTTAATGATTGCTGTCTGCTTATGAGTTGCTGCCGTTGTGTTAATTATATTGCGTGAGGCACACTTTTTAATTCGTTTGAAATATACAAAAATTGCCATCAAAAGAAAAGAAAAAAGAAACAGTCGGCGTTCGAAAAGACAAACAAACCGACAGAAAGATAAATGAGTTGGTCACTCGGTTAATTAGTCATTCAGTCAGTCACTCATTTAGTCACTGAGTCGGAAGAAATTTCTTCAAAGGGAAACAATTTTTTTAATTCCCCGTCGAGGGACGATTCGTCCTTCTCAGTCCATCGATATGAGTAAAAGTCAGAGTCAGGAAGCAGCACGAAGGACCTTGAAAAAGTATCGCTTCAGTGAGGATTCTATGAACGCATCCACTTGTCTGTATGCGTAAGGATTGTAGACTAAGGAAAGGAAAGTTGAGAGGAAGCACGAGTACTATTCCAAGTCTACATTTTCGGTTAATGGAAACAGCACAACAGTTTCGTGGAAAGAAGAAGATAAATGAAGAGTAAGAGAGAGAACTTCAAAAAGGTAAGTAACAATAGAGCAGATAGGAATAAAGGGGATAATTGTTAATGCAGGAAATAAGGAACAATTAGATATACCAAAAGGAACAGGGTGAAAGGCTAGCGAGACCCAGAGAAGGAGAGAAAAAGAGAGAGAGAGAGAGACTAGTTACTTGACATGACTGGAAAAGCTTTTCTTTTAATGGAATTGGAAAAAAGCTTTTGGAGATGACAGAAATCGGTTCTTGTGGTTGTTGTTGGTGGTTTTTGTTGTATTTTCGTCATTGGCTTCGTCTGTCAATCAGGCTATGACTCTCTGTCTCGCTATCTGTCTGTCAGTCTTCAGTTGAGTCGTTGGGTTAGTTAGTCTCTCATATAACAGATGTTCTGACTTGTTTATCTACTTCAATCTTCCTGTGCCTCCTATCGCGCTCTCTTTCCTTCTATCTGTCTCTTTCTCTCTCTCCCTCTCTTTCTCTCCTTGTCCCTGTTATTCTCTTACTGTCTAGCATTTTCTTATTTTCTTCCGCATCGCTAGTTTGTCAGTCTTTGACTGAAGTCCTTAGAAAGACTCTGTCGGTGTTCCTTCTGTCATCTTTTCTATTCAAATGTTATATGCAATACTTGTCTCGTTTCTGGTCTTGTGGATGTCCTGTTATCTGAATAAGTTACAGCTTTCAGTTGCACATCCATGATTACCCAGGAAGAGATACTTTGTTACGATTGTGGTGGGAAGAACGAAAGATTCAGACGCATACAGCGCCTTTGCACATTTTATTTAGCATATTATGTGAAATTCCTCTCTTCATCTCTCCGCTGTCTTTCCTTCTCTCGTCTGTGTAATTGTCTAGATTGTAATTGTAATTGTAATTGTCTAGACTCTAGAGCCTCCACAATCCACTCGGGTGAACACAGACTCACGACCCATATATTTTCTGTCAATTTAATGTTTGTATAGAAGTGAGCGGTGGCTATAGTTAAGGAGGGAATGTGACGAGGAAAAAAGATACCATGAAGACGCTTAACATGGCCACTGGTAAATTCACGATGCTTATTTCTTCGCAGTCAGGGTGGACTTTAGCCAAAAATAGGATATCCGCGGCTGCGAATTACAGACACTGCAACACTCAGATTGCAATTTGTGACTTGGCAAATGGCCAGTTATTGGACGAGTTTAACTATATAAAATAAATCTCTTACGACAATGATTATAGCAATGATAATAATAATAGCATAACCTAAACTTAATTGGCGATGCTGTTTTGTTTAAAGTTGGCCCATAAATTAATCATCTGCAACGACGGCCAAATTGAAACTCGGCCAATTTTAAAATTTCCTGTCTATTTCTGAAGCTTCCTCTTCATTACTTAATTTCTTAATACATCATTAGAAAGGTGCGAGTCATCATTCTAAGTTATGAAATTCCATATCAAAATATCAAATATCAAAATTACGACAGGTTTATGATACTGAAACAATAGTTTTCGTTGGACTGAATAGTTAAATGTTTACTAAACTTAACGTATTATAGCTTAGAGGAATCTTTAGGATCTTTATCCTGCATCCAGATGATAAGGTCCAAGTCCGATGGTACCATATGCTCTTCTTATTGTTATTCATGGTTTCGTCAATACGGATAGGTTTCCAATGCCGCCGGTTGAGAAACTAGCCCACACGATTACAGAAACATCGCCATGCTTCCCGGTGGAACGAGGTATTGATAAATTGGACTTATCTGTTCATAAGACATTCGATCACTCCATTTTTTGCCATTCGTGCTGCACCCATGAGTCTGTAGGCTGAATTTTGCGGTCGTCGAACAGGGGTCGTATATTAAAACAAAATGTATTCATTTCCATTTACAGTTGCTTTTATATTAAAGATATTTAATACTTTGCGTCGCCCCTTTTAAAACGCTTCCCTTTTTATTTTGTACTCCCTTTATTTCATTGAATTTGTTTCTTGTCACATGTTAATTTATAATAAGCAGAATGTTTTCCCTGTCGATGGAGAGGACATTTTTAGTGACGTGAGATAATTGAAATTGCAATTGTGACAATGATGGTGATGGCAACGCCATTATTTTCGTCGTAATTGCTAACGGAAAATTTAATTTATCGCTTGAACGCTTCCTGTTGGTTAAGAGACGGAAGCCGTCGGTGGCACACGTCGCCTTATTAAGTGGCATTCAACGTGAGTCCATTGCTGCTGTGAGCTCCTAGAGTTGTAAAGGTCGGTCGACTTTTCAACATAGACTTGACCTGCAAATCGCTCAACTTGTGAAACACAGAAGACCGCAGAAGGACCTCAAAGGCCTCAAAGTTCTCCAAAGAATCGCGAAGGTCCTAAATAAAACAGTTTCTCGACCATTGACTGCAATTGAGGCAAGCGAACGTCCGTCCACCTCCTCTCCATCTCCCCCTCTATCCAACGAATCACAGAAGGATCACGTAAATTGTGTGTGAAGCAGAGAAACATACTAAAGTTGGACCTGAAGTAGCAAACATTTAAAAGTTTTGCTATTTTTCCGAACAACGTTGGATGTTTAGAAGTTTACGAAATAAAAACAAATAACAACCACAAAACAATGAGCATCATTGTGCTTCGCCAAGAAAGGTCGATGGAATTCAAAATTAAAGAGCAGTTCGAGGTACAAGGAGGAGCCCAACGTTTGTGGATATTTTTCATACTGCTTCGTGCGGTTCTCTGTTTGATAAGTTGAGACAGAACAGCACCGACTACGAATGCAATTGCCAGCAATTATTAAATTTTTACAAGTTTATCTCTTTCTCACGACGAGAGTCAACGCATTTTTAGTTAATGTCATTAAATTGTTGATCTATCTAGTGTCTCTCTCTCTTTCTCTCTCTTTCTCTCTCTCCCTCTCTCTCCCATTTTCTCCTTGTTTAACATATTTACTACAGCAGCAACATAAAATTACTCACTTTTGCCTTATTAATTCGGATGATCAAAAATTCTCTTTTATTTGCTGCGATATCAACTCGTGCATAAAATTTATCAAATTGATGCAATTTTTCACGTCAGTGAATTTATTTTTTGGGATGCTCGAAACTGAGTTCAAGTGGAAAATTTAAAATTAGCCAAAACGATAACTGCAATTGCACAGGAAAATACTTTAAAATCTATTAAACTCATTAAGTTTTCTCATATTCATTTTCCTTGTAAATATTCTGGAGGTTTTTTATCATAATCGTCGTTTTTAGCTAATTTTGTGAATATTCCTTGTGCTTCTTTATCCATGTGGTGCCTTCGCTTTTGTGCTTTCAGCGTTTCATTGACGAAGTCTTCTTCTGGGCTTCCGTTATATTTTCCCAACTTTATTTCCGGTGGTGCTATGATAAACCTCTCGCTCTCATCACAATCCTTCGTCCCTACTTCAGCGAGTTGAGTGTTTGTGTAGCGCTTGTTTTATGAATAGGAACTAAATGCTTAATATGAGAGCATAAAATATGAGCAGCTAAACGCAATAACGAACTGCGGCTGTTGTGGTTGCTTTAAACATATTATTCGAGAGCCTCTCTGGGAATATATATGTATCTATATGTATGTATAAAGGCGCGCAAAAGAATTAGAAGGAGGTGTTTGCTTCTCGCGCGGCCGTCATCGTCTTCATTATTTATTGTTATCTTTATAACGCATGAGAGCTCTCTTATTAAATATGATATGATGAGTCGAATGTCATGTGAAATTCGGGAATACGTTGATTGTTGGAGGATTATGAGACCCCGCCAATGAATACTGGATGGTTTGAGTTTTCGCCAGCTCTGAAGTAAAATTGTAAAAAAAGGCTTTGAACATTGTAAAATTACTAATCGCTTCATATTAATAATTTTAATCTTCTATCGTTGTATACAAATCCTTAACGATTACAGCTCACTACAGAGTAAACAGGTAAAGATTTCGATGAAAACTTCCACTGAAGATTACTGTAAAGATCTACCAAAGAAACTCACTATAGGGAAAAGCAACTTAAAGTTCCTTTATTATTATTACATATTCTAACGAAAACGTATAAAATTGTTCACTGAACTCGGAAACAATGAAAGGTCCTTTAAAAAGAAAGACGGTAGATGGATAGATGGTAGTGGAGGAAAAATTGACGCATGATCATACGAATGGGCGGATTAATCAATAAAAAGACAAATGGGGCTGAGGTTTTATGGAGCAGATGGTATACCAAACGCAATAAAACAAAACAAGGACATGTTTGCTTTTGTTGTAAAAAAAAAATCAGAAAAGAAAGACTGCAAACATTTTGATAGTAAGTTTAGACGAGGATGCACGGTGGATTGACAATGACTAGAAAAAAACATACTACAAACTAATCAAAATGGATTCAGGGATGGTCAAAATATGTATCAAAATTAAAATTATAATATCGAAATTTTTCACGACTACAATACTTTCTTGTATATACTACAAGGAAGTATACAAGGAAGTAAGAAAATAGACGATGAAGATGAGAGTAAAATAGTAAAACTAAATTACCTCTAAATTATCCCAAGTTTAAGTCGTTATTCTGAAGTCAATCTGACATAATTTAAATCAATGTAAGTAATGACAAGTAGTTGTGGACGAGGTGTAGGGGACTATACAAAGATCACATAGAGACCACACCGCGAATAAACGGAGAGTAGACGGTAAGTAGATGGTGAACGGACCAAGAGTGGATGAATAAAATTACTGTTTAAGGAAGTATAAAGGAAAATAATCGATTAAAGTCAAAGAAAAAAGCAACCGAATGAATAGCTCAGTAAATAACGGATATCAAAAGTAAACTAAATTAATGTAATTACATTAAATTAAACTCAAATTAAATAAAATTAATACTAAGCAAAGTTAGAGGTTCATAAATTCCTAACACTCTTTAGTACATTTAGATAACTCTAAAGAACAAATAGAATGTTTACAGAAAAGAACCCGCATTTAAATGATATTGGTTTTTCAGTGGATATATTTTCCGATCTCCCTGCTTACAATTCTGCATACAATGAATGAGGAATGTTTTGCTTTCCACATATTTCCGCCGTCGTTCTTGTTTATGGTGAAAATTCTTTCACGATGCTAGCAACTAATTTCTCTGTAGGGTGGTAGCGTGGTTCGGTCGAGAATAGTGGGGAATAACGACCTGCGACAACAGATTCCTGCACACAAAAGCATTCTTCGAATTCATTGTACATTCGTTTCGGGTTCTTTATTAGTACTCGTGGTAATCCGCTAACGTGGCCCGTCTCTGTCCCAACACCAACGCATTGATAGCTTAGTTGAAACTAATTTCTAATTTAAGCCTAGTTGCCAATCGAAAAATTCCCTTACTTGGATCATTATTGGATATAGAAAAGTGATGGGATCTAAGGTGATCTTTAAACGTTAATATTGAAATAATAAATGTTATTAATGAAATTTTCAATAAAGTCTTTAATTAGGTATTTAATATTTAACGTTCAAAGCGATCTTCGAATACATTTTCTTTACTTTTCTGTTACATATCGAATATTTTCACCAACGTTCAGTTCCTGTTCACCCCTTTTTAAAGATTGCATATAAAAGTTGAGGGGATGCGATTGATTTTAGTTGTCTGGCAGCCCTGACAACAACATCGTTACTCCGCTAAAGTGCTTTCTACGTGGACATTTACAGAGCACATCCATGGAGCCACTCTTTCGGTTGGTTTTCTCGTTACTCAAACAACGTTTTCTCGCTTAATTGGCAACGCGTGGATTTAATTAGCGCCACTTATTGTTAGTTGCAACGTAGCAAGTGGTTTTGCTATTTCGCAGGCTGGCTGCCGGTTGGAGGAGTGACGTCGCTGGAGTTAGGTGATTAAATCCAGTAACCCGAAAACTTTATTTGACGCGTAAGACTTTTGAATATTATATAAAACCAATAAACTCGGATTTAATAAAAATAATACCTGGGTTTTTAAAAGCAACTCGAAAGGACTTCAACAAAATACTTTTTAGATACAAAACAATAGCAACAGCTCCAATAACAGCTAGCAATTTGTTGGTGTTGTTGGGCAAAGCCAAGAAACATTAAGTAATTGAATTTAAACCAAGCTGTCAGGTGCTTAAAAGCTTTAAATTGCTTTTTATCTGGACTGTGTGTAGAAGCACTTACAAAAACAACAGCTACAATAACAGCAACATTGGAGGAAAGAAAAGAGTCTCAGCAGGTGACAGCTTTAAAAAATTGACCACAACAACGGGTGACCGACTGGATGCAATCGCCGATGTCACAGCTGAGATGTGATAGATGAAAACAAGAAGAAGAAAAGCAGAAAAAGAAGAAAAAACAATAAATAGTATACCTTAGAAATAAATGCGTATGTGTTTAGATAAAAAGCGGTTATAAAAATACCTTAACTGTTGCAACAGAGGCTGACGCTGACTGTATTCGAATGCCGGGTATATAAGAGCTGCCAAGAGGAGGAGATGCTTCTTTTTCAAAAGCGGTAAATCCAAAGGAAATAGCAAAAAAATAGTCTTGCGTGTAGAAATAAATTGAGACATAAATCGCCTGCGAGTTTCAATTTATAAAACGTCCTGGCCCGTCTGGCATTTAGCTTTAAATGTACTTCGATTCGTCAGGGAACGAATGGAAGTCCTTTCACAACAAGGTTACGCTATCGTTTTCCCCATGAATTTCGTGTATACTAAAAGTTGATGGAACTGCATAGGAATCACACGTAACTTCTACAACTCTTCTACAGATCTAAAAAGTCGTTGCGAATTATATATAAGTAGTTATACGAAAATTTTAGCGGGGAATAACGCTAATAATAATAATAATTTATTCAAATGACCTTCAGAATAACGAATTGACACATGAGAAATTTATACTTAGAATTACGAAATTCATACTTCGACGAGAATTTCTCAATTGGATTTTTCAAGTTATTCAATTGCACATAACATTCAAGAATTTTTAAGTCCAATCGAATAATCTTAATCCCATTTCTAGGAATCTGAATTTCAATTGAGAATTCCGAAGTTGATTTCTGAAGTACATCAGGAAGTGTAGTGATACTAAAAGAGGAAAAGTGAAGAGAGATAAGAACTTGGGATCCGAATAAAAGAATTTATCAAGAGTTCAGTCATGGAGCTTCTTAACCCTTCGATTTAAGAATAAAAAAGTTAAGCAGAGAGCTGGAAACTTTATAAAGATTTCGAGCTTATTGATCTACTGTACAAACATGTGAGCTCAGAGACCGCACCCAGTAGAATAGAATGTGACTACGGAGTTCAACAACCGACTACATAATCCACATCCATATTCAATCCGGATGTGGATTATGTAGTCGGTTGTTGTTTAGCCATCGCCTTGGCTAAACCATCATTAATCTCAAATAACTCGATAGACCTATAAAGTGTCCCTGTAAAACCAAACAGTTACATCAAACTCTCACAGTATCACGGTTAAACTCTAAAGAAATGTAGTGAGTGAATAAAAAAAGCAAGATGTGGGAGAGAAACTTTTAAAAAGTCTGCATGAGAAAAGTTACTTTCAAATACTGGCGGTTTCCCAAGCATTTTTCAGTTCTATTTCCTTCTCCCTCGTGTTGTCCTTCGCTGGCATTTTCTTCCGTCTTCTTCGATTCCTTCTTTTTCTGCAAATTCTTTTTATGGCCATCGGAGTCTGCTCCAATTTTTCTTGTCTTGTAGCGTTTTCTTTAAAACTTTTGACTTATAAGATTTTCCGTTTCCTCTTCCATCTCTTTCTCTCTCCTTCTCCATCTCTAAATAAACAAATTAAGTTTTTCCTTATGCTTTGCCACTAAAAGTTTCGTCGTCAGGTGAAGCAGCATTGCTTCTTGTTGCTCCATGTTTCTTTGTGTTTACGATTAGCTGGCGCTAAATTAATTTTCAGTAGCGTTTACACGAAGCGTTGTTGTGAAGACGAAATGAGCGGCTTTCTGACCTTTAAAATCTGGCGATAGAGGATAGAAATGGAGTCGGTGAGAGAGAAAGAGAGGGGGAAACAGTGAGAGAGTGACAGATGGAGATACCGAAGTCTTTGTTTGTTGTTGAGGAGACATAAACAAAATCCTGTCAGCCACGTGTAACGGTTTGTGGGCGGGAGGGATGCAGCGAAGCTTCAGAAGGGAGGAACAAAGAGTTATTTTAATTGTTCGGGAGATGAAAGGAGGAACTTTCGACACTTACGACTTCAGTTTTTCCAGAAGCTTCAACATTTCGAATGTTTTTGGGCGTTGATGTCGTTTAACAGCGTCTGTTGTTGCTTCTTCTTCGCCGTTGTTGAACGGCATTCCTCCAAACACATCTTCACGAACTTTTCATCGTTTTTCCTGTCGATTTTTTAGTCGTTTATTTAACTTTGGCAAAACTTCAGTTGAAAGACACTGTTGTTGCTGTGCTGCGTTGCATTCAGCTTCCGTCTGTCTTCATTACTTCAGTGGCAGCACCATCATCATAATTTTTGGTGATCCTTCTTCATCATCTCCTTCGTTTGCCGAATTTCTAAATCTGTTTCAGTTCTTTCTTTGGCGTAGTTTATTTAGCTTCGTTGAGTTTAGCTTCGTTGAGTTTAGCTTCGTTGCTTTTACTTTATGTCGCTTTCTTCTCCTAACTGACTGCCAGCAGCTTACAAAACTTTCGACCGCGCTCCACAAAAACTTTTCCCTTTCGGCTCCGTTTCGGTTCGGTTTGTCGTCCTTTCGCAGCTTCCGTTTGCCAACAGCGCCTCGGTCGCTGAGGCTTCATTTATTAAAATGTTGCACCACGCTTCGTTGTTGTCTTCCTCCACATCCGCCGCTTCTTCCACTCGTCTTCACCTTCTCCACAACTGTGACACCCTCGCCGCATTCGAGGTCAGCAGGCGTCCATATTTAATTGATTTGTTAAGCAGATTAGAAGCAAATCAAAGAACAGTCCAATTTTATGTTGTGTTCGCCGTTTCTCTGCTCCTTTAAAATGTACAGCTGACTACTCAAAAATTTCATCCTCATTGATCGCTTTTGTTTTGGTCCTTTTCTGTTATAAAACTTTTATCGAGTTCATATTTCAAAAGTTTTTTAGTGGTTTTTTCGGAATTTTTTAATGGCTTCCCCTTCAAAGAATGGTTTCTGATTTTGGATTTTATCAATTTTCCTCAGTCAATTTTCATCACTTTTATTATTAGTAATTTTATTTTGTCACGTCCACAGTTGAAAGGCGCAGAAATTGATTTTGAAGAAAGTTTAAGGAAATAAATTCCCCTTTGATGACGGTTCTTAAGGATAGAAAAAATTGAAAATGAAATTGAAATTTATTGAGGCATTTTATATAAGGTTTGGAGTACAAATAATGCAAATAACATTCTGGTGCAAATAAACACTGTAATGTAATATCGAAATTCGCTAATAACAATGACAGTAACAATGACAAACAAACTGTTAACGCTGACTTCAATTAGAACCAGGAATAATTTCTTTATAAAAATCGGCGTCATTAATTAAATTAAATAAAACTCCAAGACTTAATAAGATTCCAAGGATCTCATCAATGTCAAAAAAGAAAAGAAGTGTACTGGGTTCAAAGAACTCATCGAAAAAAGACAAAAGGAAGAAATATAAAAATCATTCAACAAATACTGCATTTAAAAATAAACCAACATTGAAATGTTAATTTAAAGCTAATTTATATAATAATGTTTGTAATTTCATTAGTTTAGTTCAATTCTTGTTCTCAACGATGAATAAATTAAAATAATGAAAACGACGATGGTTCACTTTGAGTCTGAATCAGGCACCACAAATTGGACCGCAGAAGTTGCGCTGAACCCATTTAATCTCGTAATTATTCCCTTTTTAATGGGTTGCCATTGTCTGCTGTCAGTCGGAGCTGGAGTTGAGCTCCTGGCCAACTTCAATCCGTTCAGATGCAGCGACTGAGAAGCGCTTTCGACAAGGTTGCCACCTCGACTCCAACGCTTTGAAGAAGTCAGGACTTTCTGTCAGATTCTTTTGTTAGACGCTCCTCACTTCACCTTACTTCACCACCAACGGCTGCCGGTGAAGGGTTCTATTAAATCGCGATTCGTGGCGGCGCTGCTCGTTTAATTGCACTAGAAACGGACAGACAGACATGAGAATGGCTCCAAAGACAGCCAGATAAGTCGACGAGGAGAAGGATTCAAAAGGATTTGGTTTTTATTCAGCAGAAGTAGTAAAAATTAAAACAAGGAAAAAAGAGTCAAAATTAGAGATATTTTTCCACTTAATCTTTTATTTAGGGGCGTTGACTGCACAATAGGAGCAGAAATTAACGTATCTTTATTCAGCCCGAGCAGTAAAAGGAGAAAGCGAGAGATAGATAGGGATGGAATGATGTTAGAGTTACAGAAAAAACTACGAGAAGTTATTTACGCTCTATAAACGGAAATAAAAAAGAAGATTAGAAAAACCTCTTGTTTCATAGCCAAAAAGGAAGAATTATTTAAGAATTAGAGTAGAAAATAAAAGGAGATAAATGCAAGGAAAGCAGTTAAATGTTGGACTAGTATCGATCGATCGATTTACTACGAGTTAAATGAAAATAATTCGTCTTCAAATGCTGAACAATTTTTCTTTTGCCACTGCCATTGGCTTTAATTCTTTATTTTGTACTACTAAATATTCTTTTAGCCCCATTTCAATAACTAAAAACTGAATGAAGGAACTGATAAAATTGAGCTATTTTAAGGCGAGGAATTGCATTGTCTGCGAGCAGGCTTTCAACACGCGGGCATTTTTTCTGTCATCTGATTTGTTCTAAGTTTCCAATCTATGTAATTTATGACAACTGTTAAATGCAATTATTTCAAGTGGCTAAATTTTAGTTTTATTCTCAGTTTTTCCACAGTTGGAATATTTATTTTAGTTGTTACTAGATATTATTTTAAAACTAGTTTTTCTTCCTTTTTTTCAAAAATCCAGCAAATGACCGTAATTCACACAACTTTTCTAATTACGTTTTTGTGTAAGAAGTTCGCTCTCTCTTCTTACTAGCCACTTTTTATTACACTCTTATGCATTCTCTGCTTCATTCTCGTTTCTTTCTTTTTGGCGGTCTGCGTTTTACGATTTTCTCGTCACGTAAAATTTTCATTTTTTTGTGCCTGTGAATCTCTCTTCTCTCTTTTTACATCTTTTCCGCATCTTTCGAATTAAATGCTGCTTATTATCTTCATCTACTTTACAAGTTTTAATTTAATTTTTATTATGATAAACTATTGCCAAGAATTTTATTTACAGTTCGCAGAATTTTCCCGTCCAAGTTTTTATTTTATTTCTTTTTGATTGAGTGGGAAAAGTTTATAATTAATTGGTTTGTTTTTAAATGCTCATATTTAATTAGGAACAATTTTAAATATGAATTAAAGATAAACAATGGAGTAAAATATAAATTTATGATGATGGAAATTTACCTTTTAGAACAATTATGAAGATCCATTGTTAGAAGAATGCAGCCAACATTGAAAATACACAACACTTCACTTTGAAACTCAAAAATTATTAAAAATATTTTATTCAACTACTCGCAGATAAACCACATCAACGAAAGTCTATTATCAACTGCAAATGCAAGCAACGAAAAAGACGCAGATTTGTTAAAGAAAACGCAACTACCGTTAAACTTCGTACTTCTGCAGTTCGTGTGCAGTCAGCACCAAAAAAAGAAACAACAACAACAAAATTATTTACGCATTGCCTTTTAAAAAACGAAGCCGTTTATTTGCCGTACGAAATAAGCTGCTGAAGTCGTTGTGCTGTTGGCTCCGTCGCCCTTCGTTCGGCTTCGTGCTTTATTTGCTGTTGCTTCGTTTTTTTCTGATAAACAGCAACAAATTCACAGGCACTTCAAACTCATCATGAATACTCACACGAACGAAAATGCGTAACACAAGAATTTATTGTAATTTTCAGGAAAGCGGTGCCAAATAATAACCATGACATTATTCTAAATTATCAAATAACTCGTAACTCAATGAATTTATATTCACCAATAATTCTAAACGAAAGCTGGCTTCTCTTCTCTCTCGAGAAGTCGCTTCTCATCTCTATTCTTCTATGGAAGTAAAACCGTCTTCTTCATCATGTACAGGAACTCATCCTGGTCGACGTAGCCGTCGTTGTTCAGATCGAATTCGTCGATCATCTCCTGTAGCTCCTCATCGGTCGAGTTTTCGCCCAACTCTTGAGCGACTTTCCGCAGATTCCTGAACGAGATTTTCCCGGTGTGGTGCTGGTCGAAGAGGCGAAACGACTTGAGGATGCCTTCGTTGGCGTCCTTCTCGCCCATCTTCTTCGTCATGATGCGCAGGAAGTCGTTGAACGAGATTCGGCCCGTTCCGTCGCGGTCGATCTCCGACATCATCCGCAGGATCTCCTCCTTCGTCGGCTCGGAGCCGAGTGCGCGGATGGCGACTTTCAGCTCCTTGACTTCGATGAAGCCGGTGCAGCCGCGGTCGAACAGGTCGAAGGCCGTCTTCAGGTCCGCCTCCTGCCGCGGCGACAGCTCGAAGTGCGGCCCCGCCTTCTTGCGGCTCGCACCGATCGACGGCCGCTTCATCACCACAGACGCTGAATACGTGCTGCGGCTTATGCTGTCCATTTTTGCTTCTGCTTCATGAATCAACGAAACGCAATTCAACGGAATTCGACAAAAAACGAAAAATATTCATGCTGCGAATTACCTCTTAAACTGATAGATCCTCGTAATAAGAAATTATTCCGTCTCGGAGTTGCTTTAATGAAAATTTTCTCGATCCGTTTTACTGTAAATGACGGAAAACATTCGGTTGCTAATTGTTTTTATTATTAAATCATTCGAAGGTTTGCGTTGCTGTGCGAACGCAGTTTCACGAAGTGGAAACGACGATGAAAAACGAATGACGTTCTGCAGTAAGCAGTGACCACAACAGCGCAGTTCGTACTACAAAGCAACAGCTTTTGAAAGGCAAAGGAGTGCAAAATTAATAAACTTCATTAAAAAGGGAACCAGGGAGCGGAAACACGAATCGGTTTTCTGGACTAAATAAACAGAGTTTCCAAGTCCCAAACAAGCCAACATTTGGCAATATATTAAAAGCATAAAAAAACAAGTAAATAAAATAAAACTGACTCTGATTTGTTACCCGTACAAACAACGAACGATATCATGAAAACGAGGGATACTTTTGAAACCCTTCGACTTGCACTGGAATGTTTAATAAACAACAACAACAAAGAAGAGACGATATTTTGCAGATAAACTGGTCACATGGCTTCTGTGGCAGATTTGAGTGCTTAACGAACGAACAAATAAGCAAACGGATGGACACTCGTCATTCTATAACCGTTATTCGTAGCTTTTCACAACGTTAACTGGGCAAATTAAAATTCCTCTGTGAAAAGGGATGCGATTAATTAAAATGCCGCATTTGAAGCTTGTTTGAGGAATCCTGTTATAAATGAAGGCGCCGTGGGCGAATTTGGGGCCACGGAAGTTCCAATTTCAGTTCGGAAATTCTCAAAATCGTTTCTGTTGGCATCACTGCGCTGTCAGTCAATTAATCAATTAATCAATCAATTAATCCATCGATCGATCCATCATGTCAGCAGTATAATCAATCAAATCAGTGAATCACTTTCGAAAGCTGAGAATTCAACTTTAAATGGCTTTTAAGTGATTTTTAATTTATTATTGCAAATTAACTGTATTTAATTTGATAGAAAATGTTCAATTTATACCAAATTAATTTATTGTTTTGTTGATTCTAAAAAATCCTTCAAAATAAAACGAAGCTAATTTAAGGAATATAAAAATTTTACACACATTTGAGTGGCTGTTCATTGAAAGCTGCTTAGCCAGGGTTCGTAACCCTGTGCTTAGCTCTTCGTACGAGAGAGTCTTATCACATCGTTGGAGAGAGGAGAAAAACGACGAATATTCGAAGCATTCAAGTGAATATTCGGTACACGTTCTGGCTACAGCCACACATAAAAACAAATTTAATAAACCACACACAACCGAGAGCACTTAAAGAACAAGCAGCAGCGCCACTGAATGCGCAACGACACACACGAACACTTGACTGTGGCTCTGCTTTAGCTCCATGCTGCGGCGTTCGGGTTCACAACCGAAACGAAGATGTCATCGTGAATGCACGCTTATCAACGTGTAATCATACTAAAACGCAGCGTTGCTATTAGTTTTTTTATGCTATAGTTTTATCCATCTCTGGGTTTTTGGTTTATTTTTTCTACATTTACGACAAACAAATGTAAAAGATTTGCACAGCAAGAGGCACAATTTGGGTTTGCAAAAAGACGTCAAACGGGAAAAATTTAACAAATTTAAATATGTAATACAAAATTCAGACACTGAAATGAAGTTAAAAGAAATTTTATCACAAATTAGCGAAGAAATAGTTTGAAAAATAATATTAATATAAACACAACACAGAAAATCTTTCGCTGAAAATTCATATTTTTGAAGGCCTGCAAGAAAAAGCTCTAAAACCAAATGTTTTTCCTGAAGTTTCTTCTTCAAATTCTGAGGAAAAATAGTACAATAAATAAAATTCTCCTTCCTGCTTCGATAAAAATTGTTTCATACGGTGTTGGTGTTGTTTTTGTTCTTAATAACAATTATTTAGTTGATTTATTTCTTCTGTTGTTGTTGTTTTTCTTCTTGCTGTTGTTGTTTCGCTGTTGTTGATGGCTTCATGCCTTAAAGCAATTTATTGATAAACCAACATGGAAGAAGCGAAGCGAAGAGTTAATGGAAGCACAGACGAAGTTGGCAACTCATGAAACAAATGCCTCAGGTGTTGCCATGAAATGAAGCCGATGGAATAAGTGTGTGTGAATGTGTATGTGTGTTTGAAATCTGCTGCGTAAATAATGGTGCCTGCCTTCCAATAATTTCAGGCTTTAAAAAAAAATGAAAATCAATTCATTGTTTTAATTGTTCTCCTTTTCACATCATTACACAAGCATAAGCACACGCATACCCACACAAAAACACCGCCACTCCTTCTCCGCTCCCAACGACACACACCGCAAAAACACCGTGAAGACATAGATTTTATAATTATGTATTATTAACTATTAATTATGTATAATAGTTAAGATAATAATACTTATAAAATTATAATCTCTATGGTGAAGAGTTACGAGCTCCGACAGTCAAAATATATGAGGTGATAGCGCCTCGATGGCTCTTTTCAGTTGTATAGTTTGAGGCGCTGATTTAATGCTTAAAAACTTGGCTTCACATTAATTTTCTTCAGCTACCAACAGCGCAGCATAAAAATATTAGTAAAAATAATTTTTAATTTAAAGTTAAACACTTTAAAACTTTAAAATGCTATGTTGGGGTTAAACACTTTTCTACAAGACAAGAAAAGTTTTGAGTTTATAAAAAGTTGAATTTTCGGTGAATTTATGTGTTTTCTTTCCCCCAAATTTTGCTTGGTGGAATTTGTTATTTTGTGCATTTCGTTTGAAAGAGAAAAGGAACGAGAAAGAGTGATAGAGAGCGGAACAGCACGAGACTCCTCTTCAGCAAGTTTTGAATGAAATGCCCACATTAATAACGGGAAATGAAGCGTTTTCGGGGCATTAAAACGAATGAATAAACAACACCTGTTGTTGCTACGGCGTTGCCAGATGTGTGTATACATGATTGAGTGTTTGATGATTATTGTTGGCTTCAGTGTGTCACTTCTTAAAAATAATATTATTAATTTCTTTAAATAAAGAAATTTCATTAAGATTTTAATTTTATCTTAAATCCTTGCTTTACTGGGATATTCTTTCGTTTCTGTTCGTTTGTGAGCAACTCAAAGACGACTCAACGACGCACAGCGGGGAATCTTCTTCCTTCAAGGACTCCAATTAAGCTTCGGATGTTTTATAGCAAAATTCAAAGCAAATGTGATATGTAGAACTTCTATTGAAGGGGAAGGAAATACTAGAGGCCACACGCATGAAAATAAAAGAAACAACGACAAAATAATAGAGGGATTTCTCATTGGCCCTGGCTGCGTATTCATTTGATGACTGCAACAGCTGCAGTTTCTGATTCCGCGATGGCTATACGCATATTCGCGTATGAATACTGTCAACAGATGTAAACATTGCGTTTTCTGTACCTGAAAGGCAGAAAGACAAGCCGTATACAAGCAAACCAACTCTGTCAAAACTCGTTTCCTTATCAACTACTTAGGAAATGCTGCTTTGAAATAACTTCGATTCCTGAAACGAAAATCTCTACAATTGAATACTAGAGAATTTTCCCGTTCTTCCTCACCTCCTTCTCCAATAAATCAGTGTTTCACGCAACAAATGAATACGCGTGTAGTTTTATTGTTTCATATGTTCGCCTGAAAGTATGCAAGTAAATACGATGCACCGAAGAAGGACGAGCACGGTGAAGATGCGGATGAAGGAGGGTACAAAAAAGAGAGGAAGAAGGAATTTGTGTCACTTGAGGATGTGTGGAGTTTTATTGTTGTTGAAGGATCCTGGTGAAGTGTGACGGAAGAGATAAAGCGGATTAGTGGGAACATTGCATAAATTTCAATTTCATCTAGTCACTTAAAAGTTTTTTACCATTCTAGTTATATGTTTCTTGATATTATATTGCAGTCTTAAATTTTTCTAGTAGGATAAGTGAAGTAATTTTTCTTATATTGTTGTTTAGAATGGCTCAATGGAATCAAGCTTAAAAGCCAAAAAGATGACTGATGAGTGATGAAAAGTGTGGAATGAGTAAAAAGTGTGGGACGTATGAGGAATGGAGAACAACGATTGCGATATAAACAACTAGAAATGATAAAAGAGAGTTTAGAGAATGGGAAAAATGATGAGTTATAAAGAATGAAATGCGATAAATAAGGATGAGGATTATGACGATTGCTGTACAGGATAGAATTGCTTTTCTAAAGCATTGGATTATTGCGAAGAATGCGTATAAAAGAATTACAGAAAATTATTTAGTTGCAGCGAAGCCGGACATACAGGACGTCGTCGATTCCCTCACATTATTGAGACACATCATTGAGAAATATGTTGTTTTTTTGTTCAGACAAATGAATCCGACGTATTTACAGAAAAAAAAAAACCATAAATAAGTTTTAAAATGTAACGTTACAGTACAAAAATGATGTAAAAAGCCACGAAGGGATTAATTTAATAGGGCCCAAGAGAATTTATAAAGAAGAGAAAAGCTCAGCTGAAAAATGAAAAATGCCCGTCCACTTTTCATTCAATCACTTTCCGCGATTTACACTGTGGTTTTCCTATTCTCTACTTCTCCTCTTCCCGTCACTCCTTAACTACTCTTATCATTTTCTATCCTTTAACCATCTTGGTTTATACTGTGGTTTTATTATTGTAATGCTCTCCTTTTTTCGTGTACCATCTGTGATTTTTATTCTATTTCTATTTTACTTTCTATTATTTTTATCCAAGATCACTAGGAACACTTTAGTAGACGCTCAGTGGAACATCCTGCCTTCCGGACACAGCCGAAAATCAATCGATGTCGCTTTAACATTGAGCACAAAATCGACTGATAAAGCAACACTTAAATAAATTGAGACAAATGAAGTGAAGTTACGAGAACGAAGGACCAGAGCGAGAGACCAAGAGAGAGTGAGTGAGAGAGAAATACCCGTAGAGAGAAAGACAGAAGAAGTCATCCTAATTCAATTTAAAGAAATAGATATGAAAACTGAAATTGAAAATCAGTTTCATTTAAAGAGGAACCAAATATAACAATAAAACCACTACCAAACCAAGATAAATAAAAGAAGCAAAGGAAAAAAGTAAGACAAAGAGTCGAGGAGCAAAAATCAGAGAGAAGCCTAAAAGAAAGTTCAGCAAGGGACAAGGGAACCCCAAAAGATTTATTAGACCAACATTAATATCAAGAAAAGCTCTTAAGAGCAACAGAAATTGAGGACACATCAAGATAAAAGTTCTATAGAAGGAGGAACAGCGTAAAGGGATCGTTAAGAAGAAAGCAGATGGTCGAAGGAGAAACAATATTTTTCTTTTTTGATATCGTTGAGGTTTCGGCAGGTGATATAACTGTTGATAACGTTTCTTCTTCATTAACCTTTACTTTCTTCTCAATCATTTCATGCTTCATTAAAACATATTCCTTTTTGCCGTAGGAGTCTTAAACATCCTAAATAAGTTATGTGAAGAATTTCAGAATATGTTTCAATGCCTTTTTTCGGCCATTATTTTTCTTTTTTGGCCACTTCTTCGTTCGTCTTAAGCCTCAGCAGTTTAGTTACCACGAAGAATGTGAAAGAGCTCAGATATTGTATTTTCCTCTTACAAACTCAAATATTCCTAGGGAACCTAGGGATTTTGCCATATGCTTTTCTCATTTCCTTATATTGCTGTGAGTGAATCGTTGGTTATGGAAAGGAGTTTATTATGAGTTAACGCAAGTTAATAAAGAGTTATTGCTAGTTATTGCTATTTCTAGTACATAAAAGCTACCATTAATGACTTTTGCGTTTTTAACTAAGCACCTGTTCAGTGCTCTGTTTGTGGTAATGGTCTTTTCTTCTAAACTTGCATGCATAACTTTTAATTTCCTGTTTCTTTTTTGCAGCTGTGACTTTAATTATAGGTGTTCTTTAGATATTCTTATGTTGGTAAGATATTTATTATATTATTTCATATAATGTATGGTTTTATAAAGCAATAACTTTTAGAAGGTGCTTTTTAATGTCGTTCTGTTGCTCTTATTTTCTTGAAGAACGGATATTACATGAAATCTGAGAAAAGTACTAAATTCTTCGATAAAGCAGCAGCGGTACCCTCGGGAACTCTGTTGAAAAATTCCCTGTAAATCGCTGAACTTGGAAATTTAGAGGAACTTGCTGAAGTTCAACATATCCAGCGGACGAGGTCTATAAGGGGTAATGAATGGATGGTAATGAATGGATAATGATGAACTTTAAGAATATAACTAGTAGTTAAATAAACGATACAGGAGCGCAATGGTCGACAAGCTGCAATACATTCGCCTTGTTTCTGTTGCAAATGGTATTCTCACACAGCTCTGAATTGATTCTGTGGCGAACATCGCCAAAGGTTGAGGGAAGTGATTCATTCTCAACATCAAATTGTAAGTTGACGGTTTCTATTTCAATTCAATCTCGTCGTGACACGTTGCTGAAAACAAATAACGAATAAAAAATGAAATTTGACGCCCAGCCAGCATCTGAGCATATCTAAACTGGGGACCAGAGAAAGGAGCGAAGTCTTGTTAGAATCGCTGGAAACTCAAGCTTTGTTTAGATACCATAAAATTTTTATTACTCTATCAACGAGTTCTACTTCGTAACCGTAATACTTTTCACCTGCTTCTCCACATCGACTCTTTTCCCTCTTCATTTTCTCGAATACCTTCTTCTACAACTTTTGTTCTCCTCATTCTATTATTTTATAAATTTATGAACTTTGATGTTGTTTAGATTTCTGCCTTTTCTCTTGCATTTTATATGAAACATTTAAATATTGTTCCGATGTTGTTGCTGTTTTTGTAGTCCTTGTGTTCAATTTTGTGTTCTTTTCGCAATTTCTTTCAATTTGGAAGAGATTTTGACTGAATTTGGATACGTTACACGACGACGACGACGAACAGTGGACAAGAAAATGTTCGTCCTTTCTCCTTTAACTATTGTCAGGACTTTATTCAGACGTGTGTTGTTGATTTGTGTTTGTGTGTGCGTCTTTGTATGTGTGGGAGTATTGGGGCTTGTCTGCATGCGATAGTATCTAAAAGTTTAAGCCACAATAAATTAGCTTTTTATCTTAAGAGTTCTGCAAGTGGTTATTTTTTTGCGGTACTCCGGAGGTCTGCAGTGATACAAGCGAAAGAGGAGGCGACGGAGAGAGATGGAAATTGAAAGGGAAAACCAACCAACCACTTCTTCGTATTTAAAAGGATAATGGAAAAAAACAGACAACAAGACAAGGAACCGTTGAACACAGCTTTCCGTTTTTCGCAGGTTCCGTCTTAGGCAGGTTTTACCTTATTACATTTTATTGTTATTATTATTACTTTTATATTTTATTATTATAGTATTCTCTATTATATATACCCATTATTAACAAATATAATTAATATGAGCCGTTTTTGCCTTTAATAATAATTCAATAATAATTCAATAATTTTATCTACATTAAATTTCCATTTGGATCGTATAAATAATAATGTTATCCTTTTTTTGCCTTTTCTTCAGGAAATTAAATGTAATCGAATTTAAAATATTAAGTGTTGTTGCGTACATAATTTCAAAGATAATAATCTTTGTTAAATATGTTTTCGTATGTTACGAATATCTATTTTAAGTGAATGTTTACAAAAAACACTCTGTAATATAATTTTTCGTGGAATAAATCTTAAATCTGTTAAATCTTAAAAAAAAAAAAAAACATTTGGATCGTATTTGAAAACGTGCCCTTTAATTCATAAGTTTGTTCAGGTTTTCTCTTTTTTACTTAATTTCCTCCTCATTCACGGTCCTTTTTTTCCGCCTGATTCTCGGTCTCTTGGTTGCCACCTCATTTTATTCGCGTTATTTTCTCTGATTCTTTGGAGTTGGTGCCCTCTGCATTTTGTCTGTTGATGTTGCTGTTGAATGTTGGCAACTATCCCAACTCTTGCAACGTTGACACTTCTGAAATTACTCTTCGCCGTGGCTGAAGTTGTTGTTGTTGTTGCAGTTGTGGTCTTTATAATGTTTCGGTGCTTTACGAAGGGTCGCGACGGGGCCGTGAGAATGAAGATGGAGCAAAGAGCTGGCAGGATGTGTTTGAATATCACCAACTGAAGGAAGGTCATTTTTGAGGTCGTGGTTCGAGGCGAAGATTAACGACTCGGCGTCGAGGGTTTTTCAAGTTTGTTTAACAGTTTGTCAACAACAACGTAAATTTACCGTTCATTGGTAGAAAGACAGATAAATTTATGAATTAAAAATAAAGATTTGGTCCTTGTAATTCGTCTCCTTGCAGACCTACTTGGACCAATCGTAACTCTCTCTGTATACTGATACATTTTACACGAAACCTCATTACAGTAATTATCACCCCGAAAAAGTAAGTATCGGCGAAGTTGAAATGAATTGAGTTAATAAAGGAAGGGAGTAGGGGAGGTCCATGCAATCAGTGTAACCAAAAAAAAAACAACAAAAAAAATATTACCAATGGATGAATACTGCAATCATATTTTAATTTTGTAGCGAACAATTTTTTCGTTTATTATTGTGTTTGCTTGCAGATTTGCTGTGTCCATAAAAGTGCTTTATCAACATATTTATTGTTGATGTACTCCAACATCATCCTTGCAACATTTTAGCTGCAATTTGAATGACTTTTTTCCATTTTGCAAGCGTCAGCAGAGTTGCCAAAGCATTGACATTGAATCGATGTCGTTAATGCTGTTTGAGGACAAATATAATCAAGAATGTCCATTTCAAAGGGGGAATACAACACAGAGCAAGTTGAAGAACACACAAAAAATAAACATGGTAAAAGGAAAGACCAGGAGAAACTAAAAAATTATGCCAAAGCCATCGTTTTAAAGGTTAACAAAACAGTCAAATCATAGAGATTATAATACCAAGAGATAGAGAATAATAGAATAATAGAAATCATTTCCCCTCTGTTGCCGCCTTGAAACAGATTTCAAGAATAAAACGGAGGAAATTTGGCGTGACGACTTCCGGCAGAAGAAATAATTACACGAGAGAGCGAATAAGACCAACATGAAGAAGCGACTGGGATGGAGAAAGGTAAAAGGCTGATGATCATTGACTGTGATCCCAACGACTTCGCAATAAGTACAAATATTGGACTGAAATTAATTAAATTCAGTGTAACTGCCGAGCAGCGCATTTGAAGCTTTATCGGTTATTAAAGTTATTGAGGTAGAAAATTCGGTGTTGATCTGTCGTCAGTAGTCCTTAGAAGAAATAAAACGAATTCAACATCAGCACGAAGCGATATTTAAACAAATAATTGAATAATTGATTTTGAAGTAATAATTAATAAATGTTATATTAATTTTATATAAGTTTAAATACACGACAGTTGGAAAAGATATCTATGATATATCTATCTATTTATTTGACCTTTACAGATTTGCGTTGGCTTCAAACTCATCTCTAAATTATGTAACGTAAACAAATAGAATATCCATTAATGTTACCATCTCAAAAAAATTTTACTAAAACTTGTATTTGTACTAAAAAGACTCAATAAATTTTTAAACGTTCAAGGTAAAAGTATAGCACTACCATTTAGTCGACTTTTTCTGATTAAATAATAATTATAATAATAATAAAAATAATAATAATAATAATAAAAATAATAAACTTTAAATGGCCATGATTTTTAATTGTCTCATTAAATCGTGAAGAAACTCACGACGTCTTCATTGATAATGCAACAATCATTAAAAGAAATCGATATTTTAAAGCAAGATCAAAACTTTTCCATTCTGTTTTTGGAGAATTTCGAAAATAATTGAGTTATCTTTTCCTCGAACATATTCCATGAAATCATTAAAATTAACTCTTAGGAAAACGCGGAAAACTGTTATTTGCGTATGTTAATCTTTATACAGACGGAATATTCAAAAGTGAGTTTTTGCTGTAAATATGTGAATCATGCAACGAGTATAATCGAACGCAGTTTCGAATTATTCGCTAGCACACGAATACTGACGATGCTGAATGCTGGATGCTTCGGCCAGCGGTTAACGTATACCGCACATCGGTCACTGAATACTGAACCCAGCGTTAGTCGCTTGGACACGTTGTCTGCTGCCTGTTTATTTACTTCAGTTTCTTTCGTTGGCCAAACTTTAAATAATTCAACGCCTCGGCTCAGACGTAGGAGTTGTTAACGATTTAAATGGATATCCGTGCAGCACACTTCCATAAACATTACACGGGTCAAAGGGTCGCACAACAACAACAACAGCAACAAAAACAGGAAACGTTCTGGACCCGTCGACACCTGATGATGGTCATTCTATGGCCATGAGAAATGAAACCACGGCATTAATAGAATTCTGATCCGATTCATTTAGTATCCTCGCAGTATTTAAGCACAAAGTCATCAGAAAACAGAGAGTTGAAGGGAGAAGGAGCCACATCTCCTGCTAAACGAAGGATAACTGAGAGTTCATCAGGCACATTCAGCAGTAAAAGTGTAAACGGCCATAAAAGCATTCAGGTAAAATGGAACAAAGTTGAAGTTCGTAATCAATAGCAACAAAATCTGCGAATTAATTGGCTAAAATACATTTCCATTAAAAATAATTGTTCTGTTTGCCATTTCTGAGAACTTCTTTCCATGGTGAAACTCCATTGAAGTAGATATTAAAAAGATTTCAATGGTGAAGACTCAAGTAATGCTACTTCTTTATTTTCCTCCCTTTTTGACCATAAAGAAAGCACCGCGCTAATGAAGCATGTCGATTTAGAACTGAGAATAACTGAGCAATTTCCACAATATCTTAATGAATTAGCGTTTATAATCGATAACTACTTGTGATTAAAGTTTCTCTGAAGTCATCGTCGACGAAGAAAAGAGATGTTGCGTTGCTTTACAAGTTCTCTGGAGATTTTCTGATGAACGAAACCACTCAATATTAATTTTCTGTCACTTGGGGACGGGTTGTTGTTGGAATATTATAATTTACACTCAATCAACTTAATTGTTCTAAAGTACTCTCACTTATTTACAAACGAATTTTCATTTGGAATAATTTAAAGAGTCTTCACTTAGAAAGAGAGGAGAAGGTAGAAAAAGCAGATTGCCACTTGCATATATACTTGGGACAGTCAAATACCAGCCATTATTACAAATCTAATGATCAGAAAGTTCCTACAACCCTGGCACTGATTTAAACGATAGCTTAGCGCGATTTTTCCCAATGAAATCATGGAAATTTCAAAACTCATCCCAGCAATCTTTTAAATACAAGCTGTAAAACGAGTAAAACACCAAAGTTTGACGCCTGAAGTCAGATTAGAATCGCCAGTTTAGCAGATCAGAATTGGTTCCGCATTCCTCATTCACGTGAATCACTGAGAGATCAACAAGATAATCAACAACTTCATATATTTAATTTTAGATGCTTGTGGACCAACTGTGTTACGTAAGTCTTTCCTTTCATCCATTGTGCACTGTATGACAGCATCTACAACTCATCACGATAACTCTTTAGTCGCTCAGGTGCTCGTAGATGAAAGTATCGACACGTTGCCGGAGCCGGGCGAATGCGGCATCCTCAAACCTGATCAGCTGTACAACTTGGAGAAGGTTGTTGAACCCGACGAGTTTCCCTGGATGGCGCGACTTCGCTATAACATCTGTCAGTATCAAGACGAGCCTTGATGAAGCTTCGTTCACTCATTTCCGATTTCAGCTAATGTCATCGACTACGGATGCCTCGCGGTGTTGATCAGCCGAAAGTACCTCGTAGCGCCCGCCCACTGCTTCCGTTGGAGTCAACCGGATGCGGTGCGCGGACAAGTGTAAAGTGGTCACAGGAATTGATAAATTCATCTCACATCCCAAGTATGTCGAAAATAACATCCACGACGACATCGGCTTGGTCCGGCTGAAGAAGCCGCTGCGATGCACGTACTTCATGCGGCCTATTTGTTTGCCCAGCGCCAATCTGAGTGAGGAGGGCTTCGTAGCGCAGCACCTCACGCCGACCGGCCTCGTGCGGTACGCTAGCGACAGCAACAAGCGATTTCTGCTGGTGGTCGGTCTGAACCACTGTCGGCGTCTGTGCAACCGACATGAATTGCCCGATTCGCTCTTGTGTGCCAACACGTGCGACAACGGGTCGCGTTTCATATCCGGATCGGCGCTGATGGGCGTGAATGCGACCCGCACCAGAGCTGATCACTATTATTTTATCGGCTTGTTAACCTCCGGACGAACGGATTGTGTTGACTATTGGCCCGATATCTTTCAACGAATCGATGGCTACGTTGAATGGTTCAAAAAGCAAATTCGTTAAAAGTTTCAGTTTTCATTAGAAAATCGTACAACTTTCTACTAAACTTTTTAAGAAATAATAAATATGGAGTTTGTTGGGAATATATAGGACTACGACGTATCCATGGATCTGTTTTAAAGTCTGTCCTAGGAAAGGCTGTAACGAAGTTACCCGGTTCTTCCGGAGTTACGCACGGATTAGCTCGCCGTACGTCCAAGGTTCGTCACAGAAAATTTATACACTGTGTGGACTTCTGTTAAAATACAATTCCTTTATTGTCTTCTGATCCAATGATATAATTTCCTTCTTAATGGTATGACTACTAACGATGCTGAGGAGGAGGAGGAGGAGGATCCGCACGCGCTCTGAGTTCCGTATCGTTGGCTTGGTGTGGTTGGCACGTTCGTCTCTGAGTCTAGCGTCGTGTTATGTCCGTCCAACGTGAATATATTGTTGAGCGGATGGGAGGGCCACGCATCCGACTACTGTAATGGGACACGTGGGAGCCGCGCGTGTCACCAATACAGTCAACGATATATTGTACTGACGCGGAGTAAATTTAAACTGTGCTTGATCGTGCGAGTAAATCTAACGGAAATATATTGTTGAGCGGATGGGAGAGCCGCGCATCCGACTACTGTAATGGGACAAGGGAACGCCGCGCGTGTCACCAGTACAGTCAACGATATATTGTAATGACGCGGAGTAAATTTAAACTGTACTTAATCGTGCGAGTAAATCTAACGTGAATATATTGTTGAGCGGATGGGGGAGCCGCGCATCCGACTACTGTAATGGGACACGTGGGAGCCGCGCGTGTCACCAGTACAGTCAACGATATATTGTATTGACGCGAAGTAAATTTAACTGTACTTAACCCTGCGAGTAAATCTAACGTGAATATATTGTTGAGCGGATGGGGGAGCCGCGCATCCGACTACTGTAATGGGACACGTGGGAGCCGCGCGTGTCACCAGTACAGTCAACGATATATTGTTATAACGCGGCGTAAATTTACGCTGTTTTTTAGTCTTGCGAGTAAATCACCGATTGGGTTATGATCGATATGATCGCGAGTTTAATCTCTACACTGTATATTAAATGTCTGCCTTGCACTCTATATATTCTGTTTACCTTGTCTGATGTCCGTCTAATCAGGAGCTCGCCAAATGAAACGTTGTGTTCTGTCCGCCGGTCGACCACCAAGAGAAAGATCGCAATCCGTCTTATTGTCTAGTCTCCGCTTATGTTCCATTTCCCGTGTGTTGCTGTTCTCCGTTTCTCTTGTTTCTTGTTCTATGTCGTTCGTGTTCATGTGATGCTTTCGATAGTGGTTTTTCAACTATTGGCTCCGACCTCCTCAGTTGATTAGTTAACTTACTCTTATACGCTACTCTTATACACATTCTAGTCTTATGAATATTCCATACAATGTGTTTCAATACAGGGTCACTGAAAACTTAACCTATGCTTACACGAGAAAAATACTTCAAGTTTAATATTATAATTCCTTTAACATTTAATTCATTCTTTTGTAATAACCAAAAATAATAATAATAGCAAGATAATTTAAATTTAGTTCATTCTTTTGTAATAACCAATAAAATAATAATAGAGGAGAATAACAATAGCAAGATAATTTGTGTTGTGCAATTCGCCCTCGACATTGCGCCATCACAGTCTCCTCCTACTTCGGGGACGGAAGGATGCTCCACTTCGCGGTCCCGTTTTTCTCAACCTGGATCCGGTATCTCCTGTCGTTAATCTCACGTATGACTCTGTGGCGGCGCCCCGGACCATGATGAGCGTGTAACGCAGCAATCTCCTGCTCTATCGCGCGAGCCAATTCGGTGTCAGCTGCGGCTTCCTCACCGCCAGCGGCGGTTTCGTAGAAATCCTGTCTAATGGTCGCCTGCTCCGTTTCCAGGGCCCCTCCCAGAAAATCCTCTAACCATTGGCCGATGTCTTCCTCCGATTCCGCTTCGTCTGTGCGTGCTGGTTCAGGGGGTGTGGGCGGCTTCGATTCAGTTGCCATCACGCCAATGCGTTCTACGCGACTCGTGTGTACTTCAGGTGTGGAAGGGCGGCCGATGGTTGCCAGTCCGGATCGATCCGCTATTTCGGCCGTGTGGTTGGAGTACTGCGTCAACGGCCTTGGTATTATTTGCGGCCAACCGTCAGTTGCCAGCGTCTCGTCCGTCCAGACTGCGGGGTCCAGCACCGTTTTCACTAGCCGGAGTGTTACCACTTGTTGTGTGAACCCTGCTCCAGTCACCAACTCCGCCTCCGCACTTGTGTTATAAAACACGCGCTGCTCACCTTCGCTAAGATCGTCGCCTTCCTCGGTGATGTCGTCTTCTTCGTCCGCCTCTTCTTCGTGTGCCTCGCCTTCTCGATTATTTGGCATGCCTGGCGGCTCAACATTGCTGCTTGTACTGGGGCCATCGGGGCCCTCCGCATCGTCTCGGTGGTCTCGCCTCGTCCAAAGCTCTGGGCTTGGGTCTGGAGCGTTAGGATCCTCGCTTGATTCCACCGAACTAATTTCGATGAGTCCATCGTCGCTCAACTCATCGGAAATTGTGGGGTCTGGCTCGACTATTATGCGCCGCAACCGTACTCGTGGCCAGCGCTCACCTGGGTTCTCTACTACTTCCTCCCACTGTTCACTCAACCGACGCGTTCTGGGTTGTTCCTGCCTGGCTCTGTCCATATTTTCACGGAACCGTCTCGCACTCTCGTTAAACGCTTGGTCGTTCTGCATCGTATTCTATTTGCTGTTCACTGTCGACTGACCTCACTGAAATGTCACCACGCACTTCAGCGTGTTTCGCAGTTTGCTTCTTTTGTGATTGCATGTGTACCCCTTCTTCTCTTCGTGATCTCAAATTTACATTTACTTCGTTGTGCACCAAATTTCTCATCTTCGAATATCGTTAATATTTTCTCTGCCTTGGCATCGTTGATGTTGTCATTCCCGTTTGACATGTACCGTTACTGCGACTCCGTGTGCTTCGTGATTGTTACTATTAACCGGTGTGTGTTTGTTTTCTTTTACGCATGTTGATTTTAGGCTGGGTTGTTTTTTTTTCTTCTGTTCTTTCGCGTTTGTTGTTCTTATTATTTTACTATTCTTGCTGTGTTTGCGACTGCAAGCTGTTAGTTCTTAGTTGTTTTGCTCGTAGGATGATTATTTGCGTGTCTGTTATTTCTCTGCTTTCTGATGTTTGATCTGTGTGCATGCTGTTATTATGATCGTTGAGTTTCGATGCTCGCACGCTGCTGTTCATGGAACGATTCGTGTGACTGTTGTGGTTGTAGTTTTGTTGATTTTGCGGCTGTTGTTCGACTGTTGTGTTTTGATGCTCGCGCGCTGTTGTCCATGGAACGATTCATGTGACTGTTGTGGTTGCCGTTTGTTGATCTTGCTGCTGTTGCTTGACTGTTGTGTTTCGCTGCTAAGACGGGGTCGTTAGTGGAGTGATTCGTTTGATTATCGCTGTTGCGATTCGTTGCTTTTGCGGCTGTTGCTCGTCTGTTCCTATGTTGCACGCTGCGGTTACGCGCATTCCTTGAAATTACTTGGCAAGCTACTCGGCCGTTTGGCGAGAATCTAGTGGGGCTGTTTGCTGTGTGGTCTCGGTCGCTATCGCTGGGGTGATACGTCTTTAGCTCTGCAATATGCGCTGTGCGTGGATGTTTGTCACCCGATCGGCGGATTTTTACTATCACTGGCGAGACAAATTCAACCACTTCAAATGGCCCATCATACCGCGGCGCCAGTTTTGCTGCAAACTTATCCACGGCTTTGGACAGCGGGTGCTGCTTAAGCAAGACCTGTTGGCCTAGTTGTGGCGCCCATTTCCGCCTTCGCAAGTTGTAGTGTTTGGCCTGTATGTGAGCGACTTTGCGCATATTCGCTCTTGCTACTGAAAAGGCCTTTTGAATGCGCTCTGCATGTTCCGCTGGTGTGCTTGTCGCATGTCCAGTGCCCGCGATTCCACGATCAAATAGTGCGTTCGGCAAACGTGGTTCTCTCCCTTGAACCAAGAATGCGGGGCTATACCCTGTCGACTCTGATCGGCTACTGTTGAATGCTAAGCTAAGCTCGGGTAGCAGGTCGTCCCATTTCGTTTGTTTGGACCCAGCGTATTGCGATAGCATCGTTTTGATTGTTCGGTTCGTCCGCTCCGTCGGGTTCTCTTGCGGTGTGTAGGGTGCTGTGTAGCGATGTTGCATTCGAAGCTCCTGTGCGAACCGCTGAAATGCTTTACTAGTGAACTGCACACCGTTGTCCGATATGAAGAACTTCGGTACGCCGAACCGGGCGAGGATGCGTTCCCGAAACGCCCTGATGAGTACCTCCTGTGTTGCTGCACGACACGGGACCAATTCAACCCACTTGGAGAACTTGTCGGTGAAAACTAACAGTGCCGTGTTCCCGTGGGTCGATCTGGGTAGCGGACCTATGAAGTCGGCTGTCACGGTGCTCCAAGGTTCCTCGGCATGGTGAGTCAACATCTCACCGGCGGGTTTCTGTTGCGATGACTTGTAACACTGGCAAATCTTACATTGGCGGACGTACTTGCTGATTTGGCGATACATCCCTGGCCAATAATATCTCTGTGTAAGACGCGCGGCCGTCTTACGTAGTCCTAGATGTCCAGCCGTTGGTGCGTCATGGTTTTCTTGGATAACCTCCGTACGCATACGTTCTGGCACACACAGTTTCCACTGGCTCTGATCTTGGTCGGTACAATGCCGATATAGGTTGCCATTCTCGATTCGATAGTCAGGGAACTCTTCTGGTTGCTCCTGAACTTCCTTGATTTTGCGCTCCCACCATGTGCTTCGGGAATTGATTTTAGTCCGAGCGCACACTTCTCCAGCGGGTTGTCGCGACAGTGCGTCTGCCACTACGTTCTGCTTACCTCTCCGGTATTGGATATCGTAGCTGTGTTGTTGTAACTCTAACGCCCATCTGGCAATCCTACCCGAAGGGCTTTCTATGGAGTTTAGCCATTTTAGAGCTAAGTGGTCCGTGATAATGGTGAACTGGTAGCCCTCGAGATATTGCCTCATCTTACGTACGGCCCAAACTACCGCGAGACACTCCTTCTCCGTGGTAGTGTAATTTTTCTCGGCGCCGTTTAAATGACGGCTTGCGTAGGCTATTACTCGCTCGTGACCTTCCAGGACTTGGGTTAATACGGCACCCAAACCTAGATCGCTAGCATCGGTCTGTAGCGTAAATCGTTGCTCAAAATCGGGGCAAGCCAGGACTGGGGCTTCCGTGAGCCGTCGTTTCAAGTCCTCAAATGCGCTTTGTTGCTCCTGCTTCCATCGGAAATGCTTGCCTTTCTTCAGCAGTGCGGTCAAGGGGTTAGTCACCTTGGCAAAATCTGGAACGAATCTGCGATACCAGGACGCTATTCCCAGAAATCTTCGCAGTCCACGAACGTCGTGTGGTGGCTGCAGCTCCCTGATAGCAGCAATCGTGTCGGGGTCGGTGTGAATCCCTTCCTCGCTAATAACGTGTCCCAAGTATTTTACTCGGCTCCTGAAGAACTCGCATTTGTCCACATTCACCCGCAGCTTGGCATCTCTTAATCTCCTGAAGACCTCTTTCAAGTTACTCATGTGTGCCTCTAACGTCTCTCCCGTTACTAAAATATCATCCAGATAGGCAAACGCAACGGGTTCCATATCTGGACCGATAACTGTGTCCAGTGCTCGTTGGAACGTGGCAGGCGCCGAGTGAAGGCCAAATGGCATCACCTTCCACTGGTATAGCCCGCGTCCAGGCACGGTGAACGCTGTGTACAGCTTGCTCGACTCCTCCATCGGTATCTGCCAATAGCCATTCCGGAGATCCAGGCAACTTATATACTTGGCATCTCGGAGTCTATCCAGGATGTGATGGATTCTCGGCAATGGATATGCGTCGGGTACAGAGCGTGCGTTGAGTTGCCGATAGTCAACGCAAAGGCGCCATTTCCCAGATTTCTTTTTCACCAGCACTATAGGAGCGCTGTGCGGACTGAAAGAAGGCTCGATACACTCCTGTTTCAGTAGCTCGTCGACTTGTTCGTTGATTATCTTCTGCATTGCGGGGTTGCGAGGAAAATACCGCTGCTTTATCGGCTTCTCATCCCGCATAGTTATCTTGTGGCACGCAATGGTCGTTGTTCCTCGGGCCTCGTCGAGTCCTTTTAACTCTTGTTCTAGGAAACGCTGTATGCGTTCTTCGTCTGTAATCGCTACTGTGGTGCGGGTACACTTGACTGGGTTATGTTGGCTGGGTGTCGCACTGATCTCGGTGGAATACTCCCCACACGTAATGGTCGTTCCCATATTAGCCAGGAAGTCAAATCCTAGGATTACTTCGTCGACCACTTCTGGTAACACAAGGAACGAAATGGGGCAGCTTTTCTTGCCCATTTGCACCTCCATTATGAGGCCTTCGCTTATCACTTGGGGATTACCATTCGCCAAACAGATTTTCGTCTTTTGCTTGATTCTCTGCGCGCTACAAAAAGTTTGTGCCATTTGGGCGCTAATGAAGCTTCTAGTAGCTCCTGTGTCTAGGGTTGCTTCAATTTCCTTGCCATTCACCCTCACTGTGACTACGACCCGTTGGTCCTCCGTTCGCAGCCCATCGTGTGCTATCGAGTTCTTGCGGCCGTTTACACATCCACTCGACCCGGATGTGGCCGTCTGCCGTTTCTCGGCTGCTTGCGACAACATTCTCGTGTCCTGACGCCTTTGAGTCCACACTCCCAGCAAAATATTAGTGCCTCCATTCGACACTCCCGTGCGATGTGACCTCCTTGTCCACATCGTCTGCACGCCCCGTGGGGATTTCTTACGTGTGTGTTGTCATCGACAACTTGACGATGAAGTTCGTGGCTTCGTCCGTTTCCGCGAGCCGAAACTTCCTCTGTGCGCTGCGGTCTATGCGGAGCATGGCTCTGTTTGTCCATCCTCAGATTCTCCCAATCACCGGCGAGGTTCACCAGTTCCTCTAGTCGGTTGAATTCGCTTCGTTTGACGTACAACCGTAGCTCATGGTAGCTGTTACGGTATATACGGTCCAATTGTTCACCCTCGCTTAGATTCGCGTGTCGCATCAAACCTTGTAACGACACAACGTACTCTTTGAAGGACTCTCGTGGTCCCTGTTGCCGCTGCCGTATGTCGTCGTCTAATCTCTCGAAGAAACGGGGCGGTAGAAAAAACTGCAGAAAATCCCGTTTAAATAGGTTCCATGTTGCCCACCTTTTGTTGTTACACCGAAACCACTGTGCCGCTCGTCGTTGTAGCATTTCTGGCATTGCTTTAGGAATGCAGTCGACGTCTACATTATATACCTCGGCCAACTCTTCAACTCTCTCCACGAATATCAGTGGGTCCTGCGTGCCATCGTAGTTGACGCCCCACTTCTTTATGCGGTCTAATGTGGCGATATAACTGCCGTTAATGCCAAGCGGTGTTCCGGCTGTGGGTTGCCAGTAAAAGTAACCCCCTTGCGTAGGATCTGGTCGTGGTTCTACGGGGGTTTTCTGGGGTGCTGATATTGACGCCGCTGATTCGGACGTTCTCTGGGCGTCTGACGTTGACGCCGCTGTTTCGAGCGTTCTCTGACCGTCTGACGCTGACCCGAGTAGTGGGGTATTAACCTGGGGATTTACGTACGGTCGTTGGAGTTTCTCCATTTCGCTGAGTCGTGACAGATCTTCTTCCGATCGTGATTCTTCCGATGCGAAAGCGGCAAATCGCTTTCGGAGCTCTTCAACAGTGCCCTCACTGTTTAAACCGAATTCTGTCATGCATTCTACTAATACGCTTTTCCGTAACGTATAGATCCATGAAACTCCCACCATCTTCTCTTGGGAATACTCTCGTTGTGCAATAAAGTTGTTAACAATGTGATTGTATTTAACAGGGTCCCTGCTCGGGCGCCACTGTAACGAAGTTACCCGGTTCTTCCGGAGTTACGCACGGATTAGCTCGCCGTACGTCCAAGGTTCGTCACAGAAAATTTATACACTGTGTGGACTTCTGTTAAAATACAATTCCTTTATTGTCTTCTGATCCAATGATATAATTTCCTTCTTAATGGTATGACTACTAACGATGCTGAGGAGGAAGAGGAGGAGGATCCGCACGCGCTCTGAGTTCCGTATCGTTGGCTTGGTGTGGTTGGCACGTTCGTCTCTGAGTCTAGCGTCGTGTTATGTCCGTCCAACGTGAATATATTGTTGAGCGGATGGGAGGGCCACGCATCCGACTACTGTAATGGGACACGTGGGAGCCGCGCGTGTCACCAGTACAGTCAACGATATATTGTACTGACGCGGAGTAAATTTAAACTGTGCTTGATCGTGCGAGTAAATCTAACGGAAATATATTGTTGAGCGGATGGGAGAGCCGCGCATCCGACTACTGTAATGGGACAAGGGAACGCCGCGCGTGTCACCAGTACAGTCAACGATATATTGTAATGACGCGGAGTAAATTTAAACTGTACTTAATCGTGCGAGTAAATCTAACGTGAATATATTGTTGAGCGGATGGGGGAGCCGCGCATCCGACTACTGTAATGGGACACGTGGGAGCCGCGCGTGTCACCAGTACAGTCAACGATATATTGTATTGACGCGAAGTAAATTTAACTGTACTTAACCCTGCGAGTAAATCTAACGTGAATATATTGTTGAGCGGATGGGGGAGCCGCGCATCCGACTACTGTAATGGGACACGTGGGAGCCGCGCGTGTCACCAGTACAGTCAACGATATATTGTTATAACGCGGCGTAAATTTACGCTGTTTTTTAGTCTTGCGAGTAAATCACCGATTGGGTTATGATCGATATGATCGCGAGTTTAATCTCTACACTGTATATTAAATGTCTGCCTTGCACTCTATATATTCTGTTTACCTTGTCTGATGTCCGTCTAATCAGGAGCTCGCCAAATGAAACGTTGTGTTCTGTCCGCCGGTCGACCACCAAGAGAAAGATCGCAATCCGTCTTATTGTCTAGTCTCCGCTTATGTTCCATTTCCCGTGTGTTGCTGTTCTCCGTTTCTCTTGTTTCTTGTTCTATGTCGTTCGTGTTCATGTGATGCTTTCGATAGTGGTTTTTCAACTATTGGCTCCGCCCTCCTCAGTTGATTAGTTAACTTACTCTTATACGCTACTCTTATACACATTCTAGTCTTATGAATATTCCATACAATGTGTTTCAATACAGGGTCACTGAAAACTTAACCTATGCTTACACGAGAAAAATACTTCAAGTTTAATATTATAATTCCTTTAACATTTAATTCATTCTTTTGTAATAACCAAAAATAATAATAATAGCAAGATAATTTAAATTTAGTTCATTCTTTTGTAATAACCAATAAAATAATAATAGAGGAGAATAACAATAGCAAGATAATTTGTGTTGTGCAATTCGCCCTCGACATTGCGCCATCACAAGGCATCAATCATTCCCACCAGAAAATAAATAAAATAATCCAAAATAGAAGCCAGAGGTGGACCTTTAGAATTTTTTTTTCATTTGTGGATATTATTCAAGCTTAGGTCAGAACGATGATCGTTTTAAAAACCCAGATATTGCACCTTGTGGGTGCAATAAATCGTTCATTTAAAGCCAGCGTCGACTTTAAATAACAGCGACGATATTCCTTTAAATTGAATCATTTCAAATATGTGTAGTTATACCCTTAAGGTTGAGGGTATATTCACTTTCTACCGGAGTGTGTAACGCTTGATCAGCATCACCACCAAAATTTAAATAACGATGTCTGTCCGGCTGTCTGTCTGTCTGTCTGTCTGTATGTCTGCTTGTCTGTCTGTCTGTCTGTGTGTCTGTCTGCCTGTCTGTCTGTCTGCCTGTCTGTCTGTCTGTCTGTCTGTCCGTTGAAACATAGAGAAAGAATATTATTCTTTCTCTATGGTTGAAATCACGATCACAGGAGAACGGATTAAGATTTCAAAATGAAATTTGGCAAAAATATTCGTTGCTATGTTGGGGTGTTTCGTATTGAAAATTGGCAAAATCTCCCAAGGACCACGCCTACTTTTTATATCGAGAGTACAGGTACCTCTGTTTTACCTATTAAAAAAGGCCATATCAGCATCACTTTTTGAGAGAAGACAAGAAAATTTTATATGTAGGTTTAGACTAATGCTTCCAGTTAATATGACAAATATGGGCGTGATCCGCCCACTTTTAGTTGACAAAGGTCATGTAGGGTTTTACATGGATTGTATTGAAAAGTATATAAGCTTCCTGAATAATGGTGTACATAATATTGTAGTTTGTGAACCAATAATATTCTGTTGGGAAAAAAATGGGCGGGCCACGGCTCCTTTTTACCCATCCACCCAGTATTGCAATATATTTTTATACCCTACACCTAAATTTTGAGAGTAAACGCACTTAGTACCGGTGTTTGTAACGCACAGAAATAGTTAAGCAGCTATAATTATAGTTTATCTTCCGAATTTGGGCGTGATGAGTATATTATATCGCACCACTTCTAAATATATATATACGAGTATATATGCAGCTTTAGGGGTAGGGTATTTCGGCTACAGCCCGGCTGTAGACAACACCTTTACTAGTTTTTATTTATTATACAGACACCAATAACTGGAAAGTCAAATTCAAATAACAACTTTACGGCTGAACCACATAAGAGCAGCGACAGCAGCAGCAATACTCTCATTTTCGCTGTTAGCCTACGGAGAGAGCAGCAGCAACAGCGACAAAGCCTGTATTTGTTTTTGTTGTTTTTGTTTCATTTCTATGGGATATTTAAGATACCGATTCAAAACCAAGGCAACACTGTCTGGGAAAAAAGAGCGTAAGCTTTGCTTTCGTACAAAATTATATTTTATTCCCCCTACTTGACAGCAAAATCTTCCAAATGATTTGCCTCTATTTAATTTTGCTGTTGCTGGCGCAGCTCTTATGTTGTTCAGATCCTAATAGTAAATTTCTTACCTGCTTTCAGTTTTAGCTACGATTTCTTTTTTACTAAACAGATTCCTCTGACTGGTTGATATTATTTCTAGATCTCCGATGGAAAAATGGAGCGAGACCTTTCACTCCGTTCACTTATTACTAATTCTGTGTATTCCCTTAACTTTCATTGTACAGGATTTCTAATCTCGACTTCAGTTAATTCTTAACTATTTTTAAGAATCAGTTTTGTTCCTTAGCTAAGCAGTTACTTATTTTGCTACTACTTAATGGGTTAGTTGCCTTAATTTAATAGTTTTATCCTTATCATTTGCTCGCCAGAATTTACGCTTTATGAGGAAACACTTCTTGAAACATTTAGCTTTACATTAAGAAAACGGTTTATTGAAGAATTTTATGTTTTAATTTCTCTTGATTCAGCTCCATTTTTAAGGTCAACAGGGATCAACACGGAAAAATCTCTTTATACTCTGTAATAAGAAGAAAAAAGTGAAACAATATTAAAGATATTTTTTTAAAAAGACTAAAAATTCGTATTTTAAATATTCTTGGAAAATTTTTGCAAATTTAATAAAAAGTTTTTTATTATTATTATGAGAAAAAGTTTATCTGAGCTTTCTGTAGAGATTGATTTTTGATCAGAATATATGATGGTGTATATCCTCTTTTATTTATATTTGTTCCAAAGAAATCAAAACAAAAAGAAACTCATGTTCATAATTTTATCGCAATTTATTGATTGAAAAGTAACTTTCACAATACTATAAACGATATTTTAACAAAAACACGAAACAATAACAACAACACTTTTAAAACTTTTCTTGACTTTTCTGAAAGTTTTTAATTACTTCTTTGTATTTCCTTTTACTTTATTTTCTCTCCTTTTTTGCTATTTTTATTATGATTATTTTTTATGGTTTTCAACGTTTTTTCCATTTTCCTTTTCAACTTGTGCACAACATCCTCTCAATCATTGCGATTCCAGCAGACATTTCCGAGCACTTTCTTAGAATTCGAGGTGTTGTGGGTTGAATAATGGAAGGAAGAGAAGCGAAAGGAAAAGGAAGGAAAAGAAAGACCTTGGTTAAACTTTCTTATTGCAGTTGTTTTGTTATCGAACTGTTTTATTGCTGCTGCAAGGATTCGAAAAGTGCGAACAGCAAACATATTTTTTCTTAGTGCTGTTAATGGTTTTTCCTACTCCTTTTTTTGCTTCTCTTCTTGTGTAAAGGAAGTAAAAAGTTTTCATTTAAGTAAAGTTTTCCGTTTTCTGTTTTCTGTTTTTTGTTTTCCATTTTTTATTTTTTTCGAAATAATGAAGAAATCAATTAAAGGTCGTTGTGCAAATGAGTCGCTGCAGATAGATGAAACTTGAAAAGATGTTTCGACAATAGAAGGAATACTTAAGGACATCCAATCGCTACCAATACAACTCAAGAGCAGTTCAAGGCTAATTGAACACAATAATAGAACAAAAATATTAAAAAGTAAACTTTACCATTGACCGGTCTTTTGATTAATACATATTTATTGAATGTAATAATAATGAATCTATATTTGAATGAAAAACATGGATTCTTTTTTGTTTTTTCGTTAATATTCCTCGTTTTTAGTTATAGTTTTCATTATAATTTTAGATGTAGTAATAGTTTGTTCTTATGTAGTTATAGTTTTTGATTTTCGTTTAATATGCGAATTTCGCTTTTTACCCTTCTTTTATTTAGAATGGGGAAAGTTTTGCTTTAGGTTCAGATTCAATTTATTCCAATTTTCTTTCACTAATTGATACATCCATTCTTGTTTAATCAAAACCGGAAAATAGTAAACGAACCCAGCGAAGGAATTAAAAGATTGGAAAAAAAGTGACCGGAGCTAAAAAAGATCCGTTAAAGACTCACTAAGACCCATTCCTAGAATCGGCTGTTCAAAGAACGTTATTGCAAGGTATTTTCAGGTAGGCCATGACCAAAGATTATCCATAATTCTGTATCCGTTTTTCTGTTCTCTTTGTCTTTAATTTTTCCACCTTCGACACTCAGCAATCAACAATCGCGATTAATTTTTATTTTTTAAATATTTAATTAATATACATACTATTCAATGGTTGTATTATTAATAATTACGTATTTATAACTTGAAGTTGTTATTTTTATTGTTCAAGAACTCGATTTGACTTTACAAAGACTACTACTCCACATACTATATACTCTATAAACTCCATGTATTTCGACATACTTGCTTCCAAAACATGCTCGATGAAGGTCATGACCCTGCAACCTCTTACCACCCCTTTTACCACGCCTGTGATGCTTATATTAAATTTTTATTGATTGAGCCTATTTAAAGACGATTTATGTCCTAGAATAAATTTTATTCGACTGTAAATATAAGGAAAGTGGCCACATTTGTCTTTTCGATCGATGTCTGCAACCTCTACCAGCTCCCGCCATCCATCTTCTACTTAACATTAACTTGAATTGAACTCGACCTCAGATTTGCTCCATAGTGCTATAAATTTCGTCTTCCTCGTACACTCACCTATTTCTAGATCATTCAGTCACCGACCACCACTCAAAGTACTTCCATTCTCGCACTTCGAATTTTTCCGCCGCGGTAGTGAACCGGACGATGGCCGCCGAAGAGGATGTGTTTGAAGGCCTGTCGAAAGTCGAAGCTGAATATCGTGTAGATGAGCGGATTCAGGGTGGAGTGGAAGTGGCCCAACCAGAGGAAGAACGAAACGATGGCGTCGTTGATTTCGCACTCGTCGCAGAGGGGCAACAGCAGCGCCATCACAAAGAAGGGCAGACAGCAGACGACGAAGGCGCCTGTGATGATGGCCAGCGTCTTGGCCGCTTTGTGTTTTTGCTTCGCCTCGAGCTTCTCCTCAGGCATTTCCATGAACTGAGCACTTTCAAAGGACGCATTGCTTCTTGTAGAGCCCTTTAATTTTATATCTCATAACTTGCGTATCTATGAACTGAGCCAATATTTACCTTCCAATGGATTAAATTTAATGACAATTTTATGGAAATTTGTAAAGCTTTTATTATTGATTTTGTCCCAGAAATGTTTCTGCTATTAAAAAATATAAAAGCCAGGAACGAATCAAACATTAGCATTTACAGGTTATGCCAATATAACTGGCAACAGCATGAAGTGGAGACGAAGATTTCTTCAGCCATCAGTTAGAACATTTGTGACCATTTCCACTGCTTTGATTTCTTTTGCCACTATTTCCTATTACGGCAACTTGCTGAGTCCGAGTCCTTTCGTAGTTGGCAGCAATACTCGTATTTCTATAATTTATTATTCATTAATTAAATTTTATTTATATTATTTTCCAATGCTGCAATTGGTAAAAAATATGAAAGGAATTGCTGTGTTCTTTTCGTATCTTAGTTTTTTTGTACAGCCAAATTTCTGACCATGTCGAGTTGCCTTGAACGAAACCAAGTTCGCCGCCAGATTTTCCCTTCTCTTCCGAAAACTTTCCAATGCGTAGTCTGAGACGTTTACGTTTCTTCTGGAATTTTCTGCTAAATTTAGAGCTTATATGCAAAAATTTTGATAGGAATAGGTAAGAAAAATGAAATTACAAAGGGGAATATTAGAGATTTTAAACAAAAGTAAGGTGGCGGGTGTTTATCCCACCCAATGTTTAAAAACACAGAGTTTTGCTTTACGGTTGGGTTTAAATAGTCCGCAATTTGCTCACGAACAATTTTTTACCTTCCTTTTGTGTTTACTGACGACCACTGAAGAATTTTTTAACTCGAAGCGTTGAATGGTTTTGATTGCAGAGTGGTTTCACAATAAGATTGATGCTATTGGTAGTGGGAGAGAGATTTGCGATACGTAGCAGTCACCGAATGGCTGACTGCCAGAGCGAGTGACAGAGTGACATGCGAAAAGAATGCGTGTTTGACCGCAGAATGGATTTATTTCTTTATGTGTGCTTTTTATGCTTGGATTCCAATTGGAGAAATTGACAAAATCTTGCTCTGTTCGACTCGCTTTCGTCTTCTCTTGTCCTTCACCTAAGCTTTTTTTCATCAAATCAAATTTTAAATAAATATTTGTTTCTTTTCGTTACTTTTCTCGTTTCAGCCCGAATGGTCCTGAGTGCAAAGAGTGGTTCCTAATTCGAGATGACAAATTTGATAGTCAAACTTCAAGTAGCCTCAGACAACGCACACAATAACAGTTTCCAAGTTCCAGATTTTATCAGCTATCTTCTTTACTACGCTGAATCACTTTAGTGTAAGCTGTTTTCTATAGCTTGGTTGTAACGAAGCACCCATAACAAAGAATAGGAAAGGAAAGACATGGAATACATTCAAAGTTATAGTTTTTCAATTTCTATTTTTTGTTGTTTCTGTTGAAATGAATAAAACAAATCTTCGCATAAAAATAAAACTTTCATTATTCTTACGCAAATATTTGCTTTTACTGGATAAATATATATTAAAGTTTAAATTAAACTTTGTTTCATTGTGAATATCTTTCCGTTTCGTTCTCTTCCGTTCCACATCAGTGCATTTGACATACACCAATTTCTTGTATATTTTCTGCTGTATAAAATTTAAATTCTGATTCATGTTTTGAGTTCTCAAAATTCTTAACGTTGAAATTGTGGAAGGTTTTTTGGCCTCTTCTCTTACTTTTATATAAATAAGTCATGAATAATGCGAGTGATGAATATTAATTCATAAGCAAAGAATCTCAATTCATTGCTCCTTCAGCTCTTTTGTCTTTTGACTTTGATTGAGTGTCATTCTTATTATGCGTTTTATTAATAAATTCATTTTGCTTCAGTTTTATATTTCAATCCATGAAAGGCAGCGAAATAATAAAATATTAATAAAATGTCCAATAATAAATCAAAGAGAGGAAAGTAAAAAGAGAACATGAAATGATTTAACGATTGGGTAAAGGAGTGAGTTAATTAAATTAAAAAATTGTATGTTTTTCATACGCCGTGGTGCACGATTTAAAAACAAAACAGGGCGACGGTTAAAATGGCTGCTCTACAAACTCCTGGAATTGACTCGACTCAGGTCCCTTTTTTGCGTTTGTCTGTGCGGAGTTTGGCTAGTGGACAGGCGCTACGGCACGCTGAGGACCTCGTTGAGGAAGGGCGAATCGACTTCCAGGTACTTCGACTCGACTGACAAATTAAAAGAGATGTCCGTCCATGCCACGCCCACACATGGCACACGTGAGCGAGAAGCGGCGAACACTCTCACTTTTCACAAAGTGTTGCTGTTCTTCGGTATCAGCAATCAACACGGCGTTGATGCAGAACGTGACTGAGGGAAAGAGACATAAAATCGCGATCCAATTAGTTTATTTTGATAATTTTTCAGCAAGCAGCTTTAAAACGCAATGTTGTCTAATTGTAACATTTTTTAAAAATTGTCCTTTTGCCTTTATTTACTGTCCTTTGTTGTGTATGCTTTTTCTCCTTTCAAATCATCAAAAAGCTTAAAATGTAATGGACTCACGCAAATGTTTGGAAAGTAACTCCTTTCAATTGTGCTTTTTTGTTGTTGTTTTATGTTGGTGTTGCTAAACTGATGCTTCAACTTAATTGCTTTTCCTTGCTCTCCGTCTTCTTCAAGTTTATTTTTCGTCTGATTTCAAAAGTTGTTATTTTTCTTCTTGTTGGTTTTTTCATGTGTATATTTGAACCTTGTTTTTTTTTGTTGCTGTTTTCCTTTTATGCATTTGTTATGCCCTTTTTTTGTTGTTGTTGTTTTTTAGTACACACTCGCATATAAAAGTGCTCTTCAATTTCTTTCCGAGTATTTTGTCTGTTTATTTTTGTATTTGTTGTAATATTTTGCAACTGCCTTATCTTACTGTGTGTGTGTGTGCAAGTGTTAATAAATTAATTAGTGTGTATTTTAATCTACGAGCTAAAATCGTTCTTTATGTAATAATTTGTATTATTATTACAATATGAATTTATATTGAAAAGAGTTAAATAAAACCGTTACTTAAAAAAAAAAAACAAAAAACGTTTTGAAAGAAAATTCACCAACTTAAAGAAATTCCTTTAAAATAATATTTCTTTTATTATATTGTATATTTTTAAACGAACACTCTGCAGAGGAATCAAGATTTCACAGAATAAAAAATACACTGAAAAAATAAGCTAACAAAATCCAGCTTTTACTGGAGTAGAAGCGATGGGAAAAAATTAAAGCAGCTGGAAAATTAGAACGCTTCATAGCAACAAACTGAACGACAGGCAGTTGAAAACTGCCAGATTAGGAAAAAATCCTCATAGCGACAGAGAAGCACCGCCATGACTCCTTGTTCAGTCGAAAAGCATTCAGAAGCATCGCAGCGTAGCAACAATTTTAAGTGACGTCGCAACGGGATTACATTACACGCCGGCGTTGAGCTTCCGTTACGCTCCAGCAGCTTTGACAGGAAACTGAAGACAGCGGAAACGAATGCTTTTCCCTGGCACTTCTGGCTGCTTTCCTGAATTCGCAGGTGGTTACTTTTACAATTCAGGAAAAGCGCAAAAACATCCAAATACTGATTGCTACCAGCTTCAGATTCACTTGAAAAAGCATGAAAAACCACAGAATTCGTGGTTATAATATCTATTGGCGTTCCAATCTCCGCGACGAAGTGCATTGATTGAAAATTTCAGAGCGAGACGTATCATATTATTTATTCAGTTAAGTATTTAAGCATTCCTTAAGTTCAATTTTTAATGGTGTATTCGGTTTATTCCTTTGGAATTCGATGATTCATTCACTTTATAAGTATTCATTAAGTAATCGCCTTTCATTAAGTTCAAGTATTTCTTGAGTTTGATGTCCATTCCTTTAGTTTTTTCACCAATTCCTTTTTTTGATAAAAATGCTATCTCCATATAATTAATTTTAAAAGCAGTCATTGCCTTAATTTTCAAAGTGTTCTTTATGTCGATTTCTGAGCATTCATTAAATCCATTTTTTCATCATATATTCGGTTAATTCTATAAGAATTAGTTAGGTATTCATTCTATAATACTTCATTAGGCATTAATATAATTTATTAAGTATTTATTTATTTAATTCTTCCACTTTTTAAGTAATTTTATAAATGTTCGTTCCGCAATGATTTCGATCATTCTTATTGAAATCACTCAATTCACTTTCTGAGAACTCACTTAATTCATTCTGAACTCATTCCATATTTAATGAATGAATACTTTCTGCATTAATTCGGTTTTATTTATATTTTAATTATATTAATTTTAAAGTTGGATATTATTATGTTTATTTACTCAGTGTTTCAGAATGTTGTAATGAGCTGTTTAATGAAGTTTTAAATAATTTGAATCTAATTATCTTTGAGGGATGTGAAATTGAATAGCAGCAAGAATATCAGCAATAATAATTCAATCAAAGATCAATTAAGAAAGAAATTTCAACAAAGGTCCTAATGCGGTGCGTCATAAATGTGACATCCTTTAATCAGTAATTGGAATACAGCTTCTGATGAAGCTGATGATGATGAGTGTACCGAAAATGTAGGTTGGTCATGCAATGGGTATAAAAATAGACAATCTCCATTTAAATTCAATTTATTGCATTACTTGGTGAATTACACGAAAAGAAACTCGTGTTCATTAATTAATTATTAATGGTAATTGTAATTTTGTGTTCACTTTCATTAAATACACCTTCAATTCAATTAAAATTATCGCAATTTATCAGCGAGTCCTTTAAATTGCAAGTGCGATTTCATGCGTAAGACAACAGTAATAATAGTCAACATCAACACCTCATCATAACAATTAGAACGTTCGTCATCATCACCAACAACGGGGTCAACAACAGTCAAGCTTTTTCTAAGCAAACAAAAAATTCGCATAAATTTCCATTGCTATTTCCTTTCAGCATTTTATTCCGCTCATTAAGTTCAGGAGCAGAAACATTAACAACAGCAACGACACTTGACAATAATAGCAACACGAACGACGCCAACAACTCTTTTAATGAGGTTCTTTTAAAGAGTTATTTACCACTTCAAGAGTAATTTAAGTAATTGTCCAATAATAAAAATAACCATAACAGTAGGAAAAAAATAAAATTAATAATAGTACCAACAATTGTAACAAATTGCAACACGGTGAGTATTCAATTTAACGAAGTTAATAACGGCAACAGCAACGACAACCAGTCAAGAGCAATTTTTGTTGTTCGTTGGTAGCAATTAACGCAGAGCAGCAACAACAAGTATTGCAAAGAAAATCTGTCACTAAATTGTTAAAAATTAAAGCATTTTGTAGTTGGTGAAGGGTGTTCGATTCACTCTGTTGTTGGTTTTTGTTTTACTCCCTTAGTTTCGATTTCCGCTTATTTCAATCGTCCAATTAAAAAGCCACAGCAATTGTTATTGTTGATGTTGGTATAGAAATCAAGCGCAATTTTACGATTTATTTATTTGTTTATTTATTGTACTTCGTTATAGTTTGTTTGGTGGTTTGTTATTCATGGCAACAACAACAGTTAAACAGCAATTTCCAAATTGAATGCATAAACAATTATTCGATTTTATGCTTCTGATATATTGCACAAATTTGTTAATAGAACTGCTTGCCATTAAAACAATTGGTATTTCAACCAACAAAACTAACTAGTCAAAAAGGACGTTTTTGTCACCTATTGGTTTTGTGAATGACGATCCTACAAATTTTGATATAAATGCATCTTGAAGTCATGATTTTTATTTAAGATCAATTCGCGGTTCAAATAGAGTTTGACGTTAAAAGCGTCTTAAAGATTTGTTTGCTGTTTTTGTCTGACGATGTGACGATGCTCAGAGTATGTCACAACCTGTGATTTACAATGGAAAGAGGGCTATTCAATTTGGAAGAAGAAATAATGTTTTGTATAATAAAATTAAAAATAACTAACATCAAAGCACATTAAGAGCTAGCAACAGAAGAACTATTAACCATATAAAGGAATAAATATAAAGCATAAAAAATTTATTCAAAAGAGTGCATTTGCAATGAAACAAGCGGAAAAAGCCACACGATGCATCGTGGCGGCTCCTTTGGCACAGCTACCTCACGACTTAAGTACAAGATGACAGCACTTTTGTAATTTACCGCTATACCTAATTATCAGCATCAAAGGCAAGTGCCCAACAGGCGACGTAGTCTTCATGTTCCATAAATTCACACACGTACGATGGTACACACAGGAATTACTATTCCTTATTCTTTACTAGAGCGTGTAAAATTTGTTTACTTAAGAGCTAGTAAGGGACGGAGAGAAAGCGACAAAGCAACAGACACAGATCCTTGTAAATTGAAATTGAAGAATAAAATTAAAATATTAATATATATGAAATAATTTTAATTAAAATATAATTTTTGAATTTATTCTCCAATTTGCTCTCATTACACATAGTTCACTGTAATCCTTTACTTATTTATTACTTTGTTAATTTCTTTCTTCACTAATTCTTCTTCCTCACTTCATTTCTCAAATTACGAATCAATTAATAGCACATTAATAATTGCAATTTTTATTCTTTTATTATACGTTCACCACGACGTATGAAGAACTACAATTAGCTGTAGAGCCATAAATATTACAAATGCATAAGACATAATTAATGTTCCTTTTGCTTTACCATTTAAAAAGTAAAATACATAAACAGACCTTATAACGCATAGATCACTTCTGAATTCAGATACCAATTAATCATTGTATTGTTAGCGATTACGAATGAAAATGCTATTAAAATTAGTGGAATTTATTTCCGCAAGTATTTGCAATTAAAATTAAATCCGCTGCAAAAAATAGCAAAATAGTTATTTCTTTACATAATCAAGCAACTGAACTAAGTAGAAAATGAAGTTGTGAATAAAGGTTAATCGAAAAACCGAAAAGCAAAACCAATTTTGGTGGAAGCGACAAACTTCAACCACAATAGGTGAAAGCCATGGAAACGATTTTCCAGACTTAATATGGAAATACGAATACGACGAAAGGAAAAATAAAGAGAGAGAAAATAGAGATAGCGTAGATTAAAGGTAAAAACGAAGATGTTTGTTAATAATCACAAAAGTAACAAGGATTTAATTTCATTCATTTCTAGTTGCTATTCATGTAGAAAAATAAACCAACAGAAGTTACAACTTTAATAGTAAAGTGTATTTTAAGAAAACTAAAAATTAAAAAGGTACCTTCCTTTTAAAATTAATAAAAAATTAATAAAAATGACATATATTCAACAATAGAGATAGAAAATGGAAAAGAAAGACAGAAAAGCTCTTTATGCTTTGTCTGTATCTGATAAGCCAACTTTTTAATATGCAAAGATAAATCATGCTGTTTTGATCACTCATCTCAGTTAAGTATTTATTTATTTAATTTTGCTCCTTTACTGTTTTAAATTGTCAGCAATATGTCGTTATTTACTTATGTTACTTTTCTCTATTGAAGTTTTTATAGGATTTGTTAGCTTTCATTTAAAATCGTCGGTAAGACCTGTTTAATTATTATTGTGTCATCCGCTGCGTATACGTAATTTTAATTGAAAATATTTGTAAAGCTAAGTCAGCGTAAGTTAAGCTTCCATTCAAATGTAATAAAAACTCCAATTCCTTTTGACCCACTTTACACACTTCTTTATAAATTCAAGTTTACATGTGTACATATGTGTCAATATCAAAAATTGAAAAAAGAACTAGTTTCGTTTTTGTCCTATAGAATTAATTTTATTCACGCTTTTTACTTTACTGTTCTTTGTTTATCTGTTGTAAGCAAATTTAATATTGCTTTGCGCTTGAAAATGCATTAGTTACATATTACACAGTATAGAAATTGTACATGTTTGTTTATGAAACGTCTGGTTAGTTTAGCTTCGATTTCAAATTAATGACTATTGATTTGTACACGTTTCTGGGTTGTTTTCTTATATAAATTATAATTATGAATTATGCAATTTTCTTCATGCTGCCTATGTTGCTTCGTGTAATCAGAACTTTCTGCATTGAAGTTTAGTTTATTTGTAACGTTGTTGCTACAGTATGCAGTAGTGAATTGATTGCATTAAGGGCCCGTAAGATAAAATATGAGTTAATTGTGCTATAAAAAATAGCAGTTATATATAAAATAGCAATTGACTTATTTGCAGAAAGCTTCACAGTCATTCTGTTGCTATAGTCAGAGTTTTCGACTGTGACGCACCCTCATGCATTCAATACTCGAAACACTCGTTCAAATGCATAAACTCAAAAACGATAAAATTATTAAAAGCATACCGAGGACTTCAAAGTAAAAGCGTCCATGAGTAAAGTTTCGTTTCGCTTTTTCATTTCCATATGAAATTTATGCAAATAAACGGAATAAAATCGCTCAATCAGACGCCCGAATGACGTGGAATTTGGTTTTTATGATCGACTGGCAGACGTTTTCTTATTTGTTTCGTTTTGGAAAAGTTTAAATTAACTCTCATTTATTTGACTATGTATGGGATTTTGAAATATTAAACAATTATGATTTCTTTTTTTTTCTCTTGCGTCAGATGCTTACATTTAAATTGTACAAATGTTAAAGAAGAAGAGGAAAAGATGATAAAAACAGATAAAATAGATAAATAGTTAAGAAAAGATAAAAGTACTCAAAGAGATTGTGATATATTAAAATTTTACTGCTCCGAATTGAATTCAATTGAAAAGAAATGAAAAAACCAACAGCGCTATCAAGTCCAATATTTAAGAATCCTAGGAAATCGATAAGTTTATAGAGGCAGACGTGAAGCCTTTTAGAGAGGTGAAGCGAAGAAGATATTTGCAAAATTCGAGAGCAAGAATGTGCAGGAGGTTGAGGATGAAAACTAAAAGAAGAGGAAGACGAAATCAACAGGAATACCTTGATATTATACGTGATATTGTCGTAGGCAGATTCCTTGATTTTTTGAATGGTTTCTAGCAATTTTATTCCAGTTTCATGTAACGCCTGTTAGTGAAATGCCACTCTGAGTGAAAGAGTGGGAACTATTTTACTTTCCCTACTTAGTCGGGCGATGTAATTAGCTCCTTGAACCTCATTATGCACTCAATGACTTAAAAGCGATATAAACTGTTGAAGAAGAAACAAACACAACCAAAGACAAGGAGATGCTGAAGAGGACCGACGGCGAGATCATGGGGAATGTGAATAAAAAGTCAGCATATTTGATGTCGTGCAGCTTCTGTGCTTCCTTCCACTTTCTGCAGCTTCTTGAGGAGTTTCAGTGAGTGCATGCTTAAACTTGTTAAACGCATGCGAGTCTTCAGCACGGACAGACACACCGAGAGTCACGATTCAGAGCTTCCGTTTGGCAACCGAAGAATCACACAGAGAAACATCCGGGTGAAAATTTATTATGGCCATGAAAAAGATTCAATGCAATTTACAGCATCGATTGCACTTCATTCAACTGCTCAGACAGAGTTTTTTCTATTTCTTTTTTTCTCTCTTCTGCTGTTTCTGTTGTGTTTTTATTCTTCCGAGCCTGTTGAATTCTCCATTTCATTTTGTAAATGGAGAATTGGCATTTTTTTGCAGTTCATTACGTTTTACACAGGCGTTTCATTGATCCGATGAAAAACTGTCATTGGAAGGCTTCTAAAAAGTTTTCTGAAGATAGTGTGTAAATCAATCAACTATATTCATTTAGTTCAATTTAAATTATGATTCAAAGTTAAATTTTATTATTTATTGTTTAAAATTAAAGTTCAAGCGCATATTCGAGGCCCATTTCAATCTGCTTCTTGTTATGAACGCTTAACTTTCTCTGACGACCCTTCACCTGTCAATGCAAAGCTTCAGATAACAAAAGCACATAGAGCAACAATAATAAAAGCTTCAAGAAATTGCTTCAACGGTTGAAGTACATCCTTGAGTTTGCAGTGGAGATGCTTAATTAGGTTTGTCAATATATTTACAACAACATCACAGCAAACGCAACTGATACAGCACTTCAATAACAGCTTCATATCAATGATTAATGAGATCTTGAGCATGAGTTATCGACAACTTCATTATCTCTTCCTTCACTTCCCTACTCTGTCTTCGTATTTGCCTGCTTCCTCTTCTCTTTCCTGCCTTTATTCCTCTTGTTCTTCCACAGGGAATAAATTCCAGTACATGACAAAGTTGCCTCTAAGCGTGACATTTCCCCATCATCATTATGCATTTTGTGAAAAAAGCTGTTGACTCTGATGTTTTAAAAAATATTAGTTTTCATCTTCCTTATAATAAATCTGCTTTGTTGGATTTGTTTCTGATTTTCGAAGCAATGATGAAAAAAAGGAACTTTTAAATGCCATAATTTTGTGGTTGATTAAAAGCTTAAAGTTTTTGCAATAGGCAAAAATTAGAATCATATTACAATTTTTATTTATTAAAATGTTCAATGCATCTTTATTTAATTAATAAATTAATTATTAATAAATACTGCTATGGATTTTAATTTTAAGAAAACAAAAGTTAAAATTAGACATAAACTACACAGAAATTCAGTTAGAAAAAAGTTTTAATATTCTATACACATCAACAATTAAAAGAAAGTCTATAAAAATTATAAAATCTGCATCTAGTATCACAATTTATGGTGGAATTAATAACAAAGGACGAGGACGTTCACGAAACAAAAACGCGCTGTTCACATTGACGACGGCGGCGAAAGAATGATGACGAATCTCAGACAAAAATAAAGCAAAATACAAAAGAATAACCAGACGAAGATGATGACATCCAAAAACAAAAGGACACTAAAAGTGATTGGTGCTGTTGCTTGAATTGTTAAAATTGTCATCGTCGCAGGCGTCACATTTGTTTCATTGTCCTCCGAAGAAACCAACGCATCCAACGCAACCAAACAGTGAATCCGGAAATAGAACGCGAAGAAGTGAAGGAATTACGTCGAGAGGAAATGTGAATGTATCTTGTGCTTTCGTGCTCTTTTTCACGTGGTTTTTAGGTTTAGTTTTTGATTTTAACAATTTCCCAGTTGAAACTGTACAAAAAACTAGAAACGACAGACACTAGATCCACAAAAACTTCAAGGAATGATTTGACTGATTGATCGATCGGTGTTTCGAATTGATTTTGAACGAAGTTGCAAAACTTCTGCGAATTCAATCAGCACTTAAATTGCTTTTCAAAGAACAAACACTGATTTGAACAACAGAATCGGGGTCGAGGTTGCTCAACTCTTTCTTAGTTTTGCTTTCCTTGTTTTTCGATTCGTTCGATTCGTTAAAAGCATCCCAGCAAAGGTTCTTCTTTACTAATTTGTGGCACGGCAGTAAGTTTTCCATTAGCAATCAATTCACAACCACTTCCTCTCATTTGGTCCACTGCTGCACTATTTTTACATCTCTCCATCGCTTTCGCTGCCTCTCACGTCTTGGCTCGTTTAACGGCAGTAAAACTACATCGACAATTCACTGAGTTTAGAAATAGCAAAAAAAGCCGCTGAGAACTTTGCTTCATATAGTTCACTTTCCTTCCCCTGCTGCTGCAATTTCCTATCGAATCAAACAGTAAACTTCGTTGTTTCTATTCTATTTTATTCTTTTCCATTGATGTTGTTAATGTTTTTTGGAAGAATTCGTATCATGGCAGTAGTAAATTGGTAATGAGGATGCCAACAGGGCAAGGACGATGGTCGTTAAAGATTTATTTTAAGAAAATTAAATTCCGAATTACGATAAACATTTAATTGCTGTTTTGTTTTAATTTTCTTATCGACCTTTAGCAATTTTCGTTATTGATAGGAGAGGTCAACTGTTGAAAAGCCACTTAATCTGTCATTTCTAGAAACGAATCTTTTGGATACTGTCAAAAACAACCAGCGAAGGAGAGATAAAAGCCTTGCAATAATAAAGTCGTCATAGAAACAGACACACGACAGAAAAATCCCATCTTGTGTTTTCCTTTTGTTTTCTGTTCTTTTAATTAATATGTATCAAATTTAGTTATGTAAGTCTGAGCTTTTTCCTCTTCCTTTTCTACCATTACCATTGGCAAGGCCGATGACTTTTCCTTGTATATACTTCACTTGTTTTCCCTCAAACTACTCAACATCACAAACCGTCAACTGCATTCTTAGGTCCCGTTTCTTCCCTCCCTTTTTCTTTTAAATCAATTTAATTTTCTATTTCTTGCAAAACTTTTTCAAGTTTTTGCTATCCTGTTTTACAAAAGGAGAAAAGTTCAGCAAAACTCTAGTTTTAATTGTACTTTAAGCGGTTTTCCTGAAGTTAAGTTTGTTTTCTGCTTTTGACAAGTGTTTGTTGACAAGTTGTTTCTGGTATAAAAAGTGTTTAAAAAACGTTAACCTCCTAATTGATATCGTCTCCTTTCTTATGTTTCCTTTCTTATTTAATTTTATTGCAGGGAATTTAGTAGAATTGCATTTTATTTGGTTATAGAATTAAAACACACCAATAAAAAAATTAGAAGTTATTCCTTCTGAGATATTTATCCTTCTCCTTTCATCTCTTTAATACTCGTTCATTTAATCACTCATTATAAGTTTAATCAATTCTTCTAATAATTCTTCTTTTTCGTTTTTTCTTCTCTCCTCGTTGACGAAATTTACTTTCTCCTTTTCACTTTCGCTTTATCCTGCACTTTATTCTTCGTTTGTTCGCTTTACCTTTCTTTATTTCCTTCTTCCTTCCTCAATTTCCTCGTCAATTCCTATTATTGAAAAAGTTCACCTTTGATTGGAAATAAATGGGGAATGAATGGCAACCGAATTGAATTATTTCACCAAAAGTACTTGTGATTACTCAATACACAAAACTTTTATCGAAATTTTTTGCTATAGTTGGTTTTGCTCCTGAAAATTAATCTTCTGCTTTGTTTTTTATTCTCAGTTATCGTTTTCATCAATTAGCAACCTCCGTAGTAACTCTACGTAGATATTTAGAAACTTTTTTTTAACTTTTCTTCTTTTATACGTTATCCTCACACTCAGCGTCCTCCTCTCCATCCATGGCTCTTGTTTATATTTTACATCACATGAAAAACTTTGAAAATTGCATTAAAGACGAGAAAGAGGAGAGCTTCAAAATGTTTTGCTTTATGGTAATTCCGATAAAACGTAAAATTCTCTAATAGATCGTATCGTATATCACTGCTCTGTTATTCTACTAAACTGAAACTTTGTTTTGAAGCAGTTTATATTTAAATTTAACCGAAACAAATGACAAAATCAGTTTCAGAGACAACTTATGGTAAGAAAATAAGTTGAATTCGTCCATGGAAGGAAGAGTATATTTGCAAATTGGAAAATCAAAGAAGCAACTCATATTTCCATAAATTTGTTTCGAACTTAAGTTCATTTACTAATTCACAATTAGAAATAGCATTTTGAAATTGTGTGAATTTAACAGCAACGATTTTTGTATTCAAATTATTTTTGGCAGAAGAATGATTTAAATTTGGCCAATTTATGCCTTTCTTTTCCTTTATTCTAATTCCGTCTTTGTCCTTTTTATTTCATTCCTTTTAATTTGTTGCATAATAATAATTATTTATAATAATCATAGTCTTTTATCAATTATTATAAAACGTAGTTTAAATGTCGCTATTTTCTCGCCCCTTATCATCCATCATTACAGTGACTACAAAACTTCTCGTTACTTCTACCAACTAGTACCGCCTTGGACTACCACTTCTAAGTTTGGACCATCTAACTTATCCTTCTCTCTATGTATTATTATGTCCTATCTTCTTTAAATGTTAAGCTATGTTTAACTTCTACCGTCCCTTGTAATGGGAATGGAGATGTACCGAATAATATTAATCCAAACCCAAAGAACGAAAGGAAAATATTAAACGCCAAAAGAGTAGGAAGAAATTAAAAGTATTGAAAATATTACAAAATAATATATAGCACAAAGAGGCTGATGAAAGAGTACAATTTAAATGAATTCAACAGCACACATTACAGTCGCTTTGGCTCTATACCAAAGGTTAAATAATGGGGAGTGTATAAGGAATGTGGAGTTTGTGGGAGTGTATAAAAAACGGGAATTGTATGTGTAATGAAGAGATTGTGAGGAATGTGGAGTCTGTACAGAATGGTGATTTTGAAGAATGTTGTATAGAGGTCATTCTAAGATAACATGAAAAGGCTACAGCATAAAATTTTATTGTAATAAAATCCCTTTTGCGGTTAGAAGACCAGCGATGGTGACTACAGTGCTACAACAGAGTACATAAAGGGTACCCTTCACCTGCACGGTCAGGAAATTAACATTTGCAATTATAAGCTTTTTCTAGTGACCTGAAATTTGATTACAGTCTTCGATTGGGAATCTTTCGAAAGACCAGATTATTTTTTAAGTACAACAAAAGGTTAAAAGGTAGGAAAGGCTATATAATGCTTCTATAAGAAGATTACTTGAATCGGTTGAATCTCCATCATAGCAGAATTTCATCTTATTCAGTCATTCATTTATTCGTTTCATGAATACGTAACGGAATTGCAACTCGGCGACTGACTGAATGAGGAAAAAGAATGAATCGTAGAAGAACTCTACTCTTTTCTGACAGACTGAATGAGTGAATGACTGAATGAGTGACTGACTGAATGAGTGACTGACTAAATGAGTGACTGACTGTGCTTAACTGTCACTCGAGACCGTTTCAAAGGCTTCCGATGCATCCTGTGCTGCGTGTTCGTTGCGTGTCTCACCTTCGCCAAAGGAAACCGCTTTGAAAACTGTAAGGAAGTACAGACGCAAAGAAAGTACAAACGGCAAAGAAAAAGCAGAACGAGAATTAAAAGCAGCCCAAGAGTAGATTTCCGTGCGTATCTTTAAGTAGCCATTGGAATGAACGTCTGTTCCGGGTTATCTTCTGTGCGCCTTGCTTTATTTATGATACTCGTACCTTTTCCCTCGTTTTGCCTGAAAACATTCTTTTATTCCTTTATTTACATTTCTACTTGTATTTTTAAAAATACTTTCTTTCCAAAGTTTAAAGTGCTTCTTTAAACAGGAGGCGGCTTCCTTTAGAATGATTAGTTACGCCACCAACACGCAACACGGACACCCTTCATACAATTGTTAGTGTCAGATAAACACACTCAGTCGCTCAGGCAGTCACTCCGTCAGTCACTCAACTGTCGGTTCTTCCAGGCACGCACACGATGGGAATGAACACTTAAAGGAATATGAAAAATATCCTCCTTTCATGCGTACCATTGAACTAAACTAGAAGTTGTGGCATTTATCGTGCTAAGTCGCTTCTTAACCTTTAACCGTGAAAACTTTAATAACCGCACAGTTCAGGAGTTCCTTGAAGGCTTTTCACAAAGGCATTACGTAATTAGCTTTTAGAAAGCCTTTTTCTTCCTCTGATACTCTTCAAAAGTCTTACCTTTGAAGAACTGCTAATAAAAAAAGAGGGGAGATGGAAAACCTGCGCCTAAAAGTGCCATTCATCATCTAAGAATTTTTTAAAATCATTCTTAAATTCTTTAAAAAGATTTGAGGGACACAAAAACATTAGTTTTAGAAGATTTTTAAAGTCCATTGCGAATGCATTTTCTTGGCTTTTATTAACCTTGGAACACGCCTTAAAAATATGCAAATTTTCCGACCTGTTGAAATTCTATTGACCTGTGTTCAAGCTTTTAAGAGCTGCTTAAGTGAATGCAGAAAAAAACCATTGCAATCTAAAAGCTTGTGAAGAACTGCGCAAACAATTCGGGTTAAATTCAATGCATTTAAATCGCTTCGTTTTCCATTTGTAGTGCTTTTAGTAGTTTTTCTTTTGAATTGTTTGAAATTCTGTGTTGATTTTTTGTTCCTTTTGAATGTACTTTTTGTGTTCAACACAAAATCATATCAAATGCAGATAAACTACATGAAAAAACAAAATATTAAAATAGGAAGTTTAACCAATCGATTTTTCGCTCTTTGCTTGTTAGGATTTGTCTTAATTTCATCATTTTCCTTTTCTCTTTTGAATGTGACAGAAGGAAGCGGTGTTAAAAATTTATAAAAAAAATGTGATTTTTTTAAATTTTAATTAATGGCATTGGAGTAATTTTTTGTGATATTATTATTTTTATCATCTTTTTCCAGCTTTTGTAACAAAATTCTTTTTTGCAAACTCCCGGTATATTCACATTTTTGTACACAGGACAACCTCAAAACATGTAGAAGAAATGCACGGCATCTTCTCAAAAGCGCTCTGAACGCCCGCGCTTCATTTGTCAAACTGTCCGCATCATCGATGGAGGGTTTCTGCAAGGCGGAGAATTTCAGTCATATCTCACGAAGAGCACCAAGTTTCGCCATCTTCAAACTCTCTCGCGTAAACATCGTATCCACGATTTCAAATCGTTGCTTCGGAACTCTCGATTGGAAAAAGCTTCGTCAGTGTAGCGGGAAAGATGAGAGCAAGAAATTTTTTGGAGACTTTTGCTCGTTGTTGAGCGACAGAGGAAGCTGAAAATAAAGCCGATGGAAGGCTGTCGATAATAAAGGACATCGAAATGACCTTCGCAAATGCCAAGTGAATTTTTCCCGTGACTTTATCTCTCTCTGTATTTGTTTGGTTGAGCATTTTGTCTCTCCATACTGAAAACTGGAATATCAAAATGTTTTTTTTATAGAATTTTGATTTATCCTTTGTTTACTATGAGCACTGACGAAAATAGTAATAATAGTCCTTTTCTAGTGGAAGCAACACAAGCAACAAGCGAGTCCTTAATTTATTCCGTTACTTCGGCTGACTTAATTTAAATTTCAATTAAATTTTTTTACATAAAGGAAAATTCACTTAATAATTCTCATTGTTTCTCTTCACGAAAGTGCATAAATTTACAAAAGAAAAAAGAAGATTGCCTTCTGGAAGCATTTTTAACAATAAAATAAAACTTTTCTTATGGTTTTAGTGGATTTTTTTTAATCCCTTCATTTCTCAAGTTCTTCGAAGAGAAGAATTCAGTAACGAAACAAATAAAAATTCTTCTAATCTTAAAATAACTCTTGTTGAATGACCGTCGTTTTTAAAGCATTTCCAACATTCCTAAGGCGAAGAATAAGAGCATAAGAACGAGGGAAATGCAATACTAATGACAACAAGAACAAAGAAATACCCCGCAGTCCTTTTTCAGTCTGTTTAAAAGTAACAAATTATGAAACGGAATAATAAATGCCACGCAACAACAGCGCAATTCAACGTCGTCATTTCATCAAGATTCAGAATAATTTCAGGGCGTGGCAGCAGATGCTTGACCGAAATCACTGAAGAGACGTCGTCTTCTGCTTCTTCTCTCTCCAATCAAACAAATAACGAAACAAACAGAATGAGGAAATTAACGCCATTGGCAACGGAATCGCCAACAGTCACAGGAAGTGAGGTTGCGTGAGCGAAACGAAGGCGTGTGAATTGTTAGAATGTTCCTTGTATCGTTGAAATGCAATTCAAAACATTGTGCGAAGCTGAAACACTTCACGGCTTTTGTTTGTGTTAAAGTTTTTTGCCTGAAGCGATAACAAAACGTGTTTTTCGTTCGCTTCTCGTGTTCCGAAACGGCAAGCAATTTTTATGCCGAAAGCGTTACCGCCGGAGAAATCCGGAATCTGCCGAACACCAACAGTTGAGTTGAGGTTTTCGAGTTGAGTGAATTAAATTTTCCGAAATCCGCAATTTTTGGATTTCTAAGCTTGGAAAACTTCTGCTTCGAATATCGAAAAATTTTCAATCACCAAACGTTTCTCATTTCGCCGATTTTCCTTTGCTGATTTCCCTTTTCGCACTATTGTGGCGAAAAGAAATTTTCGCTAACTTTACTAAATCACAAATTAGATTTTTAGCAACTTTGGGTATTCGGTTTTTTGTTGCATTTCGAACATCTCTCGATTTGCAAGGATCTGACTATAAAAGTTCCACGATTCTGTTCAACGCTTTTGTCGGTTGTTGTTGGCCGTTGGCGTTGCAAAGAGATGCAGCAGATTGCATTTATGAATACGAAATTATAATCGATTGTTCCAATACCGTTCCCTTTTTCCGTCCTCCGACCACTTTAAATTTCTGTTGCTCTCCTCTCCACGTCCACTACAAAGAATAAGAAAGTGAAGCAAAGTTATCGTTCCCGGTAACTTTGTTGTAATTCCTTGGTTTTCTAGGCAAAAGCTCGGACCCTTTACTAAAAATAGCCCATATTTCCGCATTAGAAATTTCAAAAAATTTCAAAAATTTCAAAAACTTAGGTTCGTTTTTTAACCTCTATGAAGACTTTAAGGCTTAAACAGTGATTTGAAATATTCTGGTACACTTCTTTTAACTTGCATAGTTTAAATATGTTTGTTACTCTTTTAAATTCCAAAAATAGGTATACATCTGCTCTTGGTATATATCTCTGCTCTTGGTATACAATTTTAAAGAAAAAGATACGTCGTCCTTTCGATGACTTCAGCAACTACATATTCGAGATTTGATTTCATAAAACTACGATGACGCGTAGCCCATGGGATAGTTTCCTGGACTGGAATGTGGAGGCCGCAGAAGTCGGATGGGGAAATAATTGCTAAGTTAATAATTTTCTAGATAATAATATTTTTTTTAAATTAATAAAATCACTTAGCCAACGGAAATAGTTCTTCAAGTAATTAGCCTCAAATGGATTGAATAAGCTGAATTACAATATACACGGCCGCCGCATGGTTTCACATGGTGTGGCCGGAGAAGTGGGACGTCGAATGTGGGACGTGGGACTTAGGACGTGAAATGTACAACATAGAATGTGGATTGAGGTCCAAGGGATGTGGATAATGAAATGTAGGAACCAACATGAAATTAAATAACCTGAAGGTATTTTACGCAACGAGTTCGACATTAAGGCGAAATGAAAAGAGGTACACATGCTGGACCAGGTGGAATGTATTGATAAATTGCAGTCGTTACGAAAGCACAAAAAGCTTATCCCGTATCCATCAAGAAATTTACCCACAATCCTTCACCACGCATCGACCTCTTTGCTTCCCCTCCTTTAAGCATTGGAACGTCCCTTTAGTCCTTTTGTCCCTGTCGACAGAAGCCACTTTCAGCCATTTCGAAAATTGATGCCGCACCGACGACAGCCTGTCAAAGAAATAGTTTGTGGCAAGCTCTGATTTTATTATCCTTTCTTCCTTCCTCTTCTAATATTTCACTTTATTTCGTGGAGTCGCTTTCTTCTGCACGTTTTTTCTTGCCGATTGTCGTCTGTCTTGTTGAATGAAACACGAAGAGGACGATGATTACGAAACGAAGCTGATGAAATAATTGTAATCATCAGAGGCCAGCCTCTGAAGCTGCTGCTCTTCATCCATCAACTCTTCGTTATAGAAGAGCAGCCGAAACGAATCGTTGTCGGACGCTCCGGAAATTGCCGCTGGACGGATGAAGAACCACTCATGTTAACATCCTTTTATGCAATAATAGTGATGACGGTGATGATGATAATGATGATGCTGCTGTTATTTTTGTATTCATTCTGACAGCCGCATTTTATGCTTATATTTTCAGTGCATCGAGCGTTGAGCAACTTTCAGCTGACACGCAACTTCGTGACCCAATAACAAAAATGCGAAAGATTTCTCTTCGGTTGTTTAACTGCTCCTGAAACAATCAACGAGAAAAGCATAAATTTAATAAACTTGCCGTTGCTGCTAAAGCAACAGCAAACAAAAACCAACATAAGCTTTTTTCACTAGCAACATTTTCCCCATTTTCCGAAGCATGAATCACGTAACATCAATTTTTCCATGCCAGTCCTGCTTCGGCATTTCCTTTTCTCCATTGTTTTTGCATATCCTCGTCGCTTTTTACTTAACCATAAGCAAAGCATGCGACCGACCGACGGCTTCAAGTTGATTTTAATTTGTGTCATCGCAGCGTAGATAAAAACCATAAAACGGCTACAAATGAAATTTCTTAAACTCACTTTTCTCTGATGTTAATCTTCCTCTTTCATTGTTCTTGTTGTTTGCATTGTTTCGGTTCGTTTGACGTTTGTGACGACCTCGAAGCGTCTCCTGATCTGATGCACTGTGCCAATTTAACTTTTAAAAGGTTAATTTAACTTCTTAATGGATTCTGTTTTTGCTTTAACGATGGATTAATTTAGACTAATGACTTATTATGTAATTTGCAGTAGTTTCTATTAATAAACTTAAATTTATTGTTAAATCATTACGAATAATTCATTTATAATGATGACTGAAATGAGATATCGCGTAACGAATACTTCTTGAATTGTGCGTGAGATGTTTAATGAGTAGAAATATAGTTAAATTAATAGTGTCCATTTAATAATTAAGGATGCACAATTAATAATGTACTCCGTTGATGGTGTAGTGCAATAAAGCAAATGAATTAGGTCATGAAAAATATGATGAATTATAGTATGAATAACATAACGAACAATAAACTACTTACGGACTCAGACGCCAACGATTCAGTTTTAACGACTCTGATTTTAAATGTTCACAAATGCCGAGACTTCCAACACTCCGACTTCTCCATAAACTGCTTTAAAAAATATGCAGTACTTGATTAAATTCGTCGGTTGGCGGCAAATAGGTTGCCAGCTGCGGTCTTTTCGTATATAGCGACAGACGCTGCAGGTCTTTAAATATAATATTTTATTAACATTTCTTTGAAATATTTGACGTTGTATTTGTTAAAGAAACTCTTAAGTCATGAAAAATGACTTCTCGGTCAACGATTTTCATCGCCTTGGCTTTGAGCTCATCATTAATTTTCCATTTATCAGAAAAGGGCGTGGTTGTTGGGCGAGGTCAGTCGGTTGACACACTAAATCTTAATTCAACGGGATTATTTTAAAGAAACGACATTCATTGCGCCCTCCGCTAGTGCACCGCTCCTCACATCCACTTGTTGAAAGGATTTCGTTTCAATAGATTTACTCGCACGACAGGATAATCTTCGGAAACAACTGCATTTGAAAAGAATTCGGCAACAAATGGACCGAGAAACGCAAACGGATGATGGTACAGGGTAATCAGACAGCCACACTAATTCAACATTTTATCTGGTGATATATAAAACAAGAAATCCTTTTTCATCGATTTTGGCTTCAAATTTTTCTATATTTATTATTTCTTTATCTGGTTAAGAAGATTAAAGAAGAGACTTCACAGAGAAGTAAAGAACAAAAAGAAGTGCGAGTGTCAACTAGGAAAGCGCTTTTCCAATTCCGTTGTTCCATTGCCTTTCTATTTCAAGGGAATTTTGAGCGGACAAAATGCAAAAAGAAGTGTTTCTTTTCATTCAATTGGAAGCTTAAATAAAGAAGATAAAGCGTCAGCTGCTGACAGAAAAACTGACAGAAATGAAAGAAGAAAGACAGGAACTGTTTGAGTAGACGAAAATCCTTTATCCTTTTATCTTTGTTTTGAGAGAGCGATGAAGAAAATCCATTCACTTCCCTTCAACAACATTTCATTTTGTTGTCTTTTATTTCATAAGTTTCATCTTTCTGTTTGATTTTTAAACGGAGAAGAAACTCATACGAGTTTGGGTTAGCTTTTCACAATAAATGCTTTCTTTTTTTGGGATTATTTATTGTTCTTTGTGCTGTTTTGTTTCTCTCCTTCTTCCAGTCATCTAAACGCGTTTCAATGCCGCTTTAAATGCGTTTCGGCTGTTCAAATGTTAGTAAAAGCAACTATCGGAATCTAAAGCATTTTTACCTTATTGCAAAGCGAGTGCAAATCGTATTTGGCCTGAAAAAAAGAGTAGAAACGACTTGCTCTCAAATAAAAACGCAATGCCAACACACATAAATTAGAAGGAAAGCAACTGCTGTCATCAAAGGAATCGATCCTAGGTTCTTCCATAACGAACGATGTTCACAGATTTGAACGGTGCATTGAAGTGTTCGATGAAGCAGATTCGCAACGTCAGCAAAGCAGTCATATCTCTGCTTTAGCAACACACAAACGTCGACGGTCGACGGCCGCTTATTTCATAGTATTTATATTATTTCAAATTGCTTTCGATTGTTTAAAGAGTGATAAATTTTACTCAAGTCGTTAATGAGCTCAGCTTAACTTGATGTCGTTTTGTTCAGTGATTACGTCGGTTACTCAAACAATAATAAAAAGACAATAAAAATGGCAATAAAAAAATATGTGCCACCCGAATCGAGACTGGTTTCTCGATTGTTGTGTTATAAATTAAGTTAAAAGAAAGCCTAAGGATTATTTAAAGCCGTCAAATTTAAGTAACTTCATTTAGGATCATTAAAAGTGCTCCGAAGAATTTTGATTGCTTCATTTGATGCGCATTTGGAGTTGTTTACTTGTTGTGGTTGTTATTGCTGAGCCTGCAGCTAATCTTTTATGCACTTCACGAACGAAGCCGAACACAATAAATAGAAACAACGGGAATTATGCTTTGCAACATCGTCATCCAAGCACATAAAAGAAAATGATACAAACATCAAAAGATCGTCTCTTCAGTACAATTTTCAGCTTAACGACCGTCGGTCACAGAATCTGATGTTTGTGTTTCGCCTTCAGAATCACATTCAAGCCGAACTGTCTTAAAGCACGCAACAAACGACAGATTACGAATTCAAATTCCAAGCCATGACAACTACAACGGAAATACACTAAAATTCCTACACAAAACAGTTGACACGTCGCCATCGTTGTGGTTATCGTCATCCTCGTTGCAAGAAATGGAACGATACCATCCCCATCAGCCGAAGTATCCCGCACTTCAATAAAGCCTAATGACGAAAGTCTCAGCAAACTGAACGGAGCACAAATGGCAAAGGAAAGAGCATCATTTGCGGCGGCAGCAAAGGCAATTCATTTTTCTCGATACATGTAGAACGTCGCTATCTCTTCAACTTCTCCAAAAGCATTACAAAAAACAACACAAATGTTTTCCGTGTGGAGAATTTTCAAGGTGCGGCTGTATTAATATTCAAGAAAACGAAGAAAACACGTAAATGAAAGGAATTGAAACCATTGTGAATTAGAATTTCAAGCCAATTTTAATTCAAGTTGGTTCATGGCTGTTGTTACTGTTGGTTATTTGAGTTCTACTTCTACTTTAAAATTTTGATTTGCTTTTTTAAGCGATGACCTTCAGAAAATTTTTTACGATTGGCCCTCTTACTTCTAATCGCTATACTAAAAATTCTAAAAAAGTCACCAGAAAGCACGAAATCGAGATTGAAAAATTGCTTTAATTACAAATTGCGATTTGTTGCGATTTAGAAAAAAATCTCAGATTTCGGGGAAGAGAAAAAAACTTCATTTTTCTGCTCAGAGATTCGCTTCGTTTATTCAAGGAGTGGAGATTAACACGAAGAAGCTACAACAACAACAGACACATTTTAAAACAAAATCGTGTCGATGAGGCTCATCAAAATATTAAAACAATAATACAAATCGTAACGATTATAATTACAATGATATTGACATAATCGAATCTATTCGCATATTAAAATGTCTTCCTGTCGCTTGTGAAGTGGTAAAAATGCAGTGTGAAGGGTGAAACGTCTCCATCCACAGTCTAAAATTTTAATGTCTCCAATCCCCATCTATCTCCATCAACCGTCTCAGCTTCCCCGTCTCGTTCGACAACATTACGTTACGCTTCGTGCTTAGAAACGAGCCTTAACGACTCCTTAGGGGAAAGTTTCTACTTGCTTTTATCTTCTGTCTATAACGGTATATTTATGTATCGAATTCCCCAGTAAAAAACAAACTGACGACATTTACCTGTGACTGTCAAAAAATATTAAGAAAAGCCGCTGTATTATTGTATAAACAGTCATGGATTCAGTGGATTTTATTTCAGTCTCTGAAGGAGAAAAAAGACAGCGATGGACAAGATGATAGATCATCTGATATGACAGATTTTTTGCCTTGCAGACAGCGTGCTGCGTGCGTGCTAAGACTATTAAATTATAGAATATTTCCAAAAAAGGAGAGTGCAATACAAAACAAAATAAAAACTACAAACTTCATTGGCTTAAGGATGTCAAACATCTAGAGAATTAAGGGTGAAATCGTCGTCGACTAAAGAATGAAAATGAGTTCCAAAAAAGGAGAATTTATTATTAAAAAGCATTGGGAAAAGAAGTGGAATAACTTAAGTGTAACCTGTATAAAATAATCTGCATAAGGAGCCAAACAAAGGCTCGTCTTTCATAACTGATTCCTCTATCAAATACAAGTTAAGGTTTGCGCATTGTGTGTTAATTAAATCCACCAATTAAACACTACTAGATAAAAATAACATTGGAACTCTTTAATTACAAGTTATTTGATAATACGGATTTAGTCAAACCCGCAGATTGATGTACATACATATGTTTTATTGCGTGCATATCCTCATTTAGATACAAATATTTAATCACTACGTTTGTTGGCTTAACTGATTGCGGGGTTGTTTTGAAGCTGTTTGTGTTGGTTGTGGTTTTAGCAAAAGCAACAACAGCATCCGTCAAAAAGGATTTTTACTTCCTCTTTCATTGTTTCGGGCTGTTATCCTGTCAGTCCATTTCATGTTCTGTTCCAACCGCGTGATGTCGGTGTTCGAGTTTTTAGATTGTCTCATCTGTTGATGGAAACATCAACAAAAACATTGCCGAAATTTTACTAAATTGCAGTAAAAACCCGGAAATCCCTTTTTGTGATTACATGACATCCTGTGGCTCTGTGCGACACATACATGCTTTAACCGAGTGACCAACAGAGTCACTGAATGACGTTAACATGTGCATTTATTCATTCCATTCCATGCATAAACAGAAAAACACCCGCAACTTTCAAGTGATAAAACGGCAAGATGGAGCGATAACAGAGCAGAATAATGCGTGGACATCAGCTGTCCTCTTCTATAAACTCGCTGCGTTGCAGCCGCCTGATTGATGCCCGGATCTGAAGCGTGTACCACTAAATGTGGCCGATTTAGTGCATAAAATGCTGGCGACCGCAGCTTCTGGCCAGGACTAAACTGCGAATTGAATGGTGATTGAATCCTTTGTATAACAAATGAATTAGATTTGATTAGAACGCAGAAGCGAAAGTAGACGCAAGCTTGAAGTTGTCGACCTAATAACAGATTGATATCAATGACAAACACGCCACAATGTGCCTGGACCTGGATAATTAGATGATGCTTTATCATAAAACTTGAAGCATCTACGAAGTTATCTATAATTTAAGATAAGTAAGTAATGGCGAAGAGAGTAATTAAAATTAGTACACCGCGGCGTATGAGTGACCGCAATTCATACGAAACTTAAAGCATGGAGTTTACAATCGTAATATAAAGGAATCCGTTAGGGTTGAAATATGGCTTGAAAATATTGGATGATTATTTATGAAGTATAATAATAATAATAATGGTTTTTATAATTATTAACAAGTCATTTACAGCATCATCATATTCTTTATGATCTGTGTGTCTATGTGTTTTGCATTAATTGAATTATTCTTTCGTAGCTTCGGTGCGGTTTCATGTTCATCAGTTTCATGTCCTGTTACGACTGAAAACCAAAGTTTCCGCGTCAGTTTTGTTGTCAGTTTCCGTTTCCGTTTACGTTTCATTGCTCAGAGAAGATTTGTTTTATCTTCAAGAGTTGGTAAGGAGACGATGAATCAGGCCAAGAAAAACGAGGACATGAAGAAAGAAGCAAGTCAAAAACCAAGCTGAAAAATGAAGAGAAAACAACAGAAGACGTACTGTTGCTGAAACGTGTGTACTTGCAGGTCTCCCTTCGCCCTTTTTCTACTATGCACACCATGGTGTATGTTTGTTATTTACCTTTTGTGAACATTTTTGACTTTTCTGTTCGATTTTAAGTGCGTTCGAAGTCCCGCCTCACGTCAACCTCCGCAACCTCCAACAAAAACAGAATCGACAACTACAAATAAATTGAGAAACTACAGAATACTTTTGTTTAAAGGAGTATCTTTTCTCTTCTTTTCCCGTCTCCTCTCCTTCCCTCATCGACGAGTTCTCTAAAAAGTTTTCGATTCTATTTGCTTCTTTTTGGAAGCAACAAAGGAGCAGCGGCGTCGGTGTTGACGTCGACGGCGGCGTCAGCCGAAATTAATTAAGCGAGTCTTTTTGATATCGCACAATTTTTAAAAGTTTTCAAAGTTGTCAAAAGCTTTGATTAGAACTGCTACAAAACTTCATCATGAATTTCAATGGAGCCATCATCAATCATCAGTCATGTGATAATCATAGTCATCATCATAGTAACGTTTACGATCTGATTTATCGTTAAAAATAGAATAAATGAATGAATGAACGAATGACTATAAAGTAAACTTCTTTCTTCCTACAGAAGCATAAAAAATCTTCTGAAGCCTTTATTAAAAACTTTCATGTATAAAGTGTTTTGTAGATTATATATTTTATTACTTAGAAAAAAAGTAATATTTTGCTTTTTTCCATTTTTATTCACATCTTCACGATTTCAGTCAACATTTTATTTAATTTTTTGTTTATTTATAATTTACTCAAGTTGAGCAACGACTTTTATTGAATTGTGTATTAACAAAAACATAATTACATCCAACGGTAAATTTTATTAGACTTTTAATGAGCAATTGAGAAATTGTGTTTCAATTGACATCGAAAATGTGTGCAGAATACTGAGAGCATTTGAGAAACGTTTGTTAGACAGAGAGTGAAGAGAGAGGGGAGGACAAAGAGTAGGCAGGACATGCCTTTACTTATGTGAGTGGCTGATAGCAGGAATGTATGTGTGCGTGTGTGTGTGTGTATGTGTAGTTGGTTATGTGATATATTTTCCCGATTTTTTTTTACGTGAGTTTCAAGTAGCAAAACCAACGTTTTTCCAGTTTCCATCTTCTCTCTTCCTTCATCTCCTTCTCGATATCACACTCCTCTCACAACTACATTTTATGTCTACGACTTTTTTCTTATAATTTAAATGAAGAAGGTAAAGGGTCTGATGGTTTTTTGTGGTGAAGGGTCTGATGGTTCTGCGGAAAGGGGAGGGACTTAATTGCGTGTTGGCAGCTCCACAAAGATTTGCGGTTGCGAATTCTTTTCTTATTCTTTTAGACGTAGTGTATGAAAATTGAATTAGTTATCGTGGCGGTTATGCTACGTTAAGCTACGTTATTAACAAAACCCTTCCACTCCACAATTCTAAAGATTCATTTGCTTCTTTCATCTAACTAAATAACGGTATCCTTCAGAGAAAGGTGTGAAGGAAGAGATGGGAAGAGGAGAGAAGAGAATCAGCCTATTATTCAACAACGGAGTTCCCTTTTCATTATTATTATCATCAGATTTCGTCAAAAGTTGTATAAAATGTAAAAATAACACAGCTCGTTATTTTCTGTCCATCCTTTCCCCTCAATTTCTCCTTTGGCTGTCTTCTTTCTGCAGTCCTTTAATAAATATTCATGTCGAATCCTTTTGAAGTCCCGTTCTTCATTATGTGAAGCAGCTTCATACAAAATACGAAGGAACACTCTTTGCTGCTATTCTTTGTTCCCTCCTCCACCGATGAACTGCAGTGACTGTTAGTATTAGTTTTTACTTGTCGTTTCTCTTCTATTCCCTACACCCTCCCCTCACAAACAATTTACTCCATCACTACTCCGAGCAGAGGGCAAAGATTTTTATTTCCTGACCTCGATGTGTTTTCGCGTTATCCTCAAGCGTCACCCATCGAACCTGATCATCATTTCACACCGCATTAGAGCAGCATTCATTGCGAATGTCCGAACAAGTGAAGGGAACGGGAATCACAGGGGAAGTGATAATAAAGGGTTTGCTAAGTGGCAATTGCAACCACTGCAAACACTTACTTTTCGCCGTTAATCAAGCTTTCAGTGTTGCGTGGCACTTCGAAGTCCTTCGTCCTGAGGCAGAGTTCAAACTCCGAGCATAGAATGCGTCTATTCGACCTTCAAAATAGGTTACGAAAGAGGCGGGGACATGGGGGAAACATCTACTCCAATTTATTATAATCATCGCTGTAAACGAGTGACTGTTGCTTTATGGTCTTCTCTTTTCTTTTTTATTTCTTTTATCTCTCATAAAATTAACAGAAATATGTTAATAAAATTTATTTATTTATAGTTGGATAAGAAAAGCAGACATTAATAACATAAATATTAATAAAGACCGTTATAGTATAAAAGGCCGATTTTGTCCGAAATAAACGTTGGTCGACAATTAGATTGACAGCTGGAATAGAAGAAGAAGAAGAAGAAGAAGAAGAAGAAGAAAAAAAGACAGTCTCTGCTGGCATGTTCAGAACTGTTGGAAAACTTTTAATTTTCCTTAAGTCGGGATTTAGATAGTAATTAATTGACTCAAACAGACTGCAAATTGAACGCGTTCATGAACGCTTTTCTCTCCTCACCGTAATAATATGTAATTAACATCCATATTAAAGCAAGAACAAAAACAATAACATTGGATTGTTCAATTTCAACTTTTGACAATTAATTTCGTTCCTCCCTTCAGTTTTCACTTGGCTTACATTTGTCTCTGCTCTCCGTCGCTTACTCCCTCGGTACACTCAGCGTATTCGTGACATCTCTGCAGTTCTTTTTTACAAGGCATCCTCGACGAATCTGGCGCAACAAAGTGCAATCGTGGAAGACGCCTGCAACAAGGAGTATACATTCATGAATATATACTCCTTGCATGCAAGACGACCCCATGGTGAACGTTGCTGACATTTTCATACAACTGTCGTTTTCTCTTTCACGACGCAATACAAGACATGTCATCTACGTTGCCTTTGACTTAAAAAAGTACAGCCAATGTATAAACTTGTATAATTATGTTTTTTTTAGTGGTTTTTATACTTCCCAATCAGATATAATACCACCATTTTTTATTTCGTGAAACCTGTTTCGAACCATAGTCTTCTGGCCTTACGAGTAAGAACACTTACCTAATGCGCCAGCGGAAAAGTGATAGATGACAGTTTGCAAGACTTGTCGCCTAACATGTCGTCAATAGGAATTTAAATAAGGAGTTGTCTTGCAGGGATTGCTGGGAAGCGACGACGAGGAAAACCGCTACGAAGGCGATAACGACGATCTTAACATGATGACGCTGATGGGGAGCCGATGATGAGAGACGATCGTGGAGCAGCGAAGCCGACTACTGCAACGAACTGCCCTATGAAAATGAAGAAATTGAAGCACACATGGAGACGTTGTGCGTCGTCGAAGTAACGATAATGCTGAGATTAACGACCATAGCCTCTCTCCTAGTAACGATCACCATTCACTAACAACGCATTTAAAATTAAGTTTGTTCTGTTGAACAGTTGAAATTATTGGAAAATTTGAATTTCTGCTGTGAAGAGTTTTACTGCTCTTCGCATGCGGAGAGGCAATTAATCAGCATGGTATCCAGAGAGTGTTTTTCACTTGTCCAACGGAAATTGTTGTTCTGCGGTGCTCGTCGCTCTTCAAACAGGGTAACAGACAAATCGATGGAGATTCATAAATCTTTCAATGTTCAACGCTCGCTCGAATGTGACAAAAGAGAAAGACAGAGACAGAGAGAGAGAGAGAGTTGCTTTTGATGTGAAGCATGCAAATATTCCCGAAAGATAGTAACACGGCTTCCAAAGGTTTCATTAACTGAAACAAGTTGTCTGTTGTTGTTGCAAAACAAAAACACACACATGCAAGCATTCAACAAACACACATACAGCTGTGCATGTGAAATGAGGCTTGATGTGAGTTCTTGGGAAGGAAAAGAATTACTTTCGTTGGTGTATGCAAAAGAACCGTTTGTTGTTGTTTGGATGGCGTGAGAGAAGAGAGATTGTGCTTCATACGTGTCTCATGGTCTGTTGTAAAATTCGACAAGGGGAGATTTATTATTGGCACATTCTTCGTATTCAACGAGTTTTAAATAAATATTTGCTTCGTGTGAATTGCTGCTCCTTTCATGGTCTTCCCACAATTTCTCCTTCCACGTTCCAACGCGATGCTTTGTTATGCTAATCAGCTGCTCGAATTTCGATCCTGGAGGTTTTCCGAAATATTTTCCATTCGCAGCAGCAGAGTTGCCGCCCAAGCTTGTTTTTCCGTTTATTTTGAGCGAACAATATTCAATCTGCAGCAATCTGTTTTTCGTATTTCCATCATAAATAACAGTAAAAAATTTTAGTAAATAATTTTAAGATTCTCCGAAGAACATCGACACGTTTTATGTAGTTATTGATTTATTTATTAATCATATAAACGAAATATCAAAATTACTTTATAGCTTACTAAATTGTAACAATAATAATATAAGCAAGAGATAAGATAAAGAATTCGAAATCTTTTGCTTTGTTAAACGAATTGAATCGGAAAAGTTAGCAACAGAATATACAATATTAAAGTCAGCACAAGTTGTCACAAGGCTTAAATGCATCGGTTCTTAATGTCTGAGAGTGCGGTGAGGAGCTTTTAAATAAATGTTATATAGCAACTTAAGGAATTTATTCTAAATTCGAGACCAAGAGAAGAAGAGAAATGGTGAAAATTGTTTTTGTTGTTGCTGCTTTGCTATTCTGTTTTCTGTTATTTCAGTTTCCCATTTATTTTCAATTTTAATTTTTTTGCTGTTGCCCCATGGAATTTTTCATTTAAAATGCGCCAAAAGCCCCTCTTCTTTTTACCCGCTCTTCACCATCAACCATTGAGCTGTAAAAAAAACCAAAAAGAATGGCAGCATTTTTCTTTATGGTTTTCTCTTGAGCGTGGTTTTCCTTTCTTATTCTTTTTATTGTCCTTAAGCTTAATAACAAATAATAGCCGCAAATACAACTGCAGCTGCAACTAATTATCGCCATAAAACTCCCAGAATTCACCTTGGAACTAAAAATGGTTACTAATGAGATTTTCTCTTCCATGAGACAAAGGATCAAAAGCCTCATTGACCCAAAAAAACTTCCTTTAACATGAAATAAAAATTTGATGAAATGTTTATTAAACCTTTACCTTATTTGGAGACATCGATTAATAATTATTACGAATTTTAATTCAGCATGCGATCATGCCTCACTCCAAATTCTGGATCAGCAACCCAAGAACGGGGCTTGGTTTATTAAAAAGCTTAGATCTGAGTTGAACCATGGCATGTACAATGTATCCATGAGGCGGCGGTGCGTTACAGCCTACATCAATAATAATAATGTAGCTTGTTAAGTACACAGAGCAACGAATATACTCTCATGTGTTCATATCCGACTGTCCATGGGATGACCATTGGAAATGCGAATCGCCATAATAAATTCCTGGGATTTCCGACGTGTTATTATTTCGAATTTTACGTGGAATTTTCTTAATGTAGAGATTGAATGAAAGTACTCGAAAAGATAGTAGAATAGTGTTGTACATACATTGAAAACACGTAAATATGCAATTATGCAACAAGATAAAAACACTAAAAATTATCTAATATTTTCTAAAATAAATGCGATATTCATTGAATTTAATAAAATATCATCTTTGTTTTTTATATGAACTTTCATTTCACTTTTTTTCTCATTCCAGATTCGGGTTACTAAAACAAAATATCTGATGTGGCCAACCCATGACTTCCTTGTATGACGGCAATTGTATGGTTTTATTTGAAGAGCGGTTGATATATTTTATTTATATTTTAAAATTGAAGTTTTAAATATTTTTACTTCCATAATGAAAAAAATTTCATAGGCTTCTCTTAATTTAAATAATTTAAATAGTAGTAAGTAAAAACAAGGAAGTACAAATTAGTTTCCACACAGCTTTAACTATCAATCGTACTAATTTTGACTTCCCTGTTTAGTTCTGTAAGGGTACAACCAATTTTTGTAAAAGATATAGCGGCACAACATTCATTTATCATTATCATTTATGTAATTCGGATAATACATGCTTCGTGTTCCTTTGGCGAAGAGTCCTTTTGGTGCGAACCATCATTAAAATTGGAGTTACATAATTGTACCTTGTATAAGCCCCAAATACAAAATAGTGTGTAGTTTCTAGGAGTGTTTGTTTTTGAGTAATGTATGAAATTTGAAAAAAAGTATATGAGAAGTGTCCTTTTCGCGCAACCGATTGCATCCAAAAAGGGAGGTGCACAACTAGGTCTTATAAGAGTCTCAAATACCAAATTTCAACTTTCTACGATTCGCCGTTTTTAAGTTATTGAGGATACGTACATACGTACAGGCGTACATACGTACATACGTATATAAAAATGGACTCCGCGATGGTCAAAATGTGTGTTACCATCAAAATCTCAATACCGAAATTTTTCATGATTACAATACGTTCTTGTATTTACTACGTATACAAGGAAGTAAAATATGTTTTAATTATCTTTTTTGTGTATTGAATAAAATCTAAGCGAAAGGAGAATGGGCGTATGCTTTGGTGCATTTCTGATTCATCAAGGACGTCTGCGGTGAAGGACAGAATTCATTTTTGCTCAGTTAGTAACGAAAATCTCTATTTTATTGGATGGGATTAATTTTTGCTTAAAAGTTTTATTTTATAGCAAATGTTTTTTCATGTAAGTTTCTATTTTTCTCATAATTATAGCAGAGGAATTTAATTCGGACGGAAAACTTTATTCCATTAGAATAACAATAACAATGAATAAAAACTTAATTGGAACTGCAACTAAAAACTAAACTTGGACAGAATAAATTGTTTACCGAACGAGAACGAAGTCTGGAATAAAAGAACAAAAACAACTTAGCTTTTATAAGCACACAAAACGCGATCATCACCGTTTTTATCATAAGCAACCACGATTCTTTAGGCTGCGAATGCTTTGCAAACTGTCTTTTGCTTCAATTTGCTTTGGTTTGTTTATTAGAAGAGGCCGATAGCAGCTGGCTTGTGACTTTTCGAGTTTTATTAAGAAGAAAGAGAAAGCAGTGTAGCTTCCTTGCTGTAGCTTTGCCCAGCAACTGCGACCACCTCCGATTTCCCTTCCCTTCAAATCAAAGCATTTTCTGAAACTGCGTCAGATTCTTTTTATGAAATTCCACTGAGCGGAATTACAATAACGGCCATTAAATAAGATTGAGAAAGACAATTTTATGTTTCCAATAAGAAATAAACGCTACGAAGATGATTGGACTTTAAATAAAACTAATTCCCTTCAATTTTTTATATTACAGTAATCATCAACGTTAAAGCTTCATTTTATGATTTTCATAATTACTTCAATGAATATGAAAAATCTGCTGTGTAACTGAGCTTCTAACGGCGTTGAATGTAATAATTTAGTAAGTAAATCAACAGAAGCTTGAAGCATGAATGATGGGTAATGGTTTTTTGGAGTGAGGAGGGGAGAAAGGGGAAGAGATATGAATAGATTTAAACTAAATTTTAAAGCCAATATGAAATGCAAACGAATGCATACATTAAATTATAGTGGTTGCTATGAAACAATGAAGTCACCAGCATCGACATGAATTCCGCAGCAATGTCAAAATCAAAAACTGCAGCAACAACAACAACAATACAAACGGCCTTCACAGTCTTCAGATTCATGTTCAAACTCCTTACGTAATGATTAAATAAACTTCTGGTTATGGCTCTGGCTTTGGTTGCAGTTATTGCATTAAAACAAAAGAAGAAGAGGAAGAACCTCAACAACAACCACAAGAATAACCAATGAGAAATCCAAAGGAAAATAACAGCACGTTTTGCTATTCATCTCTTCGTTGCTCGTTCGAAATGCTTTCTACTTTTCATTTTCATGATTCCATTGCATCTTCTTTCCCTCGATATTCCTTTCGTCTATCTTTCCCAATCCAAAGACCGCCGCTTCCCCTTCCACATCTCACATCACTTCAGCAGCATTTCTTATCGGTCACTTTTCTATATCGACTACAATCAGTCTTCTAGGAAGGAAATAGAATTTCACATGAAAGGACATCACTAACAATGACAACAACAACAACAACAACAAATTGAATTTTCCCCTTAAAATAAAAATCCTTCGTCTACAAATCTTCGCATTGAATAAAATCTGATTTTCATTCATTCATTTCGCAATTCGAGCAGAGAAATAATTGGCAATCGATGTTTCGTCAGAGATTAATTACAACTACATATAAATGGCCGTCGCTCTCTCACTCTCTCTCCCGCCCTTCTCTCCTCCTGAAATACCTTAAAATTTTATTTAATTGCTTTTGATAAAGTTCCGTTGCTTGCTACGGTTTTATCTGAATGTTGACTACGTCACGGAATGAATGTCAGAGGCAGCAGCAAAGGACATACGTAAGGACAACGACAACAAACATGTTACGAAGCCAACCGTTCAAGTTGAAGTCGTAGTCGGACTCTGCCCGATTCCAGCGACTAACGACTCCTTCACTGCGGCATGAAAAGTAACCTTATTTCTATAGACTGTTTATAGGGGACAAAGACACGACTGATGAATATGTTTCTGGGTTTGAGTTCAACGTCAAGAACCTTTAAATTTTGATAAAGTTTCGATGAACTCGTTACTTTTACTAATATCCTTAATCTACGTTTAGGTTCATTTAATATTTTAACAAATTTGAATGTTTGTTTTGCGTTAAATTCTTTGAATTTCGTGAATTTTCAACAGTTCAGTCGTTCTTTCAGTTTTTCCGACGCTCATAAAAGTTTAATGAATTTTGTGCACTTTTTCCTATCTTTTGGCTTGTTAATCAATTTCTTTTATTCACATTTCAATTCAAGTTACGTTAAGTCAACACAACGTAACGTAGCGTAGGAAATGACGTCAAAGACGTCAAAAAAACTCAACGATAAATTAAGTCAAATGACTTGTGTACCTCTTGTAAAAACTAAAAAAAACATGAACATAAGCAAAGAATGATTACCATTATTCACGTCATATAAAATTCCAACCTTTAAGGAAAACACGGACCCAAAAAATAGCAATAAAGTTGTTCAAATTACGTTTGACGAAAACATAGTCGATGATCTAAATAAATCAGCAAAAGCAATAAAACTGACTTTGAAGGACTTCAATTGAATTGTCGTAAAACAAAGCGCCGGCTACGCATATCACGTAAAAAAGCGTAGCAAGAAAGTAACGTGCGACAAAGAAACGTCGCACATTGAATTGAGTTCGACTGAAGCTTGCAGTTAAAACAAAGCAAAGCAAAAGGAAAATGAAACGCAATACATTTTAATGCCGAGACGAAAGCCATGCCCGAATACCCCGCAATGCGACTGATCAACGTCAGCCAACAAATGACACACGAAGAAATCCTCCATTCAAGGCAGACGCACGCACACGTGAATGATAAATAAACAAGAAATTCCATTAATAAATAACGTTTCTTCTGGTCATTTCTCACTCACTGCTGCGATTACGTTAACGGCGTCTGAGTAAACATATTTTTCTCTCTGTTGTTTCTCCGGACTCGCTCGCTCGCTATTCTTCATCACTATTAAATCCTGCAGGTTCTTAAGGAGAGACTCCTTTCTCTCTGCCGCTGTTGTCAGTGATGAGTTGTAATTCCTCTCGAAGATGATTTCCGATTTGATCGAAACGCGCTTTTAATCATCGTTAATCCCATAACACGTAATTCAAAGTTCGTAACACGTGCAGTCAGCATTCAATAGCTTTTCTCGCTGAGCTCCGTTTGCATTTGCTTCGCTTTTCTTTCTCTCTCTCGCCCTCTATTGTCGATCGGCCTCCGCCGTCGTCTGTTAACATTAATTTTAAAGCCATGAACGCACTGAACGCATGCGAATGTCATCGGCTCGTTGAGTCCGCAACTGATGAAGACGAACCATTACGAGTTCCTTCTGCATTGAAATGGGCTACGTTGAAGGCGACATAATGACTGCGCCATACACACACGCACACATATGCAGATTAAGCGCAGAATTGTGGATGGGCGTCATTCATGCACATCACAAACTCGATGCTTGAATGGTTCCGATTCCGTTTCCGGCTGCGAAGGTGTTTAAATGTTGCCCATGAACGAATTGTTACGAAGGACGATAGAAGGTGAACAGGAGTCCAATCAGTCGAAGGAATTACGCAATGGGGACCGAGATGAAGCCGACGTGGATGAGGATTACGATGACGATAATAGTGACAATGACGAGGGCGAAAAAGTATTTTTAAATACAAAGAGGAACCCTTTTCGCTTCAAATCAATTCACAGAGTTCTTATTTCAATACAAAATTTCAGAGAAAATTGTATTTTCAACTTGACAAAACGACAGCTCCTTCATCCACGTCCTCTATAATCCCCAACCTTCGTCCACATGCTTCAATTCGCAGTTGAAGCCACTCACCGAATCCTTTTTCGCTGCTTGAAACTCAAGAATATTTTAAACGTTGAATGGATATGAAACGTTTCCGTGATAATAAACAGTTTCCATATCATTTATTTTATCGCTTTAATAATGCTCGCAGTTGAACATTTTAAAGGGTGAAAAAGTTGAAAGGTAACAAAACAATTTTTGGGATCAACAAAATAATTGAATTCTTCTGAACCTTTTCGGAAATACGACAACACAGCAAAGAAACTATTTTTTCTGTGATGATTTTTTTCCATGTCAGTCAAATTCGGGAAAGTTTTTCGAAAGGTTTGAATAAATTGATTGATGTTAAATGTTTGAAGAAGAAGAAATGTGGAGCATTCTAAATACATCCTCATTAGTACCGTGACGTGAACTTTCTTGTGTTGTGCTCCCTATAGCATCTATAGTCTTTGTTCCGTTTTTCTTGTACTTCTTCTGATAAATCTCCAATTGATGATATATGATGGTTAAATATGGCCTCACCATGCCTTAAAACCTTATGAACTGTCGGTGACATATTTCTCCATGGATACAACTTGTTGTATAAATCCGCAGTTTTTTGTATGTACATCCCAAAATTCAAAGCATTTATTTCCCAATTACTGCTTATCACTTGAAAAATTCTTTGGAATTTAGATATTAAATTTAGATTAATTGGGGAAGTGGAATTCGGGTACTGCAAAAAATCTTCTATTGCGTATTATTGGGTCGGTATTCGTGTGTTAGTCGTTCTCTGATTCACATATTTACAACAAAAACTTTTGAATAATCCGTCTGTATAAGATTAACATACGCCAATAACCTTTTTTCGCGTTTTCCTTAGAGTTAATTGTATTGATTTATGGAATCTGTTCGAAAGAAAGTTTACTCAATTATATTCGAAATTCTCCAAAATAGAATCGAAAAGATTTGATGTTGCTATAAAATGACGATTTCTTTTAATGAATGTTGCATGTGAAAAGAAGACATCGCGAGTTTCTTGAAGATTTGATGAGAACATTAAAAATCGTGGCCATTTAAAGTGATGTTCAAAAGTGGGCGTTTCACAGCCCCTATCAATACAATCTAATGTAAACGCAACTGCACGAATCACTTCGGTTTTCTTCTATTGCTTAGACTTCCAGACAAGTCGTTTTATTTTTAATTTTCTGTCATTCTCTTCATTTATTTGAAGAAAATTCAATTATTTTTACGTCAGATTTACATTTAAATAATGTCCTTTGTTAAAAGTAATGAAGCTATTTATTAAAATGCTAAATTAAAAGTAAATGAGACGAACTTCATTCTTTAGGCCGATTACAATATAAAGATTACAGTATACGGATGATTGAATTAGAATTTGATCACAAAAAGTCGAGTCGGTAGTGCTATAAATATTACTTTTAACGTTTACAAATTTGTCGAGTCTTTTTAATGCAAATGTAAGTTTAGTAAAACTACATTCTTCACATAATTTAGAGATGAGTTAAAAGCCAATGCATTAACGTTAGTTTTAAGTAAATACATGGAAATCTTTTCCAACTATCGTATAATTAAACTTTTATAAAATGAACATAAAATTCATTAAGTATTAATATAACATCAACTGAATTCAATTATTTGTATAAATAACGATTTGTGTTATCGAATATTGAACGAATATTGAATTCGTTTTATTTCTTCTAGTTCAACTCCGAATTTTCTAATTCAATGGCTTTAATGCCGATGAAGCTTATCTTGGTTCAATGAAGGCAGGGATTTTTTATTTTGTTTTATTGTTTCTTGCTCCTTTTGCTGTTTCCTGTTTATTATTTGCTTCAAATCCGATGTGCGGCAGTTACACTGAATTTAATTCATTTCAGTCCAATATTTGTACTTATTGCGAAGTCCTTGGGATCACAGTCAATGAGCATCAGGAATGAAATTTATCATCATAGCTGTCATCTCTGCTTATAATAGCTCTGCATTCACCTTTTACCTTTCTCCATCCCAGTCGCTGCTTCTTGTTGGTCTTATTCGCTCTCTCGTGTAATTATTTCTTCTGTCGGAAGTCGTCACGCCAAATTTCCTCCGCTTTATTCTTGAAATAGTTTCAAGGCGGCAACAGAGGGGAAATGATTTCTATTATTCTATTATTCTCTATCTCTTGGTATTATAATCTCTATGATTTGACTGTTTTGTTAACCTTTAAAACGATGGCTTTGGCATAATTTTTTAGTTTCTCCTGGTCCTTCCTTTTACCATGTTAATTTTTTGTGTGTTCTTCAACTTGCTCTGTGTTGTATTCCCCCTTTGAAATGGACATTCTTGATTATATTTGTCCTCAAACAGCATTAACGACATCGATTCAATGTCAATGCTTTGGCAACTCTGCTGACGCTTGCAAAATGGAAAAAAGTCATTCAAATTGCAACTAAAATGTTGCAAGGATGATGTTGGAGTACATCAACAATAAATATGTTGATAAAGCACTTTTATGGACTTAGCAAATCTGCAAGCAAAAATAAAAATAAACGGAAGAAATCTTTCGCTACAAAATTAAAATATGATTTCAGTATTCATCCATTCATAACATTTTTGCAGTTACAGTGACTTCCTTTACTTAATCATTTAATTTCATCTTCGTCGATGTTAACTTTAATGAAGTTTCGTAAAATGGAGCAGTATACAGAGAGAGTTACGAGGTTTCAAGTAGGGTTGCGAGGAGGGGAAATCATAAATTCATCTATCTTTCTACCAATGAACGGTAAATTGTTCGTTGTTGTTGACAAAGTGTTAAACAAACTTTAAAATCCCTCGACGCCGAGTCGTTAATCTTCGCCTCGAACCACCACCGACGATCCCAAAGATGACCTTCCTTCAGTTGTTGACTCCATCTCCGTTCTCACAGCTCCGTCGCGAACCTTTGTGTAACCCCATAAACACTATAAACACCACAACTGCAACAACAACAACAACAACAACTTCAGCCACGTGAAGTAATAATTTCAGAAGTGTCAACGTTGCAAGAGTTGGGATAGTTGCCAACATTTAACAGCAATATCAACAGACAAAATGCAGAGGTCAACAAATCCAAGGAATCAGAGAAAATAACGCGAATAAAATGAAGAACTAACCAAGAAGCAGAGAATCAGGCGAAAAAAAAGGACCATGAATAAGGAGGAAATTAAGTGAAAAAGAGAAAACCTGCACAAACTTATGAATTAAAGGGCAGGTTTTCCAAATACGTTTTTAAAGAAGGGAATTTGGAAAATATAAATGGAAATTTAATGTAGATAAAATTATTGTTTAAAGGAAAAAACGGCTAATATTATTATTATTTGTTAATTATGGCGATATATAATAGTTTAACAGAATACTTAAATAATAAAATATAAAAGTAATAATAATAACAATAAAATGTAATAAGGTAAAACCTGCCTAAGACGGAACCTGAGAAAAACGGAAACCTGTGTTAAGCGGTTCTTTTTTCTATATAAAATTAACACGTGTAAAACAGAAAATGCCGCTTGAGGGAAACCGAAAAATTTCAGAGATTAACTAAAAGAATCTACATAAAAATATCACAACGTTATACATAATGAAAGAAAAAAAGTGCAAATTCTAAAAAGTGTTGCTTTTTACAGTTGTCTTTTTTCCCATTATACTTTAAAATACGAAGAAGTGGTTGGTTGGTGTTCCTAGGTGGTTGGTTCTCCCTTTCAATTTCCATCTCTCTCCATCGCCTTGTCTTCTGTTGCATTACTGCAGACCCCGGGAGCACTAAAAAAAAATAACCAATTGCAGAACTCTTAAGATAAAAAATCTAATTTATTGTGGCTTCAACTATTAGATACTATCGCATGCAGACAAGCCAATACTCCCACACATACAAAGACCCACACACAAACACGAATCAGCAACACACGTCTGAATAAAGTTCCGACGATAGTTGAAAGCGAAAGGAGGAACATTTTCCTGTCTACTGCTCGTCATCGTCTTGTAACGTATTCAAATTGAAATTGAAAGACTGCGAAAAGAACACAAAATTGAACACAACGACTACAAAAACAGCAACAACATCGGAACAATATTTCAATGTTTCATATAAAATGCAAGAGACAAGGTAGAAATCCAAACAACATCAAAGTTCATAAAGTTATAAAATAATAGAATGAAGAACAAAAGTTGTAGAAGAAGGTATTCAAGAATATGAAGAAGGGGAAGAGTCGATGTGGAGAAGCAGGTGAAAAGTCTTACGGTTACGAAGTAGAACTCTTTGATAGAGTAATAAAAATTTTATAGTATCTAAACAAAGCTTGAGTTTCCAGCGACTCTAACAAGACTTCACTTCTTCTCCGATCTCCCGGAGCGTTCGGATGCTCCCGGAGCGTCCAATTTAATTTTGTATTCGTTATTTATTTTCAGCAACGTGTCACGACGAGATTCAATTGAAATAGAAACCGTAATTTGTAATTTGATGGTGAGAATAACAAAGATGAAACCTTTTCCTAGCTTCCAGTTCCTACGTGGATCTGCTGGGGTCATTGTAGGGGCTCACTCAATGGATCACTACCCTCAACCTTAGGCGAGTTGTGCAGAAAACCTGGTCGTTGAATTTCGTTGGTTATGGTCCACTAATGGTAAACCTCAACAAGTTCCTCTAAACATCCAAGTTCTGCGATCTACGGGGAATTTTTTAAGGTATTTTACATAAGGTATTTCCTTATAAAACCAAAGACGATATGAAATAATATAATAACATATCATACAAAGAACGTAACCGAATATATTACCCAACTACAGAGGAAGACCCTAAGCTGAGGTTGCGCCTGGAAGAGGAAGAGACAGCGGTACATGTAATTTGGCATTGTCCAGCGGTAGCCGGCAGAAGGTTGGTCAAACTTGGTCGCCATTTTATTTATTTTGATCATGAGGACGGAGGTGGCTAGGTTCCACATGTCCAGAAGCTAGGTTCTAGTGAGATAGTGGTGGAACGAAAGATTACTAAATTGAGCTGGTATGCTTCGATTGTCAAGAGGAGTTACACAAGAGGAGTTAGGTTTAAGAACGTACGTGCACCTGATGGTGTGAATCGTGCACGCCAATCATTGGTATCTTTGGAAGATCTCCCCTGCAATTAAAAAAAAAAACATCGTACCTGAAGAATGCCCAAAAATATACTGACAGCTTCAAAAAAGAAACAAGACATGAAAAGTGGTGCATAAATGCGGAAAAAATTAAAAGGCAGCCAAACTTTAGAAGCAAAGACTATTAGCACTAAACATATCAAATGATAGAAAGTCTCAATAAAAAGTCTAAAAGTCATAAGGCTAACTTTTATGGGTAAGAAAGGACTACCGAAGATGCCGTGATATGTAATTTAATGTTTATAATAATCCAATGTAATAATGTTTTACTATAATGTTTTACTATAATGTGCTCGTTATAAAGACAGTATGTATTGAATAATATAGAGTACTCTATATACTGCTTTGAATAGAATCTATCAAAACTAATCTGAATTGATGGAATCTCATTGACGGTTATGGATTGATGATGAACAACCATAAGGCTATGAAAAACATTTGCAAAGTCATCGTTTATCAGGCGGGAACAGCAGCAATAACTCTTCATTAACACACGTTAACTCGCAATGAACTCCTTTTCATCACCAACGATTCACTCACTGAAGTCATTTCTCAAAATCAGCAATATAAGGAAACGAGAAAAGCAGCTCCCAAAGTTAAGGTCCCGATGAATATTCGAGTTCATAAGAGTAAAATACGATATCTGAGCGCTTTCACAGGCTTCGTGCTAAAGAAAGTTGCTGAGGGTTAAGATGAACAGAACAGAAATGAAACATATTTTGAAATCATTCAGATTACTTGTTTAGGATGTTTAAAAATCCTACGGCAAAAAGGAATTTATTTTAATAAAGCGTGAAATGATTGAGAGGAAAGTAGAGGTTAATGAAGAAGAAACGTTATCAACAACAGCTGAAGTCATTTTATTCAATTATGCCACCTGTCAAAACCTCAACGAAATCCAAAAAAAACATATTCTTTTCCCTCGGAATTCTTCTTAACGATCCTTTTACGGTCTTCTTCTTTCTTTGGATTTCTTTCTTAATGCTTCCTGAACTTTTGTTGCTCTTAAGAGCTTTTCTTGATATTAATGTTAGTCTAATAAATCTTTTGGGGTTTCCTTGTCCCTTGCTGAACTTTCTTTTAGGCTTCTCTCTGATTTTTGATCCATGAGTCTATGTCTTTTTTTTTCTGTGCTCTTTTATTTATCTTTTTTTGGTTGTTGTTTTATTGTTATATTTGTTCCTCTTTAAATGAAACTGATTTTCAATTTCAGTTTTCATACCTATGTATTTCTTTAAATTGAATTGGGATTCTTCTCTCTTTTCTCTACGTGTATCTCTCTCACTCACTCTCTCTTGCGCTCTCGCTTTGGTCCTTCGTTCTCTTGACTTCACTTCATTTGTCTCAATTTATTAAAGTGTTTTCTTATCACTCGATTTTGTGCTCAATGTTAAAACGACTTCGATTGATTTTCGGCTGTGCTCGGAAGGGGGGACGTTGCACTGAACGTCTACTCAAGTGTTCCTAGTGATCTTGGATAAAAATAATAGAAAGTACAGAAGAAACAGATTAAGAATCAAAAGAAAAGGAAGCGATTGCAATAATAAAACCACAATATTACAAGATGGTTAAAGTATAGAAAACGATAAGAGTAGTTAAGGAGTGGTGGGAAGAGGAGAAGTAGAGAAGAGTGCGTGGATGGGAGAAGATGAACCAGAAAGTAAACCACAGAGTGAAGCGCTCAGAGTGATTGAATAAAAAGTGGATGGACATTTTTCATTCTTCACATGAGAGAAGTTGATGAAAACCTTTTTGTTCTTTATAAACTCTCTTGGGTCCCATTAAATGAAACCCTTCGAGTCTTCTTTCATCATTTTTCCTACTTTAATGCTTTTTGAAAACTTATTGATGGAGTTTTATCTGTAAATAATTCAGATTTGTTGAGAATCTGCCGTTTTGCCCGAACGCAAAGGCAACACATTTCTCAATGATGTGTCTCAATGATGTGAGGAAATCGACGTCGTTGAGGAAATCCGGCATCCGTGCAACTAAATAATTGTCTGTGATTCTTTTATACTCATTCTTCGCAATAATCGAATGCTTTAGGAAAGCAATTCTATTCTATACAGCTATCATCATCATCCTCGGCCTTATTTGTCGCATTTCATACTCTATATTTTATAATACTTCTCATTCTCTCACATCTCGTTTATTATTTCTTGCTCTTCAATCCACAATCGTTATTTTTTATTCTTCATACAACGTTACTCTCGTTGTTACACTCTCCACACTCATCAACAATCCTCAGTTTTCTTTTTGGCTCTTAAGCTTGTTTAAAGCTGACATTTTAGGTTTTCCCTTCGAATTTATTTTGTATTGCTGCTTCTAATTAAAACGAGAAATTTGAAATATGTAGAACAGTAACAACTTTCGAATGACAAGATGAAATTAAAATTTCGGCTGCTGATCTACCTTCCCACTATACCGTTCCACGCTCGCCGCACCATTCACCAGGATCCTTCTTCACCAACAAAACTTCACACGTCCTCAAGTGTCACAAAATCCTTCTTCCTATCTTTCTTTGTACACTTCTTCATGCGCATTTTCACCTTCTTCATCCTTTTTCGATGCATTGTATTTACATTGCATATTTTCAGGCGAACATATGAAATAATGAAAGGCAACCAATGAAAAATCCTTTTACTACTTTGTCGTTGTTTGTATTATTTTCATGCGTGTAGCCTATAGTATTTCCTTCCCCATCAATAAAAATACTACATCTAACATTTACTTTGAATTTTGCTATAAATCCTAGTAAAGCGACGAAATCGTCGCGAAATATATATGCCTCGATTATGGCAAAGTCACGCTTATCTTGGAAAAGAAAACATCCACATCAAGCTTGATTGGAGTCCTTGAAAGAAGAAGATTCCTCGCTGTGCGTCGTCTTTAAGTTGCACAACGAACAGAAACCACAGAAAGTCCCAGTAAAGCAGCGATTAAAGATTTAAAGAAATTAATAACATTATTTTCAACAAGTGGCACACTGAAGCCACTGATAATCATCAAGAAGAAACAGATTCCAATGTCTGACAAACATTCACTCATGTATGACGAATGAGCATTTAAGCAAGTAAAAACAGGAAAGATTTATGCAGTTATCTGGCAACGGGGTCGCAGCAGCAGCAGTTGTTTATTCAGTGGTTTTAGTGCACCGAAAACGCTTCATTTCCCGTTATTAACTTAGGCATTTCGTTCAAAACTTGCTGAAGAGGAGTCTCGTGCTGTTCCGCTCTCTCTTACTCTTTCTCGTTCCTTTTCTCTTTCACACGAAATGCACATAATAACAAATGCCACTAAGCAAAGTTGGGGGAAAGAAAACACATAAATTAACCGAAAATTGAACTTTTTATGGACTTAAAAGTTTTTTAAAGTGTTTAACCTTTGTGAAAAATAATTTTCACTAATATTTTTATGCTGCGTTTAGGTTGCTGAAGAAAATTGATGTGAAATTTTAAGCATTAAAGTAGATCCTCAAACTATGCAACGGAAAAGAGCCATCGAAGAGCTATCACCCCTCATATATTTTGACTGACGGAGCTCATAACTCTTCTTGGTGTTTTCGGTGGTTTGTCGTCGGGACGTGCTGAAGGAGCGGTGTTTGTGTGTGCTTATGCTTGTGTAATGATGTGAAAAGAACAATTAAAACAATGAATTGATTTTCATTTTTTTTGAAAGCCTGAAATTATTTGAAGGCAGCCACCATTATTAATGCAGGCAGATTTTAAACACTCATACCCATACACACAATTATTCCATCGGCTTCATTTCCGGCCAACACCTGAGCCATTTGTTTCAGAAGTTGCCTTCGTCTGCGCTTCCATTAACTCTTTGCTTCGCTTCTTCCGTGCTGTTATATCAATAAATTGCTTTAAGGCATGAAGCCATCAACAACAGCGAAACAACAACAGCAAGAAGAAAAACAACAACAACAGAAGAAATAAAACAACTTAATAATTATTATTAAGAAGAAAAACAATACGAAGCGTATGAACACACCGTATGAAACAATTTTTTTCGAAGCAGGAAGGAGAAGGAAAACATTTGGTTTTAGACTTTTTCTTGCAGGCCTTGAAAAATATGAATTTTCAGCGAAAGATTTTCTGTGTTGTATTTATATTAATATTATTTTTCAAACTATTTCTTCGCTAATTTGTGATAAAATTTCTTTTAACTTCATTTCAGTGTCATTAAATGTAATACAATTTAATTAATACTAATTTTGTACTACATATTTAAATTTGTTAAATTTTTCCCGTTTGACGTCATTTTGCAAACCCAAATTGTGCCTTTTGCTGTGCAAATCTTTTAAATTTGTTTGTCGTAAATGTAGAGAAAATAAACCAAAAATCCAAAGAAGGATAAAACTATAGCATAAAAAAATAAATGGCAACGCTGCGGATGCAATTTTTAATAAGATTACACGTTGATAAGCGTGCATTCACGATGACTTCTTCGTTTCGGTTGTGAACCCGAGCGCAGCAGCAGCGTGCAGCTAAGGCAGAGCCAAAGCAGAGCTACAGTCAAGTGTTCGTGTGTGTTATTGCGCATTAAGTGTCGTTGTGCATTCAGTGTCGCTGCCTCTGCTTGCTCTTTTAGTGCTCTCGGTTGTGTGTGGTTTATTAAATTTGTTTTTATGTGCGGCTGTAGCGAGAACGTGTAGCGAATATTCACTTGAATGCTTCGAATATTCTTAGTTTTTCTCCTCTCTCCAACGATGTGATAAGACTCTCTCGTACGAAGAGCTAAGCACAGTGTTAGGAATCCTGGCTAACCAGCTTTCAATGAACTGCCACTCAAATGTGTGCAAAATTTTTATATTCCTATAATTAGCTTCGTTTTATTTTGAAGGATTTTATATAGAATAAAATGTTATAGAATTAACAAAAAAATAAATTAAATTGGTATAAATTGATCATTTTCTATTAAATTAAATACAGTTAATTTGCAATAATAAAATTAAAATCATTTAAAAGCCATTTAAAGCTGAATTCTCGGCTTGCGAAAGTGATTCACTGATTTGATTGATTATACTGCTGACATGATGGATCGATCGCTAGATTAATTGATTGATTAATTGACTGACAGCGCAGTGATGCCAACAGAAACGATTTTAAGGATTTCCGAACTGAAAGTAGAACTTCCGTAGCCGCAAATTCGCCCACGGCGCCTTCATCTATAACAGGATACCTCAAACAAGCTTCAAATACGGCATTTTAATTAATCGCATCCCTTTTCACAGAGGAATTTTAATTTGCCCAGTTAACGTTGTGAAAAGCTACGAATAACGGTTATAGAATGACGAGTGTCCGTCCGTCTGCTTATTTCTTCGTTCGTTAAGCACTCAAATCTGCCACAGAAGCCATGTGACCAGTTTATCTGCAAAATATCGTCTCTTCTTTGTTGTTGTTGTTTATTAAACATTCCAGTGCAAGTCAAAGGCTTTCAAAAGTATCCCTGATTTTCATGATATCGTGCCTTGTTTGTACGGGAAACAAATCAGAGTCAATTTTATTTTATTTACTTGCTTTTATATGCTTTTAATTGAATGCATGAAGGAGACGCACTTGGTTCAAATATTGCCAAATGTTGGCTTGTTTGGGACTTGGAAACTCTTTTCATTTAATCCAGAAAACCGATTCGTGTTTCCGCTCCCTCGTTCCCTTTTTAATGAAGTTTATTAATTTTGCACTCCTTTGCCTTTCAAAAGCTGTTGCTTTGTAGTATAAACTGCGCTGTTGTGGTCACTGCTTACTGCAGAAAGTCATTCGTTTTTCATCGTCGTTTCCACTTCGTGAAACTGCGTTCGCACAGCAACGCAAACCTTCGAATGATTTAATAATAAAAAAATAGGCAACCGAATGTTTTCCGTCATTTACAGTAAAACGGATCGAGAAAATTTTCATTAAAGCAACTCCGAGACGGAATAATTTCTTATTACGAGGATCTATCAGTTTAAGAGGTAATTCGCACCATGAATATTTTTCGTTTTTTGTCGAATTCCGTTGAATTGCGTTTCGTTGATTCATGAAGCAGCAGCAAAAATGGACAGCATAAGCCGCAGCACGTATTCAGCGTCTGTGGTGATGAAGCGGCCGTCGATCGGTGCGAGCCGCAAGAAGGCGGGGCCGCACTTCGAGCTGTCGCCGCGGCAGGAGGCGGACCTGAAGACGGCCTTCGACCTGTTCGACCGCGGCTGCACCGGCTTCATCGAAGTCAAGGAGCTGAAAGTCGCCATCCGCGCACTCGGCTCCGAGCCGACGAAGGAGGAGATCCTGCGGATGATGTCGGAGATCGACCGCGACGGAACGGGCCGAATCTCGTTCAACGACTTCCTGCGCATCATGACGAAGAAGATGGGCGAGAAGGACGCCAACGAAGGCATCCTCAAGTCGTTTCGCCTCTTCGACCAGCACCACACCGGGAAAATCTCGTTCAGGAATCTGCGGAAAGTCGCTCAAGAGTTGGGCGAAAACTCGACCGATGAGGAGCTACAGGAGATGATCGACGAATTCGATCTGAACAACGACGGCTACGTCGACCAGGATGAGTTCCTGTACATGATGAAGAAGACGGTTTTACTTCCATAGAAGAATAGAGATGAGAAGCGACTTCTCGAGAGAGAAGAGAAGCCAGCTTTCGTTTAGAATTATTGGTGAATATAAATTCATTGAGTTACGAGTTATTTGATAATTTAGAATAATGTCATGGTTATTATTTGGCACCGCTTTCCTGAAAATTACAATAAATTCTTGTGTTACGCATTTTCGTTCGTGTGAGTATTCATGATGAGTTTGAAGTGCCTGTGAATTTGTTGCTGTTTATCAGAAAAAAACGAAGCAACAGCAAATAAAGCACGAAGCCGAACGAAGGGCGACGGAGCCAACAGCACAACGACTTCAGCAGCTTATTTCGTACGGCAAATAAACGGCTTCGTTTTTTAAAAGGCAATGCGTAAATAATTTTGTTGTTGTTGTTTCTTTTTGGTGATGACTCCACACGAACTGCAGAAGCACGACGTTCCTCTAGTATCCTCTAGCCGAACACGTAAGTTTCAAAAATGTGCTTGCTAGTGTCACATTTGGCACGCACGTTTCGTATCTTTTTGCATCACAATTTTCATGCTTGATTTTGTGCCGAAATTTCTCTATCTGTGCGCAGCAGCACTCAAGCAACAGATCGTCGGAAATGTGATCGTGAAGAGCGGCACCGTGCTTCGTGCTGAATGATTGTCTCCTGTACGAAGCGGTGTGTGTGGAGAGTCGGTTCTAGCACCTCGATTGTGAATTGCATAATTGATCACAACACATTCGTATGTGACGTGCAAGTGAACCGAAGCACAACACAATCGTTGTAAATGTGTCGGTGCGTGCAGCACATTGTGCGTACATTCCGAACCCTGTTTCAAAGTGAAGTGTTGTGTATTTTTAATGTTGGCTGCATTCTCCTAGCAATGGATCTTAATAATCGTTCTAAGAGGAAAATTTCCATCATCGCAAATTTATATTTTACTCCATTTTTCATCTTTAATTCATATTTAAAAATGTTCCTAATTAAATATTAGCATTTAAAAACAAACAAATTAATCATAAACTTTTCGCACTCAATCAAAAAGAAATAAAATTAAAAACTTCGACGGAAAAATTCTGCGAACTGTAAATAAAATTCTTGGCAATAATTTATCATAATAAAAATAAAATTAAAACTTGTAAAGTAGATGAAGATAATAAGCAGCATTTAATTCGAAGGATGCGGAAAAGATGTAAAAAGAGACAAGAAAGATTCACGACCCTAAAAAAGTGAACATTTTACGTGACGAGAAAATCGTAAAACGCAGACCGCCAAAAAGAAAGAAACGTGAATGAAGCAGAGAATTCATGAGTGAAATAAAAAAGTGGCTAGTAGAAGAGAGAGCGAACTTCTTACACAAAAACGTAATTAGAAAAGTTTTTTGAATTACGGTCATTTGCTGAGTTTTTTCCATCTCACAAAAAGGAAGAAAAACGAGTTTCAAAATAATATCTAGTAGAAACAACTAAAATAAATATAAAAACTGCGGAAAAAATAAGATTAAATTCAAATTTAGCCACTAAATAATTGCATATAACAGTTGTTGAAACGACTTTTCGTTCACCCAACTTGAGACTGAGAGTGCTTTAGTAAGGAGGGAAGGAAGTCCACGTGGCAGTAGTACGACGTTTGAAGGAAATAATGTATTTTCTTACTTTTGTTGCTATTGAATTTGACTGATTTCGAATTTCATAACATTTAGCTTCCTTTTCACAACATTTCAATTTTAGTATTTCAAATTCTTTTTTAATTTTAATGGCTATGGAGTTATTTATTTGTAGTTATTTTGTCCATAAAATATCACAGCAAATGTAAGTAGAAGTTAGTTTATTTAATATGTTAGAAATTAAATTGGTATCTTCGAGAATATGCAATGGAAATGGAAATATTCACTGGGAAAGGGGTCTAAAAGAGTATTTAGTAGTAGAAAATTAAGTATTAAATCCATGGTAGTTGAGATAAAAATTCTTTATACTTGAAGACGAATAATTTTTTTTTAATGACTTTTACATTTATTTTCAAAAATTCTTTGAAGTAACTTTACTTTTAAGCAGTATTTTTTTTGGTTACTCGTAGTAAGTCGATTATTATTACGTTTACTAGTTCAACGTTTAACTGCTTTTTTTGCATTTATCTCCTTTTATTTTCTTCTTTAATTCTTTAAACTCTTCTTTAACCCTTTGTTGCTCTGGAATAAGAAGTTTTCGTAATCTGCCTTTTTATGTCGGTTTTATCGCGCGTTAAATAACCTCCCCGGCGCTCCTAAAAGTCTGTTCTCTCTCTCTCTCTCTCTCTCTCTCTCTTCTTCCAACATTTCGCTCGCTACTTAATTTTACTGCTCTGACTGAATAAAGATTTAATTTCTGCTCCTATTGTGCAGTCAACGCACCTAAATAAAAGATTCAGTGGAAAAATATCTCTAATTTTGACTCTTTTTTCCTTGTTTTAATTTTTACTACTTCTGCTGAATAAAAACCAAATCCTTTTGAATCCTTCTCCTCGTCGACTTATCTGGCTGTCTTTGGAGCCATTCTCATGTCTGTCTGTCCGTTTCTAGTGCAATTAAACGAGCAGCGTCGCTACGAATCGCGATTGAATAAAACCCTTCACCGGCAGCCGTTGGTGGTGAAGTAAGGTGAAGTGAGGAGTGTCTAACAAAAGAATCTGACAGAAAGTCCTGACTTCTTCAAAGCGTTGGAGTCGAGGTGGCAACCTTGTCGAAAGCGCTTCTCAGGCGCTGCATCTGAACGGATTGAAGTTGGCCAGGAGCTCAACTCCAGCTCCGACTGACAGCAGACAATGGCAACCCATTAAAAAAGGAATAACTACGAGATTAAATGGGTTCAGCGCAACTTCTGTGGTGCAATTTGTGTTGCCTGATTCAGACTCAAAGCGAACCACCGTCGTTTTCATTATTTTCATTTATTCATCGTTGAGATACAAGAATTAAACTAAACTAATGAAATTACAAACATTATTATATAAATTAGCTTTAAATGAACATTTTAATGTTTGGCCAAAGTTTTGGTTTCTTTTTGAATGCGGTATTTGTTGAATGATTTTTATATTTCTTCCTTTTGGCTTTTTTCTATGAGTTCTTTGAACCCATTACACTTCTTTTCTTTTTTGCCATTGATGAGAAGCTCGGAGTCTTTAAAGTTTTATTTAATTCAATTAATGACGCCGAGTTTTATAAAGAAATTATTCTCCGTTCTAATTGAGGTCAGCGTTAAAGGTTTCTTAAAAGTTTTTCACTGGTCTAGACTTATGACTTTAAGATATTACATTAGATTGTTTATTTGTAGCAGAATTTGCTTTACTTGTGCTCGCAACCTCATATAAAATGAGTCAATAAATTTCAATTTCATTTTCAATTTGCTCTATCTTTAAGAACCGTCATCAAAGGGAAATTCATTTCCTTAAAGTTTGCAAATTCCTTAAACTTTCTTCAAAATCAATTTCTGCGCCTTTCAACTGTGAACGTGACAAAATAAAATTACTAATAATAAAAGTAATGAAAATTGACTGAGGAAAATTGATGAAATCCAAAATCAGAATCCATTCTTTGCGTTGGAACTTACTAAACCAAAAAAACGAATGAAAAGCAATTCAAAAATTCCGAAAAAAACCACTATAAAACTTTTGAAATATGAACTCGGTAAAAGTTTTATAACAGAAAATCAATGAGGATGAAGCTGTGCGGGAAACTGAGAAAATCTGCGATTCATTATGTGACTAGTCAGCAGTACATTTTAAAGGGGCACAGAAACGGCCAACACAACATAAAATCTGACTGTTCTTTGCTTCTAATCTGCTTATCAAATCAATTAAATTTGGACTCTTGCTGACTCTTGCTCTTGCGGCGATGATGTCACAGTTGTGAAGAAGCTGAAGACGAGCGGAAGAAGCGGCGGATGTGGAGGAAGACAACAACGAAACGTGGTGCTGTTGTCAAACGGAAGCAGTGAAAGGACGATGAACCAAACCGAAACGGAGCCGAAAGGGAAAAGTTTTTGTGGAAGGCGGTCGAAACTTTGGTCGAAAGTTTTGTCAGCTGCTGGCAGTGAGTTAGGAGAAGAAAGCGGCATGAAGTAAACGCAACGAAGCTAAACTCAACGAAGCTAAATAAACTACGCCAAGAAAGAACTGAAACAGATTTAGAAATTCGGCAAACGAAGGAGATGATGAAGAAAGATCATAAAAAATGATGATGATGGTGCTGCCACTGAAGTGATGAAGACAGACGGAAGCTGAATGCAACGCAGCAACAACAATTTCTTCCAACTGTTTGCCAAGTTTTGCCAAAGTTAAATAAACGAATAAAAAATCGACAGGAAAAGCGATGAAAAGTTCGTGATGATGTGTTTGGAGGAATGTCGCTCAACAACAGCGAAGAAGAAGCACCAACAGACGCTGTTAAACGACAACAATCAACGCCCAACAACATTCCAAATGTTGAAGTTTCTGGAAAAACTGAAGTCGTAAGTGTTGGAAGCTCCTCCTTTCATCTCCCGACGCATCTCTCTTCACTTCATGGTCTGAACAATTAAAATTATTTTTTTTCCTCACTTCCGAAGCCTCGCTGCATCCCTGCCGCCTACAAACCGTTACAAGTGACTGACAGGATTTTGTTTATGGCTCCTCAACAACAAACAAAAACTGCGCTATCTCCATTTGTCACTCTCTCACTGTTTCCCCCTCTCTTTCTCTCTCACTGACTCCATTTCTATCCTCTGTCGCCAGATTTTGAAGGTCCACAAGCCGCTCATTTCGTCATCAGAGCAATGCTTCGTGTAAACGCCACTAAAAATTAATTTAGCGCCAGCTACTTGTAAACATGAAGAAACATTATCAACAACAAGAAGCAGTGCTGCTTCACCTGACGACGAAACTTTTAGTGGCAAAGCATTAGGAAAAACTTAATTCGTTTATTTAGAGATGGTGAAGGAGAGAGAAGGAGATGGAAGAGGAAACCGAAAATCTTATAAGTCAAAAGATTTAAAAAAAGCGCTACAAGACGTTGACCGTTGGTCATAAAAAAGGAATCGTGTGAAGGAAGAAAATCCGCAGAAGAAGACGGAATAGAAGAAGCCGAGAAGACGGAAGAAAATGTAAGCGAAGGACAACACGAGAGAGAAAGAAATAGAACTGAAAAATACTTGGGAAACGTCAGGCTTTGAACATAACTTTTCTCATTCGCAGACTTTTCGAAAGTTTCTCTCACGCATCTTGCTTGTTCTTTTTTCATTCATTGTATTTCTTCAGAGTTTAACCGTGATACTGTGGGAGGTTGGCGTAACTTTTTTGTTTAACAGGTCATGGTCACAGGTCTATCGAGTGATTAGAGATTAATGATGGTTCAGCCAAGGAAGTAGTCTCTGAATTCCAATCTTTGTACAGGAAATCAATAAGCTCGACATCTGTTTAAAGTTCCCGGGTCTCTGCTTAACTATTTTATTATTAAATCGTAGCGTTGCTGCATGAAAGTCGCTTAATCGTATCCCAACTTGTTGTCTGTCTTCACTTTCCTCTATTGTAGCACTCTATCTCCACTTCTATCTATCCACTTTTCCTCACCACACTTTTTCCAGATGTACTTCACAAATTAACTTGGGCATTTTCAATTAAAATTCAGATTCTTAGAAATGGGCTTCAGATTATTGGATTGGACTTAAGAATTCTTGAATTGTATGTGTAATTGTATAACTTTCAATTACAATTCTAAGATTCTGCAGGCCATTTAAGAAATTGTCAAGTTCAATTCGTTTATCTGAAGTCCATTTGAATTAATCTGAAATTAATGTACACGGTAAGAATTTTGAACTAGTTTTTATAATATATTAGAAGCTATGTATAAGTCAATGCCAAAAAAACATAAATTTAATTTCACTGAGTTTTACACATACGTTATTCCCCGCGGAAATTTTATTATAACTACTTAATTTCATTTCTAAAGACGTTTTAGATGAAGAAGAGTTGCAGACGTTGCCGCCGATTTGCATGTAGTTCCATCAATTTTCATTACACTAAGAAAACCTGTAAAAAGGACAACGTAACTTTGTTCGGAAAGCAATTAAATTGGAGGAACTCTATCTGAATCTTTTCCTGACGAATCGAAGTCCATTAATATGTTGTCACGACATTTCACAATTTCACTCTCAACTACAGGCTATGCTCTACTTTTGTCTCAATTTATTGCTGTACCGAAAGACGTCGCCCATCGTCAGGTTTTCCCTCGATTTACTTTGAATTTACATTTTTTGAAAAGGAAGTTTCTTCGTCCTTTTTGCAGCTTTTTTATTTCCGGCGGTCAGCGTCGGGTTCTGTTGCAGCAGTAAAGGTATTTTTATGACCGCATTTTACCTGAACACCTACGGATTTATTTCTAGATTATTTCTTCTGCTTTTCTTCTTCTTGTCTACATGTGTTTCTTCTTCTTGTTTTAGCTGGTGGCCTGACATCGGTGATTGCATCCAGTCGGTCATCCGTTTCTGTGGTCAACTAAGGACCAATTATTTAAAGCTGCCACCTGCTGAGACTACTTTGATTTGAGTTGAATGTTGCTGTTATTGTTGCTGTTGTTGTTGTAAGTGCTTCTGCACACAATCTAGGTATAAAGGAATTTAAAGCTTTTACCCACCTGACAGTTTGGTTTAAATTCAATTACTTAATGTTTCTTGGCTTTGCCCAACAACACCAACAAATTGCTAGCTGTTATTGGAGCTGTTGCTATTGTTTTGTATCTAAAAAGTACTTTGTTGAAGTCCTTTCGAGTTGCTATGCAAAAACGGAGCACTATTTTTATTAAATCTGATTTCGATTGTTTTTTGTGTTGTATAGAACAGCGTGAACATCGCGTCAAATATCAGCATCACTCCGTTCTAATCTTCTTCCTTAACTTTTCTTTTCTTTATTGTTTTCATTCTTATGGATGCCTCTTTAATCGATTATCCTTGTGAAGGTTACGATAAATTCACGTTTTCATTCCAATCACCTTCCCGATGGTCTAAAAGTTTTTTTAGAACTCACAACTTGAATTCATCCTTTGCTATTTGATTGATCAATCATTACTCCTCGGATTAGATTATTTAAAATAAATAGATTATTTTTCACTTATCCCGAAGTTGAAACTAAAGCCTAGAAAAGTTGCATAAGTTTTACGCGTTAAATAAAGTTTTCAGGTTCCTGGATTTAATCACTTAACGCCAGCGACGTCACTCCTCCAAACGGCAGCAAGGCTACGAAATAGCAAAACCACTTGCTGCGGTGCAACTAACAATAAGTGGCGCTAATTAAATCCACGCGTTGCCAATTAAGCGAGAAAACGTTGTTTGAGTAACGAGAAAGCCAACCGAAAGAGTGGCTCCATGGATGTGCTCTGTAAATGTCCACGTAGAAAGCACTTCAGAGAAACGATGTTGTTGTCAGGGCTGCCAGACAACTAAAATCAATCGCATCCCTTCAACTTTGGTGAAACGTTGGTGAAAATAATCGATATATAACAGAAAAGTAAAGAAAATGTATTCGAAGATTTAAAGACTTTAATTATTTATTTATTTATTTATTTATTAACAGATTAGCTTACAATTAAAATTATAAACTAATGAGAGACTTTAAATTAAAGACTTTATTGAAGATTTCATTAATAACATTTATTATTTCAATATTTACTCGCTTTTCTATATCCGCGAGTGCTAATAAATAACTCGAAACGAATGTGCAACGAATTCGTAAAATGCTCTTGTGTGCAGGCATCTGTTATCGAACTCGCAGCGGATGTCGTTGTTCCCCAATCATCTCGCCCGACTCACTCTACAGAGAATTTAGTCGCAAGGATCGTGAAACAATTTTCACCATAAACAAGAACGACAACGGAAACATGTGGAAAACAAAACATTCCTGGTTCGTTGAATTCATAATTACGCAAATCCTTGCTTTGCAACTTACGCACTGACAGCAGGGAGATTGGAAAATATATCTACATGCGTGTCTACCCACGTTTATATAACATCGACACAAATGGCAATTACGGAAGAACGAATAGAATAATTGTCTTGAAATTCGGTACGAATATTCTCTGTCATCATAGATTCCTCCCTATTGAAAATGCGGAAAATCGAAGGAGCGCCACGCATACTTTTTATAACAAATAAGTATAAGTTCTGTTATACTTATAACAATGTTTGTATACTTATCTGTTTATAACAAATAAGTATAAGTTCTGTAACTAAAACTGTTTACAAAATTAAAGACGATTATATATTATTATAAAAACATAATCGAAGAACAGTATTTGACTTAATTATATAAAGCTAGTTATTGAGGTTAACATTAACGTAACTGTGAATCGCTCTTGCTCCCGGAGTTTACACAGATTGAGAGTACATCTCCTGACCTAGAATATGTACTTATTGCTACCCTGAAATCTAAGAAAATACAAACGCGACAAAGAAAAAAGTAAAAAAATCTTTTAGATACTTTAAATGCTAAATTCGCCAAGACAGAGGAAAAAAATCTTAAATTTAATTTGTTCAATCTTGAATTTCCTTTCAAAACACGTTTTGAAGAAGCGACAAAATATAAATCGGAATATTGGCTTAAAAATACTTTGGATTTTATTGCCAATGCTAAATTTTATTGCCATTGCTTATCTGCATATTTATCGTCTGTCTGGCAACGCTTTTCGTATTTCTACCCTCATTAGCTGCTGATTTTAATACCAATTTTGCTTTGGTCGTTGGTTGTTGCTCGTCTTTAAGATTTGTTTTATAAGGTTATTATCTCAGACTATTTTCAGTGTCTGTGTGTATTTGCAAAAAGTGGAAACTTGAAGAAAAAGCGAAAACAAGACGAGCAGATGACAACTTTAAAATACGATGAATTTAAAAGAATAATGAAGAGAAGAGAAGAGAAGAGAAAGGGATATTTTCTTAATATTAATTTAAAATTTTCCGAAAAAATTAATAATGCAAGCGCACACACTCACTCACACACATACTAACATTGTCAGCCAATAAATCATTTCACTATTTAAATCAATGAGGTAAAAGACTGAAAATTATGTCAAAAATTATGAGTTCTTTGGCATGATTGAGTATTTGCATGTATGCCTTCGCCCTCCCCGTTGACACGCCAAGCTGTATGATGAACACGATGTAGAACTCTCATGTTTAATAACACAGCTTTCATGCGTTATAAAGATAACAATAAATAGTAAAGGGACGGCCGCACCAGAGGCAAACACTAATCCTCTTGCGCGCCATTATACATACATATATATTCCCAGAGAGGCTCTCAAATAACATGTTTAAAGCAACAACAACAAACACAGTTCGTTATTGCGTTTAGCTGCCAATATTTTAAGCTCTCATATTAAGCATTTAGTTCTTGTTTAGAGAGAACAAACACTAGATAAACACTCTGCTGATAACGTAACCTGCAAAGATCCACTCACGTCGGTGGTGTAGGGACGAAGGATCAGAGGATGAGAGTGAAAAGCGGAAACAGTTCATCATAGCAACACCTGAAATAAAGTTGAGCGAATATTACGAATGAAACACCTGGATAACGAAGCACAAGGATCATTGACAAAATTAGTTAAAAACCACGATTATGATAAAAACAACTCAAAAATATTTAAAGAAAAATTAATATTAGAAAACTTAATGAGTTTAATGGAATTTAAAGTGCTTTCATCTGAAATTACAGTTATCGTTTTTGCTAATTTTAAATTTTCCACTTGACTCCGTTTCGAGCATCCCAAAAAGCGAATTCGCTAAGGTGAACATTTGCGCGAGGTGATGAATTTTATGCACGAGTTGATATCGCAGCAAACAAAAGAGAATTTTTGATCAGTGGCAAACGAATTAATGAGGCGAATTTGAGTAATTGTATGTTGCTGCTATAGTAAATATGTTAAACAAGGAGTAAATGGGTGTAGATTATGGTTGCCGAGTTCGCAGAACAAGAGAGAGCGTGAGAGAGAGAAAGAGAGAGAGAGAGAGAGAGAGAGAGAGAGAGAAAGAGAGAGAGAGAGAGAGAGAGAGAGAGAGAGAGAGAGAGAGAGAGAGAGAGAGAGAGAGAGAGAGAGAGAGAGAGAGAGAAAGAGTGCGAGAAATCCTAGAAAGGTTAACAATTTTAAGTACATTAATCAAAAATGGGTTGACTCTCGCCGTGAGAAAGAGAGAAACTTGGAAAAATTTAATAATTGCTGGAAATTGCATTCGCCGTCGGTGCAGCTCTGTCTCAACTTCTCACTCACTCAGAGAACCGCACGAAGCAGTAAGCAAAATATCAAAAAAGTCTCCCAATTCCACCTTGAACTGCTCTTCAATTACGAACTCGATTGACTTCTACGCTCGCTTGGCGAAGGAAGCACAATCATGCTCATGCTTGTTGTTGCTGGATTTTATTTCGTAAACTTTTCCGATGGCGTGTGTAGTTCCACAATTCTTCGCAAATATAGCAACACTTTTGAATGTTTGCTACTTCAGGTCCAACTTTAGTATGTTTGTCTGCTTCACACACAATTTACGTGGTCCTTATGTGATTCGAAGGATGGAGGGGGAGGTGAGGAGGAGGTGGACGGACGTTCGCTTGCCTCAATTGCAGTCAATGGTCGAGAAACTGTTTCATTGGTGTCTTTGAGGTCCTTCTGAGGTTTTCTGTGTTTCACAAGTTGAGCAATTTGCAGGTCGACTCTATGTTGAAAATTCAACTGACCTTTACAATTCTTGGAGCTCACGGTAGCGATGGACTCACGTTGAATGCCACTTAATAAGGCGACGTGTGTCACCGACGGCTTCCGTCTCCCAACCAACGGGAAGCGTTCAAGCGTTAAATTAAAGTTTCCGTCAGCAATTACGACGCAAAAATGGTGTTGCCATCACCATCATTGTCACAATTGCAATTTCAATTATCTCACGTCACTAAAAATGTCCTCTCCATCGACAGGGAAAACATTCTGCTTATTATAAATTCACTTAACATGTGACAAGGAACAAATTAAATGAAATGAAGAGAGTACAGATTAAAAGAGAAGCGATTTAAAAGGGGCGACGCAAAGTATTAAATATCTTTAATATAAAAGCAACTGTAATTGGAAATGAATACATTTTATTTTAATATAGAAAATACGAGTTATTAAATAAAACTTAACTAGTAAAGGTATCTTCGTCACGGTCGAAGCTGATATACCCTACATCCGACTGACGATGTACTACTTTTCCTTCTTCTGTTATTTCAGTATATATCAAAAGGGGCGGACCACGCTCATATGTGCACTTTATTTTTAACGTGTTGCGATGATTAGAGACTACAATTTGAACTCAAAATTAAGATGTGCTAAATAAAATCTTATTGATGCTGGAAAAGCTTTGGCGGCCGCTAATGCGTCTGAATATGTCGTTATTTCCATCACAATCGTAACAATAAAGTGTCTCTTCCTGGTTAATCATAGATGTGAAACTGAAGGCTGTAACTTTTTCAGATAATAGGACATCCACAAGAGCAGAAAGGAGACAACTTTTGCATATCATATTTGAATAGAAAAGATGGCAGAAGGAACCGACTGAGAGCTAGAGACAGAAAGATTGAAGAAGGCTCGTTCGATAAACATGAATGTGTCAGAAGCTCTGGTATAGTATACGAGAAACTGACTACCACAATAATGCAACTGAAGACTGACAGGCAGATGGACACACAGAGAGCCACAGGCTGATTGACAGACGAAGACAACGACGAAAAACAGTAAAAAAAGCAACAACAAGCACAAGAACCGCTTTCTGTCGTTTCCGAAAGCTTTTTGCCAATTCCATGAAAAGAAAACCATTTCCAGTCATATAAAGTAAATAGTCTCTCTCTTTCTCTTTCTCACTATCGCTATCCTATCACACTGTTGCTTTTGGTGTTTCTAATTGTTCTTAATTTCGTGCATTAACAACTGTCCCCTTTATTTCTCTCTTCTCTTTTCTTACTTAGCTTTCTGAAGTTCTCTTTGCTTCTCTCTCTCTCTCTCTTTCTCTTCATTTATCTTTTTCTTTCCACGAAACTGTTGCGCTGTTTCCATTAACCGAAAATAAGACTTCGAAAAGTCCTCGTGCTTCCTCCCAACTCTCCTGTTTACTTTTGCGATACTTTTTGAAGGTTCATGCTGCTTCCTGACACTGACTTTTACTCATGTCGATGGACAGCGAAGGACGAATCGTCCTTCGACTGGAAATTAAAAGAGGAGTTTCTCTTTGAAAGAATTTCTTCCGACTCAGTGACTATATGAGTGACTGACTGAATAACTGATTAACCGAGTGACCAACTCATTCGTCTTTCTGTCGGTTTGTTAGTCTTTCCAAACGCTAACTTTTCAAATGAGTTTCTATTTCGAAACATATTCTTGTCTGGAATTTTGCGATTATTTCTTGTTGTACACTTTTATCTTTCCTTTTATTATAAATGAAGAAAATGAAATCGTGTGTCCCACACAATAAAATTAACAGAACAGCAGCAACTCAAAAAGACAAAACTCATTAACAGAAGTAATTTAATAGCATAAAATAGTTAACAGAAGCCGGTCATTCAAGTATGAGTATGGAGGCTTTGACAGGCTCCATGTGACAGACTCCAATAAACACGAAGAGATCACGAGACGTCGACGTTACAAAATCGGAGTCCGAATTAAAGTAGGTCGAGGTTCTCAACAAGGTTCGGAGAACAGATGCGCGGAGATGTCGGACAAATAATGAGGTATTTTGGAACAACAATCACCAAAGTAGAGACAAAGTTAATTGGTGATCGTGAGTTGAACAGAAGCGAAAAATAAGACAACAAACAATACGCAACAACAATAACTACATCTCGAGGAAATTTCATAATCATGCGGATTTTCTAAAACTCACCTAATTCAGTACTTAACTAACTTCTTACCTAACTGATTCCAGCTAAAGTCACCGTCTAAGTCTAAATTATTTGCCAAATGTTTATGTAAATGACTCCCAAAACGATTAAATAGATAATTACTATCCGATTACCCAACCGATTACCTAACTTATATAATTATTGACCCCTTAACGATTGCTACACGATTAGTCAGCTGTTTACTTAACCGATAACATAACTAATTTAGCTAATTAAATCATAGACTACCTAATTTATTACTTCACCAATTATTTAACAGCTACAACCAATTAAATAATCGATCACGTGACCGATATATATGACTGACAAATGACCGATTAAAAGATTACTTAACGGATTACCCAAAATATTTACCAGATTAAATTTAGTTTTCCACAACCGATTAGTTATCTAATTACTTAAGTAGTCACCTGATGACTTGTTACATATTTAACTGTTGTGTAACTGAACACTTTTCTGATTACACACACGGTCAACATCTATAAATTTGATGATACAATACAAGCATCAAACGAGGTCCTATTTAAATACATGTCACAAAAGATTGCTTGACTTCGTTTGAAGAACATGTGGAAATGAGAGAACGAAATACGAAAAAATAGACATTGACAGAAAGAGGTCTCAAAAAATATGTGGCTCAACCGGAAAAATAACAGTTCGAAGCACCACGTCAACGAGCTCCGTTCTAATCGCTGGTTCCATTCTTCTGGTAGCCTGTTGCTGCCGAGAAGATGTAATCAAACGAGTGGAAGAAGCCCAAGCAAAATGGCGACTAAGGGAAAACAGGCCGAACGTCAAGTGGATTTGCGTGTTTTCTGCTTTCTTGTGGTTTCGTGATTCAACAGCAAGAACAAATAACGTATGAGACTCGGAAACAAGTTACAATTATAAAAACCCAAAGTTAATAAATACTGCAAAAAGCAGATATGGAAATGAAGAAGGAAGGATAAAAATGGATGAAGAAAGGGAAAAGGAAAACAGGATAAAGAAATGGAAATGATAGGCAGATGGAAAGATAAGACCAATAAACACCATTCATAACTAAACTGAAGGCCCGTGAAGGTTCTTCCATGGGCACAGTCTTAGGAAAGAGGAAGACCGATAAAGGGAATAAGAAGAGAAGACAAGGAACTTACGGAAATGGGTGACTGGGCGCAACAGGCTTCATGTTGACTAAGTGTTGCTTGTGAAAAATGTTTCACTCAAGTTCCTTATATTTCTTTCTTTTTTAACCATTTTTCTGTTTTTGTTTCGTCCTTTTTTGCTGTTATTCGACTTCCGGTTTCTTATCTTTGCTATGAGCTGAGTCTCATGTTTCATCGCCGTAACAGTGCCTCGTTGCTGTTGCATGTCGCTGTTGCTTCTCGAGTCGTGGTTTTAGAAGTTGTTGTTTTCAGTGGATTCTTCTGTTGCATATTAAATTCCTCCTCCCTTTCAGTTGTCTTTTGACGATTGCATTGTCAATCAAAAGCTTAAGACTGAATAACTGTGCTTTTATAATGATGAATAGTTGATTAAATCTTCTTGTTCTTGAAGCGTCCATCGATCCTTCAAACGATGACGTCTCCTTCACTTCATCTTCTGCTCTCAACTCTCATTAAGCAGCGCAACAGCTCGTGTCGAAGAATCGTTTCGAAGTGAATAAAAGCAACGATGTCCTTACCACAGTCACTTTCAAGATGATGGAGGTGTTGGTGATTGAAGAGAAAACCGATGGAAGTCGAAATTCGTGTCCAACAAACATTCTTTTTTTTCTTCAATAATCGACTGCTTCTCTTTCTGCTGCTTCACCTCCTTCTGTTCATCAAACTTGCCCTATTCTTTATCCACCTTCTGCGATTCAACCTCCCCCTCCACAACAATTCATCCCTTTTTTTCTGCTGTGATTAATGATTATTGCTTCGCCTCTGATGATTTATTGAACTACTGGCCAACTGACGCATCGTCTAATTGATTAACTAAAGACAGAATAATAAGCAATAAAATACCTTTTCAATGTACTAAAATACTTAAGAGCCTGACTTGATTTAAATTGCTAACTTGAAGATATAATATTATTTATTCTTCTTCTTCTTTGATTTATGATGTTACAATATCTCTTCGTTTGCACAAAGCAACAAAATCCACTTAAAATATAAGAAAAACAATGAGTTTTTTCTATTCTTCGATTTAAGAAGAAATTCTTATTGAAATTTTACAGAAAGATGAATAAACCTTAGCAATCATGTCATATAGTCTTTCTTGTCATAGAGACAATAAAGGTAATAAATATTGCATCTGTTATAGCCTCGGGCGGCAATTTTTTTTTTTTGTGCCTACTGTCCAAAATCAACCAAACTGTAAACCTTAAAGAGATATTTCGGTCGAAGCTACTTTCGCATAAAAACGTTTCGTGGTAAATATTAATAATTATAAACGTAGTTTTATGGCTTCAATTTAAGCGTTCTCCTTTATTAAACTTTTGGTTAAACAATGCTCACATGTAAAAGTTGAAAGTGAAAGAAAGTCAAAAACGTTGAAAAACGATAGTACAGTTCGAAGTGAAGGGGAGGAAAGGATATTTAACAACAAGAAGGAGAACGCATTCATTATAAAGTCGAAACAAATTATGACTACTGTCAGTCCATTTGATTTAGCATTCGTATCAATAACAATTTGATGTAGATGAAATTTCGTATTATTTATTGTTATTTTTAGCCGGTTTATTTAAGTCTTGTTGTTTAGCCCCAACTTTTTCAAAGCAGCAGAAATAAAGAAAAATCGCTTTTTAAATTCTTCATTAGGATTGGCCTCCCACAGATGCATATTAAACCCATTTTAGGACTCCAGGAAATTGTAACAAATCGACATAATTCATAAAGATAATTCCTATGTAAATAAATAATGCCACCCGCGGACTTTTGCCCTCTCTTCCTCCTCCTCCCTTCGTGGTTTCCAAGGATTATATCCGGAAAAATTTATTTCTTTTCTGTCACCAACTCCTGTCACTCAATGACGGACGTGCTGTCCGGATTTGATGTGAGAGCAGCTGCTGTTATTCAAACTTTCCGAAGTCGAAAAGACTTTCCGAAGGATTTGAAAAAATATTCGTCCGTCGTGGTCCAACGAGCACATTCTGCCCTCAATCCTTCATCGATACCCACACTTTGTCGGAATCTTTTTTCAATATCAATGTTAAAAATAACAAACAAGGGTCACTCGTATTTATTTCGACAGCAGTAAAGATCCCGAGACGCGGCTGCTTCCTTCCATGACAACTGCTCTGTCTTCCTCTGCCGCCCTCCTTCTTCCTGTCTCACTGTCCTTCTCAATGTTTTACTCCTTCTATAGACTCCTTCATATATAGATAAAAAGGTCATCTTTCTCTTTGAGCAATCATAGTTCAAAGCTGTCCGGGCCATTCTCCGCACAACATTTGCGCTGAATTGTTGTTATTTGCTGATGTCCTTCGTTGTTTTCCTCTCGTAACGTTTTTGTTCTTCAGTGAATGTTTTAAGTGCTCCATTTTTGAAGGAACAATGGACGAAGCCACCCTCGACTAGGGTCGTTCTCCGCAACTGCATCCATTCAATTGGAAGCATAAAGAATTCACAAGAAGAGAATGTCTATGCTTTGTGTTTGGAGTAAAGGCAATCGAAAGGATATGGGTTGAAATCGATATCATTTTTATTTTTGTTTTGATTGAAGGAGTTTTCTTCACAAGTTTTTTCACTTCCCGTTGAACGGTGCTCGAAATGTAAATGAATCGCTTTCTCTGCGATATTCTTTTAGTTTTTATATTATAGATTCTACTGCCTCCCTTTTGTTCATTGTACCTTTGCTGCTTGGACTGCAACTGGGCTAAAGTTAACGGAAATAAGGATTTCCGAAACCGAATTAAAAATAAGTCTTTGTGAATAAAAATATCGATGAGATTTTCTTTTAAGCTCCTTGTTACATGCCAAAGTAATATACAAGCTTTTGAATGTCGGGGACTCATCTCGAAATGGCAAGAAAGAAACGAAGTGTTAAAGGTTAGGAAAATTTTTTCTATTATACGAAAGACCGATCTATTAAATTAACACTAGAGGTTATATAATTCCCTGTTTTCTTTATTTGAAGAAAAAAGGTACTCGCGCTTACATTTCCACAAATCTCGCTCCTCTCCAACCCCTATCAAAAACTCTTCCTGGTCCCTGAGTGGTGATTGAATCGACACAATTTCCAAACTCGTTCCGAAGCAGTAACGACGAAAACTTTGGAAAAGCTCCATCACAACAATAAATATTAATAAAAGTTATAACAACAACAGTTCAATCGAAAACGTGGTCCGGAATAAAGAAAGGATCATAAAAAAAAACAAAAGTCGTAAAATAACGGTGAAAAGGAAACAATTTGTTTAAAAACAGGAATTGCGTGTGGTACGAGAAGATGGCGAAGTACGGAGTTGCCCGAAGAGTGGGAAACGGGAATTTCAGATGAGTGAGAAAGCCATAAATACGAACATATTTTTCGCTCCAGATACCGAAAAAGGTACGTAGGAGTCCACTGAAAGAAAGACCTTCGAAGAGGTATGAAGGCATCATCACCATCCGCAGGAAAAAGCTGTGTGCACCGTACGCGAGGCACTTCATCATTTAACATAGCTTGTGACTGCTTGCGGCGATGAGTCCACCCGGGAAAAAACGAGCAGATGGACGAAAATCGGCGGTGGAAAAGAGAAGCAGCTGCTGACGTTATTGCATACCCACACAGATGACCGAATTCATTTTGTACACCGCAATCAACAGAAACTTGGGCTGCGACGACGAAAAGCCGGACTTCAATTTAATTCCGCATTAAGAAAACGTTTACAATGGTAAACGTCGACCGCCGTTTTATAAAACCCAAAGTACTGCGTAGTCTGATAGATTTGTGGCTAATATACTCCTTGATCATCAATTATATCAGTTAAGCATATACAGTAGTACAAACTATTAACATTCCGTTATTTTAACGGGATTATTTTTCTAACTTTGAGAGATTTCTTCCTCTTTTCTTCTTTACTTTTTTATCGTTCAAAAAAGTTTAAACGTTTTTTAGTGCTGAGTGTTTTTCCAAAGTTTAAAAACTCTTTTTTATGGTTTCTATTTTGTGTTTTCTCTACTTTTGTCGAAATTTATCTCAAATTGCGTCAAGAACGATGCAATCGACTCCGGTGCTTAAAAGTTACTTTGCATCACTGACCCGACAGCAAACTGGATGGAGTCTCGGCAGGCCCTTCTTTCTCGTACTTGTTCAATCCTCCTTCTCATCCTTTTCCTCCTAAAAAACCAATAAAATCAGAGACGGCGCTGGGTTTTTAAATGAGGAATGGATTCCGGATGCTCAGAATGTGTTTTGAGTGGTACTTCAGATGGCGATGAGTCGCTGATTGGCGATCGTGGGTGTGGAAAAGTGCGTTTACTGCTACTTTAGCAAAAGGCGACAAGTGTATTTATTTCTTTACGACGCCAACGCGAAAAAAGAGTTTTTCTTAAAAAGAGAATTTATATGTTAACACGCAGTGCTAAATATATAAGAATAAAATATAACGGAGCCCTACATATGCCCAGCGGAGCCCTACATAATGCCCGCTGGCCGTAGGTAGTGCTCCGCTGGCCGTAGGTAGTGCTCCGCTGGCCGTAGGTAGTGCTCCGCTGGCGGTAGGTAGGCCTCCGCTGGGCATATGTAGGTAGGCCTCCGCTGGGCATATGTAGGGCTCCGTTGGCCATAGGAAGCGCTCCGCTGACCGTAGGTAGGGCTCCGTTGGCCATAGGAAGCGCTCCGCTGACCGTAGGTAGGGCTTCGCTGGCCGTAGGTAGCGCTCCGCTGGCCGTAGGTAGCGCTCCGCTGCCCGTAGGTAGCGCTCCGCTGGCAGTAGGTAGCGCTCCTCTGGGCGTAGGTAGCGCTCCGGTGGCCGTAGGTAGGGCTCCACTGGCCGTAGGTAGGGCTCCACTGGCCGTAGTTAGAGCTTCGCTTGCAGTATGTAGGGCTCCGCTGGCAGTAGGTAGCGCTCCGCTGGCCGTAGGTAGGGCTTCGCTGACCGTAGGAAGGGCTCCGCTAGCCGTAGGTAGCGCTCCACTGGCAATATGTAGGGCTCCGCTGACTGTGGGTAGGGCTCCGCTGGGCATATGTAGGGCTCCGTTGGCCATAGGAAGGGCTCCGCTGGCCGTGGGTAGGGCTCCGTTGGCAGTAGGTAGCGCTCCGCTGGCCGTAGGTAGGGCTCCGCTAGCCGTAGGTAGGGCTCCGCTAGCCGTAGGTAGGGCTCCGCTAGCCGTAGGTAGGGCTCCGCTAGCCGTAGGTAGGGCTCCGCTGGCAGTAGGTAGCGCTGCGCTGGCCGTAGGTAGGACTCCTCTGGCCGTAGCTAAGGCTCGGTTGCAGTAGGTAGGGCTCCGCTGGCCAAAGGTAGCACGGGTGAGGGTTCGGTTGAGGGTTCGGTTAAGGGGGCGGTTGAGGGGGCGGTTGAGAGGGCGGTTGAGGGGGCGGTTGAGGGGGCGGTTGAGGGGGCGGTTGAGGGGGCGGTTGAGGGGGCGGTTGAGGGGGCGGTTGAGGGGGCGGTTGAGGGGGCGGTTGTGGGACGGTTGAGAGACGGTTGAGGGATGGTTGACAGATGGTTGAGGGACTGTTGAGTGACGGTTGAGTGACGGTTGAGGGACGGTTGAGGGACGGTTGAGGGACGGCTGAGGGACGGTTGAGGGACGGTTGAGGGACGGTTGAGGGATGGTTGAGGGACGGTTGAGGGACCGTTGAGGGACCGTTGAGGGACCGTTGAGGGACGGTTGAGGGACGGTTGAGGGACGGTTGAGGGACGGTTGAGGGACGGTTGAGGGACGGTTGAGGGACGGTTAAGGGACGGTTGAAGGACGGTTGAGGGACGGTTGAGGGACGGTTGAGGGACGGTTGAGGGTCAGTTGAGGGAAGGTAGAGGGAAGTTTGAGGGAAGGTTGAGGGAAGGTTTTGGCAAGGTTGAGGGAAGGTTGAGGGAAGGTTGAGGGAAGGGTGAGGGACGTTTAAGGGACGTTTGAGGCCCAATTGAGGGACGGTTGAGGGTCGGTTGAGGGAAGGTTGAGGGACGGTTGAGGAAAAGTTGAGGGACGGTTGAGGAAAAGTTGAGGGACGGTTGAGGGAAAGTTGAGGGACGTTTAAAGGAAGGTTGAGAGACGGTTCAAAGAACGGTTGAGGGATGGTTGAGGGACGGCTGAGGGATGGTTGAGGAACGGTTGAGGGACGGCTGAGGGACGGTTGAGGGAAGGTTGAGGGACGGTTGGAGGAAGGTTGAGGGACGGTTGAGGGACGGTTGAGGAACGGTCGAGGGACGGTTGAGGGACGGTTAAGGGACAGTTAAGGGACGGTTGAGGGACGGTTGAGGGACGGTTGAGGGACGATTGGTGGTTGGTTGAGGTATGGTTGAGAGAAGGTTGAGGGACGGTTAAGGGACGGTTAAGGGACGGTTGAGGGACGGTTGACGGATGTTTGAGGGACGGTTGACGGATGGTTGAGGGACGGTTGAGGGACGGTTAAGGGACAGTTAAGGGACGGTTGAGGGACGGTTGAGGGACGATTGGTGGTTGGTTGAGGTATGGTTGAGAGAAGGTTGAGGGACGGTTAAGGGACGGTTAAGGGACGGTTGAGGGACGGTTGAGGGATGTTTGCGGGACGGTTGACGTATGGTTGAGGGACGGTTGAGGGACGTTTGAGGGAAGGTTGAGGGAAGGTTGAGGGACGGTTGAGGGACGGTTGAGGGACGGTTGAGGGACGTTTGAGGGACGGTTGAGGTACGGTTAAGGGACAGTTAAGGGACGGTTGAGGGACGGTTGAGGGACGGTTGAGGGACGGTTGAGGGACGGTTAAGGGACGGTTGAGGGGCGTTTGAAGGAAGGGTGAGGGACGTTTAAGGGACGTTTGAGGCCCAATTGAGGGACGGTTGACGGTCGGTTGAGGGAAGCTTGAGGGACGGTTGAGGGAAAGTTGAGGGACGGTTGAGGTGAGGTTGAGGGAAAGTTGAGGGACGTTTAAAGGAAGGTTGAGGGACGGTTCAAAGGACGGTTGAGGGATGGTTGAGGGATGGTTGAGGAACGGTTGAGGGACGGCTGAGGGACGGTTGAGGGAAGGTTGAGGGACGGTTGGAGGAAGGTTGAGGGACGGTTGAGGGACGGTTGAGGGACGGTTGAGGGACGGTTGAGGGACGGTTGAGGGACGGTTGAGGGACGGTTAAGGGACGGTTGAAGGACGGTTGAGGGACGGTTGAGGGACGGTTGAGGGACAGTTGAGGGAAGGTAGACGGAAGGTTGAGGGAAGGTTGAGGGACGGTTGTGGCAAGGTTGAGGGAAAGTTGAGGGAAGTTTTAAGGAAGGTTGAGGGACGGTTCAAAGAACGGTTGAGGGATGGTTGAGGGACGGTTGAGGGATGGTTGAGGAACGGTTGAGGGACGGCTGAGGGACGGTTGAGGGAAGGTTGGAGGAAGGTTGAGGGCGGTTGAGGGACGGTTGAGGGACGATTGAGGAACGGTCGAGGGACGGTTGAGGAACGATTGATGGTTGGTTGACGGATGTTTGAGGGACGGTTGACGGATGGTTGAGGGACGGTTGATGGACGGTTGAGGGAGGGTTGAGGGACGGTTGAGGGATGGTTGAGGGACGGTTGAGGGACGGTTGAGGGACGGTTGAGGGACAGTTGAGGGACGGTTGAGGGACGATTGAGGGCACGAAAATGATATAGAGCGCGCTTGTTCCCCATTTAAAGACCTTTCAGTTGATGCCTGTCTTGGCGCGATCGGTTGGGTAGAACTCGAGATATGACTGGAAGGAGTGGGGAGTGTTTTTCGCTCTTAACAAATCCGCTCCTTCAAGTACTGCGCCTAAACTATAGAAGTGACATAAAAATGTTATATCGCCCGATTGTTCCTCATTTAAAGACCTTTAATTTGATATAGGGCTTGGCGCAATCGGTTGGTTAGAACTCGAGATATGACTGAAAGGAGTGGGAAGTGTTTTTCGCTCTAAACAAATACGCTCCTTCAAGTACTGCGCCTAAACTATAGAAGTGACATGAAAATGTTATATCGCACGATTGTTCCTGATTTAAAGACCTTTCATTTGATATAGGGCATGGCGCAATCGGTTTGCTAGAACTCGAGATATGACTGAAAGGAGTGGGGAGTGTTTTTCGCTCTAAACAAATACGCTCCTTCAAGTACTGCGCCTAAACTATAGTAGTGACATGAAAATGTTGTGTCGCGCGATTGTTCCTCATTTAAAGACCTTTCATTTGATATAGGGCTTGGCGCGATCGGTTGGCTAGAACTCGACATATGACTGGAAGGAGTGGGAAGTGTTTTTCGCTCTAAACAAATCCGCTCCTTCAAGTACTGCGCCTAAACTATAGAAGTGACACGAAAATGTTATATAGCGCGGTTTTTTCCCATTTAAAGACCTTTCATTTGATATATGGCTTGGCGCGATCGGTTGGCTAGAACTCGAGATATGACTGAAAGGAGTGGGGAGTGTTTTTCGGTCTAAACAAATCCGCTCCTGCAAGTACTGCGCCGAAACTATAGAAGTGACACGAAAATGTTATATAGCGCGGTTGTTTTCCATATAAAGGCCTTTCATTTGGTGTATGGCTTGACGCGATCGGTTGGCTAGAACTCGAGATATGACTGGAAGGAGTGGGGAGTGTTTTTCGCTCGAAACAAATCCGCTCCTTCAAGTAATGCGCCTAACCTGAAGTGGCATGAAAATGATATAGAGCGCGGTTGTTCCCCATTTAAAGACCTTTCACTTGATACCTGTCTTCAACCTCAACATCAATCTCAATCTCAGCCTCAACGTCAACGTCAACCTCAACTACAAACTCATCTTCAACTTCAACCTCATCCTCAATCTCAATCTCAACATTAACCTCAACCTCAACATCAACGACAACCTCAACCTCAACCTAAACGTCAACCTCAACCTTAACCTCAACCTCAACCTCAACCTCAACGTCAACCTCAACCTCAACCTCAACCTCAACTTCACCTACAACCTCATCTTCAACTTCAACCTCAACCTCAACCACATTCTCAACCTCAACCTTAACTTCAACCTCAACCTCAATCGTAACCTCAAGCTCAAGCTCAATCGTAACCTCATGCTCAACCTCAACTTCAATCGCAACTCACCCTCAACCGTACCTCAACCGTCTCTCAACCTTCCCTCAACCTTCTCTCAACCGACCCTCAACCGTCCCTCAACCGTCCCTCAACCGACCCTTAACCGTCCCTCAACCGTCTCTCAACCGTCCCTCAACCGTCCCTCAACCGTCCCTCAACCGTCCCTCAACCGTTCCTCAACCGTTCCTCAACCGTCCCTCAACCATCCCTCAACCGACCCTCAACCGACCATCAACCGACCCTCAACCTACCCTCAACCGACCATCAACCGACCCTCAACCGACCCTCAACCGACCCTCAACCGACCCTCAACCGACCCTCAACCGACCCTCAACCGACCCTCAACCGACCCTCAACCGACCCTCAACCGACCCTCAACCGACCCTCAACCGACCCTCAACCGACCCTCAACCGACCCTCAACCGACCCTCAACCGACCCTCAACCGACCCTCAACCGTCCCTCAACTGTCCCTCAACCGTCCCTCAACCGTCCCTCAACCGTCCCTCAACCGTGCCTCAACCGTCCCTCAACCGTCCCTCAACCTTCCCTCAACCTTCCCTTAACCTTCCCTCAACCGAACCCTCAACCGTCCTACCTACTTCCATCGGAGCCCTACCTACTTCCATAGGAGCCCTACCTACGGCCAGCGGAGCCCTACCTACGGCCAGCGGAGCCCTACCTACGGCCAGTGGAGCCCTACCTACGGCCAGTGGAGCCCTACCTACGGCCAGTGGAGCTCTAACTACGGCCAGCGGAGCCCTACCTACGGCCAGCGGAGCCCTACCTACTGCTAACGGAGCATTACCTACGGCCAGCGGAGCCCTACCTACTGCCAACGGAGCATTACCTACGGCCAGCGAAGCCCTACCTACGGCCAGCGGAGCCCTACCTACGGCCAGCGGAGCCCTACCAACGGCCAGCGGAGCCCTACCAACGGCCAGCGGAGCACTACCTACGGCCAGCGGAGCACTACCTACGCCCAGCGGGCAATATGTAGGGCTCCGCTGGCTGTGGCTAGGGCTCCGCTGGGCATATGTAGGGCTCCGTTGGCCATAGGAAGGGCTCCGCTGGCCGTAGGTAGGGCTCCAGTGGCCGTAGGTAGGGCTCCGCTGGCCGTAGGTAGGGCTCCGCTGGCAGTAGGTAGCGCTCCTCTGGCCGTAGGTAGCGCTCCTCTGGCCGTAGGTAGCGCTCCGATGGCCGTAGGTAGCGCTCCAGTGGCCGTAGGTAGGGCTCCACTGGCCGTAGTTAGAGCTTCGCTTGCAGTATGTAGGGCTCCGCTGGCAGTAGGTAGCGCTCCGCTGGCCGTAGGTAGGGCTTCGCTGACCGTAGGTAGGGCTCCGCTAGCCGTAGGTAGCGCTCCACTGGCAATATGTAGGGCTCCGCTGACTGTGGGTAGGGCTCTGCTGGGCATATGTAGGGCTCCTTTGGCCATTGGAAGGGCTCCGCTGGCCGTAGGTAGGGCTCCGTTGGCAGTAGGTAGCGCTCCGCTGGCCGTAGGTAGGGCTCCGCTAGCCGTAGGTAGGGCTCCGCTAGCCGTAGGTAGGGCTCTGCTGGCAGTAGCTAGCGCTGCGCTGGCCGTAGGTAGGACTCCTCTGGCCGTAGCTAAGGCTCCGGTTGCAGTAGGTAGGGCTCCGCTGGCCAAAGGTAGGACGGGTGAGGGTTCGGTTGAGGGTTCGGTTGAGGGACGGTTGAGGGTTCGGTTGAGGGACGGTTGAGGGGGCGGTTGAGGGACGGTTGAGGGACGGTTGAGGGACGGTTAAGGGACGGTTGAGGGACGGTTGAGGGACTGTTGAGGGATGTTTGCGGGACGGTTGACGTATGGTTGAGGGACGGTTGAGGGACGTTTGAGTAACGGTTAAAGGACGGTTAAGGGACAGTTAAGGGACGGTTGAGCGCGCTTGTTCCCCATTTAAGGACCTTTCAGTTGATGCCTGTCTTGGCGCGATCGGTTGGCTAGAACTCGAGATATGACTGAAAGGAGTGGGGAGTGTTTTTCGCTTTAAACAAATACGCTCCTTCAAGTACTGCGCCTAAACTATAGAAGTGACAGCTACGCCGCCTAAACTATAGAAGTGACTAGAAAATGTTATATAGCGCGGTTGTTCCCCATTTAAAGACCTTTCATTCGATATAGGGCTTGGCGCGATCGGTTATCTAGAACTTGAGATATGACTGAAAGGAGTGCGGAGTGTTTTTCTCTCTATACAAATACGCTCTTTCAATTACGGTAAATTTTGTATGCTAAATAGAGTTATAAGACTAAACCATTACAAAGCCTCAGTTTTCACCGCCTTAACTTGGTTTCTACAACTTAGTCGATTATAGTTTATATTTTCCAGCAAACAATGGATCTACTCCTTTCTTATTATACCACCTGCTGACTCTTTAATATACTGCAAAACTGCATACATTTATTAGGTTGATCTAAGGATGGAGTCAATGGAGCCACCGACGCGTTAAATGGGCGTTACTATGTACTATCCCATTGTAGTTGGTAGTCTTGCAATATATTCAACCAATATTGTAAATAGTTACAAACAGAGCCAAGAAATATTTAGGAAATATGGATACAATAAAATTAAAAGTTTAGATGTTAACTGTACATGCGTATAACTTACCAAAATGTCTTCCGCTGAAATTCGAGTATATCGAGTAATCCTCAATTCGAATAGCGTCACTGTTTATATTTATATTAGAAAATCTGAAAATATAAGGCAAGCAAACAGCTGAGTTAGGAAAGTAGGAAGTTAGGATAGATATGCAGATATGTAGATATGTTCTAAACTATAGAAGTGTCACGAAAATGATATAGAGCGCGGTCGTTCCTCATTTAAAGACCTTTCATTTAATACCTGACTTAGCGCGATCGGTTGGCCAGAACTCAAGATATGACTGAGAGGAGTTTAAGACACGCAGCAAGCTGTCTGCAAGGCAAAAAGTCTGTCATATCAGATGATCTATCATCTTGTCTATCGCTGCCTTTTTTCTCTTTCAGAGACTGAAATAAAATCCACTGAATCCATGACTGTTTATACAATAATACAGCGGCTTTTCTTAATATTTTTTGACAGTCACATGGAAATGTCATCAGTTTTTTTTTTACTGGGGAAGTCGATACATAAATTTACCGTTATAGACAGAAGATAAAAGCAAGTAGAAACTTTCCCCTGTGGAGTCGTTAAGGCTCGTTTCTAAGCACGAAGCGTAACGAAGATGAGAGATGGATGAACATTGGAGATATTAATATTTTAGACGGTGGATGGAGACATTACACCCTACATACTGCATTCTTACCACTTCAGATGCGACAGGAAGACATTTTAATGCGCGAATAGATTCGATACGTCAATATCATTGTAATTATAATCGTTTTTATTATTTTTCTTAATATTGCGATGAGCCTCATCGACACGATTTTATTTTAAAGTGTATCTGTTGTAATTGTTGCTTCGTGTTAATCTCCTTGAATAAACGAAGCGACTCTATGAGCAGAACAATGAGTTTTTTGCTCCTCCCCGAAATCTGAGATTTTTTCCTAAATCTCAACAAATCTCAATTTGTAATTAAATCAATTTTTCAATCCCGATTTCGTGCTTTCTTATAGTTTTTTTAGAATTTAAGAGTATAGCGATTAGAAGTAAGAAGGAAAATCGCAAAAAAAAATTTTCTGAAGGTCATCGCTTAAAAAAGCAAATCAAAATTTTAAAGTAGGAGTAGAATTCAAATAACAACAGCGACAAGAGTCATGAAACAACTTGAATTAAAATTGGTTTGAAATTCTAATTCACAACAGTTTCAATTCCTTTCATTTTCGTGATTTCCTTGTTTTCTTGAATACTAATACAGCCGCACCTTAAATATTTTTCACACGAAAAACGTTGTTGTTTTTCTAATGCTTTTGGATGAGACACGTTATAAATGTAAGCGAGGAGTATTTTGCCGATGACACGCCAACTCTCCAACGGGAATCGAGAAAAATGAATTGCCTTTGCTGCCGCCGCAAATGGTGCTATCTATCCTTTGCCATTTGTGCTCCATTCAGTTTTCTGAAACTTCCGTAGTGCGGCATTCTCGAAGTAAGGGACACTTCGGCCGATGGTGATGATGTCGTTTCGTTTGTTGCAACGAGGATGACGATAACCACAACGATGGCGACGTGTCAACTGTTTTGTGTCGCAATTTCAGTGTATTTCTGTTGTAGTTGTCATGGCTTGGAATTTGAATTCGTAATCCGTCGTTCGTTGCGTGCTTTAAGAGAGTTCGGCTTGAATGTGATTCTGAAGGCGAAACACAAACATCAGATTCTCTGACCGACGGTCGTTAAGCTGAAAATTGTGCTGAAAAGACGATCTTTTGATGTTTGTATCATTTTCTTTTATGTGCTTGGATGACGATGTTGCAAAGCATAATTCCCGTTGTTTCTATTTATTGTGTTCGGCTTCGTTCGTGAAGTGCATAAAAGATTAGCTGCAGGCTCAGCAATAACAACCACAACAAGTAAACAACTCCAAATGCGCATCAAATGAAGCAATCAAAATTCTTCGGAGCACTTTTAATGATCCTAAATGAAGTTACTTAAAGCTGGCTTTCTTTTAACTAAATTTATAACACAACAATCGAGAAACCAGTCTCGATTCGGGTGGCACATATTTTTTTATTGCCATTTTTATTGTCTTTTTGTTATTGTTTGAGTAACCGACGTAATCACTGAACAAAATGACATCAAGTAAGCTGAGCTCATTAACGACTTCAGTAAAATTTATCACTCTTTAAACAATCAAAAACAATTTCAAATAATCACTAGGAAATATGCGACTTCGGAAATATGTTACCAACGAACGAAAGAACACACGAAATTTCTACGAGCAACGTTCGTTATGGAAACACCTCGGATCGATTCCTTTGGTGACAGCAATTTTTTTTTTTTTTTTTTTTTTTTTTTTGAAGAGGAGGGGTGATCTTCCAAAGATACCAGTAACTGGCATGCACGATTCACACCAACGGGTGCGCCTACGTACTAAAACCTAAACTCCTCTTGTGATAGAAGTGGGATTGTCGAAGTAGACCACCTGATTCGGGTCCTTTTTCGTCCCACCGCTATCCTACCAGAACCTAGTCTCTAGACGTGTGGAATCTATCCAGCTCCGTTCTCATGACCAGGTCCTGTGACATTAGAAGCAAGTCGCGAAGGTTGACACCACTAACATCGTCATCATTAATAAAGTGTCGACCCAGTATAGTCAACCTTCTGCTTGCCACTGCTGGACACTGGCACAGTACATGCACCGCTGTCTCATCTTCTTCCTGACACAGTCTACAGATCCCATCTTCAGCAAGACCTATCTTTTTAAGATGGTATCTGAAGTTACCGTGACCAGTCACCATTGCTACTAGCCAGCTCAGGGTCCTCCTTGGAAGTTGGGTGACCCATTTATTAGCCCCGCCCATAGGGCTGCGCATAACGACCCTAGCTTGTCTACACGTGGTTAAACTCTCCCATCTTTTCAGGTGGAAGACTTCCATCCATCGTTCGACTAAAGCTTTTACTGATCCTTTGCTAAGAGCAACTCTCGGCTCGGGTCCAACAAAAGTCGATGATGACCCCCGTTTTGCGAGTTCATCAGCCACTTCATTACCATCGATACCGGCATGCCCTTTTACCCACATAAGTGTGACCTCATTAACTTGAGCACACCTGCTAAGTTTTAGAGCACATTCTTGAGCCAGCTTCGAATCCACATGTGTCCGATCCATGCACCTAATCACCGATTGATTGTCAAGCGCAATCAAAATAGTCTTATGTTGCACCTTTCCATCAATCAGGTGATCCAGCGCGTGTACAAGCCCCAGCATTTCGGCCTGATATACCGACACATGTCGTCCCAAAGATAGCGCACAGGCCAGGTTCAACTCTACCGAGTGGACTCCGGCTCCCGCCCTATCTTCTCGTAATGACCCATCACTAAAGATGCATATGTCATTCTTCTCACACTCCTCGTGTGTTTGACCATCTGTTATGAGGCTATTGTGTCTCTTTATTGAGGCTATAGTCTTACTCATACTATCGGTTGGCATCAGCGTCTCCATGATCTCGGTGTTAACGAGGTCAAGAATACGCCTATGCCCTACCACCGCACCGAACTCATTCCAAGTGTCACAAGTCTTCATGCGCAGTGCTGCGAGTGCCGCCGTCTTCTTAATAAATAAGTCCAACGGGAGCAATCCTATCAGCGCCTCAAGGGCAGCAGTCGGGGATGTACGCATAGCTCCCGTAACAGCAATGCACGCCAGACGTTGGACCGCATCAAGTCTACCTCGTATTGTCTTTTGTTCAGATTTAGGCCACCAGACAACCGAGGCATAAGCAATAATGGGTCTAATCATTGCAGTGTATATCCAGTAAATGGCACGGGGGTTTAATCCCCAGCGTAAACCATACACTCTTCTACACTGGAAAAAGGCTCGCTTCGCCCTTTGGATCTTATTCTCAATATGATCACTCCAGGATAGTTTACTATCAAGGATAACTCCTAGGTATTTGACCGTCCTGGAGATCTTGATTTCATACCCAAAGAGGCTAAGCGGCCTCATGTCCAGACCTTTCCTCTTTCTTGTAAAGAGAATCATGTCTGACTTACTCGCATTGATGGTCAGTTCCTGTTCTCTACACCACCTTTCCACTGTTCTGAGAGCATTCCTCATAACGTTGGTGATGCTGTCCAAGAACCGTCCAGGAACCATCAAGACTATATCATCCGCATACCCCACAGTGTGTATGCCAATAACATCTAAACTTTGTAAGAGAGTGTCCACAGTTAAGTTCCACAGGAGTGGAGAGAGAACGCCCCCTTGAGGGCATCCTCTCCTCACTCTCCCCCTAAGTTTTGACTTCCCACACTGAACATTGGTTCAACGAGTTGTCCACCCAATTTACAATTATTGGACTGACCTCTCGGCAAACCAGAGCGTCCCGCAGTTTATCGAAGCCTATTTTATCGAAGGCTCCCTCTATGTCCATAAAGACGGCCATAGTTATGCCTCCGACTTCCAGCTCCTTCTCCACAACCCTTACCATTTCATGCAGGGCAGTATCAGTAGACCTACCAACACGATATGCGTGTCGACATCTACTTAACGGTCTACTCACCAGCGTCGACATTTCAATATAATCAGCCACAATCCTCTCCAACGTCTTTAGTAGAAAGGACGAGAGGCTTATTGGCCTGAATGCTTTCGCGTCAGAGTAGTCACTTTTACCCGGTTTGGGGAGGAAAACCACCTTTGTTTCTCTCCACCTCTTTGGAATGTACGCTGTCGCTAGACAGGCCACAAATACTCCGTGTAGTCTTTCCAGAAGAGCATCAATGCCCCACTGAAGCAAGGCCGGAAATATTCCATCCAGTCCCGACGATTTGAACGCTGAAAAGGTTTTAACTGCCCTTTTAATACCGTGGTGACAGCAATTGCTTTCCTTCTAATTTATGTCTGTTGCTATTGGATTTTTATTTGAAAGTGGATCGTTCTCTACTCTTTTTTTAACGCCAAATACGACTCCACTCGATTTGTAAGAGCAGAGAAAAGCTTCCAGATACCGATAATTGCTTCTACTCACATTTGAATACAGGAAACGCATTTAAAGCGGCATTAAAACGCGTTTAGATGACTGGAAGGAGGAGAGAGACAAACAGCACAGTTACTTCAACAACAAAGAGCAATAAATAATCCCAACAGCAAGAAAACATTTATTGTGCTAACCCAAGCTCGAATTAGTTTCTTCTCCGTTTAAAAATCAAACAGAAAGATGAAACTTCTGAAATAAAAGACAACAAAATGAAATGTTGTTGATGCGAATTGAATGGATTTTCTTCATCGCTCTCTTAAAACAAACAAAAAAGGATAAAGGATTTTCGTCTACTCAAACAATTCCTGTCTTTCTTCTTTCATTTCTGTCAGTTTTTCTGTCAGCAGCTGACGGTTGTTCTTCTTTATTTGAGCTTCAAATTGAATGAAAAGAAACACTTTTTGCATCTTCTCCGCTCAAAATTCCCTTGAAATAGAAACACAACGGAACAACGGAAATGGAAAAAGCGCTTTTCTAGTTGACACTCGCACTTCTTCCTGTTCTTTACTTCTCTGTGAAGTCTCTTTTTTAATCTTCTTAAGCAGAAAAAGAAATATTAAATATAGAAAAATTTGAAGCTAAATCGATGAAAAAGGGTTTCTTGTTTGAAATATCAACAGATAAAATGTTGAATTATTTTGGCTGTCTGATTACCCTGTACCATCATCCGTTTGCGTTTCTCGGTCCATTTGTTGCCGAATTCTTTTTAAATGCAGTTGTTTCCGAGGATTATCCTGTCGTGCGAGTAAATCTATTGAAACGAAATCCTTTCAACAAGTGGATGTGAGGAGCGGCGTAGCGGTCGACGGAGGGCGCAATGAATGTCGTTTCTTTAAAATAATCCCGTTGAATTAAGATCTAGTGTGTCAAGCGCCACCACCTCGCCCATCAACCACGCCCTTTTCTGATAAATGGCAAATTATTGGAGCTCAAAGCCAAGGCGATGAAAATCGTTGACAGCGAAGTAATTTTTCATGGCTTAAGAGTTTCTTTAACAAATACAACGTCTAATATTTCAAAGAAATGTTAATAAAATATTATATTTAAACACGATCTATTTCTGAAGAAAGAGTGCCGCCAACCGACAAATTTAATCAAGAAGTGGATATTTTTTTAAGCAGTTTATGGAGAAGTCGGAGAGTTGAAAGTCTCGGCATTTGCGAACATTTAAAATCACAGTCGTAAAAACTGAATCGTAGGCGTCTGAATCTGTAAGCAGTTTATTGATTGTCATTTGTAGCCATTTTATGGCTTTTATCTACGCTGCGATGACACAAATTAAATTCAACTTGAAGCCGTCGGTCGGTCTTTCGAAGGCTCATCCGCAGCAAGTCGCATGCTTTGCTTATGCTTAAGTAAAAAACGACGAGGATATGCAAACGCAATGGAGAAAAGGAAATCCCGAAGAAGGACTGAGATGGAAAAATTGATGTTGCGTGATTCATGCTCTGGAAAATGGGGAAAATGTTGCTAGTGAAAAAAAGCTGATGTTGGTTTTAGTTTGCTTTTGCTTTAGCAGCAACGGAAAGTTTATTAAATTTATGCTTTTCTCGTTCATTGCTTCAGTAGCAGTAAAGAAAAACAGAAGAGAAATCTTTCGCTTTTTTGTTATGGGGTCATGAATTTGCGTGTCAGCTGAAAGCTGCTCAACGCTCGAGGCCCTCAAAAAACAAGCATAAATACAGCAGGATCATCATTATCATCATCACCGTCTTCACTATTATTGCATCAAAGGATGTTAACATGAGTGGTTCTTCATCCGTTCAGCGGCAATTTCCGGAGCGTCCGACAACGATTCGCTTCGGCTGCTCTTCTATAAGGAAGAGTTGATGGATGAACGGCAGCAGCTTCAGAGCCTGGCCTCTGATGAGTACAATTATTTCATCAGCATCGTTTCGTAATCATCATCCTCTTCGTGTTTCATTCAACAAGACAGACGACAATCAGCAAGAAAAAACTTACAGAAGCAAAGGATTCTTCTGTAAAGAAATAAAATAAAGTGAAACATTAAAAGAGGAAGGAAGAAAGGATAATAAAATTTTTGTGCTTTCGTAACGACTGCGATTTATCAATACATTCCACGTGGTCCAGCATGTGTACCACTTTTCATTTCGCCTTAATGATGAACTCGTTGCATAAAATACCTTCAGGTTATTTCATTTCATGTTGGTGATGTTGTTGCTGGTGTTACTTTTGTTCACATAAGAATAAGAATTCAATTTCCACATCCCTTGGACCCCAATCCATATTCTATGTTGTACATTCCACGGCCTAAGTCCCATGTCGCACATCTGACGTCCCACTTATCCGGCCACACCATGTGAAACTCTGCTGCGGGCGTGTATATTGTAATTCACCATATTCGATCCCTTTGGGGCCAATTACTTGAAGAACTATTTCCTTGGGCTAAGTGATTTTAATAATTTAAAAAAAAAATATTACAAACATAAAAATTATTTTCCCATCCGACTTCCGCGTCCAAATTCCAGTCCAGGAAACTATCCTATTGGCTACGCGTCATCATAGTTTGAAGTCAAATCTCGAATATGTAGTTGCTGAACTCATCGAAGAGACGACGCTTCTTTTTCGTTAAAATTGTATACCACGAGCAGAGATATATACCAAGAGAAGATATATACCTATTTTTGGAGTTTAAAGGGTAACAGACATATTTAAACTACGCAAGTTAAAAGAAGTTAACCAGAATATTTAAAATCTCTGTTTAAACCTTAAAGTCTTCATAGAGGTTAAAAAACGAACATAAGTTTTTGAAATTTTTGAAATTTTTTTGAAATTTCTAATGCGGAAACATGGGCTATTTTTATTAAAGGGTCCGAATGTAGCTTTTGCCTACAAAACACAGTTACCAGAAATGATAACTTTGCTTCAATTCGCTATTCTTTGTAGTGGCATGGAGAGGAGAATAACAGAACTTTGCGAAATTAAAAGTGGTCGGAGGACGGAAAAAGGGAACGTTAATGGAACAATCGATTATAATTTCGTATTCATAAATGCAATCTGCTGCATCTCTTTGGAACGCCAGCGGCCATCAACAAACGATGGAAAGCGTTGAAGAGAAGCTTGGAACTTTTGTGTCAGATCCTTGCAAATCGAGAGATGTTTATAATGCAACAAAAATCCGAATAATTAAAGTTGCTCAAAATCTAATTTCTGATTTACTAAAGTTAGCGAAAAGTTCATTTTGCCGCCATAGTGCGAAAAAGGAAATTAGCAAAGGAAAATTGGCGAAATGAAAAACGTTTGGTGATTGAAAATTTATCGATACTCGAAGCAGAAGTTTTCCAAGGTTAGAAATCCAAAAATTGTGGAAAATTTAATTCATTCAACTCGAAAACCGATGACGAAAACCTTGATGACGAAGTTGCTGTTCGGCAGATTCCGGATTTCGCAGGCGGTAACGCTTTCGGCATAAAAATTGTTTGCCATTTCGGAACACGAGCAACGAACGAAAAACGCGTTTTGTTATGGCTTCAGGCGAAAAACTATCACGCGTTGGTTTGAATGTGTGTGTGTGAAGGACACAGTTAACACAAACAACAGCCGTGAAGTGCTTCATTCGACGAATATTCTAACAATTCACGAATGCACACACGCCTTCGTTTCCCTCATGCATCTTTACTTGCTGTGACTGTTGGCGATTCCGTTGCCAATGGCGTTAATTTCCTCATTCTGTTTGTTTCGTTATTTATTTGATTGGAGAGAGAAGAAACAGGAGACGACGTCTCTTCAGTGATTTCGGTCAAGCATCTGCTGCCACGTCCTGAAATTATTCTGAATCTTGATGAAATGATGATGATGTTCGTCGTCGTTGAATTGCGCCGTTCTTGCGTCGCATTACTTCGTTTCATGATTTGTTACTTTTAAAAAGTCTGAAAAAGAACTGCGCAGTATTTCTTTGTTGTTGTTGTCGTTAATATTGCATTTCCCTCATTCTTATGCTCTTATTCTTCGCCTAAGGAATGTTGGAAATGTTTTAGGAACAACGGCCATTCAACAAGTTATTTTAGGACTAGAAGAATTTTTATTTGTTTCGTTACTGAATTCTTCAAATCGAAGAGCTTGAGATAGGAAAGGATTACAAGAAATCCACGAAAAACATAAAAAAAGTTTTATTTTATTGCTAAAAATGCTTCCAGAAGGAAATCTTTTTTTTTTCCTTTGTAAATTTATGTTCTTTCGTGAAGAGAAACAATGAGAATTATTAAATGAACTTTCCTTTATGTAGAAAAATTTAATTGAAATTTAAATGAAGTCAGTCCAAGTAACAGAATAAATTAGGGACTCGCTTGTTGCTTGTGTTGCTTCCACTAGAAGAGGATTACTATTACTATTTTAGTCAGTGCTCATAGTAAACAAAGTTTAAATCAAAATTCTATAAAAAAATATTTTGATATTCCAGTTTTTTAGTATGGAGAGATTTTAAGTGTGCTGAGTGAATGCAGAGACAAAATACTCAACCAAACACATACAGAGAGAGAGATAAAGTCACGGGAAAAATTCACTTGGTATTCGCGAAGGTCATTTCGATGTCCTTCATTATCGGCAGCTTCCCATCGGCTTTTTTTACAGCTTCTGTCTCTCAACAAGAAGGAAAAGTCTCCAAAGAATTTCTTGCTCTCGCCTTTCAGTCTCCACTGCTGAAGCTTTTTCCAGTCGAGAGTTCCGAAGCAACGATTTGCAATCGTGGAAGCGTCGGTACGATGTTTGCGCGAGAGAATTTGCAGTTGGGGAAACTTAGTGCTTTCGGTGCTTTCCATGTGGAATGACTAGAATTTTCCGCCTTGCAGAAGCTCTCCATCGATAATGCGGACAGTTTGACAAATGAAGTGCGGGCGTTTAGAGCGCTTTTGTGAAGACGCCGTTCATTTCCTTTGCGAGATTCTCGCTTGAATTCTTCTACTTCTTTGAGTTTGTCCAGTATGTTAAAGCGTGAATAAATGCCGGGTGATTGCAAGGAAAAACTTTGTGTTACAACTAAACAACATCCAATTTTGTGTAGAACATGAAAAGAAGCTTCAAAAAGAACAACCACATCAACAAAGAATTTCAAACAATTCAAAAGAAAAACTACTAAAAGCACTATAAATGGAATTAAATGCATTGAATCGTGGAATAAAACGCATTGAATTCAATCCGAATTGCTTGCAGAATTCTTCACAAGGTTTTAGATTGTAATAGCTTTTTCTGCATTCAGTTAAGTAGCTCTGAACAGCTTGAATAGAGGTCACCAAAAATTTCAACTGCTTGGAAAATTTGTATATTTTTACGCGTGTTTAAGGTTGATAAATTCCCCAAAAAATACATTCGAAATGGTTTTTACAAAACTCCTAAAACTAATGAATTTTTTTTTCAAGTGTTATACAGAATTTAAGAAAGATTTTAAAGAATTCTTAAATGATGAATGCTGTTTTTAGGCGCAGGTTTTACCTTTCCTTTCGCTTTTTATTAGCAAATCTTAAAAGGTCAGACGAAAAAACGCTTCACAGGAAGAAAAAGGCTTTCAAAAAGCTTTTTATAGTCTTCGTGAAAAGCCTGCTGGAACTCCTGAACCTTGCGTTTATTAAAGTTACTACAGTTAAAGGCTAAGAAGCGACTTGTCACGATGCCGTAACTTTTAGTTTACTCCCTGACTACGCCTGACCAAAGGATATTTTTCATTTTCCTTAAAGTGCCCCTTCATTCATTCACATCGTGTGTGTGCCTGGAAGAAGCTAGAGTTGAGTGACTGACGAAGTGACTGCCAGCGCGACTCACTGTGTTTATCTGATGTGCCTGAAGAGTTTCCGTGTTGCGTGATGGTTGCGTAGTTCATAATTCCACAGGAGGTCGCCTCCTTTCAAACTAAGTCAATGACGCCTCAAACTCAAGCACTAAATGGAAGATTTAAAAAAGGCTCACCAACTAAACCTAAAAGGATTACGAGTTGCAAAAGCGTGTGTATCCTTGACGCCTGTTTTCCCGTTTCTCCTGCTTTGTTCAATTTATCTTATTGCAGGCGTGTTTGTCTTAACTCAGCTCTGCTTTTATTGGATTACTTCGCCTTGCTTTCATTCCGCCCGAAGGCAGTTTATTATGTGTTTGACTCATATTTATTCTCCCACTCCGAAAAGTTGTTTAGACGATGCCGAAAGAGCAAAAAACAAGGAATACTTACTCTTTTTTTATTGTTAATAAAACTATAAACGAATAATAAGGGATTTTTTCCAGGGTTGTTTTTTTATCCACGGTTACCAGAAACTGAAGCAAAGACTTCAAAGAATCAACAAAGAAGAGCAATGATTTTTAGAAGAAAATCTTTAAAAATATTGAGGTTATTCCCCTAAGAATGCAGTATGTTTGAAACTTTTCCATATTTTGCACACTTCATTTTTAGTATTTTCAGAGTAACTTTTCACCTCTCAAAAGTGTAAAAAATGTAGATGAGTTTCATGTTTCCCAACGAAATTTAAAGAAAAATAACTGCAAATAATAGTTAAGCACTAAAACTCTTAAGAAACATTTAACCATAGCGGCTATATTCTTTCTTATTATATATCCACTAAAACCGTAAAGGATTTAAAACTTTTGCAAAAAAGTATTTTTAAAAATGCACATAAAAATGTAAATAAAAGAACAAGGCTCACAGAAGATAACCTGGAACTGACGCTATGCTGAATGGCTACTTAACGCACGGAAATCTATTCTTGGGCTGTTTTAAATCCTCGTTATGCTTTTTCTTCGCCGCTTATGCAACGTTTTCTGTACTTCCTTTCAGTTTTCAAAGCGGTTTCCTGTGGCAAAAGGTGAGACACGCCACACAGGATGCAACGGAAGCCTTTGAAACGCTCTCGAGTGGCATATAAGCACAGTCAGTCAGCCAGTCACTCATTCAGTCAGTCAGTTTAATGGAGAAGAGTCCTTCTACCATTCACTGTTTTTCTCTCATTCAGTCATGCGAATAAATGAATGACTGAATACAAAAAAATTCTTTTACGATGAAGAATTTAATGACCACAAAGTTCAACAGATTCAAGTAATCCTTTTACAGAAGCATTAAATAGCCTTTCCTACGCTTTTAACCTTTTAATTGAACTGACAAAGTCTACCAAGTCTGATCTTTCGAAAGATCCTGCGAATTTAAAAGAATTTCTAATATAAATTTATCAGAAAAATATACAAAAATTAAAAGGATGTTGGTTTAAACTATTTTATTAGTAATATGTAGGTAAATAGGTAAATATTACAATTCTTCAAATGTAGTCTTAGAATTTGTATATATAACGATACATTAAATACTATATTGCCACTTGCCAACGTCCACGTTGAGTTATTTTTTCATAGCTTGCGGTATTCGTTTACGTCTACCGATCTTCTTTGATATCTATTTTTTTCGATTTTTTAATGGGCCTCAACAACGTAACAACAGTAATGACCTCAACACAACTTTCTTCAAAACTCACCATTCTGTACACACTGCGCATTCCTCACACACTCTTCATTACTCAAACAATTCACAAACTCCGCATTCCTTACACACTCCCATTATTTAACATGGTCGCGTAATGGTTGAAGCAGAATTCATTTGTGCTTTAATCAATTAAAATTCTCTCACATCTTGCAGCGAGTATTGTGGCAACAACATCAACATGATTGACGATAAGAACAACAGCAGCACACGTTTCGACAATCTGTCGTGTAATTACGTTTCCATTACATTCCATGCCACATCGAGGTAAATCGACAATTCTATTTAAACATATTTTTGAGGATAATCAGAGTAAAGGACAGTAACTTGTGAGGCGTTGTTGAAAAAATAAACGGAATGTTGAAATATTGAACTAATGATAGCGATTAGACTCTAAAAAGAAAGGTTCTTTAATAATATTCTTCTTTCTATTTCTCTACCCGTTATTGCTTCAGTTATAGTGGGTTATAGTGTGTATTATAACCATACATCCTTTAATTATCAAAATATCTGAGAACTATTTAGGCTGCAGATATATGTGAATGGGATTTAAATTGCAGACTGAATGATTATTCTTTGTACGTTGCATCTATTTTAACTCTTTTAAAACTTATAATACCGCAGGATTCAAGTGGATATTATTGTTTACTAATGGCTCCCCCTAAAAATTGAAATATTGCTTTCTCCTAGGTTCTTCTCTCTTGCTCTCTCTCTCTTCCTTCTCCTTCGCAATCAGTCTAATCTCCTTGGGAAAGCAATTCATGACAGTTACTCACTGAAATTTATATAGAAGCCGACCGAAATAAAAATAAGGAAGTTGTTGAGTCAAAATAGAGAATAAAGTGAGAAGAGTGTAGGACTAGAAAGTATCAGCATCACGTTTCCACGGAAATGTCAACACCGAAGACGAAGTTCTCAGAAGGAGTTGAACAAATACACAAGAACAGCAACAGCAACAGAAAACCAACAAAAATAAAACGAATGCGTTTAAATAAAGGGAAACGCACTTTGTGCATATTAAACATGTTTTCGGTGGAGGATTAACTAAGGATGTGATATGAAAAAATGTAAGATGGAAGAGACGTCCATAACAAAAGAAGAGAAGAAACTAGCAAAAAATAAAAAAGAAAAAATTAAGAAGAAAAAATTCAAGAATATATTGCGGAATATAAAAAAAAAATTGGAAAATAGAAATGTATTGAGAATTATTATGCACTACATATATTCATTTCATTCATCATATTCATTTTATATAATTATTCTTATATATTATTAAAGTTAACTTCCAGTATAACAGGATAAGTATAAAATATTATTTCTCTCTTTATTAATAATAAAGAAACCAATTTTTCAAGTTCGACTTTAAAAAGTTTGAATTATTTATCGAATCGTTATAAGAATAAAGCTATTTTTTTTCTTTGGAATTCACTGTGAATTAAGATAATAGTTCTCTACAAAACGACTGAAAAGGCAACAATCCGAAAACGGTGAATAATAGAAACATCTTTTTTCTTTTTTCCCCATTTCTCCGTTGTTTGTTGTTGCTCCGTCCGTGGCTGTCGTGTCAGGTGCTCAATAAAAATCCTATTAAGTTCCTGAGTCCTTGAATTCGAACGAAATCTGCTACAAAATTGCCACAATACAGTCACAATGTAAATAATGAGGAAGAAAGCAGCGATACACGACAAAACAGAAATAATAATGACAATAAGAGGAGAGGTGGACAGGAGAAAAGAGGAACTGCTTATTAAGGAATAATAATCAAAAGAGTTCTATATTCAAAAGAGGTCCGTATTAGAGACATGTTCGAAGGGGAATCACATACACCGCCGGTTATAGAGCCAAAGCGACTGTAATGTGTGCTGTTGAATTCATTTAAATTGTACTCTTTCATCAGTTTGTTTGTGCTATATATTATTTTGAGAAATAGCGACATTTAAACTACGTTTTATAATTAATAATAAAAGGCTATGAATACTATAAATAATTATTATTATGCAATAAATTAAAAGGAATAAAATAAAAAGGACAGAGAGGGAATTAGAATAAAGGAAAGGAAAGGCATAAATTGGCCAAATTTAAATCATTCTTCAGTTAAAAATCATTTGAATAAAAAAATCGTTGCTGTAAAATCCACACAATTTCAAAATGCTATTTTTAATTGTGAAGTAGTAAATGAACTTAAGATCAAAACAAATTTATGGTAATATAATTTACTTGTTTGATTTTTCAATTTCTTTAGCATTCTGATAGACTTCCCAAATAATTGCAAATATATTCATCCTTCAATGGACGAGTTCTACTTATTTTCTTACCGTAAGTTTTCTCTGAAACTGAGTTTTTCATTTGTTTTGGTTGAATTTAAATATAAAGTGCTTCAAAAACTGATTACTTGTATATAAAAAATCGGCATTTAGTTTCAGTTTAGTAAAATAACAGAGCACTGATATACGATACGATCCATTGGAGAATTTGAAGTTTTATCGGAATTACCATAAAGCAAAACATTTTGAAGCTCTCCTCTTTCTCTTCTCTTCTTTTACTTTTTCCAAAGTTTTTCATGTGATGTAAAAGAAACTTTTTTGTGGAAAATGTGAACAAAAGCCATGGATGGAGAGGAGGAAGCTGAGTGTGAGGATAAAGGACAAAAGAAGAGCAAATTTAGCAGGTTGTATGTGCAAATCTCCTTTCCAAAAAAGTTTTTAAATCTCTACGTAGAGTTTCTATGGAGGTTGCTAATTGATAAAAACGATGACTGAGAATAAAAAAAAGCGGAACAGATCTATGAAAGTGGCATGCAATTTTGAGGAACAAAATCAATAATACCAAAAACTTTCGATTGAACTTTTGCGTATTGAGTAATCAAAGAACTTTTGGTGGTAATTTAATCAGTTGCCGCCATTCATTTGCAATCAAAGATGAACTTTTTGAATAATAGGAAATTCATGAAGAAAGGAGGAAATACAAAAAGGAAAAGCAAACAAAAGAAGAATAAAGTGCAGGATAAAGCGAAGTTGAAAAGAAGTAAGTAAATTTGTTAACGAGGAGAATAGAGAAAACGAAAAAAAGAAGTATAAAAGAAATGATAAAACTTATAATGACTAGAGAAGTGAATGAATGGAGGAGTAATAAAGACATGAAAAGGAAAGGATAAATATGCAAGAATAAAAATAACGAAAACTTTCACTAGTTCTTTTAGACGATCACAAAAGTTTAAATTAAAAGTATAATTAAATGTTTTATATGTATTATTGGTTGTTGTTATTCTACTTCGGAATTTCCTTTTTCCTAAAATAACGTTCAACGACCACCCTTGCCCTGTTCAGGTTCCATTGGTTCCTCATTCCTCATTTACATACAATTGAATTCTTCCAAAAAACATTAACACCAAGATCAATGAAAAAGAATAAATGAAATAGAATAGAAACAAGGAAGCTTATTTTGTGATTCAATAGGAAATTGAAACCGTTTCGTTGTAATCATTTGTTTAAAACGTTTGTTGTTTGTTTGAAAGGTTGGCAGTTGAGAAAAGGAAGGCAGCCATGGAGGGGGGAATGAAGGCCACCGAACGTGGACAAGCGAAGCGAATTTATACGAAGCAAAGTTCTCAGTGGCTTTGCTTGGAAATTGTAAAACCATTGAATTGTCGATGTAGTTTTAGTGCCGTGTGTTGCTTAAACGAGAAAAGACGTGAGAAAGAACAAACGATGGAGAGGTGGGAAAATAGTGCTGAAGTGGACCAAATGAAAGGAAGTGAGTCAGTGGATGAATAGATTGCTAATGGAAAAGTTATTGCCTTGCCACAAATTAGCAAAGAGCAACCTTTGCTGGGATGTTTTTAACGTAAAATCGCAAAACGAGGAAACGAAAACTAAGAAAGAGTTGAGCAACCTCGACCCCGATTCTGTTGTTCAAAATCAATGTTGGTTCTTAGACAAGCAATTTAAGTGCTGATTCTTGCAACTTCGTCCAAAATCAATTCAAATTAGTCAATCCGTTCAATCAGTCATGTCATCAATGAATCAAATAATGCATCTTATGACAACTTTGTTTCCTCGACTCAGTCGTTTCTAGTTCCCTTGCAGTCAACCCAAAAATAAATAAAACCTAAAATTAAACGTAAGCCACAAAACGATAAGCTCCCCTTTTTACTTCCTTGTATACGTAGTAAATACAAGAAAGTATTGTAATCATGAAAAATTTCGATATTGAGATTTTGATGGTAACACACATTTTGACCATCACGGAGTCCATTTTGACTAGTTTGGTCGTGACGTGTGTACGTATGTACGTATGTACGTCTGTACGTATGTACGTCTGTACGTCTGTACGTCTGTACGTATGTACGTATCCTCAATAACTTAAAAACGGAGAATCGTAGAAACTTGAAATTTGGTATTTGAGACTCTTATAAGACCTAGTTGTGCACCTCCCTTTTTGGATGCAATCGGTTGCGCGAAAAGGACACTTCTCATATAGTTTTTTTCAAATTTCATACATTACTCAAAAACAAACACTCCTAGAAAGTATATTGGGCCTTACATAAGACACAATTTTGTAGCTCCAATTTTAATGATGGTTCGCACCAAAAGGACTCTTCGCCAAAGGAACACGAAGCATGCATTATCCGAATTACATAAATGATAATGATAAATGAATGTTATGCTGCTATATCTTGTACAAAAATTGGTTGTACCCTTACAGAACTAAATAGGGAAATCAAAATTAGTACGATTGCTAGTTAAAGCTGTGTGGAAACTAATTTGTACTTCCTTGTTTTTACTTACTACTATTTAAATTATTTAAATTAAGAGAAGCCTATGAAATTTTTTGCATTATGGAAGTAAAAATATTTAAAATTTTTAAAACTTCAATTTTAAAATATAAATAAAATATATCAACCACTCTTGAAATAAAACCATACAATTGCCGTCATACAATGAAGTTATGTGTTGCCCACATCAGATATTTTTTTTAATCATTGCTGCACAAACCAGAAACATCCAACAACGCAGAGATTTATTATAAAAAAGATGAAGAACTTTTTTCACAAAATGAATAATTATGATGATGATGATGCGGAAATGTCACGCTTAGAGGCAACTTTGTCATGTACTGGAACTGGAGGAAGGAGGAGGAAGAGAAGATGATAAAGTTGTCGACAACTCGTGTTCAAGATCTCATTAATCATTGATATGCTGTCGTAGTAAAGCTGTTGTTGAAATCCTGTATCAGTTCTTTTTGGTATGATGTTGCTTTAGCTCTATTGACACAAAAAAGAATCACTGAATTCAGTATCTTTCAAACTAATAAATGAATTCAAAACTAATAGATCTTAAAGCTGTTATTATTATTTGCAGGTTTTGATTAACACTTTATTCAAAACATGGCAAAATCGAAACGTTGGAAAGTGAAAAAAAACTTTTTAAAAGCTTTAAAAGCTCCTTAAACTCTTTTTTTAAGTAACGCATGACTGACGCTTGAGAATGATTCTCTTTTTATTGGTTTCATTGAAGGTCCTTCAAAAATATAATCTAATTTGGATTTTCAACACCTGCTTTCTTTTCTTTATTCAAACCTTGAAACGGAAGTATTTATTACACTTATAATAATTTATTAAAAAGATTTTTTGCGCCCAACACATGACTTCCTTGTAGGTGAAAAAATTTCAATTAAAAAAGTTATGCGCTAACGATTGAAATGTTATTTCTGTTTTTTGCTTCTTATCATTTGATTTAAAGGCGTTTAAAAACGTAATGAACTGAAAATAAATGCCAATGGAAGAATAAAAAAACAACACAAACAGTAGAAGCGAGAAAAAGACAAATATAAAAAGACTTTTTAAAAAGCTGAATGAAGGGCAATCGATGCTGTAAATTGCAATAAATCTCTTCCATGACAATAACACATTTTCAGCCGGATGTTTCTCTGTGTGATTCTTTGATTGCCAAACGGAAGCTCTAAATCGTGACTCTCCGTGTGTCTGTCCGTGCTGAAGACTCGCATGCGTTTAACAAGTTTAAGCATGCACTCGCTGAGACTCCTCAAGAAGCTGCAGAAAGTGGAAGGAAGCAAAGAAGCTGCACGATATCACGTATGCAGACTTTTTATTCATATTCCTCTTCTTCTCGCCGTCCGCCTTCAACAGCATCTCCTTGTCTTTGGTTGTGTTTGTTTCCTCTTCAACAGTTTATATCGTTTTTAAGTCATTGAGCGCATAAAGAGGTTTGAAGAGCTATTTACATCGTTCGACAAAGCAGGGAAAGTAAAATATTTCCCACTTTTTTAACTCAGTTTGCAGCTCGCCTGCTCCCAGTCCGTGGCATTTCAGTAACACGCGTTGCATCGAACAGGAATAAAATTGCGAGAAACTATTAAAAAAATCACGACGAAATCACGTATAATATCAATTAATTCCTGATGCTTTTGTCATCCATTTTATGGTATAACTGATATTTTTTATAATACAATTAAATCATATTTTATCTTAATAAAACTATAGCTATTATTATATTATCTTAATAAAACAATTTTATATTTTATTATAATGAAACCAGATATAGAGCGGCTAGCATTTGCATAACCGGAGCAATGCGTTCTTGATGGAAATCGTATTGGAATTGACATCTTTACGTTTGCTAACATCGGATACATTTGGATAATGACGTTACCGTAGCAAGAACTGGAAGAAGCAACCACAAGATCCCTCAAAATCTCCTGACGATCTCTTACCAAAGAACGAAAAAATATTACAGAGTGGCAATGTATACACGGAGAAATACAGGAAGACAATTACATAATTATAATTGGAATAGGAAAAAAATCTAGAAACGTCTACAAATCAATAGTCATCAATTTGAATTCCAGGCTAAACTACACGGACATCGTAGAAACAAACCTGTAAAACTTCTGTACTGCGTAATCATTTGCAAATACTGCATTTTCCACTGCATAGAAGTATTTTATTTTGCTTACAACAGATGAACAAAGAAGAATAAAGTTAAAAGTCAAAACAAAAAGGAAAGACGTTTTTTTATCAATTTTTTATATTGGCACATACATACATACATAAACTTCAATTTAGATATAAGTGTGTAAAGTGGGTCAAAAGGGCTTGGGCTTGTTATTCCATTTGAATGGAAGCTGAATTCACACCGAACTCGCTTTAAAAATATTTATAATTAAAATTACTTATACGCAGTGGACGACACAATAATAATCAAACACGTCTTTTACCGACAATCCTAAATGAAAGTTAAGAAATCCCATAAAAACCTTAATAGAGGAAGATAACCAAAGTAAATAACGACGTATTGCTTACAATTTAAACCAGTAAGGAAGAACAATAAAATAAATAAACATTAAACTGAGATTAGTAATAAAAACAGCATGATTTATGTTTGTATATTAAAAAGCTGGCGAATCAGATGCGTACAAAATGTTAATGGTTTCCTATCTCTCTTTTCCATCTTCTCTATTGTTGTATATCTGTCGATTTCAATCTATATCCCTCCGTCGGAAATTGGCTATTATATAAACTATCCTTTTCTCTATCCTTTATCCTTTCTTTTTGTTTTGTTAATTTCAAAGCAAGCGTTTAGTTGATTTTATGCTCTGTTGCCCACTAAATATCTTTTTGCCTTAGTTTTGTTTTTAGTTTTGTCCTTTTCATTGGTTTTTTATTGATCTGTAGATTGTTAGCAGAAAATGATTTCATATGTTTTTTGTTTTTGTTTATAAAAATAAAAGTTTATATTAAAACAATATTTGGCACCATTTCTAATTCGAAAGAAATGAGGGAAGCGACAGCAACAATAACCATCGCTCAATCACAGACACAACGAACCGCATAATATAAAGTATATTAAGAGACTTATGCAAAACAAAAAAAAAAAAAAAAAAAAATTTTTTATTGAAAATTTAAAAATTGAGGATAATTTGTACAATTATGAACAAAACTAGGTCAAACTTTGTTTCTATTAATTCAAACAAAATACTAAAGATTTACAATTGAAATTTTAATTAATAGGTTTTTTGTTAAACATAAAATTCAAGCTAAATCATTTATTTCAAGTCAATTTTTTGTTTAGAGAATATTGTATCAAGCTAAAACATTTCAGTTGAACCCACTGAGATTCAGTTATGCAATGATTTGGTAGTTGTGCTTGGTGCAGAGATGTTAGAGGAAGTTATTTTATTACTAGTTTTAGTATTGAATATATTCATGAAAAAGTTCTTCGGGTCCTCCTATGCTCTTTGAGGCTCACGTCATGTAAATTTAATGTAAACATTTCGTCAAATTGAATTTTTTGAAGGAGTACAAAGCGTATTCACTTTTGATGACTGCCAACAGCAGACAACACAATCAAAATGTCAAAAAAAATTTATTAAAATTTATCCTCGGATTTTATGTTTTCGGTAACGAATCTGAAAGAATCCGATAAACTGGAAGAAATGTTCGGGATACGATGCTAGGAAGAAAAAGGGTGACAGAAGCGATAAACAGACAAATTAAAATTTAAAATTAATTAGATAAACTCTTGCTCTTTACTTTGAGTTTTCTTTATATACACTTTACTGGTTTATTGGTGTTACATTTTTTACTTGAACAGCAACTAGAAACGAGTGAACTAAAAAATTCGCCTTACTTTTGTGTCTTTTAATTTAAAGGATTATTAATAAACATGTTCGTTTTTACCTTTATTCTACGCTATCACTATTTCCTCGTTCTTTATATTTCCTTTCGTCATATTAGTATTCTCTTTCATTATTTTGTCATTCAAATATCACAAAAACATTGGCGCTTTCATTGTTGATGATGGCCATGGTTATGGTTTCAATTTGTGTATCGGGTGTCTACCACATTCATTCCAAATTAAATCTCGAAAATCGTTTCCATGGTTTTTAGCGATTGCGGTTAAAGTTTGTCGCTTCTACCAAAATTGGTTTTGGTTATCGGTTTTTCAATTTAACTTTTTTTTTATTTAGTTCAGTTGCTTGATTGTGGAATGAATTAACTATTTCGATATACAGCTGTCATTACAGCGGATTTAATTTGAATTGCAAATATTTGCGGAAATAAATTCCACTAATTTTAATAGCATTTTCATTCGTAATCGCTAACAATACAATGATTAATTGATTTATTAATTCTGAATTGACCTATGCGTTATTAAGTCTGATTATGTATTTTACTTTTTAAATGGTAAAACAAAAGGAACATTAATTATTCCTCATGTATTTATAATGTTTATGGGTCTATAGATAAATGTAGATGCTCATACGTCGTGGTGTACGTGCGATAAAATAATAAAAATTGCAATTATTAATGTGCTATTAATTGGTTAGTAATTGGAGAAATGAAGTGAGGTAGAAGAATTAATGAATAAAGAAATGAATAAAGTAATAAGTAAGTCATACATTACAGCAAACTATATCGTAATGAGTGAAAATTGGAGAATAAATTATAACAAAAATTAATTGAATAAAAAGCAGAAGAATTGATTAGGTATCAAATAGATAAATGAATAGAGTAACGAATAAGAGTGTATAATAAGGTAATGAAGTTTTTGAGCAAATAATAATGTAATGAATAAAGAACTAAACTGGTAAATGAAGTGATAAATGAGCGCTTGGACCAACAGAGCAAGGAACAACAACAGGAAAGGTATGTACGAATGTAATTATAAACAAGAGATAAAATAGGAATAGGAATCGGAAGGAATAGCATGAACAGAAAAAAGAGCGCTGTAATTAATAATAGAATATAATAAAAACTGAAATGATGCATGTAATAAATGTTGCAGATGGAGATGGAGATGATGAAGGTAATATGCTATAACTTTTTCAAGGCAGACAGACACACACACACAAATACTGACAAACTCAGCAGCTTTTTCGTGTATGTATTCCCTCTTTGAATTTTCTGTAAAACTTCAGCGTTGGCACGTTCATGTTGGCAACAGTTTGTTATTACTTTTTGTATAGTCATCGTCATCATGCTGGTAATCATTATTTTCATCACGAAGCAACATGAGCAACAACATCAATTGCAACAATGAAACACTCCTTTCTGCTCATCCCAGCTCAGCTCTGCTTTTCAAAATTCACTCCGTTCTTGTCCCCTTCGACTCTGTTCACTCTTCGTGTGCTGTACGTGTGGCTGTTTGACTGTCTATCTGTTTCTGTTGACGTTGGGATTTTTATGCCCGTCGCTGTGTATTTATTCAGTGGTGTTGCATTTTCGCACAAATTAAAATTAATTGTTTCATAACAGACGAAATAATATACAAAATATAGGAACATATTAAAACGAGAAACAACAATAACGAAAACCTTTTTCATAACGTTAGTTTCTATACACTCCATTCGAAGGAATGAGAAGGGTATATTCATTCATTCATTTTGTGCTTCCAAGTATACAAGTATATACATTCTTGATCAGTGTCACCTCCGGAGTCGATTTAGCCATGTATGTCTGTCTGTGGAAATCACGATTACAGGAGAACCAATTAATCGAGATGGAATTTTGCTTATTATATTTTTGGTCATCCTAAACCCTTTGGCACTGAAACTGGAATAAAGCGCGCTAGCGGCAATTATAGAAGAACGAATAGAATAATTGTCTTGAAATTCGGTACGAATATTCTCTGCCATCATAGATTCCTCCGCATTGATAATCCAGAAAATCGCAGGAGTGCCACGCCTATTTTCTATAACAAATAAGAATTCTTCGGTGCTAATATCGTATTTTTTCAGATTGTAATCTTAATTTTGAGTTCAAATTTTAGTTTCGAATCATCGCATCACGTTAAAAATAAATTGTCAACATGGGCGTGGTCCGCCCCTTTTTCCAATGCTGCTAACTTTGGCATTGAAGAAAAAATATTCAATAAGAATATCAACTTCTTTGTTTACAAACTGGCAGGCCTTAAGGCAATATGTACTGTAGAAGTGAAGTCCAGAACTGCTCTGATGTGCAGGGAGGCGCTTGCGAGTCTCATGAGGGATAATGCGGTGAAGCTCTGCTTGGTTTCCGGGCACTCTAATATTGAGGGCAATGAGCTGGACCGCATACCCAAAAATCGTTCCTAATCGGAGCACCTCATGAATGTCTCCTCAGTGCATGTACCCAATGGATATCTAGAAGAGCTATAGTCATGGAGGACACAAACTACACCTAGGCAAACAGGTCAAATTGCTTCAATATATGCCTGCTATGGAATGGCTTGAAATGGACTAAGTCGAAGGAGCTTCTCTCACTTTCGAGAGACCAACTCTGTCTGCTGGTAGGTGTAACCACGGGGCACTGACCAGTCGGTAATCGGTATCGACCACTAAAGATGCTGCAATCTGCCACTGAACTTGGAGCTGGTTGAGCTACCGATCACCAGTCTACTCCGAATAGTTGTGAAACAGACTCATCACCAACCAAGTCCGCTTTTTCTAGGCCCATGCCCAATGGGAAAGAGACGGGCATGGGTTGCCCGTTGCCACACCCTATCCTATCCTCTCTCCATCTCCGTAGAACTATAAGGGCAACCACAATAGGCCGATTGGCCTCGGTGCAGTTGGTCGATTTGAGCACAAGGCCTTTCAACCTAACCTTATCCACAGAAAAACTCTGTTGGGCTCTTCTGTAAATCGGTTTGATTACTGAAAAACTCATTTTATTTTTTATAGTTGGCGAAGTGGCTCGCCTCGAAATTCTCAGCACACATTTATTTAATGTATACAAGAATTTTATTGATTATTATTGGAGTTTAAATTTTTCACATTATTTATTTATGGCTTTTTCGTTGTTTATATGTTCTTGTATTACAGTTTATTTACTTGATCAATTAAATTTATTTATTAAGCAATTTATTTGCTTGTTATACCCTACAACTTAAGGTTGAGGGTATATTCACTTTCTACCGGAGTGTGTAACGCATAGAACTAGACAAAATAGGTATGGAAAAGTATATATATTCTTGATCAGCATCACCACCGAAATTGAAATAACGATGTCTGTCCGTCTGTCTGTCTGTCTGTCTGTCCGTTGAAATCACGATCACACGAGAACGGATTAAGATTTCAAAATGAAATTTGGCAAAAATATTCGTTGCTATGTTGGGGTGTTTCGTATTGAAAATGGGCAAAATCGCCCAAACACCACGCCTACTTTTTACATCGAGAGTGCAGGCACCTCTGTTTTGCCTATTAAAAAAGGCCATATCAGCATCACTTTTTGAGAGAAGACAAGAAAATTTTATATGTAGGTTTATACTAATGCTTCCAGTTAATATGCCAAATATGGGCGTGATCCGTCCACTTTAAAAAAAATTTTTGTTTTTATTATTACTATTATATTTATATTGTATATTTATTATTAGATATATAATATATATATTGTATATATCTACGAGTATATTATATCGCACCACTTCTAAATATATATACGAGTATATATGCAGCTTTAAGGTGTAGGGTATTTCGGCTACAGCCCGGCTGTAGACAACACCTTTGCTAGTTTTTATTTTACTTCTGTGTTGCTGTGGGTGTGCAAATAATTTAAGTGGTTCTTTTAATTCGGTGCCCTTAATTTGCACAACTTTAGCCAAATTCACGAGTCATTAAATTATTTTCCATTCCAACGAAGCTGGGTAATGGGTTATTTTTGATTTAATTTATTAAGTTATGGTAACCTTCGATTGCTTCTTAATTATTGATGGAAGCATAAAAATGTTTTGTTTTTTGGGCTGTTGAAAAGAAAATTTAACAGGCAGAAAGAGACAATATTTAAAGGCACTGATCGAAGAGCTGCCGTACTTAAAAGGAATAGTTCGTTGACTTAATGAATGCATTTTATTGTGGTTTTTGCGTTATTTTAACATTATATTTATTGTATACAACATATTGAGTTATATGTCGAAATTTGAACCACGGTCGACGGATTAATCAGCGATCGATTGAAATTTATAGCGATGATTTCATTGTAGTTAATTTTTATGATTCATGAGAAATTGGATTTTAATTTCAAGTTCCTGTATCGATAATATTCATCTCAATTATTTAATTAAACCATATAAAAGAAGAAATTAATAATATTTAAAATAAAATATAAAATAAATTTGTATAAAATTAGAATTTATTTTCCAGTTAGGCGCTTAAGAAGAAAATTAGTCAATTGAATGATTTAATGACATCGTAGAAAAGTAGTCATTAAACTGAGTTTATATGGAAGAACGTCAAAGTTGGGCGGAAAATGCGATCCGATAAAAAGAGGAAACACGTGCAGAAAAGAGTCACATGAAATTTTGAAAGAGGAAGAAGTAAAAGGAGAAGAAGAAAAGGAGAAAAAGGAGTCTCATACACTGAAACTAACAAGAAAATAGAAACCACAAAACTAATGAGAGCAGAAATGTTATGATGATTCCGCGAAGAGAGCAACATTGAAAGCTTGAAGTCGCGAAATCATGTAAGGAAATGAAAAGTGAGGAAGAGGCAAAGATGTCCGTTGAGGCATCTGGGGAATAAAAAGCCTCAATCACCATTTGCTCTTTCTCCATTTCCTCTTCCTGTAAAATTCTCAACACAACTTATTTCCATTCTACACAAAAGTGCCATGATGTGGGAATAAACATATGCATAACTAGTAAAGGTGTTGTCTACAGCCGGGCTGTAGCCGAAATACCCTACAACTTAAAGCTGCATATATACTCGTATATATATTTAGAAGTAGTGCGATATAATATACTCGTATATATATACAATATATATATTATATATCTAATAATAAATATACAATATATATGTAATAATAATAATAAAAACAAAAAATTTTTTTTTTTAAAGTGGGCGGATCACGCCCATATTTGGCATATTAACTGGAAGCATTAGTCTAAACCTACATATAAAATTTTCTTGTCTTCTCTCAAAAAGTGATGTTGATATGGCCTTTTTTAATAGGCAAACAACAGGTACCTGCACTCTCGATATAAAAAGTAGGCGTGGTCCTCGGGCGATTTTGCCCATTTTCAATACGAAACACCCCAACATAGCAACGAATATTTTTGCCAAATTTCATTTTGAAATCTTTATCCATTCTCCTGTGATCGTGATTTCAACGGACAGACAGACAGACAGACAGACAGACGGACAGACATCGTTATTTCAATTTCGGTGGTGATGCTGATCAAGAATATATATACTTTTCCATACCTATCTTGTCTAGTTCTATGCGTTACACACACCGGTAGAAAGTGAATATACCCTCAACCTTAAGGTGTAGGTTATAAAAATAGATGAAGTATACAGCAGAAAAAAAAGTAAAAAATTCATACCAAATACAAAAATATAGAATACAAATATATAAAATCAAAATGGTACATAATTGCAAAAACATATATAATGAAAAATATCTACGTCCGATTCTGGCTCGCATACAAAATTGTGAGCGTCACAACTGATTTATCAGCGCAATCTAAAAGTAGGCAATCGCTTTTGTTTATTGCGAGGATCAATTGTCTCAATTGAAACGATTTTGTGACGATTTTCGGAAGAAAAAATAGTGTTTTGCTTAATATAAGATGACCAAAAGAAAAAGCCGGCTTTGTAGCATAATGCAAATTCAAATTCAAAATTTATTGAGCCTTTTAATACAAATGTAAGTTTTAGTACAACATTTTTAAAAAAAAAAACATAAGACTACAGCTTAATATCTTAAAAACTTTAAATTTATACAGCATCTTACTTTCAAAATACAAGCAAATATGACGCAATGAAAAATGAATAAACGCTCTTGCTGGCGGAGCTTACATTACATGAGAGAGAAATCTCAAATGGAAGTATAAAATCATATGTTAAAAACTAGCTATAATCTAAAAATAGCAGACAAAAACAGCAAACAAACCTTTAAGACGCTTTTAACGTAAAAGTCTATTAAAATCGGGAATTGATCTTTCATAAAAATCATGACTTAAAGATGCATTTAGATCAAAATTTGTAGGATCGTCATTCACAAAACCAATAGGTGACAAAAAGTCCAATTGTTTTCATGACAAGCAGTACTATTAACAAATCTGTGCAAGATATCAGAAACATGAAATCGAATAATTGTTTATGCATTCAACTTGGAGATTGCTGTTTCACTGTTGTTGTAGCCATGAATAACAAACCACCAAACAAACTATAACGAAGTATAATAAATAAATAAATAAATCGTAAAATTGCGCTTGATTTCTATACCAACATCAATAATAACAATTGCTGTGGCTTTTTAGTTGGACGATTGAAATAAGCGGAAATCGAAACTAAACGAGTACAACAAAACCAACAACAGAGTGAATCGAACACCCTTCACCAATTACAAAATGCATTAATTTTTAACAATTTATTGACAAATTTTCGTTGCAGTACGTGTTGTTGTTGCTGCTCTGCGTTAATTGCTACCAACGAACAACTAAAAATTGCTCTTGACTGGTTGTCGTTGCTCTTGCCGTTATTAACTTCGTTAAATTGCATACTCACCGCGTTTCAATTTGTTACAATTGTTTGTACTATTATTACTTTTATTTTTTTCCTACTGTTATGGTTATTTTTATTATTATTATTTGAAAATGACTTAAATTACTCTTGAAGTGGTAAATAACTCTTTAGAAAAACCTCATTAAAAGAGTTGTTGGCGTCGTTCGTGTTGCTATTATTGTTAAGTGTCGTTACTGTTGTTAATGTTTCTGCTCCTGAACTTAATGAGCGGAAGAAAAGTCATGCAAATAGCACTTTATGCAAATTTTTTGTATGCTTAAAAAAAGCAAAGTTGTGGACTCCGTTGTTGGTGATGATGATGAACGTTTTAATTATTATGATGAGGTGTTGATGTCGACTATTATTACTGTTGTGTTACGCATGAAATCGCACTTGGAATTGACAAGTTAATTAAACTGAACACAAAATTACAATTACCCATTAATAATTAATTCACAAACATGAGTTTCTTCTCCTGTAATTCACCAAGCAATGTTTAACTTGAATTTTAATGGAAATTGTGTATTTTAATGCGCATTGTATGATATGACCAACCGAGAACACATTTCGGTTATTACATTTACGGTGCACTAAACGTTCATCCGAAACTCTTTATTCCAATTACTGATTAAAGGTCACTTGTGTGTCTCACCTCTTCTTCTTCTTTAGATACTTGGCGGTCACGAACATCGATTATATGCATTCGCGCACCAGTCGTCGAATTTTCCTGATGATTTTCTTTGTGTGGTTCGCAGCGGTGATTGTGTCGTTGGCGCCGCAGTTCGGTTGGAAGGACCCCGACTACCTCCAACGCATCGAGCAACAGAAATGCATGGTTTCACAAGATGTGGCCTATCAGGTAAGTGCCAAATCGAATATTAGAAACGCTGAAGAAAGTCGTCTCTAGTAGAAGAATTCTTATCTTTCATTTGTATTTCGTTCATGTTTTCGCCACCTGTTGCACGTTTTACGTGCCGCTGCTGGTCATCCTGGCCTTGTACTGGAAAATCTATCAGACAGCAAGGAAACGCATCCACAGACGACGACCGAGGCCCATTAATATTGCGGCCAACAATAATCAGGTGATTGAAAGAATGACTGACATTTTGTGGTTTGAGAGTGAAAGGGCAAGCACGGCATTCATCTCGAAACCAAATACAACAGAGCGTTAATTAGGACCTTTGTTGAAGTTTCTTTATTAATTCATCTTTGATAGAATGAGGTTTGAATTATTATTGCTGATATTCTTGCTGCTAATGCATATCACATTCCTCAAAGATAATTGTGTTTAAATTATTTAAACCATCATTAATCAGCTGAATAAAACATTCTGAAACGCTGAGTTAATAAACAGGTTTCGAATAATATCCAACTTATCAATTAATATAATTAAAATATAAAGAAATATCTGATGTGGCCAACACATTACTTCCTTGTATGACGGCAATTGTATGGTTTTATTTCAAGAGTGGTTGATATATTTCATTTATATTTTAAAATTGAAGTTTTAAAAATTTTAAATATTTTTACTTCCATAATGAAAAAAATTTCATTATGGCTTCTCTTAATTTAAATAATTTAAATAGTAGTAAGTAAAAACAAGGAAGTACAAATTAGTTTCCACACAGCTTTAACTATCAATCGTACTAATTTTGATTTCCCTGTTTAGTTCTGTAAGGGTACAACCAATTTTTGTAAAAGATAAAGCAGCATAACATTCATTTATCATTATCATTTATGTAATTCGGATAATGCATGCTTCGTGTTCCTTTGGCGAAGAGTCCTTTTGGTGCGAACCATCATTAAAATTGGAGCTACAAAATTGTGTCTTATGTAAGGCCCAATAGTATATACTTTCTAGGCAACCGATTGCATCCAAAAAGGGAGGTGCACAACTAGGCCTTATAAGAGTCTCAAATACCAAATTTCAAGTTTCTACGATTATCCGTTTTTAAGTTATTGAGGATACGTACATACGTACTGACGTACATACGTACACACGTCACGACCAAACTAGTGAAAATGGACTCCGCGATGGTCAAAATGTGTGTTACCATCAAAATCTCAATATCGAAATTTTTCATGATTACAATACTTTCTACGTATTCCTAGTATTTACTACGTATACAAGGAAGTAAAAAAGAATGAATGCTTAAATAAATTCTTAAAGGATAAATTAGTGAATACTGAGTGAATTCATAAGGTAATGAATCAGGTTAGTGCTTAAAAAGTGAAGTGAGGGAATTCAATAAGAACGAACGAAATTATGAACGAACGAATATTTCTAAAGTGAATAAATTTTTGAAGAAATTATATTATTTGCTAAATAATCCAAGGAACTAATAGCTATTGAAGTCTTATGGAACAAAAACTTAATAAATTTTCATAGAATGAACTGAATATGTGATGAAATATTAAACTTAATAAATAATTTAATAATAAATGGAATAAATGCTTCTAAAGTGAATTTAATTTTAAATAATAAACTGAATAAGTTCTAAAAGTATTCAATAAAGACATATGTTATAAATTAAATGAATATTAAATAAATTCTTATAGAATAACTTGAAAGTAATGCTCAAAAATGAATGAATGAATACTTAATGAATACATGTAAAGTGAATCATATGGAATTATTCTGGTTATTAAAAGAATGAATTAGTGAAGACTAAATGAATCGAACGACAAATAACACGCCGATTATTCAATGACCACTTATTAAAATATATAAGCGCGATCTATCACTAAAAATTTAACTTCATGAATACTTTAATAATGAACTGAATAAAGGCAATGAAATTTTAAATAATGAGCTGGCTGAGTTCGTAAATAATGGTTTGAATGAATACTTAAACAAATATCTGACGGACATGATAAGTCCAGCTGTGGCGTTTCCACTCAATGCCGACAATGGATATTATATCCAAGAATTCTGTGGTTCTGCATACTTTTTCAAGTGAATCTCAAGATTGTAACAATCAGTATTGTAAAAATAAGCAGCAGCGAATTCAGGAAAGCAGACAGAAGTGACAGGGAAACGCATTCGTTTCCGCTGTCAGTTTCGTGCGTCGCTGCCAAAGCTGCTGGAGCGTAAAGGAAACTTAACGCCGGCGTGTAACGTGATCCCGCAGCGACGTCACTTAAAATTGTTGCTACGCTGCGATGCTTATGAATACTTTTCGACTCCACAAGGAGTCACGACGCTGCCTCTGTGTCGCTATGAGGATTTTTTCTATCCTGCTGACTTTCAACTGTCCGTCGTGCAGCTTTTTGATATCAACCGTCGTCTTTTTCCAGCTCCTTTTAGGTTTTTCCATCGCATTTACTCCACTAAAAGAAACCTTTTATTAGCTAATTTTTTAAGTGTAATTTTTATTCTGTGAAATCTTGATTTCTCTGCAGTGTGTTCGTTAAAAAATATAAAATATATTTTTCCCTTTTTACTTCCTTGTATACGTAGTAAATACAAGAAAGTATTGTAATCATGAAAAATTTCGATATTGAGATTTTGATGGTAACACACATTTTGACCATCGCGGAGTCCATTTTGACTTGTTTGGTCGTGACGTGTGTACGTATGTACCTATGTACGTATGTATGCCTGTACGTATGTACGTATCCTCAATAACTTAATAACGGAGAATCGTAGAAAGTTGAAATTTGGTATTTGTGACTCTTATAAGACCTAGTTGTGCACCTCCGTTTTTTCAAATTTCATACATTACTCAAAAACAACCACTCATAGAAAGTATATACTATTTTGTATTTGGGCCTTACATAAGGCACAATTTTGTAGCTCCAATTTTTATGATGGTTCGCACCAAAAGGACTTTTCGCCAAAGAAACACGAAGCATGCATTATCCGAATTACATAAATGATAATGATAAATGAATAATATGCTGCTATATCTTTTACAAAAATTGGTTGTACCCTAACAAAACTAAGGGAAATCAAAATTAGTACGATTGATAGTTAAAGCTGTGTGGAAACTAATTTGTACCTACTTGTTTTTGCTTACTACTACTTAAATTATTTAAATTAAGAGAAGCCTATGATATTTTTTTCATTATGAAAGTAAAAATATTTTTTTTTAAATTTTTAAAACTTCAATTTTAAAATATAAATAAAATATATCAACCATTCTTGAAATAAAATCATACAATTGCCGTCATACAAGGAAGTCATGTGTTGGCCACATCAGATATTTTAATTTCGTGTTATGTAGTTTATTTTACAAGCAGTTTTATTTAACTCTTTTTACTATAAATTCATATTGCAATAATAATAAAAATTATTACATAAACAATGATTTCAACTCGTAAATTAAAACGCACACTAGTTAATTTATTTACACTTGCTATAAACAAAAAAGCCTGAAGCAACAATTAAAAACTACAACAATAAAACAACTTTTAATACAACAACTTGTACAAGTTTTTAAACAACTTTTTAATACAAAAATCTGACGAAAAATAAACTTTTAGGAGAAGAAAAGAGGCTAGTGAAAAAGACGAAGAGCAAAGAAAAGCAATTAAGTTAAAGCATCACTTTAACAACAACAACATAAACAACAGCAACAAAAAAGCTGAATTGAAATGAGTTATTTTCCAAACATTTGTTTGAGTCCTTAAATTTTAAGTTTTGTGAGGGTGAAAATGAGAAAAAACATAGACAGAAAAGGACAATAAGAATGATGAAAAAGAAAATGAATAAAAAATGGTTCAATTTGACAACATTGCGTTTTAAAGTTGCTTGCACAAAAGCTAACAAAATAAACAAATTGGGATCGTGATTTTATGGGTCTTTCCCTCAGTCCCGCTCTGCACCAACGCCTTGCTCATTGCTAAGAACGAAATCCTGTGCAATATAATAAAACTATAACTAATCTTCCCTAAAAGTACATTTCTATATAACAGAACATACGTTTGAGTTCTTCCTTGCTTAAATTAAATTCATGAATTAAAATTAAAGAATGCAAATGAGTCCATTTTCTGCATGCTTTTAATTATATTTGCTTAAATATTTTAAAGTTCTCCAGCAGACATAGGCTCTAAATCAAATGTGTCCTTTTACATAACGATGTGTCTCTGTGTCCAGAAGAAAATGTGTGCTAGTGACAATCCTGTTTGTGAGAGGCAGTGGAAGAGTCTCCATAGGATCAGTTCTAATCGTACTTTTGTTAACTACAAACAGAGTCTTGATTGCTTTCATTGTGCTCACAAAGCTCCAAGTTCCTACTCTCTGCGTCGATCTCTTCTTTTCAATTCCACAGACCTTGTATAATTCTGTTTTTTCTTTCTCGTAATAGCAGGAAAAAGCAGCAGTTGTTGTTGATAATCTCGTTCCTGGCTGCAATTATGTGTTATTGTTGTTGTTGTTGTTGTTGTTCTGTTGCAGTTGTTGTTGTTTGCAGTGATGTTTGTCTTCATGTCTCTAATTTATTTGAATAGCAGACACTGAGCCACATATGTGCCATAATACAAGGCACACACTGAGCTGAAGACTCTTCACCTGATTCAAGATTCGCTGAGTGTGAACAAAAATGATTTTTTTATTTGCTTTGTGTTCTTCTTCTGCGTCTCTTTCCGCGGGTTTGAAAACACTTTTCATCATCATGTTCATTTAATTCAATCTACGTTCACAAAACATAAGCTAACATAAGCCAACATTTGCCTTGTACATTTTATTCTAGACTCTATAATTAATGATTTAAACTGCACATTTCAATAACCAGCTTATATCAAATATATCCCAGACCAGTTTTTAATTAAAATAATGTTTTTGAATGATTCATAAGTGGTTGTTAAGTGTATGAAAGTGCGTTGTGATCTTGAATGAGTTAATTTAAGAATTTCAATCTTTGAGTGTTAAGGAACGCATAATAATAAGCGTATAATTTATTTAATGATTATAAGTGAACGAGAGGATACACATCAAATTTTATATAAGTGGAAAACGATGGATTTTTTCATGCTCTCTTCAGCGAATTTTATACTCTTTTCTTCTTTTCCCTTCTTTTAGAAGAGACTAAGACTAAGTTTATAACTGGAATTTCGCTCCCGTAATCATTGCTTCAGGCAAATAAAAATTATTAAAGAAATCGGATCCGCCCTCATACACATAATAATAATGACATAAATTACCCAAGAAGAAATAGTAGTCTATTTGCATAAAAGATCTGCTATCAGAGGTTGCATGGTAGTGAAAATGAGAAAAATGAGAAATGAGAAAATAAAGTTACTTACTAGTCTTCTTTAGTTTATATATTTATAATAAATTTTCAACTAGTAACTTTTCTTGTAGAGCGACAGACGTTGCAAGAGTTACCACTATTTCTTCAGAAATAAATAAATAAATCTTTAAATAGAATATTTTATTAACATTTATATGAAATATTTGACGTTGTGTTTGTTAAAGAAAGTCTTAAGCCATGAAAAATGACTTCTCAACGATTTTCATCGCCTTGACTGTGAACTCATCATTAATTTTCCATTTATCACAAAAGCGCGTTTGGGGGAGCGGCAGAAGTCGGTTAGTTGACACAATACATTTTAATACAACGGGATCATTTCAAAGAAAAGACATTCATTGCGCCCTCCGTCGACCGCTGGGCCGCCGCTGCTCACATCCACTTGTTGAAAGGATTCCGATTCTATAGATTTACTCGCACGATAATCTTCGAAAAAACCCCGATGAGAAAAGAATTCCCAAAAAGGAAAAAATGGTGCGAGAAACGCAAACTGATGATGTTATAGGATAATCAGACAACCAACGACGTACAACGACGACACACACGGATACGTCCATCGGATGATATAAATAAAATATTAAATCAACATTTCATCTGTTGATATATGGAACAAGAAATCCTTTTTCATCGATTTTGGCTTCAAATTTTTCTATTTTGAATATTTCTTTTTCTGCTTCAGAAGATTAAAAAAGATACTTCATATAGAAGTAAAGAAGAAGAAGTGCGAATGTCAACAAAAAGTTTCTATTTCAAGGGAATTTTGAGCGGAGAAGATGCAAAAAAAGTGTTTCTTTTCATTCAATTTGAAGCTCAAATAAAGAAGATAAAGAAAGAAAGGAATTGTTTGAGTACACGAAAATCATTTATCCTTTTATCTTTGTTTCGAGAGAGCGATGAACAAAATCCATTCAATTCGCTTCAACAGCATTTCATTTTGTTGTCTTTTATTTCAGAAGTTTCAGCTTTCTGTTTGATTTTTAAACGGAGAAGAAGCTAATACGAGTTTGGGTTAGCTTTTCACAAAAAATGCTTTCTTGTTGTTGGAATTATTTATTGCCGTTTGTTGTTGAAGTAACTGTGCTGTTTGTCTCTCTCCTCCTTCCAGTCATCTAAACGCGTCCTGTATTCAAATGTGAGTAGAAGCAACTATCGGAATCTGGAAGCATTTCTCTGCTCTTAGCGAGTGGAGTATTTGGCGTTAAAAAAAGAGTAGAGAACGATCCACTTTTAAATAAAAATCCAATAGCAACAGACATAAATTAGAAGGAAGGCAATTGCTGTCACCAAAGGAATCGATCCGAGGTGTTTCCATAACGAACGTTGCTCGTAGAAATTTCGTGTGTTCTTTCGTTCGTTGGTGCATATTTCCGAAGTCGCATATTTCGCAGTGATTATTTGAAATTGTTTTTGATTGTTTAAAGAGTGATAAATTTTGCTCTAGTCTTTAATGAACTCAGCTTAACGAGATGTCGTTCGGTGCAGTGGTCAGTAAGGTACTCAAACAACTGACTCGATGTGATACAATTTCATTGCCAATAAAAGTTACAAAAAGGAATGTGTGCCACATCGAAACTTTCTTTTCCATTTTTTTTGTTATATTTTATGTCAAAATAAAGCCTAATACTGTGTGGCTCTTAATGACCGATATAGTTTGAATGTTTAATAACTTTTTAAATTTTTTATTTTTTTTTTATTTTTATTTCAGAATTTCGTGAAGAACATTTGCGAAATTTGAAATGGAATGCTACACAACGCCTTAATTATGCCATTTCATTCCGACAAAAAGCAGAAGAACTTCGCGATTTCATTAACAATTTGATAATGAGCGATGAAGCCCATTTCCAATTTAATGGATTCGTAAACAGGCAAAATTGCAGGATATGGGCTACGGGGAATCCAAGAACAGTTAATCTTTGGCGAACGCATTATGTCGCGCAGAAGCGATTTCAATTAGCCACACGTTCACCCGATTTGACAGCGCCAGACTGTTTTCTTTGGGGTTTTTTGAAAGGAAGGCTATAGATTAATAAGCCAGCCACCATATTACAGCTGAAAGAAAACATTCGCAATGAAATTCAAGACATAACACTGAAAATTTTACGAAAAGTAATGCAAAATGTACTAGAAAGAGCACGAATGTGCGAAGCCGAAAACGGCCATCACTTGCGGGATATAATTTTTCATATTTAAGCCGAAAATATTCCCCATTAATATACTTTATAACACCAAAAAAAAAAAAAAAAAAAAAAAAAAAAATAATTTATTAAATAAAAAAGTTATTAAACATTCAAACCATATCGGTCATTCAGGGCCACCCTGTGCCAGGATTATTTAAAGCTCTCAAATTTAAGTAACTTCATTTAGGATCATTAAAAGTGCTCCGAAGAATTTTGATTGCTTCATTTGATGCGCATTTGGAGTTGTTTACTTGTTGTGGTTGTTATTGCTGAGCCTGCAGCTAATCTTTTATGCACTTCACGAACGAAGCCGAACACAATAAATAGAAACAACGGGAATTATGCTTTGCAACATCGTCATCCAAGCACATAAAAGAAAATGATACAAACATCAAAAGATCGTCTCTTCAGCACAATTTTCAGCTTAACGACCGTCGGTCAGAGAATCTGATGTTTGTGTTTCGCCTTCAGAATCACATTCAAGCCGAACTCTCTTAAAGCACGCAACGAACGACGGATTCCGAATTCAAATTCCGAGCCATGACAAATACAACAGAAATACACTGAAATTGCGACACAAAACAGTTCACTCGTCTCCATCGTTGTGGTTATCGTCATCCTCGTTGCAACACACAAAACGATACGATACCGTACAACGATAGTCTCAGCAAACTGAACGGAGCATAAATGGCAAAGGAGAGAGAGAGCATCATTTGAGGCTGCAGCACAGGCAATTCATTTTGCTCGATTCCCATAAGAGTTGGCGAGTCGTCGGAAAAATACTCCGCGCTTACATTTACAATGTCTCTCATCCAAAAGCATTAGAAAAACAATATAACGTTTTTCGTTTAAAAAATATTCAAGGTTCGGCTGTAATAATATGCAAGAAAAAGAATAAAACACGAAAATAAAAGGAATTTTGGAGGAGTTGTGAATATGAATTTCAAACCAATTTTAATTCAACTTGGTTCATGGCTCTTGTTGCTGTTTGTTATTTGAATTCAATTTCTACTTTAAAATTCTAATCTGCTTTTTTGTGCCATGACTTCAAAATTCTTCTGAAATTCTTCTGATATGTAGAGCTTCTGATCGCTCTACATAAATTCGAAAAATGCCAACAGAAGCACGAAAATCGAGATTGAGAAATTGCTTTAATTAAAAATTGAGATTTGTTAGGATTTCCTTTCCGCTTCCAAGTTCGTTCGAGTTCAGTAAAATTGAAGAAAGCAATTTTTCCTGAGCGGATTTTCAAAGCAGAACAAAACGAGGCAAACAAAAATTTCGCAGAGCAGAATTTTTCTAGAAAAAATCTCAGATTTCGAGGAGGAGTAAAAAACTGCAATTTTCTGCTCAGAGACTCGCTTCGTTTATTCAAGGAGAGGAGATTAACACCAACAAGCTACAACAACAGCAGACACACTTGTCTTGATATTAAAACAATAATACAAAACTTAACGATTATAATTATAATAATAATGACGTGATCAAATTTATTCGCGCATTAAAATGTTTGTTGCTTGTGAATTGGTAAAAATGCAGTGTGTAGGGTGTAACGTCTCCATTCACCGTCTAAAATATTGATGTCTCCAATCTCCATCTATCTACATCAAGCGTCTCAGCTTCCCCGTCTCATTCGACAACATTTTGTTCTGCTTCGTGCTTAGAAACGAGCCTTAGCGACTCCACAAGGGAAAGTTTCTACTTGCTTTTATTTTCTGTCCATAACGGTAAATTTATGTATCGAATTCCCCTGTAAAAAACAAACTGATGACATGTCTATGTGACTGTCAAAAAATATTAAGAAAAGCAGCTGTATTATTGTATATACCATCATAATCTTACATCAACTATTTAATAGAGGTAAAATCAAATTTGCGTTCGGATCGCAAGTCTTTTTGGAAGTTTGTGAATGTGAAGAAGGGAGGAACTACTTACCCATCGGTTATGAAACTTGACCATTTTGAATCTGGTGATGCTGCAGTTATTTGTAACTGGTTTGCTGACCTTTTTAAAGCTAATTATTCCTCAAAGAATTGCTTAGCCATTAGCTTACAGGAATACCCATAGTCCATTTCGTCTGGATTAATAAGTTTGCCTTTTTGGATGTAGATATTGTTATAAAATCATTAAAAGACCTTAAGTGCAACTACAACTCGGCCCATGATGGATTACCATCTAGTGTTTTGAAATTCTGTGCTGATGAGTTAGCAACACCTATTACTGCTTTATTTCAGTTCTCCCTACGCACTGGATCTTTTCCGAAAGTACGGAGATCCTCATTTATTATTCCATTTCACAAATCTGGCAATAGATGTGATATTAAGAATTATCGTGGTATTGCCAACATTAGACCTTTGCCTAAACTTTTTGAGAAGATAATTACTGACCAAATCTCGCGGAGCATTCATTCTTTAATTTCGCCTACACAGCATGGTTTTTGCTAAGGTAAATCAACGACAACAAATTTACTTGAATTTGTATCGACAACTATCAACAGCTTTAAGGATTCTATGCAAACTGATGTCATATATACTGACTTCAGTAAAGCTTCGATGTAGTTAATCATAATCTTCTATTATTAAAGATCTAGTTATGTGCTTTTCCTACACCTCTTCTTAATTTGATAAAGTCTTACCTCAGTAATCGCAATCAAATGGTCGTGTTTAACAATTACGTATCAAATGAATTTCTATCCCATTCTGGTGTTCCGCAAGGGAGTCATTTGGGACCGTTGTTGTTCTTGGTGTTCATCAATGATCTTCCTACTGCCATTAAATATGAAAATGTACTAATGTTTGCTGACGACGTGAAAGTTTTTTTAGCCTATAAAAATAATAGTAATGCAAATCTTCTCCAATCGGATTTGAATTCTTTAATAACGTGGTGTGATATTAACTGCATGGACCTGAATTTAATGAAATGCAAACAAATTACTTTTGCACGTCGCCGGAACCCATACTTAATTAATTCAATAATTGGTGGATACAAATTAGATCCCGTTGAATCCATTCACGACCTAGGAGTTGTTCTTGATCCGAAGTTACGGTTTCATAGGCATATTAATCATAAAGCTCATAGTACGTTGGGATTTATTAAACGGTGGTCTAAGGAGTTTAAGGATCACTTCATTACTAAGCTGTTATATACATCACTTGTTAGACCATTGTTGGAATATGCCTCGCCTGTCTGGAACCCAAACTTCGCCTGCTACATCGCTGAACTTGAGTCTGTTGAAAAGCAGTTTTTACTGTTCGCTTTGAATATGAATAAATAAACAAATAAATTTAGTGGATTATATTTCATATCATCCAGTCTCAGGAGGAGAAAAAAGACAAAGATAGACAAGATGAACAATGGAAAAGAACATCTGATATCACTGACTTTTTGCCTTGCAGACAGCGTGTTGCGTTCGTGTTAGGACTATTAAATTAAAATAGATTCCAAAAAGAAGAGAGTGCAATACAAAACACAAAAAAAACTAACAAACTCCATTGGGTTAAGAATATCAAACATCCAGAGAATTAAGGATGAAATCGTCGTCGAAGAAAGAATGAAAATGAGTTCAAAAAAGCAGAATTTATTATTAAAAAGCATCGGGAAAAGGAGAATAAGTGAAGTGAAACCTCTATAAATAAAATCTGATAAGGAGCCAACAAAGGAATTGGGCTTCATAATTGATTCCTCTGTGAAACAAAAGTTAAGGTTTGTGCATTGTATGGTAAATAAATCCACAAATTAAACACTGCTGGATAAAAGTGACATTAGAACTCTTTAATTACAAGTTATTTGAAAATACGGATTGAGTCAAACTCGCAGATTGATGTACATATGTTTAATTGCATGTAGATCCTTTTCAGGTACAAGTATTTAATTACTACGTTTGTTGGCTTAACTGATTGCGTGGTTGTTTTGAAGCAGTTTGTGTTGTTCGTGGTTTTCGCAAGAGCAACAACAAGAGATTTGAAAAAGGTTTTACTTCCTATTTCATTGTGTCAGTCTGTTATCCTAGCAGTCCATTTCATGTTCTGTTTCAACCGCGTGATGTAGGTGTTCGTGTTTTTAGATTGTCTCATCTCTTGATGCAAACATCTACTAAAATATTGCCGAAATTTCAATAAATTTCCAAAAAAACGCAGAAATCCTTTTTGTGATTACATGACATCCTTTGTGTCTGTGCGTTCTTTAACCGAGTGACAACGGATTCGCTGAATGACGTTAACATGTGAGTTTACTTTTTCCAATCCATGCATAGACACAAAAATACACGCATCTCTAAAGAATTGAAAAAATCTACAAAATGCGAGAACAGAACAGAATGATGGGTTGACATCAGCCGCCCTCTTCTATTCACTCTCAGCCGCCTGATTGATGCCCGGATCTGAAATGTGTACAACTAAATATGGCCGATTTAGCGCATAAAATTCAGGCCAGGACTAAACTGTGAATTGAATGGCGGTTGAATCCTTTCCACAACAAATGAAATATTAGATTTGAAGAAGCGAAAGTAGACACAATATTTGCAGTTGGAGACTTAATAAAAGATTGAAATCAGTGAGAACCACATCACAATTCGCCCGGACTGGTATAATTAAATGATACTTCATCATGAAACTGGAAGCATCTACCAAAATATCTATAATTTTAGATAGCAAGTAATATCGAAGGGAATAATTAAAATTGGTACAACACGGCGTATGAGTTATTGCTCGTTTTTGTTTCTCTTCTTTTCTTGTTTTTCGTATTTGTATTATACTTATTTTGTTATTCTTTCTATACCTTGCTTTTGTTTGTTTCATTTTCCCAGTTTCATGTTTGTTGTTACTGGTTTCCTTTCTTGCTTCTTATTCGGGTTCCTTTTCTGATTTCTTCTTTCTTAAATTTCTTTCGTCTCTTGTTTCTGATACTTGCTCTTCTCTCTCATTCGTGTTTTTTTTTTGCTATCTTTTTGTTTTGTTATTTATATTTCTATTTATTTTTTCAGTTTATTCTCCAATTTCCCTTTTTGACGTATTATAAATTTAAATGCAATTAGAATTTCTTTTTAATGTCTCGTTTTTTTATATGTTCGTGTTTTAAGCTCACAGCAGCAGCGCCTCTGGTGCTTGGAAGCGGCACAAATTGAATTATCCTCTCGTAACTTCGCTGCGGTTTCATCTTCATCAGTTTCATGTCCTGTTGCGACTGAAAACCAAAGAAGTTTTCGCGTCTAAACTTGGCTTAAACTCGATTGTCACAAAAGCGTTGCAAAGCATTTACACAATTTTTTTGTTGTCAGTTTCCGTTTCCATTTCCGTTTCCGTTTCATTGCTCACACCGCAGTTGATTTATATTCAAGCGTTTGGTAAGGAGACGATGAAGCAGACACAAAGAAAACAAAAATATGAAGAAAGAAAGCAAGTCAGAAAACGGAGGACAACAGAAGAGGAACACTGTTGCTGCAATGTGTGTAGTTGCAGGTCTCCCTCTCGCGTTCCGCTTCTATCCACACCATCGTGTATCTTTTTTATTTACCGTTTGTGAAAATTTTTGACTTTTCTGTTTGATTTTAAGTGCCTTCGAAGTCCCCTCCGCAACGTCCAACAAAACAAAATCCACAACTAAAAATAAATCGAGAAACTACAGAAAACTTTTGTTTAAATGAGTATATCTCTTCTCTTCTTTTCCCCTTTCCGCTCCAATACTCTTCGACATATTCACCCATCATATCTTTCTCTAAAAAGTTTTCGATTCTCTGTGTTTCGTTTTAGAAGTAGAAAGGAGCAGCGGCGTCGGTGTTGACGTCGACAGCGGCCTCAGTCTGAATTAATTAAGCGAGTCTTTTTGATATCGCACAATTCTGAGAAGTTTTCAAAGTTGTCAAAAGCTTTGATTAGAAATGCTACAAAACTTCATCATGAATTTCAAAGGAGCCATCATCAGTCATATGACAATCATAATCACTATCATCATAATCATCATCATAGTGACGATCACGTTCTGATTTTTCGTTAAAAAGTAGAATAAATGAATGAATGAACGAATGAATATAAAACTAACTTCTTTCTTCCTACGAAAGCATAAAAAATCTCCTGTAGTCTTCATTAAAAACTTTTATTTATAAATTGTTTTGTATATTATATATTTCATAACTTAGAAATGGAGTAATTTTGTTGTTTTTCCCGTTCCTATACACATTCCCATGCATGAGTATCAGTGAATTTTTATTTATTTCTATTTTATTTAAAATTCATTCAAGTTGAGCAACGACTTTTATTAATATTCACGATAAAATAATTACATGCATTGATGTATTTTGTTAGACTTTTAATGAGCAATTGAGAAATTGTGAGTTTCAATTCACATCGAGAGAAGTCTGCAGCACCTGAGAGCACCTTAGAAACGGATGATAAACTGATAGGAAAGGGAGAGAGGAGAATAGAGCGAGAGTAATAACCGGAGAAGTACCAAAGTTTATTTATACTTGTTGGAAATACCACACAAATGCCGTTTCTCATGCAAGAGGCTGAGAGTACGAATGTATGGCTGTATGCGTTTGGTTGTGGGATATCACTTGTGGAATCTTTTTTATGGAGTTTCAAGTAGCAGAAACAACGTTGTTCCAGCTCTCATCTTCTCTCTACCTTCACCACTTTCTCGATATCACTCTTCTCTTAACTCCATTTTATTTCTACGACTTTATTCTTAAAATTTAAATTAATTTCGTTTTACGCTAATCATTTAAATTTCTTGCGTTGAAAAGATTTTCGGTTGCGAAGGAAATATATAAACGACTGGACATTAAAACACAATTTAATGTTGTGCATTACATGAAAGTGGAAAGTAAAAATTTTTCTACTTACACTTTATTTTCCTATTCATTTATTTACAAAAATATATATACTTTTCCATATCTACCACGCCCCCTTTAACGCGTTACTAATGGAAGCACACAGTGAATGTACGCTTATTCCTTTACATTTAGCGTATAAAACTGATTTAGTTATAGTGGAGGCGAAGGTGCTTTATTAACAAAACTCTTCTCCTGTCTGCAAAAGCAACACTCTACCTTCTTTTCTCTCGCTACTCCACATTCTAGCGATACATTTTCCTCGGATTTCTTCAACTTTCTGACGTCCTGGTGCTCTTCTCGATTCTTCCACATGTATTTAATTTCAAGTCATAATTAATTTACGCTTCATTTGTAACTTGACAGTTTACTTGCTATTCTTCTTCCGTTCTTGAGTAAAGCATCCGCTAAGGTACACAGTTTATACAGTTCGCCAGAGTAGATGAGGCGGACAGACAAAGGAAAGACGAAGGTACAACTCGAATGAGTGCGGAATCTGTACGTTAAAGCATAGAGATTATAAAAAGCAAGAGTTTTATAATCTCTATGGTTAAAGCTTTCATCTTCTCTTCTTTTGAGCTCCACCGTCCTTTTATTTCTCCTCTACAAAAAATTTTCTAATAACATGTCTGTTGTTGGCCATTCTAAATGAAACACTGAAAGTTTTTCAATAAATCTGTCAATTTTCCTAAACTTGCATTAAAGTAAGAAATGATATAAGATGATAGAGGTGAAGACAACAACGAAATCAAGAACCTTTAATCAAAATAAATAACTTCAATCAAAAGGATGAAGAGAGTGAAGAAAAAAGGAAAAAAGGAAATCAGAAAACACATCACACAGTCGTATAAAATGTAAAAAGAAATCGTTTCTGATATTATATTCCCTCTCTTTTCCCCTCTATTTCCCTTTCAGGTTCCTCCTTATTCACTTCTTGCATAAACATTTATTGATAACTCCTTTGAAGTCCTGTTCTTCATTATGTGTCTCTTCGCCACTATTCTTTGTTCCCTCCTTAGTGGACGAACTGCAGTGAGTATTAGTATTATTATCGCTTCTATTTCATTCCTCCTCGCCAGCCAGGTGCCCCACCAGCCCCCAACGATTTCTTATATGCTGTCCTCGATGTGTCTTCGCGTTATCTTCTAGCGTCACCCATTGAACTTATCAACATTTCATACCGCATTAGAGAAGCATTCATTGTGAATGTCCGTGGGAGGAGATGGCGAGGGGAAGTTATAACTAAGGGTTTGCCAAGTGGTAATTGCAACCACTACAAACGCTTACTTTTCGCCGTTAATCACGCTTTCAGTGTTGCGTGGTGCTTTGAAGTCATTCGTCGTGGCACAGAGTTGAAACTCAAAGCAGAGTATGTGTCCATTCGACGCTCAATAAAGATCTTGAAGGGGTCGGGGCGGTAGGGAATTAAAGTCTTCTCTTTTTTTTTTAGTTGGTTTTCTTTGTAAAATTACCATAAATATTTCAATAAAACTTTTTTTTTTTATAGTTACATAATAAAATCAGGGACTAGTATATATAAATATTTATTAAAATCGTTAAATTTCAATTTATTCATTCAGTTTGATTGAGATTCATGCAATTTCGCTTTTCAAAAACGCTGGCGGTCCTTACCTTAATCATCTCTTGTTCTACCCATTTCGTTTTTTTCTCTTTCTCTCTTATTTTTCTCCTCTTTGGGTAATTTATTTGTAAAAAAAGAGTGAAATATTATTGTTTATTTCTCTATTCTATCTCATTATTCTCATTATTCTTGTCGATCTCAATGGGTCTCCAATCCTACCTCACACCGCTCATTTTGCCTTTCATTCTGTCATCTTCCTTTTTCTTTATCCATGTATAGAAGAAGCAATTCGCTAAATGAATTTCTATCACCTAACTTAATTCTTTTCTATAAACCAGTAGTGAATTATAAAAACCAGTTGATGGATGATAATAAGTGTTGTTTTCACCTTTTTAGCAATTTAATTTTAAGTCAATCGAGTTATCGACGCTGGCAAATTGCTTTTTTTTTATTATTTCTATTTTCAATCCGTTGAAGCACGTAAATTTTAATGAAGAATTACTCTTAATTTAATTGTCTTGTCAGACAACCCTCTAGCCCATTTTATTGCCTTGGTTAATTTATTGTTGGGACGTAGTCGGACGCCATTGTTTATTTCAGCAAGAAGAAGAAGAAGAAGAGGAAGAGGAAGAAAAAGACGAAGAAAAAGAATAAGGAGAGGAAGATTAAGAAGAATAAGACAAAGAAGAAAAAGAAAAATAAGAAGAAGAGGGATAAGAAGAGGAGGAAAAAGAAGAAGCAGAGGGGGAAACCGGTATAAAAGAAGGATCAGAGGAGAAATATAAAAACGAAGGAAAAAAGTAGACGAAAGAACCCAAGGAAGGCAAATGAGAAGATGATATTAGATTAGATTAATTTGCTACAGATTATCCACAAGTAGTCCAACAAGTGAGTAAAGCCCAACAGTATTAGGAACAATTATAGGATACATTTCCACTGTACATTTCTATATATTCTACAATCTTTGGCAACACCGTGAAAAATTTTTTAAGGGGAAGTAAATCAGAGAGAAATTACCTTTAAACGGGTTTATTAAAAGTTATCCAAAACTTTTCTATGGAAATCCTCTTAAAATAAAGGAATATGTTTAGAAACGAAATTTCTACTTTTTTAGACTTTAAGATTTCAGAATACGATGTAAAATTCTTCAGGACATGATTAAATTAAGAATGATGTAGTTTTTTTCGCCTTTCCTTTGTCTGTCTCCCTCCTTTCACCATCTTCAACTAAGAAACTTACAGCTGAACATAAAAATGCTCTTAAAATTGTAAAAAGGGGGACTTTTATGTGCATCCATGTCCCAAATTTACGACTAGAGATGAGCGAGCTAGAAACGCAGCGTGGTGAATACAACGGCCATACTCGGTTGTGATGAGAGTGGAACGAGGAGTGGAAGGTGAAAAGAGTTCAGACACGCATTAAATTAAATTGGTGGTTGCCGAGTTGTAAAGGATGCAGAAATGAGGATTTTCTAAAATCTGGATAAAGACGAACTATTAAGATTTTGATAATATATTTAAATTATTGAATTATGTATTCGAAGTGATATTCTTTATTGTTCAAATTTACGTTCTTTTTTCATATGTGAAAAATATGGTTTCTTCTTGTTTTTATTTTACTTTAAAAGCACGGTACATGAGTCAATAAAGTTTGCGGACGTGATGCGGTCTTCCTCCGTTCAAACGACATGAATAATGCCTCATCTGTACCACGAGCTTCCAATTTTTGGGTTTTTGATCTCAGTTTCTTCGGTGGGATCCACAATCCACTTTTAATCCATCGTTCGACTTGCGTGGCTGTTGTTAATTCCTCCCTCCCTCTCTCACTCCCTCTCTCTCTCTCTCTCTCTCTCTCTCTCTCTCTCTCTCACTCTCTCTCTCTCTCTCTCTCTCTCACTCTCTCTCGCTCTCTCACTCTCTCTCGCTCTTGTGCTTTAGTGTTCAGAATTTGTTGAAAACTGCAAATTTTCCTTTGAGTCAGGATTTCGATTTTAAGTCAAACAGACAACAAATTTAATGCGTGCATGAATAACAGTTCGAACAGCTCTCTAAGTTCACCTTAAAGTCGTTTTGTGCGAAAAACATATACACACAGGAACAAAATATAGGTACTACCAACGAACCGTCGTTGCTGAAGCCGAAGATCAAGAATAAGAAGAGAGATGGCACGAAAGTTTTTTTCTCTTCATTAATTAACATCCCTTTCCATAAACTACAACATTATAATAAACAACTACAATATTCACTCGTTTAATACTTAAGTACTTCGAAGTCTATTCGTGCTCGTCGCCTGTCGTGTTCAATTCGTTCTTTGACACTTTCTTAATTTCATTTGAGAGGATTTTTCAATTTCAACTTTTGGTAATTAATCTTGTTTGTCACTTGAGCTTTCACTTGGCTTACATTCGCGTCTCCTTAGCGTCCTCCCTCGCTGAACTCTGCGTATACGTAATCCAGGTAAATTCAATTATCAGCAACGGAAGCGGATTTTATGTCACGGTTATAAATAAATACGATCAATGAAATCGTATTAAACAACTGGATTTTAATGTTTTATATAAGATTATGTATATAAGATGTTTTTTTAAGATTAAAGAAGTCATGATATCGATTGAATTGGATTTCAGTTGCTGAAGCTTGGATAGCTTCGGGCGAAAATAGACGAATACATCAAAAGAATCTAATTGGATTAATATATTAAAAATTATATATAAAATAATCCGCTAGCCTTTGTTATTCGTGACATCTCTGTCGTTCTTTTCTTCAAGACATCCTCGAGGAATCTGGGGCGACAAAAAGTAATCCTGGAAGATGCCCCATGGTGAGTGTTAATGACACTTTTGCAAGAGAGAGTAAGAGAGGGAGAGAGAGAGAGAGAGAGAGAGAGAGAGAGAGAGAGAGAGAGAGAGAGAGAGAGAGAGAGAGAGAGAGAGAGAGCGAGATGTGAAACATGCGAATGTTTGCGAAATGGAGTAACAAGGGATATTGTTCGGCAAAATGGTCGAAGGTTTCATTAACTGAAACAAGTTTGTCTACAGTTTTCTGTGCAGAGAGACTCTTTCTTGGCAAATAAATAGACACACCCATGCAAGCATTGTACAAACACTCATACAGCTGTGTATGTGAAATGAGTCTCTATGTGAGTTCTTGGGAAGGAAAAGAATTGCTTGCGTTGGTGTGTATGCAAAACAGCCGTTTGCTATTGTTTTGACTACGTGAGAGAGCAGAGCGGCGAGAAGAGAGAGGAGAGATTGCACTTCGTACGTGTTTCATGGTCTGTTGTAAAATTCGACAAGGAGAGATTTATTATTGCCACATTCTTCGTATTCAACGAGTTTCACATAAATATTCGCTTCGAGTGAAATGCGGCTCCCTTCATGGTCTTCCTCCACTTACCCCTTCCACGTTCCAACACGATGTTTTGTTATGCTAATCAGCTGCTCGAATTCCGATTCTGGGGATTTTCCGAAAAATTTTCTATTCGCAGCAGCCGAGTTGCCACCCCAAATATTTCAATTCTAAATATTATCAAATAATTCTTACAAATGCTTTAAGATTTTTCGGAAGCCATCGAGATTTTAGTATTCATTTTCGTGGCTATGTGGGGAAAATTAACTCGACTTTAACAGCGACTGCTTTAGCGACTGCGCTTGTTCGATTTTTTTTTTTTTTTGTGCACTGATTCGAGTTTTTTTTTTAAATGCATTGCGATTCTGTTTTCTGCTGTTATTTCAGTTTCGTACTTATTTTATTTTGCTGTTGCCCCATGGAATATTTCATTTAAAATGCGGCTAAATCGCTTCTTCTTTCACCGCGCTCTTCATCAACAACCATTGAACTATAAAACCAAAAGCAGTGGCAGCATTTTTCTCTGCTGTTTTCTCTTTGCCGTTGTTTTCTTCTTTCATTCTTTTTGTTGTCCTTAAGCTTAATAAGAACTAATAACTGCAAATACAACTGCAACTGCAACTAATTATCGCAAAAACACTGAATTCACCTTGAAACTGAAAATGGTTACTAATGAGATTTTCTTATCCACGAGACAAAGGCTCTCATTGACCCAAAAAACTTCCTTTAACATGAAAAACACCAAAAATATCAAAGGAGGAAGAAAACCGGAACGAGTGTCGGATGAATCGAGATTTTTTTTTTGCTCAACTCACTACAATTTGATGAAATTAAATATTGAAGATATTCAATTGAAAGAATTGAAGATATGTATTCAATAACTCTACGCTCAAGTTTTACTGTATTGGAGACATCGATTAATAATTATTACGACTTTTAATTCAGCATGATTTCTATAAACAAATTCACATTAAGAACTCTGCAGTAATCAAACTTACACTGCACAAACCGAAACCAAAAAAATTAGTCGCTACACCGTATGTTACGACAACTAGTTACGAAGCATTATAGTTTTTCATATGAAAAGCTGTCACTATATAAACGTATGTACTACTAGACTAGAAAAATGTATGTATATCGTGGCAAATTTAGTCAAAAGATCGTCAACAACTCAATTTCTAACAGAACGAAAATATGATTTCCATCTATACAGCTTGTAAAGCAGATATTGCAGCTGAACGAAAGGAATCATACGAGGAATAATCCATTCTACTGAAAATCTGAAGCATTTATCCGCATTTTATTATTTTTAAGAAATATTAAGCTTAATATTTTTATCACTTTGATTAGTCCATTCGTAATCAACTATAAATCAAACTAAATTGCAGCCACAGCATTTACTAGTAATGAAGACACTTTTATCAGCTAAACGTTTTATCCAAGACACACGCAAAATAAATTTAAAAAGGGGTATAAATGAATAACCTTAAATTAAACAGGAGGGATATTTACGTGTTCTTTCACGTTTTCTGTGTACCTATTGTGGATTGCACCTCAAAAAAAATCGGCTCATCTGAAACAGGCATCTGTAGACGCTCCTAGTAATCGGGGCGTTAATGATATAGTGATGCGATCGTGCGTAACTCCAAAGTCTAAATCACTAGCCCAAGTACGGTGCTTGGTTTCCTAATAAGCTTATCTGTGTAAGGCAATAGCATGTACAATATATCCGTGAGGTCGCGGTGCGTTACTGCCTACAGTAGTAATAATAATAGCTTGGATAGTAGCTTGGTAAGTACACAGAACAACGAACTTCCCCTCATGTGGTCATATCCAACTGTCGTGCTTATCAATCACAAGGGCGCTCCATTGGAAATGCTAATCGCCGTAGAAAAGTCTTCTACATTAAAATTATTGCAATTATTCAACAAGATAAAAATACTAAAAATTATCATCAAAATAAATTACGCATTTTTTAATATACAAAATTTTCCTCTTCTTTTCTTTTTCCAAATTCTGATTTCCTTTTTACACCTAAAAAATAAACAAATATAAATTGAATTCAATTTGCTTCATTTACATAAATTATAGAAGTGTTTTTTTTTTTTGTATGTATTTTTATGTTCTTAAAATTTTCAATCCAATGCGTTTTTTCCTTTATTTATGTATTTGCTTTCATTATGCTGGGCTGAATTATTTTTGTGTGTTTTTGATTTGTCAATAAAAAATGCAGATAAGTCTATTTTATTTATTTTTAGTTACATTTTTAATTTAAAATTCATATTTACATTAAGTCTTATTTCTAAATTTTAATTTTATTTTATTATTTTTTCTAAGAATTCAAATTTTTGAATTAACAATTTGCTGCTCTTTAGTGTGTCCTTTGGTGCATTTCTGACTCATGCAACGATGTCTGCGCTGAAGGACTTGCATAGAATTAATTTTTGCTAAGTGAGTAATTGGAAACTTTATTTTATTGGATGGAATTAAGTTTTCCTCAAAAGTGTTAAATTGTTTAAATTAAATTGTTTTTATCATAAGCAAGCACAAAATCCGAGCAAATTGTTCTCATTATTGTCTCTCCGTCTTCGCTCTCGTTCAAATGCAACCAAAGTCTTTGAGTCAAAGACCAAAGTCGTGATTAAATGTTCTAATTTAGTGAGTAAATCAACAGAAACTTGAAGCATAAATGATGGGTAATGGTTTTTTGGAGTGAGGAGGGGAAAAAGGGGAAGAGATATGAATAGATTTAAAGCCAATATGAAATGCAAAGGAATGCAAGCATTAAATTATAGTGGTTGCTATGCAACAATGAAGTCACCAGCATCGACATGAATTCCGCAGCAATGTCAAAACCAAAGACTGCAGCAACCACAACAACAAGAACAATGGACTGTATGTGTCGGTTCCGGTTTTCAGTCTTCAGATTCATGTTCAAACTCCTTTCGTAATGATTAAATAAACTTCTGGTTATGGCTCTGGCTTTGTTTACAGTTACTGCATTAAAACGAGAAGAAGAAGAATCTCGACAACAACTATGTACTCTCCAAAGAAAAATAACAGCACGTTTACCTATTCATCAGTTCGTTACTCGTTCGAAATTCTTTCTGCCTTCGATATTCCTTTCGTCTATCTTTCCTCTTTCAAACACTGTCGTTCGCTATCCCTTCCACATCCCACACCACTTCATCATGGATCGTTTTGTTATCGATCACTTTTCTATATCGACTACAATCAGTCTTCTAGGCACGAAATAGAATTTCACATGGAAGGACATCGCTAACAATGACAACAACAATCGCAACAACTTGAATTTTCCCCTTACAATAAAAATCCTTCGTCCACAAATCTTCGCATTGAATAAAATCTGAATTTTCATTCATTCATTTTGCAATTCGAACAGAGAAATAATTGGCAATCGATGTTTTTTCAGAGATTAATTACAACTACAGAGGAAATGGCTATTGCTCTCTCACTCTCGCACTCTTCTCCATCCTTCAGAACACAATTCCAATCATCAAATACCTTGATACTCACCAAATGTGATTTAGTTCCTTTTAATAAAGTTCCGTTGCTCGTTACGGTTTTATCTGAATTCCTTTTATTGTTTACTTCGAAATGAATGTTAAAGGCAGCAGCAAAGGACATACGTAAGGATAAAAACGAAAAATATGTTACGAAGTTATGAGGAGTGACCGTATTTCTATAGACTGTTTCTAGAGGAAAAGACACGATTGATGAATATGTTTCTGGGTTTGAGCTCCACGTCAAGTACCTTTAAATTTTGATAAAGTTTTAATGAACTCGTTACTTTTACTAATCTGCATTTAGATTCATTTAATATTTAAACTAAATTCAACATTTGTTTTGCGTTAAATTCCTTGTCTTTCAGTTTTTTCAGACTTTTATAAAAGTTTAATGAATTTTGTACACTTTTTTCCATCTTTTTGCTTTTTAACCAATTTCTTGTATTCACGTTTCACCTCATGTCACGTCAACCGACATCAACACAACGTAACGTAGCGTAAACATTCGAAATGACGCCAAAGACGCTGTTTAACGAAGTTGAACGAAAAGTTAAGTCAAAAAGTTTGTGTAGCCCCCGTAAAAACCATAAAAAACATGAATTTAAGCAAAGAATTATTGCCATTCTTTACGTTATAAAAAATTCCAACCTTTCCAAAAAGTTCCTCAAATTACGTTTATCAAAAACACAGTCGATATGTAAATAAATCAGCAAAAGCAATAAAACTAACTTTGAAGGACTTCAATTGAATAGTCGTAAAACAAAGCGCCGGCTACGCATATCTCGTAACAAAGCGTAACAAGAAAAAAAGTTACGTGCGACAACGCAACATCACACATTTAATTGAGTTCGACTGAAGCATGAACTTTCAACAAAGCAAAGCAAAAGAATAATATTTTAATACCGAATCTAAGCGAGTCCCGAAGATCTTGCAATGCGACTGATTCAGGGTCAGTGAATACATCACAAACGGAGAAATCGTCCATCCAAGCCAGACGAACGCACACATAAATGATAAATAAATAAGAAAATTTAGTAGTAGTAAAAACTGTTTATTCTGCTCATTTCTCACTCGTAAATGTGATTATTTTGACGGCAGTTTTCTCTCACGCTGTTATTTCTGTACAATCGCTCGCTATTCTTCACTATTAAATCCCTCTCCTTTCTAGATAGTCTCTATGGCATCTATCGCTCTTTCGATGATGACTTGCGATTGTAATTCCTGTCAAAGATGATTACCGATTTGATCGAAACGCACTTTTAATCATCGTAAATCCCGTAACACGTAATTCAATGTTCATAACGCGTGCAGTCAGCATTCAATAGCTTTTCGCGCTGAGCTCCGTTTGCTTCGCTCTCTCTCTCTCACTCGTCGCTCGACCTCGGCCTTTGCCTGTTAAAATTAACTTCAAAGCCGTGAACGCACTGAACGCATGCGACTGTCATTGGCTCGTCGAGTCTGCAACTGATGAAGACGAACCATTACGAGTACCTGCTAGGACAGGTTGAAGGCAACATAATGTCTGCGACATACACACTCACACACACGCTCGCATATGCAGATTAAAATCAGATCTGCGGATGTGCGTCATTCATGCACATCACAAACTCGATGCTTGAATGGTTCCGCTTCCGGCTGCGAAGGTGTTCAATGTTGCCCATGAACGAATTGTTAAGAAGGACGATAGAAGGTGAACAGAAGTCCAATCAGTCGAAAGGATTACGCAACGACGCCCGAGACGAAGCCCATGTGGGTGCGGATTAGGGCAACGATGACGATAATAGTTGCAATAAAGAGGGCGACAAAATATTTTTAAATACAAAGATTACATCTTCTCTCTTCAAATCAATTCACAGAGTTCTTATTTCAATAGAAAATTTCACTGAAAATTGTATTTTCAACTTGACAAAACGACAGGTCCTTAATCCACGTCCTCTACAAGCCCCAACCGTCGTCCACACGTTTCAATTCGCACTTGAAGTTACTCGCCGAATCCTTTTTCGCTGCTTGAAACTCAAGAAAATTTTAAACGTTGAATGGATATGAAAGGTTTCCGCGATAATAAACAGTTTCCATATCATTTATTTTATCGCTTTAATAATGCCCCAGTTGAACATTTTAAAGGGTGAAAAAGTTGCTTTTTCACACAAAAAAGTTTCCTTTTTCCGTAAACGAAAGGCAACAAAACAATTTTGGGGATCAACAAAATAATTGAATTCTTTTGAACCTTTTCGGAAATAAAACAACACAACAACAAAGCAACTGTTTTTCCTCTGATGATTTTTATTTCGTGTCAGTCAAATTCGGGATAGTTTTTCGAAAGGTTTCAATAAATTGATTGATTTTAAATGTTTGCTTTTCTGGTCGATTTTTGCTTGTGTTTTATTATTGATTATTTTGCTTCAATTACATTTCATCGATTTGATTTATTTTCTATCCAAAAAGAGCAAAATCCTTTAGGAAAGTCGCATATGACAAGCAGCAAGACATTTTATTCACGTTTGTTTTTGGAATCACAAAAGAACAAAACCGAAAAAACCTTGAAAAGAACAAAAAAATACAAAACAAAGATTTTCAAATCATATTAAGTGACATCTGCTTCGAAGATAAATGAGAAAAAATGTTTATTCGCAATCAACGTCGTTGCTCCGTCGACTGGAGCGGGAAAATCAATAAATCAATAACGAATTTCAACAGAAACAAGGCTCAAAACATCAGGGAATCATCGCGTTGATGCATTGCATCGAATAAATGACTGACGTTGGTCGTCGTCGTTTTGCTTTTCTATAAACCGAAATCCATCTCAATAGAAAATGTAATGCAGTCTAAATAATTTATGGATTTTTCAGCTACTTTTTACATACTTTTTAACATTCTCTAATCACATCTTTAAATGTCACTCAGCGCTGTTACTTCAATGTTGCCAAAATGTAACGAGGAAAGGACTTAAAAACTGCACTCTCTCTGATGAGATTTGCCATTTTTTCCTGTTCAATTTCGCATTTTTATTTTGGTTTAACTGACAACGCCAACAACAACAACATCTGCACTGCGTGTTAACATATAAATTCTCTTTTTAAGAAAAACGTTGTGCGGTAATAAAAACAGCATCGCTTCGGGGCGAATGGAGTGTCCAACGCGCTCGTAATCGTCATTTTCCATCGGAGACTCTTTTTCGCATTGGCGTCGTAGAGAAATAAATACTTTTGTCCCCTTTTGCTGTGGCATCTCTTAAAGTAGCAGTAAACGGACTTTTCCACACCCGCGACCTCCAATCAGCGACTCATCGGCATCTGAAGTACCACTCAAAACACATTCTGAGCATAAGGCGGTACTCCATTTAAAAACCCAGCACCGTCACTGTTTTTATTGACTTTTTTGGAGGAGAAGGAGAAGAAGGAGAGGAAGGAGGATTTAAAGAAGGACCTGCCGGGACTGCTTCCTGTTTGATGGAGGGTGAGTGATAGCAAGGAACTTTTAAGCACCGGACTCGATTGCATCGTTCTTGACGCAATTTGAGATAAATTTCGACAAAGAAGAGAAAATACAAAAATAGAAACCCCCTAAACACCAAAAAAGTTTTTAAACTTTGAAAAGACATTCAGCACTAAAGTTCGTTTGAAATTAATTGAACGATAAAAAATTAGAGAAGAAAAGAGGAAGGAATCTCTTAAAGTCATAAAAATAATACCGTTAATATATCAGGATGTTAATAGTTTTAGTTTTTATATAGTCCTTAACTATTAACTAACATTTACATTAATATTCGTTGCCGTAATTGGAGACATTATGACCTAGTTCGTTTTGAGATTGTAAGTTCTTCATATCTGATTTACCTTGATTTTGAATGTATAATATGAACTATAAATCAAGATAATCATTAAACCTAAAAATCACTTAAACCACAGACAAGTAATACTACTTGTTTAATGATTATGTTTAGTTGATCATAAACAAGTTGTCACAAAGAATTTTCTGTAGGTCTGATTATTGAATTGTAAAATATGCTGGAAACTGCAAGGCCCACTTCCATGCGCTTAAACTTAAACTAAATGTGAACTGAATCAATACTCTCATTGCTAAAGAGAAAAAGAAGACATCACCCGAATGTTTTCTATAATTTATTTTTTAATAGTAACGTGTTTTTAACAAACGTTGCCTGACAAATTCACAAACCACTGTAAAACTTTTACTTATTCAGAATTGAATTGAAGTCCACCCTTTCGTCCTCTTAGCCACCGTTTCTGTTCATTGGGGTCTAAAAAATGCATCCAGTCATTGGTGTGGTGATGCAGGAACGTCAGCAGCTGCTTCCATCCCGTTCATTTCCGACTACGTGTTCTTTCGTTTTTTCCACCGCTGATTTTCGTCCATCTGCCCATTTTTTCCCGGTGGACTCATCGCCGCAAGCAGCCACAAGTTATGTTAAATTATAAAGCGCGTCGCGACGGGTGCACAAACCATTTTCCTGCAGATGGTGATGATGGTGGGTTCGTACCAATTCGAAGGTCTTCCGTTCATTGGAATCCTTCCCGCGTGCCTTTTTCGAGTTCTGCACCAAAAAATATCTTGGTATTGTCATTTTCTGCCTTATCTCACCTTCTAATTTCTCACTCTTCGGGATTTTCTATACTCCGTCACCTCCTCCTACCAAACACCACTCCCCGTAGTGCAAGTATTTTTATTGTTTTTTTTTTTAACAAAATGTTTGCTTTTCCCCGTTATTTTACGACTGCTTTTGTTTTTCGTTGGTTTCTTTTTTTATCCCGCACCACGTTTTCGATTGCGCTGTTTTTGTTATAACTTTTATTAATATTTATTGTTGCGATGGAGCTTTTTTAGTCGTTGCTGCTTGGGAACGCACCAAAAATTGAATTTGGAAATTGTGTCAATTCAATCAGCACTCAGGACCAGGAAGAGGTGTTGATAGGAGGGAGGTTTATGTGATCGGTCTTTCAAATAATAGGAAAACCTTTCCTAACCTTTAACACTTCGTTTCTTTCTTGCCATTTCGAGATGGGTCCCCGACATTCTAAAAACTTGTATATTACTTTGGCATGTCACAAGGAGCTTAAAAGAAAATCCCATCGATATTTTTATTCACTAAGACTTATTTTTAATTCGGTTTCGGAAATCCTTATTTCCGTTAAGTTTAGTCCAGTTGCAGTACAAAAAGCAAAGGTACAATGAACAAAAGGGAGGCAGTAGAAACTATAAAATAAAAACTAAAAGAATATTGCAGAGAAAGCGATCTTTAAATGTTTTAATTGAAGTAAGGAAAGTGACAAGCTTTATGAAGAAAACTCCTTCAATGGAAACAAAAATAAAAATGATATCGATTTCAACCCACATGCTCTCGATTCCGTTTACTCCTAACACAAAGCAACCTGCATAGACATTCTCTTCTTGCGAGTTCTTGATGCTTTCAGTTGAAAGGATACAGTTGCGGGGAACGACCCTAATCGAGGGTGGCTTCGTTCATTGTGCCTTCAAAAATGGGGCACTTAAAAAGTCACAAAAGAACAAAAACATGACGAGATGAGAACAACAAAAGACATCAGCAAATAACAACAATTCAGGGCAAATGTTGTGCGGAGAATGGCCCGGACAGCTTCGAGCTATGATGGCTCAAAGAGAAAGATGACCTTTTTATCTATATATGAAGATAAAATATGAAAAAGGACAGCGAGACAGGCAGAAGGAGGGCGGCAGGGTAAGACAGAGCAGTTGTCATGGAGGGAAGCAGCCGGGTCTCGGGGCCTTTACTTCAGTCGAAATAAATACGAGTGATCCATGTTTGTTATTTTCGATGTTGATATTGAAAAGACATTTCGACGAAGTATTGGTCTCGATGAACGAAGCGAGTGCTTGGTGGACCACGACGGACGAATATTTTTTCAGATCCTAGATGAATCGGCTACGGAAAATTTAAATAACAGCAGCTGCTCTCACATCAAATCGTGTTGTACGTCGTTGAGTGACAGGAGTTGATGACAGAAAAGGATTACTTTTTCTGGATATCATCCTTGGAAAACCACGAAGGAAGGGAGGACGAAAGGGCAAAAGTCCGTAGTGGGATGCCATCATTTATTTTCATTGGAATTATCTTTATAAATTGATTACGTCGATTTGTTACAATTTCCTGGAGTCCCAAAATGGGTTAAACATGCATCTGTGGGAGTCCAATCCTAATGGAAGAGTTAAAAAGCGATTTTTCTTTATTTAACATTCTTTTGGATAATTCGCTTAAGCAAATTTTCAAGAATTTGTTGAACATCACAAAAATAATTCAACGACGCGGAGAAGGACCGAAAACGGATGAGGAAGGGAAGCGGGAAGAGTGCGAATAAGGTGAAAAAACGTAACAAATATAAATAAAGAAAGAACGAATTAATATTAAAAAAGACTTTTATTCGAAGTTTGACTTGAAACCTACCTTCTTTGAATAAAAATTTATTTATTTTAAGTTTCCCTGCTGCTTTGAATAAGTTTTGGGGCTGAACAAACGTAAATAAACGGTTGAATTGTCGTGGAACAGGAGGTTGAAGCGCAGAAGCAGCATGAAGAACAGGGCAAGGATGATGAACAGAAGGAGTTGGATCAGCAGAAGGAGAAGCAGCTGTCGATTATTGAAGAAAGAAAAGAATGTTTGCTGGAGATGAATTTCCATTGACATCCGCTTTAATAACCTTCACTTACATCATCTTGAAAGTGACTGTAGTAAAGACTTCCACTCTCCTCTTTCAGTTAATAGTCATCGTTGATTGCTTTTATTTACTCCGAAGGGATTCTTCGAACGAGGTGCTGAGCTGCTTAATGAGAGTTGCGAGCAGAAAATGAAGTTAAAGTACAAAAATTTAATCAACTATTCATAATTATAAAAGCACAGTTATCCAGTCTTAAGCTTTCGATTGACAATGCAACCGCCAAAAGACAGCTGAAAGGTAGAAGGAATTGAGCCGACAGGAGACTCAACGAATGGAAAGATAAGAAACCGGAAGTCGAATAACAGCAAAAAAGGACGAAACAAATCCGCAAAAAACGGTTAGAAACGAAAGAATAAAACCACAACTGGAGCAAAGCATGGAATACATTTTTCACAAGCAAAATTTTAAGATGTCGACATGAAGTCTGACGCGCCCACCGTGCTATTTTCATTAGAACCTTGTCTCCTCTTCTCCTTCCGTTTAGTGGTTTTCCTCCTTCCGAAGACTATGCCCATGGAAGAACCTTCCGTTTAGTTTTGAAAAGTGAGCATTGGTTCTCGCTTTCCATCTGACTTTCCTTTCCCTTTCTTCATATATTACTATTGTAACTTGTTTCCCGGTCTCATACGTTTTTTGTTCTTTCTGTTGAATCGCGAATCCATAAGAAAAACAAAAAACACGCAAATCCATTTGACGTTCGGCCTGTTTCTTTTGCGCCATGTCCCTTGCGCTTTTCTTTTTGCTCCTTTGATTTTACCTTCTCGACTGCAACATGCAGTGGTTGATGTGGAGCTTCGAACTGTTCTTATTCCGAATGAGCGATATATTTTTTTGAGATCTCCTTCTGTCAGTGTCTATTTTTTGCTCTCTCACTTTCAGATGTTTATCAAACGCTGTCCAGCAGTCTTCCGTGACCTGTATTTAAATAGGACCTCGCTGGATGGTCGTATTGTATAACCAGAGGTTGATATATGTAGGTCATCATAGCTGTTGATCGTGTATATAAGTAAGTAAGTATGCAGTTAGAATTAGTTTACCGGTTACGCCATCAGTTACATGTAAGGTGACCACGGAAGTAATCGGATAAGTAAGTAAGTAAGTAAAGGAAAGAGGAGGAGAAAGTATGAACAGAAGGGTTTCATAGGAGAGACTAAATGATAGCGAAGACAAGCTCAGGGACGGAGTTGGAAGTAACTCAGCAAAGATTGAAAAATACATTCAAAACCCGTGGCAATTTTTCTTGGAAGATGTACGCATTCCGGATGAAGGATCCACGCCTACACCTCCCACACAAACACTCACTAAAATTCGCACACAATAACACTCGTCACACACACAAACCAATATATAAAAACAAACATTCCCGCGGATATTTAAATAAACACTCGCTTCTTCTATTATTCGCCTTTCCAGCAAATATTAATAAAAGTTTCGTTTTTTATTTATTTGTTTTCTTATTGAATTTTTTGCCTTTTGCTTTTATTTTCGGAATATTCTTGGAAGGGTCGCTTTCACACATATCCAAATATTTGTTATAAGTTAGACTTCTATGACTAGACTGCAATATGAGTAATAATTAAGTGTTATTTTCTGTGTAAATCTGAAGTGTAAGCCCGCTGCTCATAGTTTCTCTCGCAGAAATCGCTGTTAGTAAAACTCCGTAAAGTTTTGTGACAGTTTGAATAACTTTGCCAAGCAAAATACATAAAAATATTTAAAAGAGTGGATGAAGTTTTAGGTCCCGAACGAACGATATAAAGGACAATAACTTTATTGTTTGCCTTGTAAAAAAAACTTTAAATTGTCATTTTGACATTGTAACAGGCAGAAATGAAACTATGTTCAAATTATAGCCTAAACACAGTTGGAGTGGCCGGATACAACTTTAATTTTTTCCAGCCGTCAAACTCTGGCGATGACACACAGTTATAGCTGCGTAATCGGGCGGCCATTGTATACAAAGGTTTTTTCTACACAAACAACATCTACACAAAAGAAGAAGAAGACATCTCTGCCGCCAGCAAAATGCCGCCAGATTAGAAATTAGCCGAACTCTGGCGGCGTAAGTAAGCGACGGAACGTCGTGGGAATCTGGAAAATAACTTTTTTCTCGTTCTCCATAAGAGCCCATGTAATTTTGACAGCTGAGTAATGAAGTTGTATCCGGCCACTCCAACTGTGTTTAGGCTATTATTCTATGCTATGTGTATAAAAAAATATTCATTTTCTGGTCTTTCCATAGATCCTTGTCAAGGAGCATTGTTTTCTAGAAGCAGACAATTCTTCGTATATTTTGTTATTTAATTTCTAAATGGCAACCTATTTATGTCGTGTAGTATTTGTTTTGAGAAACGATACTTCCTTCAGCTTCGGCTTGTAGTGTTCAGCAATACGTGAGCACTTTCGACTTCCGTCTGCAGTAACCAGCGATATCTGGTTATTAGCTTCGGCCACCGAATAAACAACGTCCGAGCTAAACTCGGACAGAGTCAGTGCTAGAATGTCCTAAAGACAGTCATTCTAACGAATACTGCAAGGATTGAGTTTTCGCCCACCTCTAAAATAAAACGTGCTACAACGTTACGCTTCTTTCTTACTTCTTTTTCCTTTTTTTAGTTGTGAACGGCGACTTCCTTCCCTAACATAATTCTCAATCCAAATCTTGTAGGCTTTAAACCAGCGATGTCCAAACTCACACTGTCACATTTTAAGCATGTGTATGAACGACTTCTCAACCTGCACTGAAAAAAATTAATACTTCGAAGTACGAAGCATTAGTTTTTTTTTGTTAAATTCTGCTAAGATTATTGCAACACATTTAAAGTTTTAACAAACCAGTACAAGCGTGAAAAGTATCACACCTCAATTATTTGCTAAAAATTTACGAATCTTTAGTTGGAGAAGGACGGAAAACGATATATTAGATGCGCTAAAATGAAGATTTGAGCTTATTCGTAACAAATCTTGTAGATTGTACATAAAATATGATTTTTGCAATAAAATATAATAATATTATATAATATAAATGAAAAATCCGCATTAACACAAACAGCGATAATTTTTTTGGGTGTAGCCAAATCAAACTTTCCTGAATGCTCACGCAATTTCGGCAAATGCACTCATTGTATACATATTAAGGTGCTCAAAAATTGAGTGGCCGAAAGGCTGCTCATGGGCGACGCTGCTTTAAACATTGTAAACATTGTCTGGTTGTTGCTGGTAAGGTGAAATGAGGTAAGGTGAGGTTGGTTTGGGTATTTGGTTGGTTGTTTGAGTGTTTGAGTGTTTTGTTGTTGGGTTTATTGGTTGTTTGAGTCTTTGGGTGTTTGGGTTTTCAGGTTTTGGGTTGTTCAGTTGTTTGAGTGTTTGAGTGTTTGGGTATTTCGGTGTTTGGGTGTTTGGTTGTTTGAGTGTTTGGGTGTTTAGGTGTTGGGTTGTTTATGCGTTTTGTTGTTTGGGTTTTTGGGTGTTCGGTTGTTAGGCTGTTAGTATGTTGTATGTTTGGATGTTGGGCTAAGAAATTGGAAAAAGCCAATGAATGAAATTAAGTGTGCTTACATTAGATAAATCCAGCGCATTCAATCAACACTGAAATCTCTGCATTTTATCGAAATAAAACCATTTACCTGCAAAAAACGGAAATAAAATTCATTAGAATATTTAATAAAATATAATAAATATAAATATATAAAAGTGATGCTGATATGGCCTTTTTTAATAGGCAAAACAGAGGTACCTGCACTCTCGATATAAAAAGTAGGCGTGGTCCTTGGGCGATTTTGCCCATTTTCAATACGAAACACCCCAACATAGCAAAGAATATTTTTGCCAAATTTCATTTTGAAATCTTAATCCGTTCTCCTGTGATCGTGATTTCAACGGACAGACAGACAGACAGACAGACAGACGGACAGACATCGTTATTTCAAGTTTGGTGGTGATGTTGATCAAGAATATATATACTTTTCTATCTTGTCAAGTTCTATGCGTTACACACTCCGGTAGAAAGTGAATATAGCCTCAACCTTAAGGTGTAGGGTATAAAAATATGCATATCTTAGAAATAACAAAAAAAAAGTTATTAAAAATAACAAAAACTAGTAAAGGTGTTGTCTACAGCCGGCTGTAGCCGAAATACCCTACACCTTAAAGCTGCATATATACTCGTATATATATTTAGAAGTGGTGCGATATAATATACTCGTATATATAATAATAATAAATTTATCGCACCACTTCTAAAAGGTATGTAAAACCCTCCACGACCTATGTAAACTAAAAGTGGGCGGATCACGCCCATATTTGGCATATTAATTGGAAGGATTAGTCTAAACCCACATATAAAATTTTCTTGTTTTTTCTCAAAAAGTGATGCTGATATGGCCTTTTTTAATAGGCAAAACAGAGGTACCTGCACTCTCGATATAAAAAGTAGGCGTGGTCCTTGGGCGATTTTGCCCATTTTCAATACGAAACACCCCAACATAGCAACGAATATTTTTGCCAAATTTCATTTTTAAATCTTAATCCGTTCTTCTGTGATCGTGATTTCAACGGACAGACAGACAGACAGGCAGCAGACAGACAGACAGATAGACAAACAGACAGACGGACAGACATCTTTATTTCAATTTTGGTGCTGATGCTGATCAAGAATATATATACTTCTCCATACCTATCTTGTCTAGTTCTATGCGTTACACACTCCGGTAGAAAGTGAATATACCCTCAACCTTGAGGTGTAGGGTATAAAAAGAGTGGCTAGTAAGGAGAGATAGAGAAAGATAAGAAGATAAAAATGCTTGCGTACAGCATCTGCAAGATACTGCAGGATCATGTGGTTAAATCTGCCCTTATTATGCAAAGATTTTAAACACGATGGAATAGAGTTCCATGTTTGGACAGCGCTGATGACAAAGAACCGTGATGCATTCAGTAAAGCAAAGATCGGTGTAATTAATAAAATGCTTCCCTGGGTGCATAAAAACTGCAGCTTATGTAATAAATAGTTTGGAGTGTTGGTGTTTAGTAAGTTTTATAGAAAAACTTAACTTCGAAGTTTAAGATAATATAAGGCTATCGCCTTGGCCGTTGTAACAATGTTTTATAATTTCTGTTGCCTGTGTTTTGAAGGCACTGATGCGCCTTCCAAATTGCCTTATATCTTCGTTTATTTGCTGGTTACAAAATATAATTAGCCCAAATTTTGTATCGAAGCTCGGATAGATGATCGAAGTTACCTAATCCGAAAACATATCTGGTACCGCGATTAAAGGCAACCGAAATCTTTAATAGTGAAGGAGAATCGAAACTCGGATAGATGATCGAAGCTACCTAATCCGAAGACATATCTGGTACAGCGATTAAAGGCAACCGAAATCTTTAACAGTGAAGGAGAGTCAAGTTTGCAATATCCTATTGAAAAATATGTTATGACAGGAAGAATGAGTTGAACAACTAATTTCCGTCAAATAGACATTGTGAGTGAAAGCAGCTACAAATTTCAGATCCTTAAGAATCCTTACGATGAAGTACATCTTACGAACTGCTGTACTGTTATGGCACCTATAGCTACAGCTAATATTGTATTAAGATTTACAAAAACACAAGCGTCACTTGTAAATCAGAAAGTGTCACTTGTAAAACAGAAAGCTTCACTTTTAATTCAGAATTGCCAGAGAAAATTTCAAATGATAATTTCTGATTTACAAGTGACGCTTTCTGCTTTAAAATTGGAAAAGTGTAGAAAAATTTGGTGAGCATGCATATAATCGCCAACCTTAACCTCCAAAAACACCCAATCGCCGACATTATATCGTTTGGCTATGGTTTACGTATGTACATATATTTAAATATACATTTACATATAGAGAAACATAAAAATAAATAATTTAAATATGCACTAATACATATATTTATACAACAAACCGTTCTTGGTTAAACTATAAAAGCCGGTTTTTCCCTTGCACCCGCAGACACATTTCCTTCAAGAATACATCGTTATTTATATTTAATAAATATTTAATTAGGATATTTTAAATTTCTTTACGCAAGCACTTATCTTTAGCTCCCAATTGCAAATTATTTACGAATGACAATATTGCGGTAAACGGAGACCAAAACGAATTTATTGTATCAGTAAATATGGCACTCTTTTGAAAACAGCTAAATTCAACAGTGCAATGTTTTTGTTTTTGTAAGAGTTGCATTAAAACTCACCGTTTTCAAGCAAGTCTTTTATATTCACCCGTTTCAGACCCAAACAATGCATGTTTGGGTCTGAAACGGGTGTGTTCACGTAGAAGAATTACACATACAACACGCGGGCATTTTTTCTGTCAGCTGATTTGTTCTACGTTTCCAATCTATGTGATTTATGCTCTCAACCTCACTCTAAACCTCACTTTCAACCTCACTCTCAACCTCACTCTCAACCTCACTCTCAACCTTACTCTCAACCTCACTCTCAACCTCACTCTCAACCTCACTCTGAACCTCACTCTGAACCTCACTCTGAACCTCACTCTGAACCTCACTCTCAACCTCACTCTCAACCTCACTCTCAACCTCACTCTCAACCTCACTCTCAACCTCACTCTCAACCTCACTCTCAACCTCACTCTCAACCACACTCTCAACCACACTCTCAACCTCACTCTCAACCTCACTCTCAACCTCACTCTCAACCCCACTCTCAACCGTCCCTCAACCGTCCCTCAACCGTCCCTCAACCGTTCCTCAACCGTTCCTCAACCGTCCCTCAACCGTCCCTCAACCGTTCCTCAACCGTTCCTCAACCGTTCCTCAACCGTTCCTCAACCGTTCCTCAACCGTTCCTCAACCGTTCCTCAACCGTTCCTCAAGCGTTCCTCAACCGTTCCTCAACCGTTCCTCAACCGTTCCTCAACCGTTCCTCAACCGTTCCTCAACCGTCCCTCAACCGTCCCTCAACCGTTCCTCAACCGTCCCTCAACCGTCCCTCAACCGTTTACTAGCAGTAGTTAGCGCTCCGCTTGCCGTAGGTAAGGCTCCGATGGCCCTAAATAGGGCTGCGCTGGCCGTAGATAGAACTCCGCTGGCCATAGATAGAGCTCCGCTTGCCGTAGGTAGGGCTCCGCTTGCCGTAGGTAGGGCTCCGCTGGCCATATGTATAGCTTCGCTGGCAATAGCTGAGGTCTGTTGTTGTGCGGTGAGGTGAGGTAAAGTAAGCTTGGTTGGAGTGTTTGGTTGTTTGGGGGTTTGGTTGTTTGAGTGTGTGGGAGTTTGGGTGTGTGGGCAGTTTGGGGGTGTGGTAGTTGGTTGGTTGAGTGATTTGGTGATTGGGATGATTGGGTGTTTTGTTGTTTGGAGGCTAGCGTGTTTGGGTATGTGGGTTGGGTTGCTTTGCTGTTTGGATGTTGGTGTGTTTTAATGTTTGGGTGCTCTTGTTATTTTGTTGTTTGATATTTAGGTGTTGGTATATTGGATTGTTCGATTGTTCGGTTTTTTGGGTGTCTGGGTGCTTGCTTGTTTGGATGGTTAGGTCGTTTGGTTGTTTGAGTGTAGAGGTGTTGGATTTTTGAGTGATTGGGTGTTGGGTGTTTGAGTGTTTGTATGTTTGGGATTTTGTGGGTTTGGTTTTTTGGGTTCTTGGCTGTTTGGATTTTTGGCTGTTCGGTGGTTGTGTGGTTGGGTGGTTGGTTGTATGGGTGGTTGGGTGTTTGGGTATTTGTTTGTTTGGGTAGTTGTGTGGTTGTGTGTTTAGGTTTTTGCATGTTTGGGTGTTTGGTTATTTGTTTGTTTGTGTGTTTAGTTGTGTGAGTATTTGGAGTGTTTCGGTGTTTAGGCGTTTAGGTGTTTGGTTGCTTTCTTATTTAGTTGCTTGGGTGTTCAGTTGTTTAGTTTTTCAGGTGTTTGGTTGTTTGACTATTTGGGTGTTCGCGTGTTTCGGTGTTTGGTTGTTTGATTGTTTGCATTTGGGTGTTTGGTTGTATGAGTGTTTGGTTGCTTGCGTGTTCTGGTGTTTAGGTGCTTAGATGTTTGCGTGTTTAGGTGTTTGGGTTTTTGGTTGTTTGAGTATTTAGGTGTTTGCTTGAATGGGTGTTTTGGTGTTTGGCTGTTTAGTTGTTGAGTGTTGGTTGTTTGCTTGCTTGACTGTTTGGTTTTTTAAGTGTTTGATTGCTTGGGTTTTTGGTTGTTTAGGTGTTTGGTAATTTAATTAAGTAAATTTAAATTAAATTAAACCCAAAATCAATAAAACTAATACTAAAGTATAGTTAGAGGTCCTAACTTTCATAAGTACATTTACATAATTCTGAAAAACAAATAGAATCTTTACAGAAAAAAACCCTCATTTAATGTTATTGGTTTTTCAGTGGATACATTTTAAAATCTCCCTGCTGGCAGTGCGTAAGTTGCCAACCAAGGGTTTGCGTTATTATGAATACAATGAACGAGGAATGTTTTGTTTTCCACATATTTCCGCCGTCGTTCTTGTTTATGCTGAAAATTATTTCGCGATGCTAGCAACTAATTTCGCTGTAGGATGGTAACGTGGTTCGGTCGGGAATAGTGGGGAATAACGACATGCGACAACAGATTCCTCCACATAAAAGCATTCTTCGAATTCATTGTACATTCGTTTCGAGCTTTTTATTAGCACCTGCGGTGATCAGCTACCGTGGGCCGTTTCTGTCCCTACACCAACACCAAACCATTGATATTTTAGTTGATGCTGAAACTAAATTCTAACTTAAGTCTAGTCTTGTCATTCAAGAAATTCCCTTAGAATTTTGGATCATTTTAGGATATATAAAAGCGATGGGGATCTAAGTAGATCTTTAAAAGTTAATATTGAAATAATAAATATTATTATTGAAATCTTTAATTTAGTCTTTAATAAAGTATTTAATATTCAGCATACGAAGCAATCTTCGAATACATTTTCTTCGGTTTTCTGTTATATATTGATTATTTTCACCACGGTTCAGTTCCTGTACACCACTTTAAGAAGAGTGAATATAAAAGATCAAGGAATTCGTTTAATTGTTGTTGTGTGGCAAGTCTGAAAATTCAATATTCCCCTTCCATTTCTCTGCTCAAAGGCTTTCTGCCTGAAGAGTGTATAGCCACATTAGAGTGATTGTTTTTGGATTTCGCTCTTTTTGCGGTTAGTTTTATTGTTACAAACAACGTTTTCTTGCTTAATTGACAACGCGTGGATTTAATTAGCTCCACTTATTGTTAGTTGCAAAGCAGAAATTGGTTTTGTAGTTTCGTAGCCTGGCTGCCAGTGGGAGGAGCGACGGCGACGGAGTTAAGTGATTAAATCCAGGAACCCGAACACTTTACGCGTAAAACTTTTGCAACTTTTAAAGGCTTTAGGTTCAACTTGAATATAAGTGCAAAATAATCTATTTTAAACAGAAAACAAACTTAACTTTTCGTATCGGAGGGACCAATCTTTTCTAATGAACGAATGATTATTTAATCGAATACCTGAATATGAAGAGAAGTTGTAAGTTCTAAAAACTTTTATATCATCGGAAAGGTAGATGACATCGTAGACCTTCAAAAGGATAATCGATTAAAGAGAAATCCGTAACCACAGAAGTGGAAAAAAATAAAGAAAAGAAAAGTTCAGGAAGAAGATTAGAGCGGAGTTATGCTGATTTGACGTGACGTTCAATAACACAAAAAAAAACAATCAAAGCCAATTTAATAAAAATAATGCCCGGTTTTTCATAGCAACTACAAAGGACTTCAACAATACATATATATACATACAACAATACATTTTAGATACAATAAAACAGCAACAGTTCCAACAGCAGCTAGCAATTTGCTGGCCAAAGCCAAGAAACATTAAGTAATTGAATTGAAACCAAACTGTCAGGTGCTTAAAAGCTTTAAATTGCTTTATACCTGGATTGTGTGCAGAAGCCCTTATAACAACAACAACAACACTAACAACAGGTATAAAAACAACAACAACCCATAAAACAAAGGAGCCTCAGCAGGTGGCAGCTTTAAAAAATTGCTCCTCTGTTGACCACAGCCACGGGTGACCGACTGGATGCAGTCACCGATGTCAGGCCACCATCTGAGATGTGACACATGAACACAAGGAGAAGAAAAGCAGCAGAAGAAGAAGAAGAAACAAATAATAAAATGTATACTCTAGAAATAAATCCGTAAGTATTCAGGTGATAAAAATACATATATTGCTGCAACAGAATCTTATGATGAATGTATTTGACTGGCGGTAATAAAAGGCTGCTAAAAGGAGGAAGAACCCTCCTTTTGAAAAGAGGTGAATCCAAAGTAAATCGCGGTGTAGTGATAAATTTAATTAACTTAATAATAATTAATAATATAATATATAATTTTAATTTCATTTTCTGAAATATCGCAGCAACACATTTAGCTTTAAATGCCTTTCGATTCGTCAGGGAACATTAAAAAAAATAGTTACTCTATTGGAAATAATTTCACATCAAAATTTACCGTTGATGAAATAAGGTTCAGTGGATGCACTACAACTGCATAGGAATCAGACGTAACTTCTACAACTGTTCTAGATCTAAAAAGTCATTAGAAATTATATACATATAAAGTAATAACACATTTATTGAACATATTTCAACATTTTCGAAAATTTCAATAATGTTTTTTTGTAAAGCAATATACTTAAAAATCTCTTTCAATCTTTTCACTGTAAGTTTTAGATTAAGCAAATAAACTTCAGAATAAAAAATTAACACTTGAGATATCTACACTTGGACTTACGAAATTTATACTTGGACTTGAGAATTTCTCAATTGGACTTTGTAATTGGAATTTTACAATTGTACTTAAAAGTTATTCAATTACACATACAATTCAAGAATTCTGAAGTCCGAGCCATTAATCTGAAGTCCATTTCTAAAAATCTGAATTTTTTATTTTGGGATTCCGAAGTTGAGTTCTGAAGCACTTCTCGAAAAAGTGTAGTGATACAAATACAAACAAGTTGGTATCCGATTAAGAGACTTCACGCTCCGATTTAAGAATAAAATAGTGAAGCCGAGACCAGGAACTTTAAAGAAATGTCGAGCTTATTGATCTCCTGTATAAAGATTGGAATGCAGAGACCACAACCAGTAGAATACAACGTGTCTACTCAGTTCGAGAACTGACTACATAATCCGCATTCACATTCAATCCTGACTTTGTTGACTTCGTGGTCCCAATCGCCTTCATTCCTTGGCTGAACCATCATTAATCTGAAATCACTCAACAGACCTGTAAAGGGTCCCTGTGAAACCAAACAATTGCGTCAAACTCACAATATCACGGTTAAACTCTGAAGAAATGCAGTGAGTGAGAAAAAAAAGCAAGATGCGGGAGAGAAACTTTTAAAAAGTCTGCAAATGAGAAAAGTTACTTTCAAATAATGACGCTTTCCCAAGCATTTCTCAGTTCTATTTCCTTCTCTCTCGTGTTGTCCTCCGCTCACATTTTCTTCCGTCTTCTCTGCGTCTTCTTTTCTGGATTTTCTTCCTCACAGGACACCGGAGTCTGCTCCAGTTTTTCTTGTCTTGTAGCGTTTTCTTTAAAACTGTTGACTTATAAGTTTTTCCGTTTCCGTTTCCTCTTCCATCTCTTTCTCTTTCTCTTTCTCTTTCTACTTCCATCTTTTTGACGACTAAAAGTTTTGTCGTCAGGTGAAGCATCATTGCTTCGTGTCCCTCGATTAGTTGCTAGTGGCGTTTACGCAAGCGGAACTCCAAAATCTGGCGACAGAAGATGAAAATGGAGCCGCTGAGCGAGTACGAGAGGGGGGTAAAGTGAGAAAGGGACAGATGGAGAGAGCGCAGTCTCTGTTGGTTGTTGATGGGACATAAATAAAATCCTGTCTATAGCGTGTAACGGCTTGAAGGCGGGAGAAATGCAGCGAGGCTTCGGAAGAGAGATAAAAAAGTTATTTTAATTGTTGTTCGTACCATGAAGCGAACAGTGATGCGGTGAGAAAGAAAAAGATGAAAAACCAATGACTTCACTTTTTCCAGAAATTTCCACATTTTCTATGTTGTTGAGCGTTGATGTCGTTTAACACCGTCTGTTGTTGCTTCTTCTTCACTGTTGTTGAGCAGCATTCCTTAAAACACATCTTCACGAATTTTTCATCGCTTTTCCTGTCGATTTTTCCGTCGTTTTTTTAAGTTTTAGCTTTAAGCACGAGTTGGCAAAACTTCACATGAAAGACTTTGTTGTTGCTGTGCTGCGTTGCATTTAGCTTCCGGCTGTCTTCATCATTTCAGAAGCATCACCATCATCATCATTTTTTATGATCCTTCTTCATCATCTCCTTCGTTTGCCGAATTTCTAAATCTGTTTCAGTTCTTTCTTTGGCGTAGTTTATTTAGCTTCGTTGAGTTTAGCTTCGTTGCGTTTACTTCATGTCGCTTTCTTCTCCTAACTGACTGCCAGCAGCTGACAAAACTTTCGACCAAAGTTTCGACCGCCCTCCACAAAAACTTTTCCCTTTCGGCTCCGTTTCGGTTTGGTTCATCGTCCTTTCGCTGCTTCCGTTTGCCAACAGCGCGTCGGTCGCTGCGGCTTCATTTGTTGCACCACGTTTCGTTGTTGTCTTCCTCCAAATCCGCCGCTTCTTCCGCTCGTTTTCTGCTTCTCCGCAACTGTGACATCCTCGCGTCAAGAGCAAGAGCAAGAGTCCATAGTCAGCAAGAGTCCAAATTTAATTGATTTGATAAGCAGATTAGAAGCAAAACAAAGAATAGTCAGATTTTATGTTGTGTTGGCCGTTTCTGTGCTCCTTTAAATGTACTGCTGACTAGTCAGAAAATGAATCGCAGATATTCTAAGTTTCCCGCACAGCTTCATCCTCATTGATTTTCCGTTATGAAACTTTTCTCGAGTTCATATTTCAAAACTTTTATAGTGGTTTTTTCGGAATTTTTGAATTGCTTTTCATTCGTTTTTATGGTTTATTAAATTTCCTCGCAAAGAATGGTTTCTGACTATGGATTTTATCAATTTTCCTCAGTCAATTTTTCATCACTTTTATTATTAGTAATTCTATTTTGTCACGTTCACAGTTGAATGGCGCAGAAATTGATTTTGAAGAAAGTTTCAAGAGTTTGTAAACTTGAAGGGAAATAAATTGCCATTCGATGATGATACTTAAGGATAGAGCAAAATGAATATAAAATTGAGTTTTAGTGCGCCATTTTATATAACGTGGTAAGTACAAATAATTAACATTCTGCTACAAATAATAATATCGAGAAATCATAACTCTAGCACAGTATCAGTAACAAACTTTTAAGAAACTTTCAACGCTGACTTCAATTAGAACCAGGAATAATTTCTTCATAAAAATCAGCGTCTTTAATTAAATCAAAAAAGCTTTAAAGATTCCAAAGGTCTCATCAATAGAAAAAAAGAAAAGAAGTGTAATGGGTTGAAAGAATTCATCGAAAAAAGACAAAAGGAAGCAATATAAAAATCATTCAACAAATACTGCATTTAAAAATAAACCAACATTGAAATGTTCATTTAAAGCTAATTTAAATAATATTGTTTGTAAGTTCATTAGTTTAGTTCAATTCTTGTATCTCAACGATGAATAAATTAAAATAATGGAAACGACGATGGTTCGCTTTGAGTCTGAATCAGGCACCACAAATTGCACCGCAGAAGTTGCGCTGAACCCATTTAATCTCGTAATTATTCCCTTTTTAATGGGTTGCCATTGTCTGCTGTCAGCCGGAGCTAGAGTTGAGCTCCTGGGCAACTTCAATCCGATTAGATGCAGCACCTGAGAAGCGCTTTCGACAAGGTTGCCACTTCGACTTCCAACGCTTTGAAGAAGTCACGACTTTCGGTCGCACTCTTTTGTTAGAAGCTCCTCACTTCATCATACTTCACCACCAACGACTGCCGGTGAATGGTTCTTTTTAATGGCGATTCGTGGCGGCGCTGCTCGTTTAATTGCACTAGAAACGGACAGACAGACATGAGAATAGCTCCATAGACAGCCAGATAAGTCGACGAGGAGAAGGACTCAAAAGGTTTTGTTTTTTTTCAGGTAGTAGGAAAAAAAACATGGAAAAGAGGAAAATTAGGGGCGTTGACTAAAAAATTGGAGCAGAAATTAACGTATCTTAGTCAGTCAGATCAGTAAAATTAAGTAGCTAGCGAAGTAATAGAAGAAGGGAGAATGAAGAGCGAGAGAGAACAAGAGAAAAAACTACGAGAAGTTATTTAACGCTCGATAAAACGGAAATAAAAAAACAGATTGCGAAAACTGCTTTTTCCCTTGCCAAAAAGAAGAAGTTTTTAAAGATTTAGAGGAGAAAATAAAAGGAGATAACTGCAATGAAAGCAGTTAAACGTTGGACTAATAAACGTAATAATCGCTTTACTATGACTGCCTAAAAAATACTGCTTAAAAGTAGTGTTACTTCAAAGAATTTTTGAAAATAAAGGTAAAAGTTGTTAAAAGAAAGTTATTCGTCTTCAAATACATATTAAACAATTTTTTATCTCAACCACAATAGATTTAATACTTCATTTTCTACTACTAAATACTCTTTTTACTCGTTTTTGATAATCAAAAACTGAATGCAGGAACTGATAAAATTTAACCATTTTAAGCCAAAGAATTGCATTATCTGCGATTAGGCTTCCGTTCGTTATTTTCGCTTAAAGGAAATGTGTTTGCGGCAGAAATTTCGTCATTATTATTATTTTCGAATGGCAACTCTGTCTTATGGGAATTCTTCGCCTACAAACGCACAAAAAGAGAGCTTTTATTCTCTTCGCAAACAATGATTAAAAAGTGAACCCTTTTAATTACTTTTCTTCTTATAATAATAATAATAATAATAATAATTTATAATATTTATTATAAAAAAACAAATCTATTCATTGTATAATAATGGATAAGCTATGACAAACATTTAGCGCGTAACAATTAAAACGCGCTCCAGCAATCGTCAACATGATCGTTTCCGAAGCCGACTTCCGAAGTCGCACTCACACTTCCTATCGCCAACGATTCGATTTGTATGCATGTGGCTCTGATAGTCATGTAGCTTGCTGAGAAGGAATGAGCGAACATACCTGTATGTGTTCGTGTGTGTAGTTGCTAATTGAGTGCCAATGAGGCATTTGCGATGTTTCGTAGTTTCCCACTTAACGAAGTGAAAAAACGAAGTTGACCTGAAGCGTGTGTGTGACATCAGCGAACGTTTCACGAAGCTGAATCACAGCAATTTTTAATGTGCGTAATTTTTCTTGTCGCGTTTTTATATTCGCACGGAAGCTGATCTGATGAAGGTGGTTAAAAAGGCGACGTATTTTCTTAAATAAAATTTGTTGAAGCAAAGGAAATGTAAAAGTGTTAATAGCAATCATGAATTAAATAAAACTTTGAAGTGGAAAGTGTTTTTTATCGAACGTTTGAACTCAATGCAAAAAACTACAAGCAAAAATTGGTTCGTGTTACTTCCGACAATAGTTATTTGTTATTTCTTTGGTAAGTTATTGGCAATTTATTTTTATATATTTTATATTCAGTAATTAATATTAATTACAGTTGTTAATTTTAAGTATTTAAGCAATTCAAAAATCAGTGACGACTTATTTTATAATTCACTTTAACTTCAAGAGAGCATAAAAAGTTTTTAATAACGGTAAACTGTCAACAGGAAAACAATCGCTCTTCAGAGCGAACCAACGATTCATTACATGCGTTCTCTCACTAAAGCCGGAGTTCTTCACTGCAGTAGTAAGTAAAATGAGAGAGTGGAAAAGAATTTGCGGATGTGCAGTTGTTCTTCGGTGGCCATCGTCTCTCTTCGTCTGCCGTCGTGCACAATTCCACGTTCATTCAAATCAACGGCGCATCGGAAGCACATTTTTTTACATTTTCTTTCGTAGTGGCGACAAAGTCGCTCTCTCATATTCTCTTTGTGAAAGAGTGTTCGGAAATCGTTAATTTGTCGCTGTATCGTCCTCATAACGTTGAAGTTCTTATTAGAATTTCATCCAAATTGGTTCGCTAATGTTTCAAGCATTTAATTTAATTTCTTACTCTTTCCAACCATCGACTTTTGTTCATTTAATTCTGAGTGAGTGAATCCCATTGAGACGTTCCTTTCTCAATTGATTCCTTAACAATTAAAGCCACTTTTGAATTGTTGCTATTGTAGTCGTTGTTGTTGTTGTTGTTGCTGTCTTTGTTGGCTGTCTGCCATTTCAAGTGGATTCAATCGCTTTGCGTCTGTCTGCCAGAAGCACATCGATTTAATGCGATGAAGGCGTGGGAAGGAGGGAAGTGTTTGCCGTGGGATTATCAAGAATTAAATTTAATCAAGTTGAACGATTTTCGAAATTAACGCAAATCTCTTGTAATTATTGCACTTTAATTCAATCATTGAAGCATCCAGGAGCTCTTTATTTCTGATCCTTCTTCTCAAATGAGTCTAAAGAATGAATTGAATCGAAATGTTAATTTGAATGCTTGTGCATGAACCATGGCAATAATCATTATTATGATCGTTATTATGATTTACTGATCATTGTGATGTTAGATGAGAGAGTTTAGCTCTTAACTCTCATCTCTTTTTCCCTAATCTTTTCAACTGCTTTAAAGCGAAGGCATCCACTCGGCGGCTTCTCTTCGTGTTGTTGGAGCTGCAGGCGTCACTCATCGTTCACACAGCGAGTTGAAGGCCGCGCAGCTGCTTCGCTCTGATGTGTCTGTGTGCATCATCGTCTTCCTCGTCTCTCGCTCTCTCTTGGGTCGACTGCTTCTTGAGCTCTCGTGACACGCTGCTAAGCAGACGAAACAATATTTTTTGTCGTCACGTCGCTTGTGTTCTTCTTCTTCTCCTCTTTCGTGGCTTTCGAGTCTGTTTTTAGCGCGTCGGCAAGGAGCGAGAGAGCCACCGAGTGACGGAAGTTCTTTTCGACGCCATTAAACGCGATGGATTCGCCGAGCGGTGCCTCGTCATCGTCATCGGTGGATAGTGTTAAGTGTGTGCATGTTTGTTCGTGTTTTGCACTTCGCGTCAGTTGTTGGATGTCATTTTCAATATTTTCCCTTTATTTGGAGACCGAATTTTTTTTCTGATTGGGTTGAAATTCGATTTTCACGCATGAATTCGTTTAATTTAATTGGATGTGAAATTTTGAAAATTACAAAATGTGCGGTTCAGAGGAGCAGCAGATTAAAGGATGTCCCTCGAGATGGCGGACGAATTTAATTAAATTTGTATATGTGAGCCTTGCTTCGGATCGCATCGGCTCGGATTCGGCTTGTTCATCGTCATCTTTTGCACCGTCTGCGATGGAGGCATTTTTTTTTGTCGTCCAATTTGCAATGCAAATCCACCCACATTCAAAAATCTGCCTCAATCAAATTTGAATTTCCACAAAACATAACCAAAACCGTCTGTCGGCCCCTTGCAAGCAACTCTGGCCTCCCTAAACCCTCCACCTTGCAAATTTTATGCAAATCTGCTGATTTCCGTCAATTGATTTTGCGCCGTTTAACTTCCGTCGATTGGCTGCGGCACGAGGTGAAGTTGCGGCTTGTTGTGTCGACTTGACCCTCGTCTGAGTTCAACCGAACGACGTTGGTTGGCTTTGTCTGTCTGTCTGCTGATTTACGACTGACCAAAAGCCCAAAAATCAAACCACGCAAAAGTTTAAACATTCGTTCTTTAATCCTTATGCGTTGACTTTTTAATTCCTTATTCCATTTACTTGGATCCTGGACAGAGTTGCCAAGTAAAACTTTCCATGTTCACAAAAAAAATCTCGAAAGTTCTAATATAATTACTTCCATCGAAAAAATTTTTAACAAATTAAATAAAATAAATTCTACTTACAATTGCTTTGATATTTTATGGAGAAAATAACTGCAATTAAATAGATCTCAAATACAAAATAAATCTAACACTAAAATAAAGAATGAATTTGAAATACTAAAATTGAAATGTTATTAAAAATAAGCCAAATGTTAGGAAATAGAACTAGAATTGAGAAAGGTCCTCATTAATTATGACATGGTTCTCATCGTTTCCATTTACCAAAGCTATTACCCGTCGAAATCCTGTGTATTATCGATATTTCCCACCATTACTTTGATTGTACGAAACTCATCGTGTATAATTAGTTGTCCAAAAGGAGGATTTGAATATGTATTGACCAGAAATCGTGTTTGAACTTCGTTCAACGCCATAAAATTTAACGCAGTTTTTAAATTCCTCAATCAATTGATTTCTTAAATTTTTTTATTATAAAACCGTGGTAAAATTTGCCTCCAAAATAGCTATTGCTTACATTATAAATACCCCTTTTCGTATAATATTCTCGTTTCATAAATTTTCCAGATTTGCTAGCATGTATTTTCAACTTCCGCTTTGTTTTGTCGTATTAATATTTAACCAAGGAAGTAAGAAGGTTAAAAAAAGCTAAAATATATTGTAAAAGTTGTGGATTTTGTAGATACTCGCCATTAATTTCATCGTGGGATTGGGTAAAAATTTGGTTTTTGTTCGAATCTAACGTTTTAGATATCGACGCATCAGTTTGAATAGGCAACCGCGCTGTCTTCTTTTACTTTGGGCCATAGCATAATAAACACAGTAGACACTGTTTCAGAGAGCCGAGAAATTTGCGATCGAAATCTGTCAAATTCAATAGCAATAAATGTAAGAAAATTTATTCCTGTCAAACGTCGTACTATTGTGAATGACAAATGGACTTCACGAATTATGAAGAAATGAAAGAAATAAAGGAGTGTTTCTCGGTTTATTATACTATGCTCTACCGAAGAGTAGCTTCCTTGGATTTGCCTTTTATTTTTCTCTCCTTAGCTCTCTCTCCCGAAGAGAGTCTCTCTTTACTAATGCACTCTAACTGTCAAGTTCTTTCCGTTACTCATTCAACTCAAGCGTTCCTTTGTATGAACGAAAACACACACAAAACTGTTCAATGCAATTATTTGAAGAAGCTAAATTTTAATTTGATTCTTATTTTTTCACAAGTTTTTCATATGAATTTATTTTAGTTGTTTTTACGATTATTTTGGAACTTCTTTTTACTGTCTTTTTGTCACAAACTTTTCTAATTACGTTTTTGTGTTCGGCATTTCTTCTCACTCACCCTGTACCCTTTTCACACTTTTGCATTCTATCATTCATTTACCCACTTCGAAGGCATTTTTTTGGTGGTTTCTTTTTTAAAATGTTCACTTTTTTGTGGCTGTGAATCTCTCTTCTCTTTTTTTACATCTCTACGTCACTATTCGAATTAAATGCTGCCTATTATCTTCATCTACTTTACAAGTTTTAATTTCATTTTTATGATAATAAATTATTACCAAGATTTTCATTTACAGGTTGCAGCTTTTTTCCCTCCAAGTTTTTAATTTTATTTCTTTTTGATTGAGTGCGAAAAGTTTATGATTAATTTGTTTGTTTTTTATGCTAATATTTAATTAGGAACAATTTTAAATATGAATTTGAAATATGAATTAAAGATGAAAAATAGAGTAAAATAGAAATTTATGATGATGGAAATTTACCTTTTAGAACAATTATTAAGATCCATTGTTAGAAGAATGCAGCCAACATTGAAAATACAAAACACTTCACTTTGAAACTCAAAAATTATTAAAAATATTCTATTCTTTATAGTTATACTTTCAGTTCAGAAGTCCTAAAGGTCGGTTCTGTTGGCATCATTGCGTTTTGAGTCAATTATTCAATTAATCAATTAATTTTTAATTTATCTATTTTTTTTGTAGATTCTATTACATTTTACTTTATAGAAAATCCTTTAAAATAAAAAGAAGCTAATTTAACGAAAATAAAAGACCTTCTTCACAACTTCAACGCTTATTACACATTTGAGGATGTGTTCATTGAAAGCTGCTCACCTTCGTGCGACCGAGTTTTATAACATCCTTGGAGAGAGGCGAAACACGAAAAATACTCCCAGGACTCAAGTGAATATTCACACTTGGTCTCGCTACAGTCGCACATAAAAACAAATTTAATAAACCACACACAACGAGAACACTTAAAGAACAAGCACCAGCAGCGAAACTAAGTGCGCAATAACACGACTGCAGCTCTGCTTTGGCCCTGCTTTAGCTTCGTGCTGCTGCGGCGCTCGGGTTCACAACCGAAACGAAGATGTCATCGCGAATGCATGCTTATCAACGGGTAATCATATTAAAAATGACATCCGCAGCATTTTTCATGTGATAGTAGATTTTTGGTTTATTTTTTCTTCGTTCATGACAAACAAAACAAGAAACCAAAAATTTGCACAGCAAGAAGCACAATGTGGGTATGCACAATAAAGTCAACCGCGAAAACATTATTCAAGAAATATTAATAATATTAAATTATATTTAATTAAATTTTATTAAATTTATTGACAAAGAAATGAAGTTAATATAAATTTCATCACAAATTAATGAAGAAATAGTTTGAAAAATAATATGTATTAATATAAGCACAACACAGAAAATCTTTCGCTGAAAATTTATATTTTTAAGACCTGCGAGAAAAAGCTATAAAAACACATGTTTTTCCTGAAGTTTCTCCTTCACATTCTGAGGAAGAATAGAATAAATAAAATTCTCCTTCCTAATTGAAAAAAGTTGTTTCGCACGTGGTTCGTGTTGTTTTTGTTCTTAATAACAATTATTTAGTTGTTTTATTTCTTCTGTTGTTGTTGTTTTTCTTCTTGCTGTTGTTGTTTCGCTGTTGTTGATGGCTTCATGCCTTAAAGCAATTTATTGATAAACCAACACGGAAGAAGCGAAGCGAAGAGTTAATGGAAGCGTAGACGAAGTTGGCAACTTCTGAAACAAATGGCTCAGGTGTTGGCCTGAAGTGAAGCCGATGGAATAATTGTGTGTGAATGTGTATGTATGTTTAAAATCTGCCTGCGTTAACAATGGTGGCTGCCTTCCAATAATTTCAGGCTTTCAAAAAAAATGAAACTCAATTCATTGTTTTAATTGTTCTCCTTTTCACATCATTACACAGTCATACGCACAGGCAAACCCACACACAAATACAGCCCCTCCTTCTCCACCTCCCGACGACAAACACCTTGAAAACACCAAGAAGAGTTACGAGCTCCCGCAGTCAAAATATATGAGGCTTGATAGCTCCGCGATGGCTCTTTTCCGTTGCATAGTTTGAGGTGCTGATTTAATGCTTAAAAACTTAGTTTTATATAAATTTTCTTCAGCAACCAACAACGCAGCATAAAAATATTAGTGAAAATTATTTTTCACAAAGGCTAAACACTTTAAAAAACTTCTGAGTCCATAAAAAGTTAAATTTTCGGTTAATTTATGTGTTTTCTTACCCCCAACTTTGCTTAGTGGCATTTGTTATTATGTTCATTTCGTGTGAAAGAGAAAAGAAACGAGAAAGAGTAAGAGAGAGCGGAACAGCACGAGACTCCTCTTCAGCAAGTTTTGAATGAAATGCCTAAATTAATAACGGGAAATGAAGCGTTTTCGGCGCATTAAAACGACTGAATAAACAACACCTGATGTTGCGACGGCGTTGCCAGATGACTGCATAAATCTTTCCTGTTTTTACTTTCTTAAATGTTCATTCGTCGTACATGAGTAAATGTTTGTCAGACATTGGAATCTGTTTCTTCTTGATGATTATTGGTGGCTTTAGTGTGCCACTTGTTGAAAATAAAGTTAATTTCTTTAAATAATGAAATTTCCTTAAGTCTGTCATTTCAACTTCATCCCTGCTTTACTGGGACTTTCTTTGGTTTCTGTTGGTTGTGCAACTCAAAGACGACGCACAGCGAGGATCTTCTTCCTTCCCTTCCTTCCTTCTTCTTTCCAAGATAAGCGTGACTTTTCCATAATCGAGGCATTTATTAGCGAAGACTGCGTGAAAAATGGAAAAATACCACCGTCAAAAAAAACATCGAAAAGACGATTTCGTCACTTTTCTAGGATTTAAAGCAAAATTGAAAGAAAATGTGACATGTTGTAATTAGATTGATGAGAAAGAAAATACTACAGAACAAAATAATAAAAGTTTTCTCATTGGTTGCTTTCATTATGTTGGCCTGAAAGTATGCAATGTAAATACATTGCACCGAAAAAGGGTGAAGAAAGTGAAAATGCGAATGGTGGAGGGTGCAAAAAAGCAAGAACGAGGAAGTTGCATCATCCTGAGAATTTATATTGTAAAACTCGAGGATGTGTGGAGTTTTATTGTTGTTGAATGATGCTGGTGAAGTGTGCGGGAAGGGATGAAGCGGGTTGTGGGATGGTTGATCAGCAGCATAAATTTTAATTTCATCTTGTCACTCAAAACTTTTTTACCATTCTACATCTATTTTTTCTTGATATTATATTGCAGTCTTGAATTTTTCCAGTTTGGTAATTGAATTTTTATACTATAAAGAATAATACAATATATATAATAACATAATAATACAATATAAGTATTGCTGTTAGACTCAACAAAATTTCTAATCCCCAATTTTCAGCAGCAGCAAGGATACAAAATAAAGTTCAAAGGGAAAGCATTAAAATGTTGAATGCTTTTCCCGCTTCAATCAAGCTTAAAAGCCAAAAAGAAGACTGATGAGTGATGAAGAGTTTGGAATGAGTAAGAAACGTGGGAAACGTGGTCTGAGGAATGAAGAATAACGATTGTGGTAAGAAGAACAAGAAGTGATAAACGCGATGTGACAGAATGTGAAGAATTATGAACTATGAATGAAATGCTTTAAAAAAGGATGAGGATTATGATGATTGCTGTACAGCATAGAATTGCTTTTCTAAAGCATTCGATTGTTGCGAAGAATGAGTATAAAAGAATCACAGACAATTATTTAGTTGCACCGATGCCGGATTTCCTCAGTGACGTCGATTCCCTCACATCATTGAGACACATCAGTGAGAAATGTGTTGCCTTTGCGTTCGGGTAAAACGGCAGATTCTCAATAAATCTGAAGTATTTACAGAGACAACTCCATCAATAAGTTTTAAAAAAGCATTACAGTAGCAAAATGATGAAAGAAGACATGAAGGGATTCATTTAATTGGACCCAAGAGAGTTTATAAAGAACAAAAAGGTTTTCATCAACCACGTTTCATTCAATCACAATGCGCGATTTACTCTGTATTTTGCTTTCCCCTTCATCTTCCAACCAGTCCAGCAGAAAAGCAAGAGTCTTCTATAACTCTTCTCTTCCATCACGCCTTTACTACTCTTGTCTTTTCTTTCACCATCTTCCGTCGGTCTATCCTTCACCATCTACCGTCTGTGATTTTTACAGGCACATTCCCGATACTCGCTCGCGTCTCAGACGCTCCGTAGTTGTTTATTCTCTTTTGTGGTTTTCTTAAGTTTTGTTGGTATTCGACGCTGGCGTACCAACAAAACTTAAGAAAAACACAAAAGAGAATAAACAACTACGGAGCGTCTGAGACGCGAGCGAGTATCGGGAATGTGGCTGTTAATCTCGTCGCGGCACGTTGCTGAAAATAAATAACGAATAAAAAATGAAATTGTACGCCCCGGCAGCATCTGAGCATTTCTAAACTGAGGACCAGAAAAGGGAGCGATCTCTTGTTAGAATCGCTGGAAACACAAGCTTTGGTTACTCTATCAAAGAGTTCTACTTCGTAACCGTAATACTTTTCAGTTGCTTCTTCCTCTCATCGACTCCTCCTCCTCCTTCGTATTCTTTTTCGAATACTTTCTTCTAAACCTCTCATTCTTCTCATCCTATGATTTTATAAATTTATGAGCTTTGATGTTGTTTGGATTTTCCCGTTGTCACTTGCATTTTATATTAAACATTGAAACGTTGTTCCGATGTTTTTGCTGTTTTCGTAGGTGCTGTTTGCAATTTTGTGTTCTTTGCACAGTCTTTCAATTTGCAGATTTTAACTGCATTTGAATATGTTACACGACGACGACGAGCAGAAAACAAGAAGATTTCCATCATTTCGCCTTCAACTATCGTCGGGACTTTATTCAGAAATGTATATTTGCTGTGTGTTTGTGTGTGGGTCAGTGTATGTGTGTGAGTATTGGCTTGTCTTCATGCGATAGTATCTAAAAGTTTAAGACACAATAAATTAGATTTGTTATCTTAAGAGTTCTGCATGTGGTTAAATTTTTTCTGGTACTCGGGATGTCTGCAGTGATGGAGCCAATGGAGAGAAATGGAAATTGTAAGGGGGGAAAGTTAAGGAACAACAACCAACACCTTCTTCGTATTTTAACGGATAATGGAAAAAGCAGACAACCGTAAAAAGCAGCACTTTTTAGAATTTGCACTTTACTTTACTTTTATTTTCTATTATGTTATATAGAAACTTTTAGTTAATCGTGTTAATTCAGTTTACGTTTCCGTTCATTTTAACTTTTCTTCTTTTCTATTAATTTGTTTTATATTATTTAATTTTTAAAAGTTTAATTTGTATTTCTGCATTTAACTATTATTGATATTGTTAGAGAACTTTTCAACGGTTACAGCCCCATCCAGAGCTAATTTTTGAGTTATATCTTCCTGTTGTAAGTCATAGTAATATTGGTGTGGATATCCGAATGTTGCTAAATGTGCTGATTAAAAAAACGTTCTAATCGGAAGAGAAACGTCAATGGTTCTGATTGAATACCAAATTATTAATTTTTCTACTAACATTAAAATATCGCTGAAATTTATCTGTTCCCGGCTTATTGTATTTTCCGTTTTAAAAGTGTTCATTTTACTGTATAGAAAAAGGAACCGTTTCTTATAGGTTTCCGTTTTCGCAGCTTCCATCTTAGGCTTTATTACTTAGGCTTTATGTCCTTTATTACATTTTATTATTATTATTATTATATTATATATATCATGGTTATTATTACCTTAAAATATTATATATCACCATTATTAACAAATAATAATAATATGTATTTGCTTTTTTTCCTTTAATCAAAAATTTTATTCTATTCTATAATTTTCTATATATATTTTCCAAAGTCACGTCTTTAAAACCGCATTTGGAAAGCGTTCGCTTTAATTCATTATTTTGTACGATTTTTCTCTTTTTTACTTAATTTCCTTCTTATTCACGGTCCTTTTTTCCCTCTGATTCTCTGCTTCTTGGTTGCTTCCTCATTTTATTCGCGTTATTTTCTCTGATTCCTTGGATGACCTCTGCATTTTGTCTGTTGATGTTGCTGTTGAATGTTGGCAACTATCCCAACTCCTGCAACGTTGACACTTCTAAAATTATTACTTCACGTGGATGAAGTTGTTGTTGTTGGAGTTGTGGGTTTTATAGTGTTTGTGGGGTTACACAAAGATTCGCGCCGGAGGTGTGAGAGCGGAGATGGAGCAAATAGTCAACAACTGAAGGAAGGTCATTTTTGAGATCGTCGGTGGGGGTTCGAGGCGAAGATTAACGACTCGGCGTCAAGGGATTTTAAAATTTTTTTAACACTTTGTCAACAACAACGAACAATTTACCGGTCATTGGTAGAAAGATAGATAAATTTATGAATTAAAAATACAGATTTCGTCCTTTGCCATTCCCCTCCTCGCAACCCTACTTGAACCCTCGTAACTCTCTCTTTATACTGCTCCATTTTACGAAACTTCAGTAAAGTTAACATCGACGAAGTTGAAATGATATGATGGATGGATGGAAAATGGATGAACGCTGAAATCGTATTTTAATTTTGTAGCGAAAGATCTCTTCCGTTTATTTTTATTTTTGCTTGCAGATTTGCTAAGTCCATAAAATTGCTTTATCAACATATTTATTGTTGATGTACTCCAACATCATCCTTGCTCCATTTAAATATTACAATTTAATGACTTTTTCCCATTCATATAAAAGCAGCGTCAACAAAGCGTTGATATTGAGTCGATGTCCAGTAGTTAATGTTTTTTGGGGACAAATATAATCTAGAATATCCATTTATAGGGGGGAATACAAAACAGAGCAAGACGAAGAACAAGAAAAAAATAAACAGGCCAAAAGGAAAGACCCGAAGAACCTAAAAAATTATGCCGAAGCCATCGGGCCTTTTTAATGGTAAACAGAACAACCAAATCATTTCCACTGTGCCGCCTTAGGACGTATTCCAAGAATGAAACGGAGGACATTCGGCGTGACGACTTCCGGCAGACGAAATGATTACACGAGAGAGTGAATAAGAGCAACAAGAAGCAGCGAATGGGATGGAGAAAGATAAAAGGTGAATGCAGAGCTATTATAAGCCGAGATGACAGCTATGATGATAAATTTCATTCCTAATGATCATTGACCCAACGACTTCGCAATAAGTACAAATATTGGACTGAAATGAATTAAATTCAGTGTAACTGCCATCGACTGACATCGCATTTGAAGCGAATAATAAATAGGAAACAGTAAACGGAGCAAGAAACCATAAAACAAAATAAAAAATTCCTGCCTTCATTGAACCAAGATAAGCTTCATCGGCATTAAAACCATTGAGTTAGAAAATTCGGAGTTGAACTAGAAGAAATAAAACTAGAAAAAATAAAATATCAACACAAAGCGATATTTATACAAATATAAGTTCATTTTCTATAAGTTTGATTATACGATAGTTGGAAAAGATTTCCATGCATTTATTTAACACTAACGTAAATGCGTTGGCTTCTAACTCATAAATTATGTAAAGGATGTAGTTTTACTAAACTTATATTTGTATTAAAAAGACTCGACAAATTTGTAAACGTTAAAGGTAAAATTTATAGCACTACCGAGTCGACTTTTTCCGATCAAATTATAATTCACATAATCATGATATTATAAATAAATCATGATAAATTCGCCTCATTTACTTTTAATTTAGCAATTTAGTAAATGGCGTCATTACTTTTAATAAAGGACATTATTTAAATGTAAATCTGAGTTAAAAATAATTGAATCTTCTTCAAATAGATGAAGAAAATAACAAAAAATTAAAAATAAAACGACGTGTCTGAAAGCAACACAAGAAAAGCGAAGTGATTCGTGTAGTTCCGTTTACATTGGATTGTATTGATAGGGGCTGTGAAAGGCCCACTTTTGAACATCACTTTAAATGGCCACGATTTTTAATTTTCTCATTAAACTATGCAACATTCATTACAAGAAATCATAATTTTATAGCAACATCGAATCTTTTCGATTCTATTTTGGAGAATTTCAAAAATAATTGAGTTAACTTTCCCTCGAACAGATTCCATAAAATCATTGCGCTTAAGAAAACGCAGAAAAGGTGTTATTTGTGTATGTTAATCTTTTTACAGGGGTAAGATTCAAAAGTGAGTTTTTGCTGTAATATTATGAATCATGCATCGAGTACAATCGAACGCAGTTTCGAATCACACACGAATACCGACCCAAGCAAGCGATGTAAATTCAATTGTTATCTAAGAGAGGCGTTCGTGTCCTGTGAAATCGAATAAACGAAAGATTCACAATATTCTCGTGTTAGTACAAGAATATTTTATAAAAAGAATGTCAACAAATAAACCCCAATAACAAAAATTAACAAAATGTCCACCAGCAACAAACACTGACCCAAAACATTGCGTACTTGTTGGCATTATTGTACGAATACCTTGTGTCCAACGACTGACACGAATGACGTGTTGAAAGCGATTCGCACGAATATGATTCGTTTATTCCTTGTGCAACTCACATACAATACGTCTGAATGCATACGACATAGAAGCAAACTAAAGAACGCAAAAAGGAAGCATGTTGCAAGTAATTAAATGACGTAAAATTTCCTATTTATTGTAGAAGGAATGAACTAATATTTTCAAGATTACTTTTATATTAATTTTAAGTAAAATTATACTTAAATGAAAACTATCTTGCTTAACATGAAGATATTTTCCTTTAATTTGAGTATTTATTTTCAAAAAATGCTATTCCCATTTTTTTCGAATTTAAGTGCTAGGAAATTTTACTATAATCAAGAAAAGTATAATTAATATATGTAAGTAATATTTTACTTATAATCATGAACTAAATCGCAACGACTTTTGTCTCAATTTATCACTACACCGCGATTTACTTTGGATTTAGCTCTTTTGAAAAAAAGGTTCTTCCTCCTTTTAGCAGCTTTTTTATTACCGCCAGTTAAATACATTCAGCACAAGATTCTGTTGCAGCAATAAATGTATTTTTATCACCTAAATACTTAAAAGCGTGCATTCGTGATGACATCTTCGTTTCGGTTGTGAACCCGAGCGCTGCAGCGGCATGAAGCTAAAGCAGAGCCAAAGCAGAGCTACAATCGTGTTATTGCGCATTCAGTGTCGCTGCAGCTGCTTGTTCTTTAAGTGTTCTCGTTGTGTGTGGTTTATTAAATTTGTTTTTATGTGCGACTGTAGCGAGACCGTGCAGTGAATATTCACTTCAATGCTGGGAGTATTTTTCGTGTTTCGCCTTTCTCCAAGGATGTTATAAAACTCGGTCGCACGAAGGTGAGCAGCTTTCAATGAACACATCCTCAAATGTGTAATAAGCGTTGAAGTTGTGAAGAAGGTCTTTTATTTTCGTTAAATTAGCTTCTTTTTATTTTAAAGGATTTTCTATAAAGTAAAATGTAATAGAATCTACAAAAAAAAAAATAAATAAATTAAAGATTAATTGACTAAGAACGCAGTGATGCCAACAGAACCGACCTTCAGGACTTCCGAACTGAAAGTAGATCTTCCGTTGATTAATATTGAATTACGCATACTTAATAAAAATAAGCAAGCGTACAAATTACTACCAAATAGGTAATATTAATGATATATTCATTCCATATATATTTTTCCATATCCATATCGGCTAAATAAAATTTTTCCGCACGCGCACGCGTTCGCGTTTAATAGAAAATATTTTAAGCGCACGCGGCTGGCTTCAAAAATGAGTCGACCGTGAGCGTGCGCTTACATACCCTGTTTTTAAGTGCCTTTGATTTTGTTGCTGTTTATCAGAAAAAAACGAAGCAAGGGCAAATGAAGCGTGAAGCCGAACGAAGGGCGACGGAGACAACAGCACAACGACTTCAGCAGCTTATTTCGTACGGCAAATCAACTGCTTCGTTTTTAAAACCCAATGCGTAAATAATGTTGTTGTTGTTGTTTCTTTTTTTTTGAGCTGACTAACGGTAGTTGCGGTTTCTTCAACAAAACTGCGTCTTTTCCGTTGCTTGCATTTGCAGTTGATAAAAAGACTTTCGTTGATGTGTTTATCTGTCTGTAGTTGAATAGAATATTTTTAATAATTTTTGAGTTTCAAAGTGAAGTGTTTTGTATTTTCAATGTTGGCTGCATTCTTCTAACAATGGATCTTAATAATTGTTCTAAAAGGTAAATTTCCATCATCTTAAATTTCTATTTTACTCTATTTTTCATCTTTAATTCATATTTCAAATTCATATTTAAAATTGTTCCTAATTAAATATTAGCATAAAAAACAAACAAATTAATCATAAACTTTTCGCACTCAATCAAAAAGAAATAAAATTAAAAACTTGGAGGGAAAAATTCTGCGAACTGTAAATGAAATTCTTGGGAATAATTTATCATCATAAAAATGAAATTAAAACTTGTAAAGTAGATGAAGATAATAGGCAGCATTTAATTCGAATGGTGACGTAGAGATGTAAAAAAAGAGAAGAGAGATTCACAGCCACAAAAAAGTGAACATTTTACGTGCTGCGCAAATCGTAAATCGCTGCCTCCAAAAAGAAACCACCAAAAAAATGCCTTCGAAGTGGGTAAATGAATGAGAGAATGCAAAAGTGTGAAAAGGATACAGGGTGAATGAGAAGAAAGGCGGAACACAAAAACGTAATTATAAAAGTTTGTGACAAAAAGACAGTAAAAAGGAGTTTCAAAATAATCGTAAAAACAACTAAATTAAATTCATATGAAAAACTTGTGAAAAAATAAGAATAAAATTAAAATTTAGCTTCTTCAAATAATTGCATTTAACAGTTTTGTGTGGGTTTTCGTTTATAGAACTAAACGCTTGAATAGAATGAGTAACGGAAAGAACTTGACAGTGAGAGTGCATTAGTAAAGAGAGACTCCATTCGGGAGAGAGAGCTAAGGAGAGATAAATAAAAGGCAAGTCCAAGGAGAGCATAGTATAATAAACCGAGAAACACTCCTTTTTTCTTTCATTTCTTCATAATTCGTGAAGTCCATTTGTCATTCACAATAGTACGACGTTTGACAGGAATAAATTTTCTTACATTTGTTGCTATTGAATTTGGCAGATTTTGATCGCAAATTTCTCGGCTCTCTGAAACTGTGTCTACTGTGTTTATTATGCTATGGGCTAAAGTAAAAGTAGACAGCAGGGTTGCCTATTCAAACTGATGCATTGATGCAAACAAAAACCGAATTTTTACCAAATCCCACGAGCATATTAATGGCGAGTATCTACAAAATTCACTAACACAATTAAATCCACAACTTTTACAATATATTTTAGTTTTTTTAACCTTCTTACTTACTGCTTAAATCTTAATACGACAAAACAAAGCGTAAGTTGAAAATACATGCTAGAAAATCTGGCAAATTTATTAAACGAGAATATTATACGAAAAAGGATATTTATTAGATAAGCAATAGCTATTTTGGAGGCAAATTTCAACATGGTTTTATAATAAAAAAATTTAAGAAATCGATTGAGGAATTTAAAAACTGCGTTAAATTTTATGACGTTGAACGAAGTTCAAACACGATTTCTGGTCAATACATATTCAAAACCTCCTTTTACTTGACAGTGCAAGGAAATAATATCTGAAGGTGAACTAATTGTTCACGATGACTTTCGTACAATCAAAGAAATGGAGAGAAATAACGATAATACGCAGTTATTTTGTCCATAAAATATCAAAGCGATTGTAAGTACAATTTATTTTAGTTAATTTGTTAAAAAGTCTTTCGATGGAAGTAATTATATTAGAACTTTCGAGAATTTTTTATGAAAATGGAATGTTTTACTTGGCAACTCTGTCCAGGATCCAAGTAAATGGAATAAGGAATTAAAAAGTCAACCCATAAAGATTAAAGAGAACAAAAGTAATTAAAAAGGTTAACTTTTTAAGCATTGTTTGCGAAGAAATTAAAAGCTCTCTTTTTTGCGTTTGTTGGCGAAGAACTCCCATCGGACAGAGTTGCCAACCGAAAATAATAATAATAATAATGAAGAAATTTCTGCCGCAAACACATTTCCTTTAAGCGAAAATAACGAACGGACGCCAGATCAAATACAATGCAATTGCTTGGCTTAAAAGGGTTAAATTTTATCAGTTCCTGCATTCAGTTTTTGATTATCAAAAAGGAAATAAAAGAGTATTTAGTAGTAGAAAATGAAGTATTAAATCTATTGTGGTTGAGATAAAAAATTGTTTAATACATATTTGAAGACGAATAACTTTCTTTTAACAACTTTTACCTTTATTTTCAAAAATTCTTTAAAGTAACACTACTTTTAAGCAGTATTTTTTAGGCAGTCATAGTAAAGCGATTATTACGTTTATTAGTCCAATTTTCCCTTCTTCCATCACTTCGCTAGCTACTTAATTTTACTGCTCTGACTGAATAAGATACGTTAATTTCTGCTTCAATTTTTCAGTCAACGCCCCTAAATAAAAGTTGAAAAACATTTCTAATTTTGAGTTCTCTTTGCCATGTTTTTTTTTTACTACTTGCTGAAAAAACCAAATCCTTCGCAGCGCCGCCACGAATCGCCATTAAAAAGAACCATTCACCGGCAGCCGTTGGTGGTGAAGTATGAAGAAGTGAGGAGCTTCTAACAAAATAATCCGACAGAAAGTCGTGACTTCTTCAAAGCGTTGGAAGTCGAAGTGGCAACCTTGTCGAAAGCGCTTCGCAGGCGCTGCATCTGAACGGACTGAAGTTGGCCAGGAGCTCAACTCCAGCTCCGACTGACAGCAGACAATGGCAACCTATTAAAAAGGGAATAATTCCGACATTAAATGAGTTCAGCGCAACTTCTGCGGTGCAATATGTGGTGCCTGATTCAGACTCAAAGCGAACCATCCTCGTTTTTATTATTTTAATTTATTTATCGTTGAGATACAAGAATTGAACTAAACTAATGATATTACAAACATTATTATACTATGTTCGCACTAGACCGAAATTAGGCAATTTCGTTGCGTAGCTCAATTTCGGCTGAAATTGTGAATTTTTATACAATTTCGCCATACAAAAATATGTCAAATGAAATTGGGTTGGCAAAGCAATTTCAACGAAATTGAGAACGAAATTGACTCAAAATGGAAAACAACCATGGTTTTGTAATAGATTTGTATAATAAATTGTTATTGATCTGGCTGCACTGAGTACGTTTGACAAATAAATACAACTGTCGCGCGATTGAATTTTTTTTTGAAAAAATGAAGAGAACCTACAAAAAAAGGAATCTGTGGAGCGAAATGGCTGTTGCGCTGTTAATTGAAAACTGGTCCGACATCCATTTCCTCCGCAGCTGTATTTGCGAAGCATTTATGTTCTGATTGTTAATTGTTAATTGTAAAAGTTAGACAATTTCCATTGTTTGCTAATGCTAATGAAACTCGCGCAGTAAACAAATGAAACGTCAAATGAAATTGTGACTGCGAGTCCGAACACTTTCAATTTCGGACGAAATTGTCTCAATTTCGAAGGCAATTTCGAGCTAGTGCGAACATAGTATTATATAAATTAGAGACAGGTATCAAATGAAAGGTCTTTAGATGAGGAACAATCGTGCTATATGTCATTTTCGCGTCACTTCTATAGTTTAGGGGCAGTATATGAAGGAGGGTATTTGTATAGAGCAAAAAATACCCTGCATTTCTTTCAGTCATATATCGAGTTCTAGCCAACGGATCGCGTCAAACCATATATCAAATGAAAGGTCTTTAAATGAGGAACAACCGCGTTATATAACATTTTCGTGTCACTTCTATAGTTTAGGCGCAGTACTTGAAGGAGCGTATTTGTTTAGAGCGAAAAACCTAAATACCCTACTTGAAGGAGGGTATTTGCTTAGAGCGAAAAACACTCCCCATTCCTTTCAGTCATATCTCGAGTTCTAGTCAACCGATCGCGCCAAGCCATATATCAAATGAAAAATCTTTAAATGAGGAACAATCGCGCTATATAACATTTTCGTGTCACTTCCATAGTTTAGGCGCAGTACTTGAAGGAGGGTATTTGTTTAGAGCGAAAAACACCCCCCACTCCTTCCAGTCATATCTGGAGTTCTAGCCAACCGATCGCGTCAAGCCATATATCAAATAAAGGTCTTTAAATGAGGAACAACCACGCTATATAACATTTTCGTGTCACTTCCATAGTTTAGGCGCAGTACTTGAAGGAGGGTATTTGTATAGAGCGAAAAACACCCTGCATTTCTTTCAGTCATATCTCGAGTTCTAGCCAAACGATAGCGCCAAGACAGGTTACAAATGAAAGGCCGTTAGATGAGGAACAATCGCGTTATATACCATTTTCGTGTCACTTCCATAGTTTAGGCGCAGTACTTGAAGGAGTGTATTTGTTTAGAGCGAAAAACACACCCCACTTCTTTCAGTCATATCTCGAGTTCTAGCTAACCCATCGCGCCAAGCCATATATCATATGAAAGGTCTTTAAATGGGGAACAATCGCGCTATATAACATTATCGTGTCACTTCCATAGTTTAGGCGCAGTACTTGAAGGAGGGTATTTGTATAGAGCGAAAAACACCCTGCATTTCTTTCAGTCATATCTCGAGTTCTAGCCAACCGATAGCGCCAAGACAGGTTACAAATGAAAGGCCGTTATATGAGGAACAATCGCGTTATATACCATTTTCGTGTCACTTCCATAGTTTAGGCGCAGTACTTGAAGGAGTGTATTTGTTTAGAGCGAAAAACACTCCCCACTCCTTCCAGTCATATCTCGAGTTCTAGCCAACCGATCGCGCCAAGCCATATATCAAATGAAAGGTCTTTAAATGAGGAACAATCGCGCTATATAACATTATCGTGTCACTTCCATAGTTTAGGCGCAGTACTTGAAGGAGGGTATTTGTATAGAGCGAAAAACACCTTGCATTTCTTTCAGTCATATCTCGAGTTCTAGCCAACCGATAGCGCCAAGACAGGTTACAAATGAAAGGTCTTTAAATGGGAAAAAACCGCGCTATATAACATTTTCGTGTCACTTCTATAGTTTAGGCGCAGTACTTGAAGGAGCGGATTTGTATAGAGCGAAAAACACCCTGCATTTCTTTCAGTCATATCTCGAGTTCTAGCCAACCGATAGCGCCAAGGCAGGTTACAAATGAAAGGTCTTTAAATGGGAAAAAACCGCGCTATATAACATTTTCGTGTCACTTCTATAGTTTAGGCGCAGTACTTGAAGGAGCGGATTTGTTTAGAGCGAAAAACACTTCCCACTCCTTTCAGTCATATCTCGAGTTCTAGTCAACCGATCGCGCCAAGCCATATATCAAATGAAAGGTCTTTAAATGAGGAACAATCGCGCTATATAACATTATCGTGTCACTTCCATAGTTTAGGCGCAGTACTTGAAGGAGGGTATTTGTATAGAGCGAAAAACACCCTGCATTTCTTTCAGTCATATCTCGAGTTCTAGCCAACCGATAGCGCCAAGACAGGTTACAAATGAAAGGCCGTTATATGAGGAACAATCGCGTTATATACCATTTTCGTGTCACTTCCATAGTTTAGGCGCAGTACTTGAAGGAGTGTATTTGTTTAGAGCGAAAAACACTCCCCACTCCTTCCAGTCATATCTCGAGTTCTAGCCAACCGATCGCGCCAAGCCATATATCAAATGAAAGGTCTTTAAATGAGGAACAACCACGCTATATAACATTTTCGTGTCACTTCCATAGTTTAGGCGCAGTACTTGAAGGAGGGTATTTGTATAGAGCGAAAAACACCCTGCATTTCTTTCAGTCATATCTCGAGTTCTAGCCAACCGATAGCGCCAAGACAGGTTACAAATGAAAGGTCTTTAAATGGGAAAAAACCGCGCTATATAACATTTTCGTGTCACTTCTATAGTTTAGGCGCAGTACTTGAAGGAGCGGATTTGTTTAGAGCGAAAAACACTTCCCACTCCTTTCAGTCATATCTCGAGTTCTAGTCAACCGATCGCGACAAGCCATATATCAAATGAAAGGTCTTTAAATGAGGAACAATCGCGCTATATAACATTTTCGTGTCACTTCCATAGTTTAGGCGCAGTACTTGAAGGAGGGTATTTGTTTAGAGCGAAAAACACCCCCCACTCCTTCCAGTCATATCTCGAGTTCTAGCCAACCGATCGCGTCAAGCCATATATCAAATAAAGGTCTTTAAATGAGGAACAACCGCGCTATATAACATTTTCGTGTCACTTCCATAGTTTAGGCGCAGTACTTGAAGGAGGGTATTTGTTTAGAGCGAAAAACACTCCCCACTCCTTCCAGTCATAACTCGAGATCTGGCCAACCGATCGGGCCAAGCCATACATCAAATGAAAGGTCTTTAAATGAGGAACAACCGCGCTATATAACATTTTCGTGTCACTTCTATAGTTTAGGCGCAGTACTTGAAGGAGGGTATTTGTTTAGAGCGAAAAACACTCCCCACTCCTTTCAGTCATATCTCGAGTTCTAGCCAAGCGATCGCGCCAAGCCATATATCAAATGAAAGGTCTTTAAATGAGGAACAACCGCGCTATATAACATTATCGTGTCACTTCCATAGTTTAGGCGCAGTACTTGAAGGAGGGTATTTGTATAGAGCGAAAAACACCCTGCATTTCTTTCAGTCATATCTCGAGTTCTAGCCAACCGATAGCGCCAAGACAGGTTACAAATGAAAGGCCGTTATGTGAGGAACAATCGCGTTATATACCTTTTTCGTGTCACTTCCATAGTTTAGGCGCAGTACTTGAAGGAGTGTATTTGTTTAGAGAGAAAAACACTCCCCACTCCTTCCAGTCATATCTCGAGTTCTAGCCAACTGATCGCGCCAAGCCATATATCAAATGAAAGGTCTTTAAATGAGGAACAACCACGCTATATAACATTTTCGTGTCACTTCCATAGTTTAGGCGCAGTACTTGAAGGAGGGTATTTGTATAGAGCGAAAAACACCCTGCATTTCTTTCAGTCATATCTCGAGTTCTAGCCAACCGATAGCGCCAAGACAGGTTACAAATGAAAGGCCGTTATATGAGGAACAATCGCGTTATATACCATTTTCGTGTCACTTCCATAGTTTAGGCGCAGTACTTGAAGGAGTGTATTTGTTTAGAGCGAAAAACACTCCCCACTCCTTCCAGTCATATCTCGAGTTCTAGTCAACCGATCGCGCCAAGCCATATATCAAATGAAAGGTCTTTAAATGAGGAACAATCGCGCTATATAACATTATCGTGTCACTTCCATAGTTTAGGCGCAGTACTTGAAGGAGGGTATTTGTATAGAGCGAAAAACACCCTGCATTTCTTTCAGTCATATCTCGAGTTCTAGCCAACCGATAGCGCCAAGACAGGTTACAAATGAAAGGCCGTTATATGAGGAACAATCGCGTTATATACTATTTTCGTGTCACTTCCATAGTTTAGGCGCAGTACTTGAAGGAGTGTATTTGTTTAGAGCGAAAAACACTCCCCACTCCTTCCAGTCATATCTCGAGTTCTAGCCAACCGATCGCGCCAAGCCATATATCAAATGAAAGGTCTTTAAATGAGGAACAACCACGCTATATAACATTTTCGTGTCACTTCCATAGTTTAGGCGCAGTACTTGAAGGAGGGTATTTGTATAGAGCGAAAAACACCCTGCATTTCTTTCAGTCATATCTCGAGTTCTAGCCAACCGATAGCGCCAAGACAGGTTACAAATGAAAGGTCTTTAAATGGGAAAAAACCGCGCTATATAACATTTTCGTGTCACTTCTATAGTTTAGGCGCAGTACTTGAAGGAGCGGATTTGTTTAGAGCGAAAAACACTTCCCACTCCTTTCAGTCATATCTCGAGTTCTAGTCAACCGATCGCGCCAAGCCATATATCAAATGAAAGGTCTTTAAATGAGGAACAATCGCGCTATATAACATTATCGTGTCACTTCCATAGTTTAGGCGCAGTACTTGAAGGAGGGTATTTGTATAGAGCGAAAAACACCTTGCATTTCTTTCAGTCATATCTCGAGTTCTAGCCAACCGATAGCGCCAAGACAGGTTACAAATGAAAGGTCTTTAAATGGGAAAAAACCGCGCTATATAACATTTTCGTGTCACTTCTATAGTTTAGGCGCAGTACTTGAAGGAGCGGATTTGTATAGAGCGAAAAACACCCTGCATTTCTTTCAGTCATATCTCGAGTTCTAGCCAACCGATAGCGCCAAGACAGGTTACAAATGAAAGGTCTTTAAATGGGAAAAAACCGCGCTATATAACATTTTCGTGTCACTTCTATAGTTTAGGCGCAGTACTTGAAGGAGCGGATTTGTTTAGAGCGAAAAACACTTCCCACTCCTTTCAGTCATATCTCGAGTTCTAGTCAACCGATCGCGCCAAGCCATATATCAAATGAAAGGTCTTTAAATGAGGAACAATCGCGCTATATAACATTATCGTGTCACTTCCATAGTTTAGGCGCAGTACTTGAAGGAGGGTATTTGTATAGAGCGAAAAACACCCTGCATTTCTTTCAGTCATATCTCGAGTTCTAGCCAACCGATAGCGCCAAGACAGGTTACAAATGAAAGGCCGTTATATGAGGAACAATCGCGTTATATACCATTTTCGTGTCACTTCCATAGTTTAGGCGCAGTACTTGAAGGAGTGTATTTGTTTAGAGCGAAAAACACTCCCCACTCCTTCCAGTCATATCTCGAGTTCTAGCCAACCGATCGCGCCAAGCCATATATCAAATGAAAGGTCTTTAAATGAGGAACAACCACGCTATATAACATTTTCGTGTCACTTCCATAGTTTAGGCGCAGTACTTGAAGGAGGGTATTTGTATAGAGCGAAAAACACCCTGCATTTCTTTCAGTCATATCTCGAGTTCTAGCCAACCGATAGCGCCAAGACAGGTTACAAATGAAAGGTCTTTAAATGGGAAAAAACCGCGCTATATAACATTTTCGTGTCACTTCTATAGTTTAGGCGCAGTACTTGAAGGAGCGGATTTGTTTAGAGCGAAAAACACTTCCCACTCCTTTCAGTCATATCTCGAGTTCTAGTCAACCGATCGCGACAAGCCATATATCAAATGAAAGGTCTTTAAATGAGGAACAATCGCGCTATATAACATTTTCGTGTCACTTCCATAGTTTAGGCGCAGTACTTGAAGGAGGGTATTTGTTTAGAGCGAAAAACACCCCCCACTCCTTCCAGTCATATCTCGAGTTCTAGCCAACCGATCGCGTCAAGCCATATATCAAATAAAGGTCTTTAAATGAGGAACAACCGCGCTATATAACATTTTCGTGTCACTTCCATAGTTTAGGCGCAGTACTTGAAGGAGGGTATTTGTTTAGAGCGAAAAACACTCCCCACTCCTTCCAGTCATAACTCGAGTTCTGGCCAACCGATCGGGCCAAGCCATATATCAAATGAAAGGTCTTTAAATGAGGAACAACCGCGCTATATAACATTTTCGTGTCACTTCTATAGTTTAGGCGCAGTACTTGAAGGAGGGTATTTGTTTAGAGCGAAAAACACTCCCCACTCCTTTCAGTCATATCTCGAGTTCTAGCCAAGCGATCGCGCCAAGCCATATATCAAATGAAAGGTCTTTAAATGAGGAACAACCGCGCTATATAACATTATCGTGTCACTTCCATAGTTTAGGCGCAGTACTTGAAGGAGGGTATTTGTATAGAGCGAAAAACACCCTGCATTTCTTTCAGTCATATCTCGAGTTCTAGCCAACCGATAGCGCCAAGACAGGTTACAAATGAAAGGCCGTTATATGAGGAACAATCGCGTTATATACCATTTTCGTGTCACTTCCATAGTTTAGGCGCAGTACTTGAAGGAGTGTATTTGTTTAGAGAGAAAAACACTCCCCACTCCTTCCAGTCATATCTCGAGTTCTAGCCAACCGATCGCGCCAAGCCATATATCAAATGAAAGGTCTTTAAATGAGGAACAACCACGCTATATAACATTTTCGTGTCACTTCCATAGTTTAGGCGCAGTACTTGAAGGAGGGTATTTGTATAGAGCGAAAAACACCCTGCATTTCTTTCAGTCATATCTCGAGTTCTAGCCAACCGATAGCGCCAAGACAGGTTACAAATGAAAGGCCGTTATATGAGGAACAATCGCGTTATATACCATTTTCGTGTCACTTCCATAGTTTAGGCGCAGTACTTGAAGGAGTGTATTTGTTTAGAGCGAAAAACACTCCCCACTCCTTCCAGTCATATCTCGAGTTCTAGTCAACCGATCGCGCCAAGCCATATATCAAATGAAAGGTCTTTAAATGAGGAACAATCGCGCTATATAACATTATCGTGTCACTTCCATAGTTTAGGCGCAGTACTTGAAGGAGGGTATTTGTATAGAGCGAAAAACACCCTGCATTTCTTTCAGTCATATCTCGAGTTCTAGCCAACCGATAGCGCCAAGACAGGTTACAAATGAAAGGCCGTTATATGAGGAATAATCGCGTTATACACTATTTTCGTGTCACTTCCATAGTTTAGGCGCAGTACTTGAAGGAGTGTATTTGTTTAGAGCGAAAAACACTCCCCACTCCTTCCAGTCATATCTCGAGTTCTAGCCAACCGATCGCGCCAAGCCATATATCAAATGAAAGGTCTTTAAATGAGGAACAACCACGCTATATAACATTTTCGTGTCACTTCCATAGTTTAGGCGCAGTACTTGAAGGAGGGTATTTGTATAGAGCGAAAAACACCCTGCATTTCTTTCAGTCATATCTCGAGTTCTAGCCAACCGATAGCGCCAAGACAGGTTACAAATGAAAGGTCTTTAAATGGGAAAAAACCGCGCTATATAACATTTTCGTGTCACTTCTATAGTTTAGGCGCAGTACTTGAAGGAGCGGATTTGTTTAGAGCGAAAAACACTTCCCACTCCTTTCAGTCATATCTCGAGTTCTAGTCAACCGATCGCGCCAAGCCATATATCAAATGAAAGGTCTTTAAATGAGGAACAATCGCGCTATATAACATTATCGTGTCACTTCCATAGTTTAGGCGCAGTACTTGAAGGAGGGTATTTGTATAGAGCGAAAAACACCCTGCATTTCTTTCAGTCATATCTCGAGTTCTAGCCAACCGATAGCGCCAAGACAGGTTACAAATGAAAGGCCGTTATATGAGGAACAATCGCGTTATATACCATTTTCGTGTCACTTCCATAGTTTAGGCGCAGTACTTGAAGGAGTGTATTTGTTTAGAGCGAAAAACACTCCCCACTCCTTCCAGTCATATCTCGAGTTCTAGCCAACCGATCGCGCCAAGCCATATATCAAATGAAAGGTCTTTAAATGAGGAACAACCACGCTATATAACATTTTCGTGTCACTTCCATAGTTTAGGCGCAGTACTTGAAGGAGCGTATTTGTTTAGAGCGAAAAACCTAAATACCCTACTTGAAGGAGGGTATTTGCTTAGAGCGAAAAACACTCCCCATTCCTTTCAGTCATATCTCGAGTTCTAGTCAACCGATCGCGCCAAGCCATATATCAAATGAAAGGTCTTTAAATGAGGAACAATCGCGCTATATAACATTATCGTGTCACTTCCATAGTTTAGGCGCAGTACTTGAAGGAGAATATTTGTATAGAGCGAAAAACACCCTGCATTTCTTTCAGTCATATCTCGAGTTCTAGCCAACCGATAGCGCCAAGACAGGTTACAAATGAAAGGCCGTTATATGAGGAACAATCGCGTTATATACCATTTTCGTGTCACTTCCATAGTTTAGGCGCAGTACTTGAAGGAGTGTATTTGTTTAGAGCGAAAAACACTCCCCACTCCTTCCAGTCATATCTCGAGTTCTAGCCAACCGATCGCGCCAAGCCATATATCAAATGAAAGGTCTTTAAATGAGGAACAACCACGCTATATAACATTTTCGTGTCACTTCCATAGTTTAGGCGCAGTACTTGAAGGAGGGTATTTGTATAGAGCGAAAAACACCCTGCATTTCTTTCAGTCATATCTCGAGTTCTAGCCAACCGATAGCGCCAAGACAGGTTACAAATGAAAGGCCGTTATATGAGGAACAATCGCGTTATATACCATTTTCGTGTCACTTCCATAGTTTAGGCGCAGTACTTGAAGGAGTGTATTTGTTTAGAGCGAAAAACACTCCCCACTCCTTCCAGTCATATCTCGAGTTCTAGTCAACCGATCGCGCCAAGCCATATATCAAATGAAAGGTCTTTAAATGAGGAACAATCGCGCTATATAACATTATCGTGTCACTTCCATAGTTTAGGCGCAGTACTTGAAGGAGGGTATTTGTATAGAGCGAAAAACACCCTGCATTTCTTTCAGTCATATCTCGAGTTCTAGCCAACCGATAGCGCCAAGACAGGTTACAAATGAAAGGCCGTTATATGAGGAACAATCGCGTTATATACCATTTTCGTGTCACTTCCATAGTTTAGGCGCAGTACTTGAAGGAGTGTATTTGTTTAGAGCGAAAAACACTCCCCACTCCTTCCAGTCATATCTCGAGTTCTAGCCAACCGATCGCGCCAAGCCATATATCAAATGAAAGGTCTTTAAATGAGGAACAACCACGCTATATAACATTTTCGTGTCACTTCCATAGTTTAGGCGCAGTACTTGAAGGAGGGTATTTGTATAGAGCGAAAAACACCCTGCATTTCTTTCAGTCATATCTCGAGTTCTAGCCAACCGATAGCGCCAAGACAGGTTACAAATGAAAGGCCGTTATATGAGGAACAATCGCGTTATATACCATTTTCGTGTCACTTCCATAGTTTAGGCGCAGTACTTGAAGGAGTGTATTTGTTTAGAGCGAAAAACACTCCCCACTCCTTCCAGTCATATCTCGAGTTCTAGCCAACCGATCGCGCCAAGCCATATATCAAATGAAAGGTCTTTAAATGAGGAACAACCACGCTATATAACATTTTCGTGTCACTTCCATAGTTTAGGCGCAGTACTTGAAGGAGGGTATTTGTATAGAGCGAAAAACACCCTGCATTTCTTTCAGTCATATCTCGAGTTCTAGCCAACCGATCGCGTCAAGCCATATATCAAATAAAGGTCTTTAAATGAGGAACAACCGCTCTATATAACATTTTCGTGTCACTTCCATAGTTTAGGCGCAGTACTTGAAGGAGTGTATTTGTTTAAGGCGAAAAACACACCCCACTTCTTTCAGTCATATCTCGAGTTCTAGCTAACCTATCGCGCCAAGCCATATATCATATGAAAAGTCTTTAAATGAGGAAGAACCGCGCTATATAAAATTTTCGTGTCACTTCTATAGTTTAGGCGCAGTACTTGAAGGAGTGTATTTTTTTAAGGCGAAAAACACACCCCACTTCTTTCAGTCATATCTCGAGTTCTAGGGCCCCCCCTTAACAGCCCCCCCTTAACATCAACCCCTTAACAGGGCCCCCTTAACAGGGGCCCCCCTTTAACAGGGGGCCCCCCTTAACAGGGGCCCCCCCTTAACAGGGGCCCCCCCTTAACAGGGGCCCCCCCTTAACAGGGGCCCCCCCTTAACAGGGGCCCCCCCTTAACAGGGGCCCCCCTTAACAGGGGCCCCCCTTTTAACAGGGGCCCCCCCTTAACAGGGGCCCCCCTTTTAACAGGGGCCCCCCCTTAACAGGGGCCCCCCTTTTAACAGGGGCCCCCCCTTAACAGGGGCCCCCCTTTTAACAGGGGCCCCCCCTTAACAGGGGCCCCCCTTTTAACAGGGGCCCCCCCTTAACAGGGGGCCCCCTTAACAGGTTTAAGGCGAAAAACACACCCCACTTTTTTTAGTCATATCTCGAGTTCTAGCTAACCCATCGCGCCAAGCCATATATCATATGAAAGGTCTTTAAATGAGGAACAATCGCGCTGTATAACATTTTCGTGTCACTTCTATAGTTTAGGCGCAGTACTTGAAGGAGTGTATTTGTTTAAGGCGAAAAACACACCCCACTTCTTTCAGTCATATCTCGAGTTCTAGCTAACCTATCGCGCCAAGCCATATATCATATGAAAAGTCTTTAAATTAGGAAGAACCGCGCTATATAAAATTTTCGTGTCACTTCTATAGTTTAGGCGCAGTACTTGAAGGAGTGTATTTGTTTAAGGCGAAAAACACACCCCACTTCTTTCAGTCATATCTCCAGTTCTAGCTAACCCATCGCGCCAAGCCATATATCATATGAAAGGTCTTTAAATGAGGAACAATCGCGCTATATAACATTTTCGTGTCACTTCTATAGTTTAGGCGCAGTACTTGAAGGAGTGTATTTGTTTAAGGCGAAAAACACACCCCACTTCTTTCAGTCATATCTCGAGTTCTAGCTAACCTATCGCGCCAAGCCATATATCATATGAAAAGTCTTTAAATGAGGAAGAACCGCGCTATATAAAATTTTCGTGTCACTTCTATAGTTTAGGCGCAGTACTTGAAGGAGTGTATTTTTTTAAGGCGAAAAACACACCCCACTTCTTTCAGTCATATCTCGAGTTCTAGGGCCCCCCCTTAACAGCCCCCCCCTTAACATCACCCCCTTAACAGGGCCCCCTTAACAGGGGCCCCCCTTTAACAGGGGGCCCCCCTTAACAGGGGCCCCCCCTTAACTGGGTCCCCCCCTTAACAGGGGCCCCCCTTAACAGGGGCCCCCCCCTTAACAGGGGCCCCCCCTTAACAGGGGCCCCCCTTAACAGGGGCCCCCCTTTTAACAGGGCCCCCCCCTTAACAGGGGCCCCCCTTTTAACAGGGGCCCCCCTTAACAGGGGCCCCCCTTTTAACAGGGGCCCCCCCTTAACAGGGGGCCCCCTTAACAGGTTTAAGGCGAAAAACACACCCCACTTTTTTTAGTCATATCTCGAGTTCTAGCTAACCCATCGCGCCAAGCCATATATCATATGAAAGGTCTTTAAATGAGGAACAATCGCGCTGTATAACATTTTCGTGTCACTTCTATAGTTTAGGCGCAGTACTTGAAGGAGTGTATTTGTTTAAGGCGAAAAACACACCCCACTTCTTTCAGTCATATCTCGACTTCTAGGGCCCCCCCTTAACAGGCCCCCCCCTTAACAGGGCCCCCCTTAACAGGGCCCCCCTTAACAGGGCCCCCCTTAACAGGGCCCCCCTTAACAGGGCCCCCTTTAACAGGGGCCCCCTTAACAGGGGCCCCCCCTTAACAGGGGCCCCCCCTTAACAGGGGCCCCCCTTAACAGGGGGCCCCCCTTAACAGGGGCCCCCTTAACAGGGGCCCCCTTAACAGGGGCCCCTTTAACAGGGGCCCCCCTTAACAAGGGCCCCCCTTAACAAGGGCCCCCCCTTAACAAGGGCCCCCCCTTAACAAGGGCCCCCCCTTAACAAGGGCCCCCCCTTAACAAGGGCCCCCCCTTAACAAGGGCCCCCCCTTAACAAGGGCCCCCCCTTAACAAGGGCCCCCCCCTTAACAAGGGCCCCCCCCTTAACAAGGGCCCCCCTTAACAGGTTTACGGCGAAAAACACACCCCAATTCTTTCAGTCATATCTCGAGTTCTAGCTAACCCATCGCGCCAAGCCATATACCATATGAAAGGTCTTTAATTGAGGAACAATCGCGCTATATAACATTTTCGTGTCACTTCTATAGTTTAGGCGCAGTACTTGAAGGAGCGTATGTGTTTAAGGCGAAAAACACACCCCACTTCTTTCAGTCTCGAGTTCTAGCTAACCTATCGCGCCAAGCCATATATCATATGAAAGGTCTTTAAATGAGGAACAATCGCGCTATATAACATTTTCGTGTCACTTCTATAGTTTAGGCGCAGTACTTGAAGGAGTGTATTTGTTTAAGGCGAAAAACACACCGCACTTCTTTCAGTCATATCTCGAGTTCTAGCTAACCTATCGCGCCAAGCCATATATCATATGAAAAGTCTTTAAATTAGGAAGAACCGCGCTATATAAAATTTTCGTGTCACTTCTATAGTTTAGGCGCAGTACTTGAAGGAGTGTATTTTTTTAAGGCGAAAAACACACCCCACTTCTTTCAGTCATATCTCGAGTTCTAGGGCCCCCCCTTAACAGGCCCCCCCTTAACAGGGCCCCCTTTAACAGGGGCCCCCCTTAACAGGGCCCCCCCTTAACAGGGCCCCCTTTAACAGGGGCCCCCTTTACAGGGGCCCCCCTTAACAGGGGCCCCCCTTAACAGGGGCCCCCTTTAACAGAAGCCCCCCTTAACAAGGGCCCCCCCTTAACAGGGGGCCTTCCTTAACAGGGGCCCCCCTTAACAGGGGCCCCCCTTAAAAGGGGCCCCCCCTTAACAGGGGCCCCCCTTAACAGGGGCCCCCCTTAAAAGGGGCCCCCCCTTAACAGGGGCCCCCCTTAACAAGGCCCCCCCCTTAACAAGGCCCCCCCTTAACAAGGCCCCCCCCCCCTTAACAAGGCCCCCCCCTTAACAAGGCCCCCCCCCCCTTAACAAGGCCCCCCCCTTAACAAGGCCCCCCCCCCTTAACAAGGCCCCCCCCCCCTTAACAAGGCCCCCCCTTAACAAGTCCCCCCCCCTTAACAAGGCCCCCCCCCTTAACAAGCCCCCCCCTTAACAAGGCCCCCCTTAACAAGGGCCCCCCCTTAACAGGGGGCCCCCTTAACAAGGGCCCCCCCTTAACAAGGGCCCCCCCTTAACAAGGGGCCTTCCTTAACAAGGGGCCTTCCTTAACAAGGGGCCCCCCCTTAACAAGGGGCCCCCCTTAACAAGGGGCCCCCCCTTAACAAGGGGCCCCCCCTTAACAAGGGGCCCCCCTTAACAAGGGGCCCCCCCTTAACAAGGGGCCCCCCCTTAACAAGGGGCCCCCCTTAACAAGGGGCCCCCCCTTAACAAGGGGCCCCCCTTAACAAGGGGCCTCCCCTTTACAGGGGGTCCCCCTTAACAAGGGGCCCCCCTTTACAGGGGGCCCCCCCTTAACAGGTTTAAGGCGAAAAACACACCCCAATTCTTTCAGTCATATCTCGAGTTCTAGCTAACCCATCGCGCCAAGCCATATACCATATGAAAGGTCTTTAATTGTGGAACAATCGCGCTATATAACATTTTCGTGTCACTTCTATAGTTTAGGCGCAGTACTTGAAGGAGCGGATTTGTTTAGAGCGAAAAACACTTCCCACTCCTTTCAGTCATATCTCGAGTTCTAGTCAACCGATCGCGCCAAGCCATATATCAAATGAAAGGTCTTTAAATGAGGAACAATCGCGCTATATAACATTATCGTGTCACTTCCATAGTTTAGGCGCAGTACTTGAAGGAGGGTATTTGTATAGAGCGAAAAACACCCTGCATTTCTTTCAGTCATATCTCGAGTTCTAGCCAACCGATAGCGCCAAGACAGGTTACAAATGAAAGGCCGTTATATGAGGAACAATCGCGTTATATACCATTTTCATGTCACTTCCATAGTTTAGGCGCAGTACTTGAAGGAGTGTATTTGTTTAGAGCGAAAAACACTCCCCACTCCTTCCAGTCATATCTCGAGTTCTAGCCAACCGATCGCGCCAAGCCATATATCAAATGAAAGGTCTTTAAATGAGGAACAACCACGCTATATAACATTTTCGTGTCACTTCCATAGTTTAGGCGCAGTACTTGAAGGAGCGTATTTGTTTAGAGCGAAAAACCTAAATACCCTACTTGAAGGAGGGTATTTGCTTAGAGCGAAAAACACTCCCCATTCCTTTCAGTCATATCTCGAGTTCTAGTCAACCGATCGCGCCAAGCCATATATCAAATGAAAGGTCTTTAAATGAGGAACAATCGCGCTATATAACATTATCGTGTCACTTCCATAGTTTAGGCGCAGTACTTGAAGGAGAATATTTGTATAGAGCGAAAAACACCCTGCATTTCTTTCAGTCATATCTCGAGTTCTAGCCAACCGATAGCGCCAAGACAGGTTACAAATGAAAGGCCGTTATATGAGGAACAATCGCGTTATATACCATTTTCGTGTCACTTCCATAGTTTAGGCGCAGTACTTGAAGGAGTGTATTTGTTTAGAGCGAAAAACACTCCCCACTCCTTCCAGTCATATCTCGAGTTCTAGCCAACCGATCGCGCCAAGCCATATATCAAATGAAAGGTCTTTAAATGAGGAACAACCACGCTATATAACATTTTCGTGTCACTTCCATAGTTTAGGCGCAGTACTTGAAGGAGGGTATTTGTATAGAGCGAAAAACACCCTGCATTTCTTTCAGTCATATCTCGAGTTCTAGCCAACCGATAGCGCCAAGACAGGTTACAAATGAAAGGCCGTTATATGAGGAACAATCGCGTTATATACCATTTTCGTGTCACTTCCATAGTTTAGGCGCAGTACTTGAAGGAGTGTATTTGTTTAGAGCGAAAAACACTCCCCACTCCTTCCAGTCATATCTCGAGTTCTAGTCAACCGATCGCGCCAAGCCATATATCAAATGAAAGGTCTTTAAATGAGGAACAATCGCGCTATATAACATTATCGTGTCACTTCCATAGTTTAGGCGCAGTACTTGAAGGAGGGTATTTGTATAGAGCGAAAAACACCCTGCATTTCTTTCAGTCATATCTCGAGTTCTAGCCAACCGATAGCGCCAAGACAGGTTACAAATGAAAGGCCGTTATATGAGGAACAATCGCGTTATATACCATTTTCGTGTCACTTCCATAGTTTAGGCGCAGTACTTGAAGGAGTGTATTTGTTTAGAGCGAAAAACACTCCCCACTCCTTCCAGTCATATCTCGAGTTCTAGCCAACCGATCGCGCCAAGCCATATATCAAATGAAAGGTCTTTAAATGAGGAACAACCACGCTATATAACATTTTCGTGTCACTTCCATAGTTTAGGCGCAGTACTTGAAGGAGGGTATTTGTATAGAGCGAAAAACACCCTGCATTTCTTTCAGTCATATCTCGAGTTCTAGCCAACCGATAGCGCCAAGACAGGTTACAAATGAAAGGCCGTTATATGAGGAACAATCGCGTTATATACCATTTTCGTGTCACTTCCATAGTTTAGGCGCAGTACTTGAAGGAGTGTATTTGTTTAGAGCGAAAAACACTCCCCACTCCTTCCAGTCATATCTCGAGTTCTAGCCAACCGATCGCGCCAAGCCATATATCAAATGAAAGGTCTTTAAATGAGGAACAACCACGCTATATAACATTTTCGTGTCACTTCCATAGTTTAGGCGCAGTACTTGAAGGAGGGTATTTGTATAGAGCGAAAAACACCCTGCATTTCTTTCAGTCATATCTCGAGTTCTAGCCAACCGATCGCGTCAAGCCATATATCAAATAAAGGTCTTTAAATGAGGAACAACCGCTCTATATAACATTTTCGTGTCACTTCCATAGTTTAGGCGCAGTACTTGAAGGAGGGTATTTGTTTAGAGCGAAAAACACTCCCCACTCCTTCCAGTCATAACTCGAGTTCTGGCCAACCGATCGGGCCAAGCCATATATCAAATGAAAGGTCTTTAAATGTGGAACAACCGCGCTATATAACATTTTCGTGTCACTTCTATAGTTTAGGCGCAGTACTTGAAGGAGGGTATTTGTTTAGAGCGAAAAACACTCCCCACTCCTTTCAGTCATATCTCGAGTTCTAGCCAAGCGATCGCGCCAAGCCATATATCAAATGAAAGGTCTTTAAATGAGGAACAACCGCGCTATATAACATTATCGTGTCACTTCCATAGTTTAGGCGCAGTACTTGCGGGAGGGTATTTGTTTAGAGCGAAAAACACTCCCCACTCCTTCCAGTCATATCTGGAGTTCTAGCCAACCGATCGCGTCAAGCCATATATCAAATGAAAGGCCTTTAAATGAGGAACAACCACGCTATATAACATTTTCGTGTCACTTCCATAGTTTAGGCGCAGTACTTGAAGGAGGGTATTTGTATAGAGCGAAAAACAGCCTGCATTTCTTTCAGTCATATCTCGAGTTCTAGCCAACCGATAGCGCCAAGACAGGTTACAAATGAAAGGCCGTTATATGAGGAACAATCGCGTTATATACCATTTTCGTGTTACTTCCATAGTTTAGGCGCAGTACTTGAAGGAGTGTATTTGTTTAGAGCGAAAAACACTCCCCACTCCTTCCAGTCATATCTCGAGTTCTAGCCAACCGATCGCGTCAAGCCATATATCAAATGAAAGGCCTTTAAATGAGGAACAACCACGCTATATAACATTTTCGTGTCACTTCCATAGTTTAGGCGCAGTACTTGAAGGAGGGTATTTGTATAGAGCGAAAAACACCCTGCATTTCTTTCAGTCATATCTCGAGTTCTAGCCAACCGATAGCGCCAAGACAGGTTACAAATGAAAGGCCGTTAGATGAGGAACAATCAAGTTATATACCATTTTCGTGTCACTTCTATAGTTTAGGCGCAGTACTTGAAGGAGTGTATTTGTTTAAGGCGAAAAACACACCCCACTTCTTTCAGTCATATCTCGAGTTCTAGCTAACCCATCGCGCCAAGCCATATATCATATGAAAGGTCTTTAAATGAGGAACAATCGCGCTATATAACATTTTCGTGTCACTTTACAGGGGCCCCCCTTTACAGGGGCCCCCCTTTACAGGGGCCCCCCCTTTACAGGGGGCCCCCCTTAACAGGTTTAAGGCAAAAAACACACCCCACTTCTTTCAGTCATATCTCGAGTTCTAGCTAACCTATCGCGCCAAGCCATATATCATATGAAAGGTCTTTAAATGAGGAACAATCGCGCTATATAACATTTTCGTGTCACTTCTATAGTTTAGGCGCAGTACTTGAAGGAGTGTATTTGTTTAAGGCGAAAAACACACCCCACTTCTTTCAGTCATATCTCCAGTTCTAGCTAACCCATCGCGCCAAGCCATATATCATATGAAAGGTCTTTAAATGAGGAACAATCGCGCTATATAACATTTTCGTGTCACTTCTATAGTTTAGGCGCAGTACTTGAAGGAGTGTATTTGTTTAAGGCGAAAAACACACCCCACTTCTTTCAGTCATATCTCGAGTTCTAGCTAACCTATCGCGCCAAGCCATATATCATATGAAAAGTCTTTAAATGAGGAAGAACCGCGCTATATAAAATTTTCGTGTCACTTCTATAGTTTAGGCGCAGTACTTGAAGGAGTGTATTTTTTTAAGGCGAAAAACACACCCCACTTCTTTCAGTCATATCTCGAGTTCTAGGGCCCCCCCTTAACAGCCCCCCCCTTAACATCAACCCCTTAACAGGGCCCCCTTAACAGGGGCCCCCCTTTAACAGGGGGCCCCCCTTAACAGGGGCCCCCCCTTAACAGGGGCCCCCCCTTAACAGGGGCCCCCCCTTAACAGGGGCCCCCCCTTAACAGGGGCCCCCCCTTAACAGGGGCCCCCCCTTAACAGGGGCCCCCCTTTTAACAGGGGCCCCCCCTTAACAGGGGCCCCCCTTTTAACAGGGGCCCCCCCTTAACAGGGGCCCCCCTTTTAACAGGGGCCCCCCCTTAACAGGGGGCCCCCTTAACAGGTTTAAGGCGAAAAACACACCCCACTTTTTTTAGTCATATCTCGAGTTCTAGCTAACCCATCGCGCCAAGCCATATATCATATGAAAGGTCTTTAAATGAGGAACAATCGCGCTGTATAACATTTTCGTGTCACTTCTATAGTTTAGGCGCAGTACTTGAAGGAGTGTATTTGTTTAAGGCGAAAAACACACCCCACTTCTTTCAGTCATATCTCGAGTTCTAGCTAACCTATCGCGCCAAGCCATATATCATATGAAAAGTCTTTAAATTAGGAAGAACCGCGCTATATAAAATTTTCGTGTCACTTCTATAGTTTAGGCGCAGTACTTGAAGGAGTGTATTTGTTTAAGGCGAAAAACACACCCCACTTCTTTCAGTCATATCTCCAGTTCTAGCTAACCCATCGCGCCAAGCCATATATCATATGAAAGGTCTTTAAATGAGGAACAATCGCGCTATATAACATTTTCGTGTCACTTCTATAGTTTAGGCGCAGTACTTGAAGGAGTGTATTTGTTTAAGGCGAAAAACACACCCCACTTCTTTCAGTCATATCTCGAGTTCTAGCTAACCTATCGCGCCAAGCCATATATCATATGAAAAGTCTTTAAATGAGGAAGAACCGCGCTATATAAAATTTTCGTGTCACTTCTATAGTTTAGGCGCAGTACTTGAAGGAGTGTATTTTTTTAAGGCGAAAAACACACCCCACTTCTTTCAGTCATATCTCGAGTTCTAGGGCCCCCCCTTAACAGCCCCCCCCTTAACATCACCCCCTTAACAGGGCCCCCTTAACAGGGGCCCCCCTTTAACAGGGGGCCCCCCTTAACAGGGGCCCCCCCTTAACTGGGTCCCCCCCCTTAACAGGGGCCCCCCCTTAACAGGGGCCCCCCCTTAACAGGGGCCCCCCCTTAACAGGGGCCCCCCTTAACAGGGGCCCCCCTTTTAACAGGGGCCCCCCCCTTAACAGGGGCCCCCCTTTTAACAGGGGCCCCCCTTAACAGGGGCCCCCCTTTTAACAGGGGCCCCCCCTTAACAGGGGGCCCCCTTAACAGGTTTAAGGCGAAAAACACACCCCACTTTTTTTAGTCATATCTCGAGTTCTAGCTAACCCATCGCGCCAAGCCATATATCATATGAAAGGTCTTTAAATGAGGAACAATCGCGCTGTATAACATTTTCGTGTCACTTCTATAGTTTAGGCGCAGTACTTGAAGGAGTGTATTTGTTTAAGGCGAAAAACACACCCCACTTCTTTCAGTCATATCTCGACTTCTAGGGCCCCCCTTAACAGGCCCCCCCCTTAACAGGGCCCCCCTTAACAGGGCCCCCCTTAACAGGGCCCCCCTTAACAGGGCCCCCCTTAACAGGGCCCCCTTTAACAGGGGCCCCCTTAACAGGGGCCCCCCCTTAACAGGGGCCCCCCCTTAACAGGGGCCCCCTTAACAGGGGCCCCTTTAACAGGGGCCCCCCTTAACAAGGGCCCCCCTTAACAAGGGCCCCCCCTTAACAAGGGCCCCCCCCTTAACAAGGGCCCCCCCTTAACAAGGGCCCCCCCTTAACAAGGGCCCCCCCTTAACAAGGGCCCCCCTTAACAGGTTTACGGCGAAAAACACACCCCAATTCTTTCAGTCATATCTCGAGTTCTAGCTAACCCATCGCGCCAAGCCATATACCATATGAAAGGTCTTTAATTGAGGAACAATCGCGCTATATAACATTTTCGTGTCACTTCTATAGTTTAGGCGCAGTACTTGAAGGAGCGTATGTGTTTAAGGCGAAAAACACACCCCACTTCTTTCAGTCTCGAGTTCTAGCTAACCTATCGCGCCAAGCCATATATCATATGAAAGGTCTTTAAATGAGGAACAATCGCGCTATATAACATTTTCGTGTCACTTCTATAGTTTAGGCGCAGTACTTGAAGGAGTGTATTTGTTTAAGGCGAAAAACACACCCCACTTCTTTCAGTCATATCTCGAGTTCTAGCTAACCTATCGCGCCAAGCCATATATCATATGAAAAGTCTTTAAATTAGGAAGAACCGCGCTATATAAAATTTTCGTGTCACTTCTATAGTTTAGGCGCAGTACTTGAAGGAGTGTATTTTTTTAAGGCGAAAAACACACCCCACTTCTTTCAGTCATATCTCGAGTTCTAGGGCCCCCCCTTAACAGGCCCCCCCTTAACAGGGCCCCCTTTAACAGGGGCCCCCCTTAACAGGGCCCCCCCTTAACAGGGCCCCCTTTAACAGGGGCCCCCTTTACAGGGGCCCCCCTTAACAGGGGCCCCCCTTAACAGGGGCCCCCTTTAACAGAAGCCCCCCTTAACAAGGGCCCCCCCTTAACAGGGGGCCTTCCTTAACAGGGGCCCCCCTTAACAGGGGGCCTTCCTTAACAGGGGCCCCCCTTAACAGGGGCCCCCCTTAAAAGGGGCCCCCCCTTAACAGGGGCCCCCCTTAACAGGGGCCCCCCTTAAAAGGGGCCCCCCCCTTAACAGGGGCCCCCCTTAAAAGGGGCCCCCCCTTAACAGGGGCCCCCCTTAACAAGGCCCCCCCCTTAACAAGGCCCCCCCCTTAACAAGGCCCCCCCCCCCCCTTAACAAGGCCCCCCCCCCTTAACAAGGCCCCCCCCCTTAACAAGGCCCCCCCCCCTTAACAAGGCCCCCCCTTAACAAGGCCCCCCCCCTTAACAAGGCCCCCCCCCCCCCTTAACAAGGCCCCCCCTTAACAAGTCCCCCCCCTTAACAAGGCCCCCCCCTTAACAAGCCCCCCCCTTAACAAGGCCCCCCTTAACAAGGGCCCCCCCTTAACAAGGGCCCCCCCTTAACAAGGGGCCTTCCTTAACAAGGGGCCTTCCTTAACAAGGGGCCCCCCCTTAACAAGGGGCCCCCCCTTAACAAGGGGCCCCCCCTTAACAAGGGGCCCCCCTTAACAAGGGGCCCCCCCTTAACAAGGGGCCCCCCCTTAACAAGGGGCCCCCCTTAACAAGGGGCCCCCCCTTAACAAGGGGCCCCCCTTAACAAGGGGCCTCCCCTTTACAGGGGGTCCCCCTTAACAAGGGGCCCCCCCTTTACAGGGGGCCCCCCCTTAACAGGTTTAAGGCGAAAAACACACCCCAATTCTTTCAGTCATATCTCGAGTTCTAGCTAACCCATCGCGCCAAGCCATATACCATATGAAAGGTCTTTAATTGTGGAACAATCGCGCTATATAACATTTTCGTGTCACTTCTATAGTTTAGGCGCAGTACTTGAAGGAGCGGATTTGTTTAGAGCGAAAAACACTTCCCACTCCTTTCAGTCATATCTCGAGTTCTAGTCAACCGATCGCGCCAAGCCATATATCAAATGAAAGGTCTTTAAATGAGGAACAATCGCGCTATATAACATTATCGTGTCACTTCCATAGTTTAGGCGCAGTACTTGAAGGAGGGTATTTGTATAGAGCGAAAAACACCCTGCATTTCTTTCAGTCATATCTCGAGTTCTAGCCAACCGATAGCGCCAAGACAGGTTACAAATGAAAGGCCGTTATATGAGGAACAATCGCGTTATATACCATTTTCATGTCACTTCCATAGTTTAGGCGCAGTACTTGAAGGAGTGTATTTGTTTAGAGCGAAAAACACTCCCCACTCCTTCCAGTCATATCTCGAGTTCTAGCCAACCGATCGCGCCAAGCCATATATCAAATGAAAGGTCTTTAAATGAGGAACAACCACGCTATATAACATTTTCGTGTCACTTCCATAGTTTAGGCGCAGTACTTGAAGGAGCGTATTTGTTTAGAGCGAAAAACCTAAATACCCTACTTGAAGGAGGGTATTTGCTTAGAGCGAAAAACACTCCCCATTCCTTTCAGTCATATCTCGAGTTCTAGTCAACCGATCGCGCCAAGCCATATATCAAATGAAAGGTCTTTAAATGAGGAACAATCGCGCTATATAACATTTTCGTGTCACTTCCATAGTTTAGGCGCAGTACTTGAAGGAGGGTATTTGTATAGAGCGAAAAACACCCTGCATTTCTTTCAGTCATATCTCGAGTTCTAGCCAACCGATAGCGCCAAGACAGGTTACAAATGAAAGGTCTTTAAATGGGAAAAAACCGCGCTATATAACATTTTCGTGTCACTTCTATAGTTTAGGCGCAGTACTTGAAGGAGCGGATTTGTTTAGAGCGAAAAACACTTCCCACTCCTTTCAGTCATATCTCGAGTTCTAGCCAACCGATCGCGCCAAGCCATATATCAAATGAAAGGTCTTTAAATGAGGAACAACCACGCTATATAACATTATCGTGTCACTTCCATAGTTTAGGCGCAGTACTTGAAGGAGAATATTTGTATAGAGCGAAAAACACCCTGCATTTCTTTCAGTCATATCTCGAGTTCTAGCCAACCGATAGCGCCAAGACAGGTTACAAATGAAAGGCCGTTATATGAGGAACAATCGCGTTATATACCATTTTCGTGTCACTTCCATAGTTTAGGCGCAGTACTTGAAGGAGTGTATTTGTTTAGAGCGAAAAACACTCCCCACTCCTTCCAGTCATATCTCGAGTTCTAGCCAACCGATCGCGCCAAGCCATATATCAAATGAAAGGTCTTTAAATGAGGAACAACCACGCTATATAACATTTTCGTGTCACTTCCATAGTTTAGGCGCAGTACTTGAAGGAGCGTATTTGTTTAGAGCGAAAAACCTAAATACCCTACTTGAAGGAGGGTATTTGCTTAGAGCGAAAAACACTCCCCATTCCTTTCAGTCATATCTCGAGTTCTAGTCAACCGATCGCGCCAAGCCATATATCAAATGAAAGGTCTTTAAATGAGGAACAATCGCGCTATATAACATTATCGTGTCACTTCCATAGTTTAGGCGCAGTACTTGAAGGAGAATATTTGTATAGAGCGAAAAACACCCTGCATTTCTTTCAGTCAGATCTCGAGTTCTAGCCAACCGATAGCGCCAAGACAGGTTACAAATGAAAGGCCGTTATATGAGGAACAATCGCGTTATATACCATTTTCGTGTCACTTCCATAGTTTAGGCGCAGTACTTGAAGGAGTGTATTTGTTTAGAGCGAAAAACACTCCCCACTCCTTCCAGTCATAACTCGAGTTCTAGTCAACCGATCGCGCCAAGCCATATATCAAATGAAAGGTCTTTAAATGAGGAACAATCGCGCTATATAACATTTTCGTGTCACTTCCATAGTTTAGGCGCAGTACTTGAAGGAGGGTATTTGTTTAGAGCGAAAAACACCCCCCACTCCTTCCAGTCATATCTCGAGTTCTAGCCAACCGATCGCGTCAAGCCATATATCAAATAAAGGTCTTTAAATGAGGAACAACCGCTCTATATAACATTTTCGTGTCACTTCCATAGTTTAGGCGCAGTACTTGAAGGAGGGTATTTGTATAGAGCGAAAAACACCCTGCATTTCTTTCAGTCATATCTCGAGTTCTAGCCAACCGATAGCGCCAAGACAGGTTACAAATGAAAGGTCTTTAAATGGGAAAAAACCGCGCTATATAACATTTTCGTGTCACTTCTATAGTTTAGGCGCAGTACTTGAAGGAGCGGATTTGTTTAGAGCGAAAAACACTTCCCACTCCTTTCAGTCATATCTCGAGTTCTAGTCAACCGATCGCGCCAAGCCATATATCAAATGAAAGGTCTTTAAATGAGGAACAATCGCGCTATATAACATTTTCGTGTCACTTCCATAGTTTAGGCGCAGTACTTGAAGGAGGGTATTTGTTTAGAGCGAAAAACACCCCCCACTCCTTCCAGTCATATCTCGAGTTCTAGCCAACCGATCGCGTCAAGCCATATATCAAATAAAGGTCTTTAAATGAGGAACAACCGCTCTATATAACATTTTCGTGTCACTTCCATAGTTTAGGCGCAGTACTTGAAGGAGGGTATTTGTTTAGAGCGAAAAACACTCCCCACTCCTTCCAGTCATAACTCGAGTTCTGGCCAACCGATCGGGCCAAGCCATATATCAAATGAAAGGTCTTTAAATGTGGAACAACCGCGCTATATAACATTTTCGTGTCACTTCTATAGTTTAGGCGCAGTACTTGAAGGAGGGTATTTGTTTAGAGCGAAAAACACTCCCCACTCCTTTCAGTCATATCTCGAGTTCTAGCCAAGCGATCGCGCCAAGCCATATATCAAATGAAAGGTCTTTAAATGAGGAACAACCGCGCTATATAACATTATCGTGTCACTTCTATAGTTTAGGCGCAGTACTTGAAGGAGTGTATTTGTTTAAGGCGAAAAACACACCCCACTTCTTTCAGTCATATCTCCAGTTCTAGCTAACCCATCGCGCCAAGCCATATATCATATGAAAGGTCTTTAAATGAGGAACAATCGCGCTATATAACATTTTCGTGTCACTTCTATAGTTTAGGCGCAGTACTTGAAGGAGTGTATTTGTTTAAGGCGAAAAACACACCCCACTTCTTTCAGTCATATCTCGAGTTCTAGCTAACCTATCGCGCCAAGCCATATATCATATGAAAAGTCTTTAAATGAGGAAGAACCGCGCTATATAAAATTTTCGTGTCACTTCTATAGTTTAGGCGCAGTACTTGAAGGAGTGTATTTTTTTAAGGCGAAAAACACACCCCACTTCTTTCAGTCATATCTCCAGTTCTAGCTAACCCATCGCGCCAAGCCATATATCATATGAAAGGTCTTTAAATGAGGAACAATCGCGCTATATAACATTTTCGTGTCACTTTACAGGGGCCCCCCTTTACAGGGGCCCCCCTTTACAGGGGCCCCCCCTTTACAGGGAGCCCCCCTTAACAGGTTTAAGGCAAAAAACACACCCCACTTCTTTCAGTCATATCTCGAGTTCTAGCTAACCCATCGCGCCAAGCCATATATCATATGAAAGGTCTTTAAATGAGGAACAATCGCGCTATATAACATTTTCGTGTCACTTCTATAGTTTAGGCGCAGTACTTGAAGGAGTGTATTTGTTTAAGGCGAAAAACACACCCCACTTCTTTCAGTCATATCTCCAGTTCTAGCTAACCCATCGCGCCAAGCCATATATCATATGAAAGGTCTTTAAATGAGGAACAATCGCGCTACATAACATTTTCGTGTCACTTCTATAGTTTAGGCGCAGTACTTGAAGGAGTGTATTTGTTTAAGGCGAAAAACACACCCCACTTCTTTCAGTCATATCTCGAGTTCTAGCTAACCTATCGCGCCAAGCCATATATCATATGAAAAGTCTTTAAATGAGGAAGAACCGCGCTATATAAAATTTTCGTGTCACTTCTATAGTTTAGGCGCAGTACTTGAAGGAGTGTATTTTTTTAAGGCGAAAAACACACCCCACTTCTTTCAGTCATATCTCGAGTTCTAGGGCCCCCCCTTAACAGCCCCCCCCCCCTTAACATCACCCCCTTAACAGGGCCCCCTTAACAGGGGCCCCCCTTTAACAGGGGCCCCCCCTTAACAGGGGCCCCCCCTGGGTCCCCTGGGTTAGCTAGAACTCGAGATATAACTAAAAAAAGTGGGGTGTGTTTTTCGCCTTAAACCTGTTAAGGGGGCCCCCTGTTAAGGGGGGGCCCCCTTTTAACAGGGGCCCCCCTTTTAACAGGGGCCCCCCCTTAACAGGGGCCCCCCTTTTAACAGGGGCCCCCCCTTAACAGGGGCCCCCCTTTTAACAGGGGCCCCCCCCTTAACAGGGGGCCCCCTTAACAGGTTTAAGGCGAAAAACACACCCCACTTTTTTTAGTTATATCTCGAGTTCTAGCTAACCCATCGCGCCAAGCCATATACCATATGAAAGGTCTTTAAATGAGGAACAACCACGCTATATAACATTTTCGTGTCACTTCCATAGTTTAGGCGCAGTACTTAAAGGAGGGTATTTGTATAGAGCGAAAAACAGCCTGCATTTCTTTCAGTCATATCTCGAGTTCTAGCCAACCGATAGCGCCAAGACAGGTTACAAATGAAAGGCCGTTATATGAGGAACAATCGCGTTATAAACCATTTTCGTGTCACTTCCATAGTTTAGGCGCAGTACTTGAAGGAGTGTATTTGTTTAGAGCGAAAAACACTCCCCACTCCTTCCAGTCATATCTCGAGTTCTAGCCAACCGATCGCGTCAAGCCATATATCAAATGAAAGGCCTTTAAATGAGGAACAACCACGCTATATAACATTTTCGTGTCACTTCCATAGTTTAGGCGCAGTACTTGAAGGAGGGTATTTGTATAGAGCGAAAAACACCCTGCATTTCTTTCAGTCATATCTCGAGTTCTAGCCAACCGATAGCGCCAAGACAGGTTACAAATGAAAGGCCGTTAGATGAGGAACAATCGCGTTATATACCATTTTCGTGTCACTTCTATAGTTTAGGCGCAGTACTTGAAGGAGTGTATTTGTTTAAGGCGAAAAACACACCCCACTTCTTTCAGTCATATCTCGAGTTCTAGCTAACCCATCGCGCCAAGCCATATATCATATGAAAGGTCTTTAAATGAGGAACAATCGCGCTATATAACATTTTCGTGTCACTTTACAGGGGCCCCCCTTTACAGGGGCCCCCCTTTACAGGGGCCCCCCTTTACAGGGGCCCCCCCTTTACAGGGGGCCCCCCTTAACAGGTTTAAGGCAAAAAACACACCCCACTTCTTTCAGTCATATCTCGAGTTCTAGCTAACCTATCGCGCCAAGCCATATATCATATGAAAGGTCTTTAAATGAGGAACAATCGCGCTATATAACATTTTCGTGTCACTTCTATAGTTTAGGCGCAGTACTTGAAGGAGTGTATTTGTTTAAGGCGAAAAACACACCCCACTTCTTTCAGTCATATCTCGAGTTCTAGCTAACCTATCGCGCCAAGCCATATATCATATGAAAAGTCTTTAAATGAGGAAGAACCGCGCTATATAAAATTTTCGTGTCACTTCTATAGTTTAGGCGCAGTACTTGAAGGAGTGTATTTTTTTAAGGCGAAAAACACACCCCACTTCTTTCAGTCATATCTCGAGTTCTAGGGCCCCCATTAACAGCCCCCCCCCTTAACATCACCCCCTTAACAGGGCCCCCTTAACAGGGGCCCCCCTTTAACAGGGGCCCCCCCTTAACAGGGGCCCCCCTTAACAGGGGCCCCCCTTAACAGGGGCCCCCCCTTAACAGGGGCCCCCCCTTAACAGGGGCCCCCCTTTTAACAGGGGCCCCCCCTTAACAGGGGCCCCCCTTTTAACAGGGGCCCCCCCTTAACAGGGGGCCCCCTTAACAGGTTTAAGGCGAAAAACACACCCCACTTTTTTTAGTTATATCTCGAGTTCTAGCTAACCCATCGCGCCAAGCCATATACCATATGAAAGGTCTTTAAATGAGGAACAACCACGCTATATAACATTTTCGTGTCACTTCCATAGTTTAGGCGCAGTACTTGAAGGAGGGTATTTGTATAGAGCGAAAAACAGCCTGCATTTCTTTCAGTCATATCTCGAGTTCTAGCCAACCGATAGCGCCAAGACAGGTTACAAATGAAAGGCCGTTATATGAGGAACAATCGCGTTATATACCATTTTCGTGTCACTTCCATAGTTTAGGCGCAGTACTTGAAGGAGTGTATTTGTTTAGAGCGAAAAACACTCCCCACTCCTTCCAGTCATATCTCGAGTTCTAGCCAACCGATCGCGTCAAGCCATATATCAAATGAAAGGCCTTTAAATGAGGAACAACCACGCTATATAACATTTTCGTGTCACTTCCATAGTTTAGGCGCAGTACTTGAAGGAGGGTATTTGTATAGAGCGAAAAACACCCTGCATTTCTTTCAGTCATATCTCGAGTTCTAGCCAACCGATAGCGCCAAGACAGGTTACAAATGAAAGGCCGTTAGATGAGGAACAATCGCGTTATATACCATTTTCGTGTCACTTCTATAGTTTAGGCGCAGTACTTGAAGGAGTGTATTTGTTTAAGGCGAAAAACACACCCCACTTCTTTCAGTCATATCTCGAGTTCTAGCTAACCCATCGCGCCAAGCCATATATCATATGAAAGGTCTTTAAATGAGGAACAATCGCGCTATATAACATTTTCGTGTCACTTTACAGGGGCCCCCCTTTACAGGGGCCCCCCTTTACAGGGGCCCCCCTTTACAGGGGGCCCCCCTTAACAGGTTTAAGGCAAAAAACACACCCCACTTCTTTCAGTCATATCTCGAGTTCTAGCTAACCTATCGCGCCAAGCCATATATCATATGAAAGGTCTTTAAATGAGGAACAATCGCGCTATATAACATTTTCGTGTCACTTCTATAGTTTAGGCGCAGTACTTGAAGGAGTGTATTTGTTTAAGGCGAAAAACACACCCCACTTCTTTCAGTCATATCTCGAGTTCTAGGGCCCCCCTTAACAGCCCCCCCCCTTAACATCACCCCCTTAACAGGGCCCCCTTAACAGGGGCCCCCCTTTAACAGGGGCCCCCCCTTAACAGGGGCCCCCCCTTAACAGGGGCCCCCCCTTAACAGGGGCCCCCCCTTAACAGGGGCCCCCCCTTAACAGGGGCCCCCCTTTTAACAGGGGCCCCCCTTTTAACAGGGGCCCCCCTTTTAACAGGGGCCCCCCCTTAACAGGGGCCCCCCTTTTAACAGGGGCCCCCCCTTAACAGGGGCCCCCCTTTTAACAGGGCCCCCCCCTTAACAGGGGGCCCCCCTTAACAGGTTTAAGGCGAAAAACACACCCCACTTTTTTTAGTTATATCTCGAGTTCTAGCTAACCCATCGCGCCAAGCCATATATCATATGAAAGGTCTTTAAATGAGGAACAATCGCGCTGTATAACATTTTCGTGTCACTTCTATAGTTTAGGCGCAGTACTTGAAGGAGTGTATTTGTTTAAGGCGAAAAACACACCCCACTTCTTTCAGTCATATCTCGAGTTCTAGCTAACCTATCGCGCCAAGCCATATATCATATGAAAAGTCTTTAAATTAGGAAGAACCGCGCTATATAAAATTTTCGTGTCACTTCTATAGTTTAGGCGCAGTACTTGAAGGAGTGTATTTTTTTAAGGCGAAAAACACACCCCACTTCTTTCAGTCATATCTCGACTTCTAGGGCCCCCCCTTAACAGGCCCCCCCCTTAACAGGGCCCCCCTTAACAGGGCCCCCTTTAACAGGGGCCCCCTTAACAGGGCCCCCTTTAACAGGGGCCCCCTTAACAGGGGCCCCCCCTTAACAGGGGCCCCCCCTTAACAGGGGCCCCCCTTAACAGGGGCCCCCCCTTAACAGGGGCCCCCTTAACAGGGGCCCCCTTTAACAGGGGCCCCCTTTAACAGGGGCCCCCCTTAACAAGGGCCCCCCCTTAACAAGGGCCCCCCCTTAACAAGGGCCCCCCCCTTAACAAGGGCCCCCCTTAACAGGTTTACGGCGAAAAACACACCCCAATTCTTTCAGTCATATCTCGAGTTCTAGCTAACCCATCGCGCCAAGCCATATACCATATGAAAGGTCTTTAATTGAGGAACAATCGCGCTATATAACATTTTCGTGTCACTTCTATAGTTTAGGCGCAGTACTTGAAGGAGCGTATGTGTTTAAGGCGAAAAACACACCCCACTTCTTTCAGTCTCGAGTTCTAGCTAATCCATCGCGCCAAGCCATATATCATATGAAAGGTCTTTAAATGGGGAACAATCGCGCTATATAACATTTTCGTGTCACTTCTATAGTTTAGGCGCAGTACTTGAAGGAGTGTATTTGTTTAAGGCGAAAAACACACCCCACTTCTTTCAGTCATATCTCGAGTTCTAGCTAACCTATCGCGCCAAGCCATATATCATATGAAACGTCTTTAAATGAGGAACAATCGCGCTATATAACATTTTCGTGTCACTTTACAGGGGCCCCCCTTTACAGGGGCCCCCCCTTTACAGGGGGCCCCCTTAACAGGTTTAAGGCGAAAAACACACCCCAATTCTTTCAGTCATATCTCGAGTTCTAGCTAACCCATCGCGCCAAGCCATATACCATATGAAAGGTCTTTAATTGAGGAACAATCGCGCTATATAACATTTTCGTGTCACTTCTATAGTTTAGGCGCAGTACTTGAAGGAGCGTATGTGTTTAAGGCGAAAAACACACCCCACTTCTTTCAGTCTCGAGTTCTAGCTAACCCATCGCGCCAAGCCATATATCATATGAAAGGTCTTTAAATGGGGAACAATCGCGCTATATAACATTTTCGTGTCACTTCTATAGTTTAGGCGCAGTACTTGAAGGAGCGTATGTGTTTAAGGCGAAAAACACACCCCACTTCTTTCAGTCATATCTCCAGTTCTAGCTAACCCATCGCGCCAAGCCATATATCATATGAAAGGCCTTTAAATGAGGAACAATCGCGCTATATAACATTTTCGTGTCACTTCTATAGTTTAGGCGCAGTACTTGAAGGAGTGTATTTGTTTAAGGCGAAAAACACACCCCACTTCTTTCAGACATATCTCGAGTTCTAGCTAACCTATCGCGCCAAGCCATATATCATATGAAAGGTCTTTAAATGAGGAACAATCGCGCTATATAACATTTTCGTGTCACTTCTATAGTTTAGGCGCAGTACTTGAAGGAGTGTATTTGTTTAAGGCGAAAAACACACCCCACTTCTTTCAGTCACATCTCGAGTTCTAGCTAACCTATCGCGCCAAGCCATATATCATATGAAAAGTCTTTAAATTAGGAAGAGCCCCTTAACAAGGGCCCCCCTTAACAAGGGCCCCCCTTAACAAGGGCCCCCCTTAACAAGGGCCCCCCTTAACAGGTTTAAGGCGAAAAACACACCCCAATTCTTTCAGTCATATCTCGAGTTCTAGCTAACCCATCGCGCCAAGCCATATACCATATGAAAGGTCTTTAATTGAGGAACAATCGCGCTATATAACATTTTCGTGTCACTTCTATAGTTTAGGCGCAGTACTTGAAGGAGCGTATGTGTTTAAGGCGAAAAACACACCCCACTTCTTTCAGTCTCGAGTTCTAGCTAATCCATCGCGCCAAGCCATATATCATATGAAAGGTCTTTAAATGGGGAACAATCGCGCTATATAACATTTTCGTGTCACTTCTATAGTTTAGGCGCAGTACTTGAAGGAGTGTATTTGTTTAAGGCGAAAAACACACCCCACTTCTTTCAGTCATATCTCGAGTTCTAGCTAACCTATCGCGCCAAGCCATATATCATATGAAAGGTCTTTAAATGAGGAACAATCGCGCTATATAACATTTTCGTGTCACTTTACAGGGGCCCCCCTTTACAGGGGCCCCCCTTTACAGGGGCCCCCCTTTACAGGGGCCCCCCCTTTACAGGGGGCCCCTTAACAGGTTTAAGGCGAAAAACACACCCCACTTTTTTTAGTTATATCTCGAGTTCTAGCTAACCCATCGCGCCAAGCCATATATCATATGAAAGGTCTTTAAATGAGGAACAATCGCGCTATATAACATTTTCGTGTCACTTCTATAGTTTAGGCGCAGTACTTGAAGGAGTGTATTTGTTTAAGGCGAAAAACACACCCCACTTCTTTCAGTCATATCTCGAGTTCTAGCTAACCTATCGCGCCAAGCCATACATCATATGAAAAGTCTTTAAATGAGGAAGAACCGCGCTATATAAAATTTTCGTGTCACTTCTATAGTTTAGGCGCAGTACTTGAAGGAGTGTATTTTTTTAAGGCGAAAAACACACCCCACTTCTTTCAGTCATATCTCGAGTTCTAGGGCCCCCCTTAACAGCCCCCCCCCTTAACATCACCCCCTTAACAGGGCCCCCTTAACAGGGGCCCCCCTTTAACAGGGGCCCCCCCTTAACAGGGGCCCCCCTTAACAGGGGCCCCCCCTTAACAGGGGCCCCCCCTTAACAGGGGCCCCCCCTTAACAGGGGCCCCCCTTTTAACAGGGGCCCCCCCTTAACAGGGGGCCCCCTTAACAGGTTTAAGGCGAAAAACACACCCCACTTTTTTTAGTTATATCTCGAGTTCTAGCTAACCCATCGCGCCAAGCCATATATCATATGAAAGGTCTTTAAATGAGGAACAATCGCGCTGTATAACATTTTCGTGTCACTTCTATAGTTTAGGCGCAGTACTTGAAGGAGTGTATTTGTTTAAGGCGAAAAACACACCCCACTTCTTTCAGTCATATCTCGAGTTCTAGCTAACCTATCGCGCCAAGCCATATATCATATGAAAAGTCTTTAAATTAGGAAGAACCGCGCTATATAAAATTTTCGTGTCACTTCTATAGTTTAGGCGCAGTACTTGAAGGAGTGTATTTTTTTAAGGCGAAAAACACACCCCACTTCTTTCAGTCATATCTCGACTTCTAGGGCCCCCCCTTAACAGGCCCCCCCCTTAACAGGGCCCCCCTTAACAGGGCCCCCCTTAACAGGGGCCCCCCCTTAACAGGGGCCCCCCCCCTTAACAGGGGCCCCCTTAACAGGGGCCCCCTTAACAGGGGCCCCCTTAACAGGGGCCCCCTTTAACAGGGGCCCCCCTTAACAAGGGCCTCCCCTTAACAAGGGCCCCCCTTAACAAGGGCCCCCCCTTAACAAGGGCCCCCCTTAACAAGGGCCCCCCCTTAACAAGGGCCCCCCCTTAACAAGGGCCCCCCCCTTAACAAGGGCCCCCCCTTAACAAGGGCCCCCCCTTAACAAGGGCCCCCCTTAACAGGTTTACGGCGAAAAACACACCCCAATTCTTTCAGTCATATCTCGAGTTCTAGCTAACCCATCGCGCCAAGCCATATACCATATGAAAGGTCTTTAATTGAGGAACAATCGCGCTATATAACATTTTCGTGTCACTTCTATAGTTTAGGCGCAGTACTTGAAGGAGCGTATGTGTTTAAGGCGAAAAACACACCCCACTTCTTTCAGTCTCGAGTTCTAGCTAATCCATCGCGCCAAGCCATATATCATATGAAAGGTCTTTAAATGGGGAACAATCGCGCTATATAACATTTTCGTGTCACTTCTATAGTTTAGGCGCAGTACTTGAAGGAGTGTATTTGTTTAAGGCGAAAAACACACCCCACTTCTTTCAGTCATATCTCGAGTTCTAGCTAACCTATCGCGCCAAGCCATATATCATATGAAAGGTCTTTAAATGAGGAACAATCGCGCTATATAACATTTTCGTGTCACTTCTATAGTTTAGGCGCAGTACTTGAAGGAGTGTATTTGTTTAAGGCGAAAAACACACCCCACTTCTTTCAGTCATATCTCGAGTTCTAGCTAACCTATCGCGCCAAGCCATATATCATATGAAAAGTCTTTAAATTAGGAAGAGCCCCTTAACAAGGGCCCCCCTTAACAAGGGCCCCCCCTTAACAAGGGCCCCCCTTAACAAGGGCCCCCCTTAACAGGTTTAAGGCGAAAAACACACCCCAATTCTTTCAGTCATATCTCGAGTTCTAGCTAACCCATCGCGCCAAGCCATATACCATATGAAACGTCTTTAAATGAGGAACAATCGCGCTATATAACATTTTCGTGTCACTTTACAGGGGCCCCCCTTTACAGGGGCCCCCCCTTTACAGGGGGCCCCCTTAACAGGTTTAAGGCGAAAAACACACCCCAATTCTTTCAGTCATATCTCGAGTTCTAGCTAACCCATCGCGCCAAGCCATATACCATATGAAAGGTCTTTAATTGAGGAACAATCGCGCTATATAACATTTTCGTGTCACTTCTATAGTTTAGGCGCAGTACTTGAAGGAGCGTATGTGTTTAAGGCGAAAAACACACCCCACTTCTTTCAGTCTCGAGTTCTAGCTAACCCATCGCGCCAAGCCATATATCATATGAAAGGTCTTTAAATGGGGAACAATCGCGCTATATAACATTTTCGTGTCACTTCTATAGTTTAGGCGCAGTACTTGAAGGAGCGTATGTGTTTAAGGCGAAAAACACACCCCACTTCTTTCAGTCATATCTCCAGTTCTAGCTAACCCATCGCGCCAAGCCATATATCATATGAAAGGCCTTTAAATGAGGAACAATCGCGCTATATAACATTTTCGTGTCACTTCTATAGTTTAGGCGCAGTACTTGAAGGAGTGTATTTGTTTAAGGCGAAAAACACACCCCACTTCTTTCAGACATATCTCGAGTTCTAGCTAACCTATCGCGCCAAGCCATATATCATATGAAAGGTCTTTAAATGAGGAACAATCGCGCTATATAACATTTTCGTGTCACTTCTATAGTTTAGGCGCAGTACTTGAAGGAGTGTATTTGTTTAAGGCGAAAAACACACCCCACTTCTTTCAGTCATATCTCGAGTTCTAGCTAACCTATCGCGCCAAGCCATATATCATATGAAAAGTCTTTAAATTAGGAAGAGCCCCTTAACAAGGGCCCCCCTTAACAAGGGCCCCCCTTAACAAGGGCCCCCCTTAACAAGGGCCCCCCTTAACAGGTTTAAGGCGAAAAACACACCCCAATTCTTTCAGTCATATCTCGAGTTCTAGCTAACCCATCGCGCCAAGCCATATACCATATGAAAGGTCTTTAATTGAGGAACAATCGCGCTATATAACATTTTCGTGTCACTTCTATAGTTTAGGCGCAGTACTTGAAGGAGCGTATGTGTTTAAGGCGAAAAACACACCCCACTTCTTTCAGTCTCGAGTTCTAGCTAATCCATCGCGCCAAGCCATATATCATATGAAAGGTCTTTAAATGGGGAACAATCGCGCTATATAACATTTTCGTGTCACTTCTATAGTTTAGGCGCAGTACTTGAAGGAGTGTATTTGTTTAAGGCGAAAAACACACCCCACTTCTTTCAGTCATATCTCGAGTTCTAGCTAACCTATCGTTTAAGGCGAAAAACACACCCCACTTCTTTCAGTCTCGAGTTCTAGCTAACCCATCGCGCCAAGCCATATATCATATGAAAGGTCTTTAAATGGGGAACAATCGCGCTATATAACATTTTCGTGTCACTTCTATAGTTTAGGCGCAGTACTTGAAGGAGCGTATGTGTTTAAGGCGAAAAACACACCCCACTTCTTTCAGTCATATCTCCAGTTCTAGCTAACCCATCGCGCCAAGCCATATATCATATGAAAGGCCTTTAAATGAGGAACAATCGCGCTATATAACATTTTCGTGTCACTTCTATAGTTTAGGCGCAGTACTTGAAGGAGTGTATTTGTTTAAGGCGAAAAACACACCCCACTTCTTTCAGACATATCTCGAGTTCTAGCTAACCTATCGCGCCAAGCCATATATCATATGAAAGGCCTTTAAATGAGGAACAATCGCGCTATATAACATTTTCGTGTCACTTCTATAGTTTAGGCGCAGTACTTGAAGGAGCGTATGTGTTTAAGGCGAAAAACACACCCCACTTCTTTCAGTCTCGAGTTCTAGCTAATCCATCGCGCCAAGCCATATATCATATGAAAGGTCTTTAAATGGGGAACAATCGCGCTATATAACATTTTCGTGTCACTTCTATAGTTTAGGCGCAGTACTTGAAGGAGTGTATTTGTTTAAGGCGAAAAACACACCCCACTTCTTTCAGTCATATCTCGAGTTCTAGCTAACCTATCGTTTAAGGCGAAAAACACACCCCACTTCTTTCAGTCTCGAGTTCTAGCTAACCCATCGCGCCAAGCCATATATCATATGAAAGGTCTTTAAATGGGGAACAATCGCGCTATATAACATTTTCGTGTCACTTCTATAGTTTAGGCGCAGTACTTGAAGGAGTGTATTTGTTTAAGGCGAAAAACACACCCCACTTCTTTCAGTCATATCTCGAGTTCTAGCTAACCTATCGTTTAAGGCGAAAAACACACCCCACTTCTTTCAGTCTCGAGTTCTAGCTAACCCATCGCGCCAAGCCATATATCATATGAAAGGCCTTTAAATGAGGAACAATCGCGCTATATAACATTTTCGTGTCACTTCTATAGTTTAGGCGCAGTACTTGAAGGAGTGTATTTGTTTAAGGCGAAAAACACACCCCACTTCTTTCAGTCATATCTCGAGTTCTAGCTAACCTATCGCGCCAAGCCATATATCATATGAAAAGTCTTTAAATTAGGAAGAGCCCCTTAACAAGGGCCCCCCTTAACAAGGGCCCCCCTTAACAAGGGCCCCCCTTAACAAGGGCCCCCCTTAACAGGTTTAAGGCGAAAAACACACCCCAATTCTTTCAGTCATATCTCGAGTTCTAGCTAACCCATCGCGCCAAGCCATATACCATATGAAAGGTCTTTAATTGAGGAACAATCGCGCTATATAACATTTTCGTGTCACTTCTATAGTTTAGGCGCAGTACTTGAAGGAGGGTATGTGTTTAAGGCGAAAAACACACCCCACTTCTTTCAGTCTCGAGTTCTAGCTAATCCATCGCGCCAAGCCATATATCATATGAAAGGTCTTTAAATGGGGAACAATCGCGCTATATAACATTTTCGTGTCACTTCTATAGTTTAGGCGCAGTACTTGAAGGAGTGTATTTGTTTAAGGCGAAAAACACACCCCACTTCTTTCAGTCATATCTCGAGTTCTAGCTAACCTATCGCGCCAAGCCATATATCATATGAAAGGTCTTTAAATGAGGAACAATCGCGCTATATAACATTTTCGTGTCACTTTACAGGGGCCCCCCTTTACAGGGGCCCCCCTTTACAGGGGGCCCCTTAACAGGTTTAAGGCGAAAAACACACCCCAATTCTTTCAGTCATATCTCGAGTTCTAGCTAACCCATCGCGCCAAGCCATATACCATATGAAAGGCCTTTAATTGAGGAACAATCGCGCTATATAACATTTTCGTGTCACTTCTATAGTTTAGGCGCAGTACTTGAAGGAGCGTATGTGTTTAAGGCGAAAAACACACCCCACTTCTTTCAGTCTCGAGTTCTAGCTAACCCATCGCGCCAAGCCATATATCATATGAAAGGTCTTTAAATGGGGAACAATCGCGCTATATAACATTTTCGTGTCACATCTATAGTTTAGGCGCAGTACTTGAAGGAGCGTATGTGTTTAAGGCGAAAAACACACCCCACTTCTTTCAGTCATATCTCCAGTTCTAGCTAACCTATCGCGCCAAGCCATATATCATATGAAAAGTCTTTAAATGAGGAAGAACCGCGCTATATAAAATTTTCGTGTCACTTCTATAGTTTAGGCGCAGTATTTGAAGGAGTGTATTTTTTTAAGGCGAAAAACACACCCCACTTCTTTCAGTCATATCTCGAGTTCTAGGGCCCCCCCTTAACAGGCCCCCCCTTAACAGGGCCCCCCTTAACAGGGCCCCCTTTAACAGGGGCCCCCTTAACAGGGGCCCCCTTAACAGGGGCCCCCCCTTAACAGGGGCCCCCCCTTAACAGGGGCCCCCTTAACAGGGGCCCCCTTTAACAGGGGCCCCCTTAACAGGGGCCCCCTTTAACAGGGGCCCCCTTAACAGGGGCCCCCTTTAACAGGGGCCCCCTTAACAAGGGCCCCCCCTTAACAGGGGGCCCCCTTAACAAGGGCCCCCCCTTAACAGGGGGCCCCCTTAACAGGGGCCCCCTTTAACAGGAGCCCCCTTAACAAGGGCCCCCCTTAACAAGGGCCCCCCTTAACAAGGGCCCCCCTTAACAAGGGCCCCCCTTAACAAGGGCCCCCCTTAACAAGGGCCCCCCTTAACAAGGGCCCCCCTTAACAAGGGCCCCCCTTAACAAGGGCCCCCCTTAACAAGGGCCCCCCTTAACAAGGGCCCCCCTTAACAAGGGCCCCCCTTAACAGGGGGCCCCCCTTAACAGGGGGCCCCCCTTAACAGGGGGCCCCCCTTAACAGGGGGCCCCCCTTAACAGGGGGCCCCCCTTAACAGGGGGCCCCCCTTAACAGGGGGCCCCCCTTAACAGGGGGCCCCCCTTAACAGGGGGCCCCCCTTAACAGGGGGCCCCCCTTAACAGGGGGCCCCCCTTAACAGGGGGCCCCCCTTAACAGGGGGCCCCTTTACAGGGGCCCCCCCTTTACAGGGGGCCCCCTTAACAGGTTTAAGGCGAAAAACACACCCCAATTCTTTCAGTCATATCTCGAGTTCTAGCTAACCCATCGCGCCAAGCCATATACCATATGAAAGGTCTTTAATTGAGGAACAATCGCGCTATATAACATTTTCGTGTCACTTCTATAGTTTAGGCGCAGTACTTGAAGGAGCGTATGTGTTTAAGGCGAAAAACACACCCCACTTCTTTCAGTCTCGAGTTCTAGCTAACCCATCGCGCCAAGCCATATATCATATGAAAGGTCTTTAAATGGGGAACAATCGCGCTATATAACATTTTCGTGTCACTTCTATAGTTTAGGCGCAGTACTTGAAGGAGCGTATGTGTTTAAGGCGAAAAACACACCCCACTTCTTTCAGTCATATCTCCAGTTCTAGCTAACCCATCGCGCCAAGCCATATATCATATGAAAGGCCTTTAAATGAGGAACAATCGCGCTATATAACATTTTCGTGTCACTTCTATAGTTTAGGCGCAGTACTTGAAGGAGTGTATTTGTTTAAGGCGAAAAACACACCCCACTTCTTTCAGACATATCTCGAGTTCTAGCTAACCTATCGCGCCAAGCCATATATCATATGAAAGGTCTTTAAATGAGGAACAATCGCGCTATATAACATTTTCGTGTCACTTCTATAGTTTAGGCGCAGTACTTAAAGGAGTGTATTTGTTTAAGGCGAAAAACACACCCCACTTCTTTCAGTCATATCTCGAGTTCTAGCTAACCTATCGCGCCAAGCCATATATCATATGAAAAGTCTTTAAATTAGGAAGAACCGCGCTATATAAAATTTTCGTGTCACTTCTATAGTTTAAGCGCAGTACTTGAAGGAGTGTATTTTTTTAAGGCGAAAAACACACCCCACTTCTTTCAGTCATATCTCGAGTTCTAGGTAAACTATCGCGCCAAGCCATATATCATATGAAAAGTCTTCAAATGAGGAACAATCACGCTATATAACATTTTCGTGGCACTTCTATAGTTTAGGCGCAGTACTTGAAGCAGTGTATTTTTTTAAGGCGAAAAATACACCCCACTTCTTTCAGTCATATCTCGAGTTCTACCTAACACATCGCGCGAAGCCATATATCATATGAAAGGTCTTTAAATGGGGAACAATCGCGCTATATAACATTTTCGTGTCACTTCTATAGTTTAGGCGCAGTACTTAAAGGAGTGTATTTGTTTAAGGCGAAAAACACACCCCACTTCTTTCAGTCATATCTCGAGTTCTAGCTAACCTATCGCGCCAAGCCATATATCATATGAAAGGTCTTTAAATGAGGAACAATCGCGCTATATAACATTTTCGTGTCACTTCTATAGTTTAGGCGCAGTACTTGAAGGAGTGTATTTGTTTAAGGCGAAAAATACACCCCACTTCTTTCAGTCATATCTCGAGTTCTAGCTAACCTATCGCGCCAAGCCATATATCATATGAAAGGTCTTTAAATGAGGAACAATCGCGCTATATAACATTTTCGTGTCACTTCTATAGTTTAGGCGCAGTACTTGAAGGAGTGTATTTGTTTAAGGCGAAAAACACACCCCACTTCTTTCAGACATATCTCGAGTTCTAGCTAACCTATCGCGCCAAGCCATATATCATATGAAAGGTCTTTAAATGAGGAACAATCGCGCTATATAACATTTTCGTGTCACTTCTATAGTTTAGGCGCAGTACTTAAAGGAGTGTATTTGTTTAAGGCGAAAAACACACCCCACTTCTTTCAGTCATATCTCCAGTTCTAGCTAACCTATCGCGCCAAGCCATATATCATATGAAAAGTCTTTAAATTAGGAAGAACCGCGCTATATAAAATTTTCGTGTCACTTCTATAGTTTAGGCGCAGTACTTGAAGGAGTGTATTTTTTTAAGGCGAAAAACACACCCCACTTCTTTCAGTCATATCTCGAGTTCTAGGGCCCCCCCTTAACAGGCCCCCCCTTAACAGGGCCCCCTTTAACAGGGGCCCCCTTAACAGGGGCCCCCCTTAACAGGGGCCCCCCTTAACAGGGGCCCCCCTTAACAGGGGCCCCCCTTAACAGGGGCCCCCTTTAACAGGGGCCCCCCTTAACAAGGGCCCCCCTTAACAGGGGCCCCCCTTAACAGGGGCCCCCCTTAACAAGGGCCCCCCTTAACAGGGGCCCCCCTTAACAAGGGCCCCCCTTAACAGGGGCCCCCCCTTAACAGGGGCCCCCCCTTAACAAGGCCCCCCCTTAACAAGGCCCCCCCTTAACAGGGGCCCCCCTTAACAGGGGCCCCCCTTAACAGGGGCCCCCCCTTAACAGGGGCCCCCCCTTAACAGGGGCCCCCCCTTAACAGGGGCCCCCCCTTAACAGGGGCCCCCCCTTAACAGGGGCCCCCCCTTAACAGGGGCCCCCCTTAACAGGGGCCCCCTTAAAAGGGGCCCCCCTTAACAAGGCCCCCCCCTTAACAAGGCCCCCCCCTTAACAAGGCCCCCCACTTAACAAGGCCCCCCCCCCTTAACAAGGCCCCCCCCCTTAACAAGCCCCCCCCTTAACAAGCCCCCCCCTTAACAAGGCCCCCCCCTTAACAAGGCCCCCCCCCTTAACAAGGCCCCCCCCCTTAACAAGGCCCCCCCCCCCCTTAACAAGGCCCCCCCCCCTTAACAAGGCCCCCCCTTAACAAGGCCCCCCCCTTAACAAGGCCCCCCCCTTAACAAGCCCCCCCCCTTAACAAGGCCCCCCCCTTAACAAGCCCCCCCCTTAACAAGGGCCCCCCCTTAACAGGGGGCCCCCTTAACAAGGGCCCCCCTTAACAAGGGCCCCCATAAACAAGTTTAAGGCGAAAAACACACCCCAATTCTTTCAGTCATATCTCGAGTTCTAGCTAACCCATCGCGCCAAGCCATATACCATATGAAAGGTCTTTAATTGAGGAACAATCGCGCTATATAACATTTTCGTGTCACTTCTATAGTTTAGGCGCAGTACTTGAAGGAGCGTATGTGTTTAAGGCGAAAAACACACCCCACTTCTTTCAGTCTCGAGTTCTAGCTAATCCATCGCGCCAAGCCATATATCATATGAAAGGTCTTTAAATGGGGAACAATCGCGCTATATAACATTTTCGTGTCACTTCTATAGTTTAGGCGCAGTACTTGAAGGAGTGTATTTGTTTAAGGCGAAAAACACACCCCACTTCTTTCAGTCATATCTCGAGTTCTAGCTAACCTATCGCGCCAAGCCATATATCATATGAAAGGTCTTTAAATGAGGAACAATCGCGCTATATAACATTTTCGTGTCACTTTACAGGGGCCCCCCTTTACAGGGGCCCCCCTTTACAGGGGCCCCCCCTTTACCGGGGGCCCCCTTAACAGGTTTAAGGCGAAAAACACACCCCAATTCTTTCAGTCATATCTCGAGTTCTAGCTAACCCATCGCGCCAAGCCATATACCATATGAAAGGCCTTTAATTGAGGAACAATCGCGCTATATAACATTTTCGTGTCACTTCTATAGTTTAGGCGCAGTACTTGAAGGAGCGTATGTGTTTAAGGCGAAAAACACACCCCACTTCTTTCAGTCTCGAGTTCTAGCTAACCCATCGCGCCAAGCCATATATCATATGAAAGGTCTTTAAATGGGGAACAATCGCACTATATAACATTTTCGTGTCACATCTATAGTTTAGGCGCAGTACTTGAAGGAGCGTATGTGTTTAAGGCGAAAAACACACCCCACTTCTTTCAGTCATATCTCCAGTTCTAGCTAACCCATCGCGCCAAGCCATATATCATATGAAAAGCCTTTAAATGAGGAACAATCGCGCTATATAACATTTTCGTGTCACTTCTATAGTTTAGGCGCAGTACTTGAAGGAGTGTATTTGTTTAAGGCGAAAAACACACCCCACTTCTTTCAGACATATCTCGAGTTCTAGCTAACCTATCGCGCCAAGCCATATATCATATGAAAGGTCTTTAAATGAGGAACAATCGCGCTATATAACATTTTCGTGTCACTTCTATAGTTTAGGCGCAGTACTTGAAGGAGTGTATTTGTTTAAGGCGAAAAACACACCCCACTTCTTTCAGTCATATCTCGAGTTCTAGCTAACCTATCGCGCCAAGCCATATATCATATGAAAGGTCTTTAAATGAGGAACAATCGCGCTATATAACATTTTCGTGTCACTTCAAAAGTTTAGGCGCAGTACTTGAAGGAGCGTATGTGTTTAAGGCGAAAAACACACCCCACTTCTTTCAGTCATATCTCGAGTTCTAGGTAAACTATCGCGCCAAGCCATATATCATATGAAAAGTCTTCAAATGAGGAACAATCACGCTATATAACATTTTCGTGGCACTTCTATAGTTTAGGCGCAGTACTTGAAGCAGTGTATTTTTTTAAGGCGAAAAATACACCCCACTTCTTTCAGTCATATCTCGAGTTCTAGCTAACACATCGCGCGAAGCCATATATCATATGAAAGGTCTTTAAATGGGGAACAATCGCGCTATATAACATTTTCGTGTCACTTCTATAGTTTAGGCGCAGTACTTGAAGGAGCGTATGTGTTTAAGGCGAAAAACACACCCCACTTTTTTTAGTCATATCTCGAGTTCTAGCTAACCCATCGCGCCAAGCCATATATCATATGAAAGGTCTTTAAATGAGGAACAATCGCGCTATATAACATTTTCGTGTCACTTCTATAGTTTAGGCGCAGTACTTGAAGGAGTGTATTTGTTTAAGGCGAAAAACACACCCCACTTCTTTCAGTCATATCTCGAGTTCTAGGGCCCCCCCTTAACAGGCCCCCCCTTAACAGCCCCCCCCCTTAACAGGGCCCACCCCTTAACAGGCCCCACCCCTTAACAAGGCCCCCCTTAACAGGCCCCCCCTTAACAAGGGGCCCCCCTTAACAAGGGGCCCCCCTTAACAAGGGGCCCCCCTTAACAAGGGGCCCCCCTTAACAAGGGGCCCCCCTTAACAAGGGGCCCCCCTTAACAAGGGGCCCCCCTTTACAGGGGGCCCCCCTTAACAAGGGGCCCCCCTTAACAAGGGGCCCCCCTTTACAGGGGGCCCCCCTTAACAAGGGGCCCCCCTTTACAGGGGGCCCCCCTTAACAAGGGGCCCCCCTTAACAAGGGGCCCCCTTAACAAGGGGGCCCCCTTAACAAGGGGCCCCCTTAACAAGGGGCCCCCCTTAACAAGGGGCCCCCTTAACAAGGGGCCCCCTTAACAAGGGCCCCCCTTTACAGGGGGCCCCCCTTAACAAGGGGCCCCCTTAACAAGGGCCCCCCTTTACAGGGGGCCCCCCCTTAACAAGGGGCCCCCCTTTACAGGTTTAAGGCGAAAAACACACCCCAATTCTTTCAGTCATATCTCGAGTTCTAGCTAACCCATCGCGCCAAGCCATATACCATATGAATGGTCTTTAATTGAGGAACAATCACGCTATATAACATTTTCGTGTCACTTCTATAGTTTAGGCGCAGTACTTGAAGCAGTGTATTTTTTTAAGGCGAAAAATACACCCCACTTCTTTCAGTCATATCTCGAGTTCTAGCTAACACATCGCGCCAAGCCATATATCATATGAAAGGTCTTTAAATGGGGAACAATCGCGCTATATAACATTTTTGTGTCACTTCTATAGTTTAGGCGCAGTACTTGAAGGAGTGTATTTGTTTAAGGCGAAAAACACACCCCACTTCTTTCAGTCATATCTCGAGTTCTAGGGCCCCCCCTTAACAAGGGGCCCTCCCTTAACAAGGGGCCCTCCCTTAACAAGGGGCCCTCCCTTAACAAGGGGCCCCCCTTAACAAGGGGCCCCCCTTTACAGGGTGCCCCCCCTTAACAAGGGGCCCCCTTAACAAGGGGCCCCCTTAACAAGGGGCCCCCTTAACAAGGGGCCCCCCTTTACAGGGGGCCCCCCCTTAACAAGGGCCCCCCTTTACAGGGGGCCCCCCTTAACAAGGGGCCCCCTTAACAAGGGCCCCCCTTTACAGGGGGCCCCCCTTAACAAGGGGCCCCCCTTAACAAGGGGCTCCCCTTTACAGTGGGCCCCCTTTACAGGTTTAAGGCGAAAAACACACCCCACTTCTTTCAGTCATATCTCGAGTTCTAGCTAACCCATCGCGCCAAGCCATATATCATATGAAAGGTCTTTAAATGGGGAACAATCGCACTATATAACATTTTCGTGTCACTTCTATAGTTTAGGCGCAGTACTTGAAGGAGCGTATGTGTTTAAGGCGAAAAACACACCCCACTTCTTTCAGTCATATCTCGAGTTCTAGCTAACCTATCGCGCCAAGCCATATATCATATGAAAGGTCTTTAAATGGGGAACAATCGCGCTATATAACACTTTCGTGTCACTTCTATAGTTTAGGCGCAGTACTTGAAGGAGCGTATGTGTTTAAGGCGAAAAACACACCCCATTTCTTTCAGTCATATCTCCAGTTCTAGCTAACCCATCGCGCCAAGCCATATATCATATGAAAGGTCTTTAAATGGGGAACAATCACGCTATATAACATTTTCGTGTCACTTCTATAGTTTAAGCGCAGTACTTGAAGGAGTGTATTTGTTTAAGGCGAAAAACACACCCCATTTCTTTCAGTCATATCTCCAGTTCTAGCTAACCCATCGCGCCAAGCCATATATCATATGAAAGGTCTTTAAATGGGGAACAATCACGCTATATAACATTTTCGTGTCACTTCTATAGTTTAGGCGCAGTACTTGAAGCAGTGTATTTTTTTAAGGCGAAAAACACACCCCACTTCTTTCAGTCATATCTCGAGTTCTAGCTAACCCATCGCGCCAAGCCATATATCATATGAAAGGTCTTTAAATGGGGAACAATCGCGCTATATAACATTTTCGTGTCACTTCTATAGTTTAGGCGCAGTACTTGAAGGAGCGTATGTGTTTAAGGCGAAAAACACACCCCAATTTTTTTAGGCATATCTCGAGTTCTAGCTAACCCATCGCGCCAAGCCATATATCATATGAAAGGTCTTTAAATGAGGAACAATCGCGCTATATAAAATTTTCGTGTCACTTCTATAGTTTAGGCGCAGTACTTGAAGGAGTGTATTTTTTTAAGGCGAAAAACACACCCCACTTCTTTCAGTCATATCTCGAGTTCTAGGGCCCCCCTTAACAGGCCTCCCCCTTAACAGGCCCCCCCCCTTAACAGGCCTCCCCCCTTAACAGGCCTCCCCCTTAACAGGCCCCCCCTTAACAGGCCCCCCTTAACAAGGGGCCCCCCTTTACAGGGGCCCCCCTTAACAAGGGGCCCCCCTTAACAAGGGGCCCCCCTTAACAAGGGGCCCCCCTTAACAAGGGGTCCCCTTAACAAGGGGCCCCCCTTTACAGGGGCCCCCTTTACAGGGGCCCCCCTTTACAGGGCCCTTTACAGGGGCCCCCTTAACAAGGGGCCCCCTTAACAAGGGGCCCCCTTAACAAGGGGCCCCCCTTAACAAGGGGCCCCCCTTAACAAGGGGGCCCCCCTTAACAAGGGGCCCCCCTTAACAAGGGGCCCCCCCTTAACAAGGGCCCCCCCCCTTAACAAGGGCCCCCCCCCCCTTAACAAGGGCCCCCCCCTTAACAAGGGGCCCCCCTTAACAAGGGGCCCCCCCTTAACAAGGGGCCCCCCTTAACAGGTTTAAGGCGAAAAACACACCCCACTTCTTTCAGTCATATCTCGAGTTCTAGCTAACCCATCGCGCCAAGCCATATATCATATGAATGGTCTTTAAATGGGGAACAATCGCGCTATATAACATTTTCGTGTCACTTCTATAGTTTAGGCGCAGTACTTGAAGGAGTGTATTTGTTTAAGGCGAAAAACACACCCCACTTCTTTCAGTCATATCTCGAGTTTTAGCTAACCTATCGCGCCAAGCCATATATCATATGAAAAGTCTTTAAATTAGGAAGAACCGCGCTATATAAAATTTTCGTGTCACTTCTATAGTTTAGGCGCAGTACTTGAAGCAGTGTATTTTTTTAAGGCGAAAAACACACCCCACTTCTTTCAGTCATATCTCGAGTTCTAGCTAACCCATCGCGCCAAGCCATATACCATATGAAAGGCCTTTAATTGAGGAACAATCGCGCTATATAACATTTTCGTGTCACTTCTATAGTTTAGGCGCAGTACTTGAAGGAGCGTATGTGTTTAAGGCGAAAAACACACCCCACTTCTTTCAGTCTCGAGTTCTAGCTAACCCATCGCGCCAAGCCATATATCATATGAAAGGTCTTTAAATGGGGAACAATCGCGCTATATAACATTTTCGTGTCACATCTATAGTTTAGGCGCAGTACTTGAAGGAGCGTATGTGTTTAAGGCGAAAAACACACCCCACTTCTTTCAGTCATATCTCCAGTTCTAGCTAACCTATCGCGCCAAGCCATATATCATATGAAAGGTCTTTAAATGAGGAACAATCGCGCTATATAACATTTTCGTGTCACTTCTATAGTTTAGGCGCAGTACTTGAAGGAGTGTATTTGTTTAAGGCGAAAAACACACCCCACTTCTTTCAGTCATATCTCGAGTTCTAGCTAACCTATCGCGCCAAGCCATATATCATATGAAAGGTCTTTAAATGAGGAACAATCGCGCTATATAACATTTTCGTGTCACTTCAAAAGTTTAGGCGCAGTACTTGAAGGAGCGTATGTGTTTAAGGCGAAAAACACACCCCACTTCTTTCAGTCATATCTCGAGTTCTAGGTAAACTATCGCGCCAAGCCATATATCATATGAAAAGTCTTCAAATGAGGAACAATCACGCTATATAACATTTTCGTGTCACTTCTATAGTTTAGGCGCAGTACTTGAAGCAGTGTATTTTTTTAAGGCGAAAAATACACCCCACTTCTTTCAGTCATATCTCGAGTTCTAGCTAACACATCGCGCGAAGCCATATATCATATGAAAGGTCTTTAAATGGGGAACAATCGCGCTATATAACATTTTCGTGTCACTTCTATAGTTTAGGCGCAGTACTTGAAGGAGCGTATGTGTTTAAGGCGAAAAACACACCCCACTTCTTTCAGTCATATCTCGAGTTCTAGCTAACCTATCGCGCCAAGCCATATATCATATGAAAGGTCTTTAAATGAGGAACAATCGCGCTATATAACATTTTCGTGTCACTTCAAAAGTTTAGGCGCAGTACTTGAAGGAGCGTATGTGTTTAAGGCGAAAAACACACCCCACTTCTTTCAGTCATATCTCGAGTTCTAGCTAACCTATCGCGCCAAGCCATATATCATATGAAAGGTCTTTAAATGAGGAACAATCACGCTATATAACATTTTCGTGTCACTTCTATAGTTTAGGCGCAGTACTTGAAGCAGTGTATTTTTTTAAGGCGAAAAACACACCCCACTTCTTTCAGTCATATCTCGAGTTCTAGCTAACCCATCGCGGCAAGCCATATATCATATGAAAGGTCTTTAAATGGGGAACAATCGCGCTATATAACATTTTCGTGTCACTTCTATAGTTTAGGCGCAGTACTTGAAGGAGCGTATGTGTTTAAGGCGAAAAACACACCCCACTTCTTTCAGTCATATCTCCAGTTCTAGCTAACCCATCGCGCCAAGCCATATATCATATGAAAGGCCTTTAAATGAGGAACAATCGCGCTATATAACATTTTCGTGTCACTTCTATAGTTTAGGCGCAGTACTTGAAGGAGTGTATTTGTTTAAGGCGAAAAACACACCCCACTTCTTTCAGACATATCTCGAGTTCTAGCTAACCTATCGCGCCAAGCCATATATCATATGAAAGGTCTTTAAATGAGGAACAATCGCGCTATATAACATTTTCGTGTCACTTCTATAGTTTAGGCGCAGTACTTGAAGCAGTGTATTTTTTTAAGGCGAAAAACACACCCCACTTCTTTCAGTCATATCTCGAGTTCTAGCTAACCCATCGCGCCAAGCCATATATCATATGAAAGGTCTTTAAATGGGGAACAATCGCGCTATATAACATTTTCGTGTCACTTCTATAGTTTAGGCGCAGTACTTGAAGGAGCGTATGTGTTTAAGGCGAAAAACACACCCCACTTCTTTCAGTCATATCTCCAGTTCTAGCTAACCCATCGCGCCAAGCCATATATCATATGAAAGGCCTTTAAATGAGGAACAATCGCGCTATATAACATTTTCGTGTCACTTCTATAGTTTAGGCGCAGTACTTGAAGGAGTGTATTTGTTTAAGGCGAAAAACACACCCCACTTCTTTCAGACATATCTCGAGTTCTAGCTAACCTATCGCGCCAAGCCATATACCATATGAAAGGTCTTTAATTGAGGAACAATCGCGCTATATAACATTTTCGTGTCACTTCTATAGTTTAGGCGCAGTACTTGAAGGAGCGTATGTGTTTAAGGCGAAAAACACACCCCACTTCTTTCAGTCTCGAGTTCTAGCTTATCCATCGCGCCAAGCCATATATCATATGAAAGGTCTTTAAATGGGGAACAATCGCGCTATATAACATTTTCGTGTCACTTCTATAGTTTAGGCGCAGTACTTGAAGGAGTGTATTTGTTTAAGGCGAAAAACACACCCCACTTCTTTCAGTCATATCTCGAGTTCTAGCTAACCTATCGCGCCAAGCCATATATCATATGAAAGGTCTTTAAATGAGGAACAATCGCGCTATATAACATTTTCGTGTCACTTTACAGGGGCCCCCCTTTACAGGGGCCCCCCTTTACAGGGGCCCCCCCTTTACAGGGGCCCCCCCTTTACAGGGGGCCCCCTTAACAGGTTTAAGGCGAAAAACACACCCCAATTCTTTCAGTCATATCTCGAGTTCTAGCTAACCCATCGCGCCAAGCCATATACCATATGAAAGGCCTTTAATTGAGGAACAATCGCGCTATATAACATTTTCGTGTCACTTCTATAGTTTAGGCGCAGTACTTGAAGGAGCGTATGTGTTTAAGGCGAAAAACACACCCCACTTCTTTCAGTCTCGAGTTCTAGCTAACCCATCGCGCCAAGCCATATATCATATGAAAGGTCTTTAAATGGGGAACAATCGCGCTATATAACATTTTCGTGTCACATCTATAGTTTAGGCGCAGTACTTGAAGGAGCGTATGTGTTTAAGGCGAAAAACACACCCCACTTCTTTCAGTCATATCTCCAGTTCTAGCTAACCCATCGCGCCAAGCCATATATCATATGAAAGGTCTTTAGATGAGGAACAATCGCGCTATATAACATTTTCGTGTCACTTCTATAGTTTAGGCGCAGTACTTGAAGGAGTGTATTTGTTTAAGGCGAAAAACACACCCCACTTCTTTCAGTCATATCTCGAGTTCTAGCTAACCTATCGCGCCAAGCCATATATCATATGAAAGGTCTTTAAATGAGGAACAATCGCGCTATATAACATTTTCGTGTCACTTCAAAAGTTTAGGCGCAGTACTTGAAGGAGCGTATGTGTTTAAGGCGAAAAACACACCCCACTTCTTTCAGTCATATCTCGAGTTCTAGGTAAACTATCGCGCCAAGCCATATATCATATGAAAAGTCTTCAAATGAGGAACAATCACGCTATATAACATTTTCGTGTCACTTCTATAGTTTAGGCGCAGTACTTGAAGCAGTGTATTTTTTTAAGGCGAAAAATACACCCCACTTCTTTCAGTCATATCTCGAGTTCTAGCTAACACATCGCGCGAAGCCATATATCATATGAAAGGTCTTTAAATGGGGAACAATCGCGCTATATAACATTTTCGTGTCACTTCTATAGTTTAGGCGCAGTACTTGAAGGAGCGTATGTGTTTAAGGCGAAAAACACACCCCACTTTTTTTAGTCATATCTCGAGTTCTAGCTAACCCATCGCGCCAAGCCATATATCATATGAAAGGTCTTTAAATGAGGAACAATCGCGCTATATAACATTTTCGTGTCACTTCTATAGTTTAGGCGCAGTACTTGAAGGAGTGTATTTGTTTAAGGCCAAAAACACACCCCACTTCTTTCAGTCATATCTCGAGTTCTAGGGCCCCCCTTTACAGGCCCCCCCTTAACAGCCCCCCCCCCCTTAACAGGGCCCACCCCTTAACAGGCCCCACCCCTTAACAAGGCCCCCCTTAACAGGCCCCCCTTAACAAGGGGCCCCCCCTTAACAAGGGGCCCCCTTAACAAGGGGCCCCCCTTAACAAGGGGCCCCCTTAACAAGGGGCCCCCCTTAACAAGGGGCCCCCCTTAACAAGGGGCCCCCTTAACAAGGGGCCCCCTTTACAGGGGGCCCCCCTTTACAGGGGGCCCCCCCTTTACAGGGGGCCCCCCTTTACAGGGGGCCCCCCCTTAACAAGGGGCCCCCCTTTACAGGTTTAAGGCGAAAAACACACCCCAATTCTTTCAGTCATATCTCGAGTTCTAGCTAACCCATCGCGCCAAGCCATATACCATATGAATGGTCTTTAATTGAGGAACAATCACGCTATATAACATTTTCGTGTCACTTCTATAGTTTAGGCGCAGTACTTGAAGCAGTGTATTTTTTTAAGGCGAAAAATACACCCCACTTCTTTCAGTCATATCTCGAGTTCTAGCTAACACATCGCGCCAAGCCATATATCATATGAAAGGTCTTTAAATGGGGAACAATCGCGCTATATAACATTTTCGTGTCACTTCTATAGTTTAGGCGCAGTACTTGAAGGAGCGTATGTGTTTAAGGCGAAAAACACACCCCACTTTTTTTAGTCATATCTCGAGTTCTAGCTAACCCATCGCGCCAAGCCATATATCATATGAAAGGTCTTTAAATGAGGAACAATCGCGCTATATAACATTTTCGTGTCACTTCTATAGTTTAGGCGCAGTACTTGAAGGAGTGTATTTGTTTAAGGCGAAAAACACACCCCACTTCTTTCAGTCATATCTCGAGTTCTAGGGCCCCCCCTTAACAAGGGGCCCCCCTTAACAGGCCCCCCCTTAACAAGGGGCCCCCCTTAACAAGGGGCCCCCCTTAACAAGGGGCCCCCCTTAACAAGGGGCCCCCCTTAACAAGGGGCCCCCCCTTAACAAGGGGCCCCCCTTAATAAGGGGCCCGCCTTAACAAGGGGCCCCCCTTAACAAGGGGCCCCCCTTAACAAGGGGCCCCCCTTAACAAGGGGCCCCCCTTAACAAGGGGCCCCCCTTAACAAGGGGCCCCCCTTAACAAGGGGCCCCCCTTAACAAGGCCCCTTAACAAGGGGCCCCCCTTAACAAGGGGCCCCCCTTAACAAGGGGCCCCCCTTAACAAGGGGCCCCCTTAACAAGGGGCCCCCCTTAACAAGGGGCCCCCTTAACAAGGGGCCCCCCTTAACAAGGGGCCCCCCTTTACAGGGGGCCCCCCTTAACAAGGGGCCCCCCTTTACAGGGGGCCCCCCTTTACAGGGGGCCCCCCCTTAACAAGGGGCCCCCTTAACAAGGGCCCCCCTTTACAGGGGGCCCCCCTTAACAAGGGGCCCCCTTAACAAGGGGCCCCCTTAACAAGGGCCCCCCTTTACAGGGGGCCCCCCTTAACAAGGGGCCCCCCTTAACAAGGGGCCGCCCTTTACAGTGGGCCCCCTTTACAGGTTTAAGGCGAAAAACACACCCCACTTCTTTCAGTCATATCTCGAGTTCTAGCTAACCCATCGCGCCAAGCCATATATCATATGAAAGGTCTTTAAATGGGGAACAATCGCACTATATAACATTTTCGTGTCACTTCTATAGTTTAGGCGCAGTACTTGAAGGAGCGTATGTGTTTAAGGCGAAAAACACACCCCACTTCTTTCAGTCATATCTCGAGTTCTAGCTAACCTATCGCGCCAAGCCATATATCATATGAAAGGTCTTTAAATGGGGAACAATCGCGCTATATAACATTTTCGTGTCACTTCTATAGTTTAGGCGCAGTACTTGAAGGAGCGTATGTGTTTAAGGCGAAAAACACACCCCACTTCTTTCAGTCATATCTCGAGTTCTAGCTAACCTATCGCGCCAAGCCATATATCATATGAAAGGTCTTTAAATGAGGAACAATCGCGCTATATAACATTTTCGTGTCACTTCAAAAGTTTAGGCGCAGTACTTGAAGGAGCGTATGTGTTTAAGGCGAAAAACACACCCCACTTCTTTCAGTCATATCTCGAGTTCTAGCTAACCTATCGCGCCAAGCCATATATCATATGAAAGGTCTTTAAATGAGGAACAATCACGCTATATAACATTTTCGTGTCACTTCTATAGTTTAGGCGCAGTACTTGAAGCAGTGTATTTTTTTAAGGCGAAAAACACACCCCACTTCTTTCAGTCATATCTCGAGTTCTAGCTAACCCATCGCGGCAAGCCATATATCATATGAAAGGTCTTTAAATGGGGAACAATCGCGCTATATAACATTTTCGTGTCACTTCTATAGTTTAGGCGCAGTACTTGAAGGAGCGTATGTGTTTAAGGCGAAAAACACACCCCACTTCTTTCAGTCATATCTCCAGTTCTAGCTAACCCATCGCGCCAAGCCATATATCATATGAAAGGCCTTTAAATGAGGAACAATCGCGCTATATAACATTTTCGTGTCACTTCTATAGTTTAGGCGCAGTACTTGAAGGAGTGTATTTGTTTAAGGCGAAAAACACACCCCACTTCTTTCAGACATATCTCGAGTTCTAGCTAACCTATCGCGCCAAGCCATATATCATATGAAAGGTCTTTAAATGAGGAACAATCGCGCTATATAACATTTTCGTGTCACTTCTATAGTTTAGGCGCAGTACTTGAAGCAGTGTATTTTTTTAAGGCGAAAAACACACCCCACTTCTTTCAGTCATATCTCGAGTTCTAGCTAACCCATCGCGCCAAGCCATATATCATATGAAAGGTCTTTAAATGGGGAACAATCGCGCTATATAACATTTTCGTGTCACTTCTATAGTTTAGGCGCAGTACTTGAAGGAGCGTATGTGTTTAAGGCGAAAAACACACCCCACTTCTTTCAGTCATATCTCCAGTTCTAGCTAACCCATCGCGCCAAGCCATATATCATATGAAAGGCCTTTAAATGAGGAACAATCGCGCTATATAACATTTTCGTGTCACTTCTATAGTTTAGGCGCAGTACTTGAAGGAGTGTATTTGTTTAAGGCGAAAAACACACCCCACTTCTTTCAGACATATCTCGAGTTCTAGCTAACCTATCGCGCCAAGCCATATACCATATGAAAGGTCTTTAATTGAGGAACAATCGCGCTATATAACATTTTCGTGTCACTTCTATAGTTTAGGCGCAGTACTTGAAGGAGCGTATGTGTTTAAGGCGAAAAACACACCCCACTTCTTTCAGTCTCGAGTTCTAGCTTATCCATCGCGCCAAGCCATATATCATATGAAAGGTCTTTAAATGGGGAACAATCGCGCTATATAACATTTTCGTGTCACTTCTATAGTTTAGGCGCAGTACTTGAAGGAGTGTATTTGTTTAAGGCGAAAAACACACCCCACTTCTTTCAGTCATATCTCGAGTTCTAGCTAACCTATCGCGCCAAGCCATATATCATATGAAAGGTCTTTAAATGAGGAACAATCGCGCTATATAACATTTTCGTGTCACTTTACAGGGGCCCCCCTTTACAGGGGCCCCCCTTTACAGGGGCCCCCCCTTTACAGGGGCCCCCCCTTTACAGGGGCCCCCCTTAACAGGTTTAAGGCGAAAAACACACCCCAATTCTTTCAGTCATATCTCGAGTTCTAGCTAACCCATCGCGCCAAGCCATATACCATATGAAAGGCCTTTAATTGAGGAACAATCGCGCTATATAACATTTTCGTGTCACTTCTATAGTTTAGGCGCAGTACTTGAAGGAGCGTATGTGTTTAAGGCGAAAAACACACCCCACTTCTTTCAGTCTCGAGTTCTAGCTAACCCATCGCGCCAAGCCATATATCATATGAAAGGTCTTTAAATGGGGAACAATCGCGCTATATAACATTTTCGTGTCACATCTATAGTTTAGGCGCAGTACTTGAAGGAGCGTATGTGTTTAAGGCGAAAAACACACCCCACTTCTTTCAGTCATATCTCCAGTTCTAGCTAACCCATCGCGCCAAGCCATATATCATATGAAAGGTCTTTAGATGAGGAACAATCGCGCTATATAACATTTTCGTGTCACTTCTATAGTTTAGGCGCAGTACTTGAAGGAGTGTATTTGTTTAAGGCGAAAAACACACCCCACTTCTTTCAGTCATATCTCGAGTTCTAGCTAACCTATCGCGCCAAGCCATATATCATATGAAAGGTCTTTAAATGAGGAACAATCGCGCTATATAACATTTTCGTGTCACTTCAAAAGTTTAGGCGCAGTACTTGAAGGAGCGTATGTGTTTAAGGCGAAAAACACACCCCACTTCTTTCAGTCATATCTCGAGTTCTAGGTAAACTATCGCGCCAAGCCATATATCATATGAAAAGTCTTCAAATGAGGAACAATCACGCTATATAACATTTTCGTGTCACTTCTATAGTTTAGGCGCAGTACTTGAAGCAGTGTATTTTTTTAAGGCGAAAAATACACCCCACTTCTTTCAGTCATATCTCGAGTTCTAGCTAACACATCGCGCGAAGCCATATATCATATGAAAGGTCTTTAAATGGGGAACAATCGCGCTATATAACATTTTCGTGTCACTTCTATAGTTTAGGCGCAGTACTTGAAGGAGCGTATGTGTTTAAGGCGAAAAACACACCCCACTTTTTTTAGTCATATCTCGAGTTCTAGCTAACCCATCGCGCCAAGCCATATATCATATGAAAGGTCTTTAAATGAGGAACAATCGCGCTATATAACATTTTCGTGTCACTTCTATAGTTTAGGCGCAGTACTTGAAGGAGTGTATTTGTTTAAGGCCAAAAACACACCCCACTTCTTTCAGTCATATCTCGAGTTCTAGGGCCCCCCTTTACAGGCCCCCCCTTAACAGCCCCCCCCCCCCCTTAACAGGGCCCACCCCTTAACAGGCCCCACCCCTTAACAAGGCCCCCCTTAACAGGCCCCCCTTAACAAGGGGCCCCCCCTTAACAAGGGGCCCCCTTAACAAGGGGCCCCCCTTAACAAGGGGCCCCCTTAACAAGGGGCCCCCCTTAACAAGGGGCCCCCCTTAACAAGGGGCCCCCTTAACAAGGGGGCCCCCCCTTAACAAGGGGCCCCCCTTTACAGGTTTAAGGCGAAAAACACACCCCAATTCTTTCAGTCATATCTCGAGTTCTAGCTAACCCATCGCGCCAAGCCATATACCATATGAATGGTCTTTAATTGAGGAACAATCACGCTATATAACATTTTCGTGTCACTTCTATAGTTTAGGCGCAGTACTTGAAGCAGTGTATTTTTTTAAGGCGAAAAATACACCCCACTTCTTTCAGTCATATCTCGAGTTCTAGCTAACACATCGCGCCAAGCCATATATCATATGAAAGGTCTTTAAATGGGGAACAATCGCGCTATATAACATTTTCGTGTCACTTCTATAGTTTAGGCGCAGTACTTGAAGGAGCGTATGTGTTTAAGGCGAAAAACACACCCCACTTTTTTTAGTCATATCTCGAGTTCTAGCTAACCCATCGCGCCAAGCCATATATCATATGAAAGGTCTTTAAATGAGGAACAATCGCGCTATATAACATTTTCGTGTCACTTCTATAGTTTAGGCGCAGTACTTGAAGGAGTGTATTTGTTTAAGGCGAAAAACACACCCCACTTCTTTCAGTCATATCTCGAGTTCTAGGGCCCCCCCTTAACAAGGGGCCCCCCTTAACAGGCCCCCCCTTAACAAGGGGCCCCCCTTAACAAGGGGCCCCCCTTAACAAGGGGCCCCCCCTTAACAAGGGGCCCCCCTTAATAAGGGGCCCGCCTTAACAAGGGGCCCCCCTTAACAAGGGGCCCCCCTTAACAAGGGGCCCCCCTTAACAAGGGGCCCCCCTTAACAAGGCCCCTTAACAAGGGGCCCCCCTTAACAAGGGGCCCCCCTTAACAAGGGGCCCCCTTAACAAGGGGCCCCCCTTAACAAGGGGCCCCCTTAACAAGGGGCCCCCCTTAACAAGGGGCCCCCCTTTACAGGGGGCCCCCCTTAACAAGGGGCCCCCCTTTACAGGGGGCCCCCCTTTACAGGGGGCCCCCCCTTAACAAGGGGCCCCCTTAACAAGGGCCCCCCTTTACAGGGGGCCCCCCTTAACAAGGGGCCCCCTTAACAAGGGGCCCCCTTAACAAGGGCCCCCCTTTACAGGGGGCCCCCCTTAACAAGGGGCCCCCCTTAACAAGGGGCCGCCCTTTACAGTGGGCCCCCTTTACAGGTTTAAGGCGAAAAACACACCCCACTTCTTTCAGTCATATCTCGAGTTCTAGCTAACCCATCGCGCCAAGCCATATATCATATGAAAGGTCTTTAAATGGGGAACAATCGCACTATATAACATTTTCGTGTCACTTCTATAGTTTAGGCGCAGTACTTGAAGGAGCGTATGTGTTTAAGGCGAAAAACACACCCCACTTCTTTCAGTCATATCTCGAGTTCTAGCTAACCTATCGCGCCAAGCCATATATCATATGAAAGGTCTTTAAATGGGGAATAATCGCGCTATATAACACTTTCGTGTCACTTCTATAGTTTAGGCGCAGTACTTGAAGGAGCGTATGTGTTTAAGGCGAAAAACACACCCCACTTCTTTCAGTCATATCTCGAGTTCTAGCTAACCTATCGCGCCAAGCCATATATCATATGAAAGGTCTTTAAATGGGGAACAATCACGCTATATAACATTTTCGTGTCACTTCTATAGTTTAAGCGCAGTACTTGAAGGAGTGTATTTGTTTAAGGCGAAAAACACACCCCACTTCTTTCAGTCATATCTCGAGTTCTAGGTAAACTATCGCGCCAAGCCATATATCATATGAAAGGTCTTCAAATGAGGAACAATCACGCTAAATAACATTTTCGTGTCACTTCTATAGTTTAGGCGCAGTACTTGAAGCAGTGTATTTTTTTAAGGCGAAAAACACACCCCACTTCTTTCAGTCATATCTCGAGTTCTAGCTAACCCATCGCGCCAAGCCATATATCATATGAAAGGTCTTTAAATGGGGAACAATCGCGCTATATAACATTTTCGTGTCACTTCTATAGTTTAGGCGCAGTACTTGAAGGAGTGTATTTGTTTAAGGCGAAAAACACACCCCACTTCTTTCAGTCATATCTCGAGTTCTAGGGCCCCCCCTTAACAGGCCCCCCCCTTAACAGCCCCCCCACCCCTTAACAAGGCCCCCCTTAACAGGCCCCCCCTTAACAAGGGGCCCCCCTTAACAAGGGGCCCCCCCTTAACAAGGGGCCCCCCCTTAACAAGGGGCCCCCCTTAACAAGGGGCCCCCCTTAACAAGGGGCCCCCTTTAACAAGGGGCCCCCCTTAACAAGGGGCCCCCCTTTACAGGGGGCCCCCCCTTAACAAGGGGCCCCCCTTAACAAGGGGCCCCCCTTTACAGGGGGCCCCCCCTTAACAAGGGGCCCCCCTTAACAAGGGGCCCCCCTTTACAGGGGGCCCCCCCTTAACAAGGGGCCCCCTTAACAAGGGGCCCCCTTAACAAGGGGCCCCCTTAACAAGGGCCCCCCTTTACAGGGGGCCCCCCTTAACAAGGGGCCCCCTTAACAAGGGCCCCCCCTTTACAGGGGGCCCCCCTTAACAAGGGGCCCCCCTTTACAGTGGGCCCCCTTTACAGGTTTAAGGCGAAAAACACACCCCACTTCTTTCAGTCATATCTCGAGTTCTAGCTAACCCATCGCGCCATGCCATATATCATATGAAAGGTCTTTAAATGGGGAACAATCGCACTATATAACATTTTCGTGTCACTTCTATAGTTTAGGCGCAGTACTTGAAGGAGCGTATGTGTTTAAGGCGAAAAACACACCCCACTTCTTTCAGTCATATCTCGAGTTCTAGCTAACCTATCGCGCCAAGCCATATATCATATGAAAGGTCTTTAAATGGGGAACAATCGCGCTATATAACACTTTCGTGTCACTTCTATAGTTTAGGCGCAGTACTTGAAGGAGCGTATGTGTTTAAGGCGAAAAACACACCCCATTTCTTTCAGTCATATCTCCAGTTCTAGCTAACCCATCGCGCCAAGCCGTATATCATATGAAAGGCCTTTAAATGGGGAACAATCACGCTATATAACATTTTCGTGTCACTTCTATAGTTTAAGCGCAGTACTTGAAGGAGTGTATTTGTTTAAGGCGAAAAACACACCCCACTTCTTTCAGTCATATCTCGAGTTCTAGGTAAACTATCGCGCCAAGCCATATATCATATGAAAGGTCTTCAAATGAGGAACAATCACGCTAAATAACATTTTCGTGTCACTTCTATAGTTTAGGCGCAGTACTTGAAGCAGTGTATTTTTTTAAGGCGAAAAACACACCCCACTTCTTTCAGTCATATCTCGAGTTCTAGCTAACCCATCGCGCCAAGCCATATATCATATGAAAGGTCTTTAAATGGGGAACAATCGCGCTATATAACATTTTCGTGTCACTTCTATAGTTTAGGCGCAGTACTTGAAGGAGCGTATGTGTTTAAGGCGAAAAACACACCCCAATTTTTTTAGGCATATCTCGAGTTCTAGCTAACCCATCGCGCCAAGCCATATATCATATGAAAGGTCTTTAAATGAGGAACAATCGCGCTATATAAAATTTTCGTGTCACTTCTATAGTTTAGGCGCAGTACTTGAAGGAGTGTATTTTTTTAAGGCGAAAAACACACCCCACTTCTTTCAGTCATATCTCGAGTTCTAGGGCCCCCCTTAACAGGCCTCCCCCTTAACAGGCCCCCCCCCCCCCTTAACAGGCCTCCCCCCTTAACAGGCCTCCCCCTTAACAGGCCCCCCCTTAACAGGCCCCCCCTTAACAGGCCCCCCTTAACAAGGGTCCCCCCTTTACAGGGGCCCCCCTTAACAAGGGGCCCCCCCCTTAACAAGGGGCCCCCCCCTTTACAGGGGCCCCCCCTTTACAGGGGCCCCCCCTTTACAGGGGCCCCCCTTCACAGGGCCCCCCCTTTACAGGGGCCCCCCTTCACAGGGCCCCCCCTTTACAGGGGCCCCCCCTTAACAAGGGGCCCCCCTTTACAGGGGCCCCCCTTAACAAGGGGCCCCCCTTTACAGGGGTCCCCCCTTTACAGGGGCCCCCCTTAACAAGGGGCCCCCCTTTACAGGGGTCCCCCCTTAACAAGGGGCCCCCCTTTACAGGGGTCCCCCTTAACAAGGGGCCCCCCTTAACAAGGGGCCCCCCTTAACAAGGGGCCCCCCTTAACAAGGGGCCCCCCTTAACAAGGGGCCCCCCTTAACAAGGGGCCCCCCCTTAACAAGGGGCCCCCCCTTAACAAGGGGCCCCCCCTTAACAAGGGGCCCCCCCTTAACAAGGGGCCCCCCTTAACAAGGGGCCCCCCCTTAACAAGGGGCCCCCCCTTAACAAGGGGCCCCCCCTTAACAAGGGGCCCCCTCTTAACAAGGGGCCCCCCTTAACAGGTTTAAGGCAAAAAACACACCCCACTTCTTTCAGTCATATCTCGAGTTCTAGCTAACCCATCGCGCCAAGCCATATATCATATGAAAGGTCTTTAAATGGGGAACAATCGCGCTATATAACATTTTCGTGTCACTTCTATAGTTTAGGCGCAGTACTTGAAGGAGTGTATTTGTTTAAGGCGAAAAACACACCCCACTTCTTTCAGTCATATCTCGAGTTTTAGCTAACCTATCGCGCCAAGCCATATATCATATGAAAAGTCTTTAAATTAGGAAGAACCGCGCTATATAAAATTTTCGTGTCACTTCTATAGTTTAGGCGCAGTACTTGAAGCAGTGTATTTTTTTAAGGCGAAAAACACACCCCACTTCTTTCAGTCATATCTCGAGTTCTAGCTAACCCATCGCGCCAAGCCATATATCATATGAAAGGTCTTTAAATGGGGAACAATCGCGCTATATAACATTTTCGTGTCACTTCTATAGTTTAGGCGCAGTACTTGAAGGAGTGTATTTGTTTAAGGCGAAAAACACACCCCACTTCTTTCAGTCATATCTCGAGTTCTAGCTAACCTATCGCGCCAAGCCATATATCATATGAAAAGTCTTTAAATTAGGAAGAACCGCGCTATATAAAATTTTCGTGTCACTTCTATAGTTTAGGCGCAGTACTTGAAGGAGTGTATTTTTTTAAGGCGAAAAACACACCCCACTTCTTTCAGTCGTATCTCGAGTTCTAGGGCCCCCCCTTAACAGGCCCCCCTTAACAGGGGGCCCCCCTTAACAGGGGCCCCCCTTAACAGGGGCCCCCCCTTAACAGGGGCCCCCCCTTAACAGGGGCCCCCCCTTAACAGGCCCCCCCTTAACAGGCCCCCCCTTAACAGGGGTCCCCCCTTAACAGGGGCCCCCCTTAACAGGGGCCCCCTTAACAGGGGCCCCCCTTAACAGGGGCCCCCCCTTAACAGGGGCCCCCCTTAACAGGGGCCCCCCCTTAACAGGGGCCCCCCTTAACAAGGGGCCCCCCTTAACAGGGGCCCCCCCTTAACAAGGGGCCCCCCCTTAACAGGGTCCCCCCCTTAACAAGGGGCCCCCTCTTAACAGGGGCCCCCCTTAACAAGGGGCCCCCTTAACAAGGGGCCCCCCTTAAGAAGGGGCCCCCCTTAACAGGGGCCCCCCTTAACAAGGGGCCCCCCCTTAACAGGGGGCCCCCCTTAACAAGGGGCCCCCTTAACAAGGGGCCCCCCCTTAACAAGGGGCCCCCCCTTAACAGGGGCCCCCCTTAACAGGGGGCCCCCCTTAACAGGGGGCCCCCCCTTAACAAGGGGCCCCCCTTAACAAGGGGCCCCCCTTAACAGGGGCCCCCCTTAACAAGGGGCCCCCCTTAACAAGGGGGCCCCCCTTAACAAGGGGCCCCCCTTAACAGGGGGCCCCCCTTAACAGGGGGCCCCCCTTAACAAGGGGCCCCCCTTAACAGGGGGCCCCCCTTAACAGGGGGCCCCCCTTAACAAGGGGCCCCCCTTAACAAGGGGCCCCCCTTAACAGGGGGCCCCCCTTAACAAGGGGCCCCCCCTTAACAAGGGGCCCCCCTTAACAGGGGGCCCCCCTTAACAAGGGGCCCCCCCTTAACAGGCGCCCCCCTTAACAGGCGCCCCCCTTAACAGGGGGCCCCCCCTTAACAGGGGGGCCCCCCTTAACAGGGGGCCCCCCTTAACAGGGCCCCCCCCTTAACAGGGGGCCCCCCTTAACAGGGGCCCCCCCTTAACAGGGGGCCCCCCTTAACAAGGGGCCCCCCTTAACAGGGGGCCCCCCTTAACAAGGGGCCCCCCCTTAACAGGGGGCCCCCCTTAACAAGGGGCCCCCCCTTAACAGAGGGCCCCCCTTAACAAGGGGCCCCCCCTTAACAGGGGGCCCCCCTTAACAAGGGGCCCCCCCTTAACAGGGGGCCCCCCTTAACAAGGGGCCCCCCCTTAACAGGGGGCCCCCCTTAACAAGGGGCCCCCCTTAACAAGGGGCCCCCCTTAACAAGGGGCCCCCTTAATAGGTTTAAGTCGAAAAACACACCCCACTTCTTTCAGTCGTATCTCGAGTTCTAGCTAACCCATCGCGCCAAGCCATATATCATATGAAAGGTCTTTAAATGGGGAACAATCGCGCTATATAACATTTTCGTGTCACTTCTATAGTTTAGGCGCAGTACTTGAAGGAGTGTATTTGTTTAAGGCGAAAAACACACCCCACTTCTTTCAGTCATATCTCGAGTTCTAGCTAACCTATCGCGCCAAGCCATATATCATATGAAAAGTCTTTAAATTAGGAAGAACCGCGCTATATAAAATTTTCGTGTCACTTCTATAGTTTAGGCGCAGTACTTGAAGGAGTGTATTTTTTTAAGGCGAAAAACACACCCCACTTCTTTCAGTCATATCTCGAGTTCTAGGTAAACTATCGCGCCAAGCCATATATCATATGAAAGGTCTTCAAATGAGGAACAATCACGCTATATAACATTTTCGTGTCACTTCTATAGTTTAGGCGCTATATAAAATTTAACGTAGCTTAACAAGGGCCCCCCTTAACAAGGGGCCCCCCTAAAAGGGGCCCCCCCCTTAACAAGGGGCCCCCTAAAAGGGGCCCCCCCCTTAACAAGGGCCCCCCCTTAACAGGGGCCCCCCTTAACAAGGGCCCCCCTTAACAAGGGGCCCCCCTTAACAAGGGGCCCCCCTTAACAAGGGGACCCCCTTAACAAGGGGCCCCCTTAACAAGGGGCCCCCCTTAACAAGGGGCCCCCTTAACAAGGGGCCCCCTTAACAGGGGGGCCCCCTTAACAGGGGGACCCCCCTTAACAGGGGGACCCCCCTTAACAGGGGACCCCCCCTTAACAGGGGACCCCCCTTAACAGGGGACCCCCCTTAACAAGGGGCCCCCTTAACAGGGGCCCCCCTTAACAGGAGCCCCCCTTAACAGGGCCCCCCTTAACAAGGGGCCCCCCTTAACAAGGGGCCCCCCCTTAACAAGGGGCCCCCCTTAACAAGGGCCCCCCCTTAACAAGGGCCCCCCTTAACAAGGGGCCCCCTTAACAAGGGCCCCCCCTTAACAAGGCCCCCCCCTTAACAAGGCCCCCCTTAACAAGGGGCCCCCCTTAACAAGGGGCCCCCCCTTAACAAGGGGCCCCCCCTTAACAAGGGGGCCCCCCTTAACAAGGGGGCCCCCCTTAACAAGGGGCCCCCCTTAACAAGGGGCCTTCCTTAACAAGGGGCCCCCCTTAACAAGGGGCCCCCCTTAACAAGGGGCCTCCCCTTTACAGGGGGTCCCCCTTAACAAGGGGCCCCCCTTTACAGGGGGACCCCCTTAACAAGGGGCCCCCCTTTACAGGGGGCCCCCCCTTAACAGGTTTAAGGCGAAAAACACACCCCAATTCTTTCAGTCATATCTCGAGTTCTAGCTAACCCATCGCGCCAAGCCATATACCATATGAAAGGTCTTTAATTGAGGAACAATCGCGCTATATAACATTTTCGTGTCACTTCAAAAGTTTAGGCGCAGTACTTGAAGGAGCGTATGTGTTTAAGGCGAAAAACACACCCCACTTCTTTCAGTCATATCTCCAGTTCTACCTAACCCATCGCGCCAAGCCATTTATTATATGAAAGGTCTTTAAATGGGGAACAATCGCGCTATATAACATTTTCGTGTCACTGCTATAGTTTAGGCGCAGTACTTGAAGGAGCGTATGTGTTTAAGGCGAAAAACACACCCCACTTTTTTTAGTCATATCTCGAGTTCTAGCTAACCCATCGCGCCAAGCCATATATCATATGAAAGGTCTTTAAATGAGGAACAATCGCGCTATATAACATTTTCGTGTCACTTCTATAGTTTAGGCGCAGTACTTGAAGGAGTGTATTTGTTTAAGGCGAAAAACACACCCCACTTCTTTCAGTCATATCTCGAGTTCTAGCTAACCTATCGCGCCAAGCCATATATCATATGAAAAGTCTTTAAATGAGGAAGAACCGCGCTATATAAAATTTTCGTGTCACTTCTATAGTTTAGGCGCAGTACTTGAAGGAGTGTATTTTTTTAAGGCGAAAAACACACCCCACTTCTTTCAGTCATATCTCGAGTTCTAGGGCCCCCCCTTAACAGGGCCCCCCTTAACAGGGCCCCCCTTAACAGGGCCCCCCCCTTAACAAGGGGCCCCCCTTAACAAGGGCCCCCCGTAACAGGGGCCCCCCCTTAACAGGGGCCCCCCCTTAACAGGGGCCCCCCCTTAACAGGGGCCCCCCCTTAACAGGGGCCCCCCTTAACAGGGCCCCCCCTTAAGAGGGCCCCCCCTTAACAGGGGCCCCCCCTTAACAGGGGCCCCCCCTTAACAGGGGCCCCCCCTTAACAGGGGCCCCCCCTTAACAGGGGCCCCCCCTTAACAGGGGCCCCCCCTTAACAGGGGCCCCCCCTTAACAGGGCCCCCCCTTAAGAGGGCCCCCCCTTAACAGGGGCCCCCCCTTAACAGGTTTAAGGCGAAAAACACACCCCACTTCTTTCAGTCATATCTCGAGTTCTAGCTAACCTATCGCGCCAAGCCATATATCATATGAAAGGTCTTTAAATGAGGAACAATCGCGCTATATAACATTTTCGTGTCACTTCTATAGTTTAGGCGCAGTACTTGAAGGAGTGTATTTTTTTAAGGCGAAAAACACACCCCACTTCTTTCAGTCATATCTCGAGTTCTAGCTAACCTATCGCGCCAAGCCATATATCATATGAAAGGTCTTTAAATGAGGAACAATCGCGCTATATAACATTTTCGTGTCACTTCGAGTTTTAGGGCCCCCCCTTAACAGGGCCCCCCTTAACAAGGGGCCCCCCCTTAACAGGGCCCCCCTTAACAAGGGGCCCCCCCCTTAACAAGGGGCCCCCCCTTAACAAGGGCCCCCCCCTTAACAAGGGGCCCCCCTTAACAAGGGCCCCCCCCTTAACAAGGGGCCCCCCCCTTAACAAGGGGCCCCCCCCCTTAACAAGGGGCCCCCCCCTTAACAAGGGGCCCCCCCCCTTAACAAGGGGCCCCCCCCCCCTTAACAAGGGGCCCCCCCTTAACAAGGGGCCTCCCCTTTACAGGGGGCCCCCTTAACAGGTTTAAGGCGAAAAACACACCCCAATTCTTTCAGTCATATCTCGAGTTCTAGCTAACCCATCGCGCCAAGCCATATACCATATGAAAGGTCTTTAATTGAGGAACAATCGCGCTATATAACATTTTCGTGTCACTTCTATAGTTTAGGCGCAGTACTTGAAGGAGCGTATGTGTTTAAGGCGAAAAACACACCCCACTTCTTCCAGTCATATCTCCAGTTCTAGCTAACCCACCGCGCCAAGCCATATATCATATGAAAGGTCTTTAAATGGGGAACAATCGCGCTATATAACATTTTCGTGTCACTTCTATAGTTTAGGCGCAGTACTTGAAGGAGCGTATGTGTTTAAGGCGAAAAACACACCCCACTTCTTTCAGTCATATCTCCAGTTCTAGCCAACCCATCGCGCCAAGCCATATATCATATGAAAGGTCTTTAAATGAGGAACAATCGCGCTGTATAACATTTTCGTGTCACTTCTATAGTTTAGGCGCAGTACTTGAAGGAGTGTATTTGTTTAAGGCGAAAAACACACCCCACTTCTTTCAGTCATATCTCGAGTTCTAGCTAACCTATCGCGCCAAGCCATATATCATATGAAAGGTCTTTAAATGAGGAACAATCGCGCTACATAACATTTTCGTGTCACTTCAAAAGTTTAGGCGCAGTACTCGAAGGAGCGTATGTGTTTAAGGCGAAAAACACACCCCACTTCTTTCAGTCATATCTCCAGTTCTAGCTAACCCATCGCGCCAAGCCATATATTATATGAAAGGTCTTTAATTGAGGAACAATCGCGCTATATAACATTTTCGTGTCACTTCTATAGTTTAGGCGCAGTACTTGAAGGAGCGTATGTGTTTAAGGCGAAAAACACACCCCACTTCTTTCAGTCATATCTCCAGTTCTAGCTAACCCATCGCGCCAAGCCATATATCATATGAAAGGTCTTTAAATGGGGAACAATCGTGCTATATAACATTTTCGTGTCACTTCTATAGTTTAGGCGCAGTACTTGAAGGAGCGTATGTGTTTAAGGCGAAAAACACACCCCACTTCTTTCAGTCATATCTCGAGTTCTAGCTAACCCATCGCGCCAAGCCATATATCATATGAAAGGTATTTAAATGGGGAACAATCGCGCTATATAACATTTTCGTGTCACTTCTATAGTTTAGGCGCAGTACTTGAAGGAGCGTATGTGTTTAAGGCGAAAAACACACCCCACTTCTTTCAGTCATATCTCGAGTTCTAGCTAACCTATCGCGCCAAGCCATATATCATATGAAAGGTCTTTAAATGAGGAACAATCGCGATATATAAAATTTTCGTGTCACTTAACAGGGCCCCCTTAACAGGGGCCCCCCTTAACAGGGCCCCCCCTTAACAAGGGCCCCCCTTAACAGGGCCCCCCTTAACAAGGGCCCCCCTTAACAGGGCCCCCCTTAACAGGGCCCCCCTTAACAGGGGCCCCCCTTAACAGGGGGCCCCCCTTAACAGGGGGCCCCCCTTAACAAGGGCCCCCCTTAACAAGGGGCCCCCTTAACAGGGCCCCCCCTTAACAGGGGCCCCCCCTTAACAGGGGCCCCCCCTTAACAGGGGCCCCCCCTTAACAGGGGCCCCCCCTTAACAGGGGCCCCCCCTTAACAGGGGCCCCCCCTTAACAAGGGGCCCTCCCTTAACAAAGGGCCCCCCTTAACAGGGGCCCCCCTTTACAGGCGGCCCCCCTTAACAGGTTTAAGGCGAAAAACACACCCCAATTCTTTCAGTCATATCTCGAGTTCTAGCTAACCCATCGCGCCAAGCCATATACCATATGAAAGGCCTTTAATTGAGGAACAATCGCGCTATATAACATTTTCGTGTCACTTCTATAGTTTAGGCGCAGTACTTGAAGGAGCGTATGTGTTTAAGGCGAAAAACACACCCCACTTCTTTCAGTCATATCTCGAGTTCTAGCTAACCCATCGCGCCAAGCCATATATCATATGAAAGGTATTTAAATGGGGAACAATCGCGCTATATAACATTTTCGTGTCACTTCTATAGTTTAGGCGCAGTACTTGAAGGAGCGTATGTGTTTAAGGCGAAAAACACACCCCACTTCTTTCAGTCATATCTCCAGTTCTAGCTTACCCATCGCGCCAAGCCATATATCATATGAAAGGCATCGTGCAAGAACAATCGCGCTATATAACATTTTCGTGTCACTTCTATAGTTTAGGCGCAGTACTTGAAGGAGCGTATGTGTTTAAGGCGAAAAACACACCCCACTTTTTTTAGTCATATCTCGAGTTCTAGCTAACCCATCGCGCCAAGCCATATATCATATGAAAGGTCTTTAAATGAGGAACAATCGCGCTATATAACATTTTCGTGTCACTTCTATAGTTTAGGCGCAGTACTTGAAGGAGTGTATTTGTTTAAGGCGAAAAACACACCCCACTTCTTTCAGTCATATCTCGAGTTCTAGGGCCCCCCCTTAACAGGCCCCCCCTTAACAGGCCCCCCCTTAACAGCCCCCCCCCCCCTTAACAGGGCCCACCCCTTAACAGGCCCCACCCCTTAACAAGGCCCCACCCCTTAACAAGGCCCCACCCCTTAACAAGGCCCCCCTTAACAGGCCCCCCCTTAACAAGGGGCCCCCCCTTAACAAGGGGCCCCCTTAACAAGGGGCCCCCCTTAACAAGGGGCCCCCCTTAACAAGGGGCCCCCTTTAACAAGGGGCCCCCTTTAACAAGGGGCCCCCTTTAACAAGGGGCCCCCTTTAACAAGGGGCCCCCTTAACAAGGGCCCCCCTTTACAGGGGGCCCCCCTTAACAAGGGGCCCCCCTTAACAAGGGGCCCCCTTAACAAGGGCCCCCCTTTACAGGGGGCCCCCCTTAACAAGGGGCCCCCCTTTACAGGGGGCCCCCCTTAACAAGGGGCCCCCCTTAACAAGGGGCCCCCCTTTACAGTGGGCCCCCTTTACAGGTTTAAGGCGAAAAACACACCCCACTTCTTTCAGTCATATCTCGAGTTCTAGCTAACCCATCGCGCCAAGCCATATATCATATGAAAGGTCTTTAAATGGGGAACAATCGCACTATATAACATTTTCGTGTGACTTCTATAGTTTAGGCGCAGTACTTGAAGGAGCGTATGTGTTTAAGGCGAAAAACACACCCCACTTCTTTCAGTCATATCTCGAGTTCTAGCTAACCTATCGCGCCAAGCCATATATCATATGAAAGGTCTTTAAATGGGGAACAATCGCGCTATATAACACTTTCGTGTCACTTCTATAGTTTAGGCGCAGTACTTGAAGGAGCGTATGTGTTTAAGGCGAAAAACACACCCCATTTCTTTCAGTCATATCTCCAGTTCTAGCTAACCCATCGCGCCAAGCCATATATCATATGAAAGGTCTTTAAATGGGGAACAATCACGCTATATAACATTTTCGTGTCACTTCTATAGTTTAAGCGCAGTACTTGAAGGAGTGTATTTGTTTAAGGCGAAAAACACACCCCACTTCTTTCAGTCATATCTCGAGTTCTAGGTAAACTATCGCGCCAAGCCATATATCATATGAAAGGTCTTCAAATGAGGAACAATCACGCTAAATAACATTTTCATGTCACTTCTATAGTTTAGGCGCAGTACTTGAAGCAGTGTATTTTTTTAAGGCGAAAAACACACCCCACTTCTTTCAGTCATATCTCGAGTTCTAGCTAACCCATCGCGCCAAGCCATATATCATATGAAAGGTCTTTAAATGGGGAACAATCGCGCTATATAACATTTTCGTGTCACTTCTATAGTTTAGGCGCAGTACTTGAAGGAGCGTATGTGTTTAAGGCGAAAAACACACCCCAATTTTTTTAGGCATATCTCGAGTTCTAGCTAACCCATCGCGCCAAGCCATATATCATATGAAAGGTCTTTAAATGAGGAACAATCGCGCTATATAAAATTTTCGTGTCACTTCTATAGTTTAGGCGCAGTACTTGAAGGAGTGTATTTTTTTAAGGCGAAAAACACACCCCACTTCTTTCAGTCATATCTCGAGTTCTAGGGCCCCCCTTAACAGGCCTCCCCCTTAACAGGCCCCCCTTAACAGGGCCCCCTTAACAAGGGGCCCCCCTTAACAAGGGGCCCCCCTTTACAGGGGCCCCCCTTAACAAGGGGCCCCCCTTAACAAGGGGCCCCCCCTTAACAAGGGGCCCCCCTTTACAGGGGCCCCCCCCTTTACAGGGCCCCCCCTTTACAGGGGCCCCCCTTAACAAGGGGCCCCCCTTTACAGGGGCCCCCCTTAACAAGGGGCCCCCCTTAACAAGGGGCCCCCCTTTACAGGGGTCCCCCTTAACAAGGGGCCCCCTTTACAGGGGCCCCCCTTAACAAGGGGCCCCCTTAACAAGGGGCCCCCCCTTAACAAGGGGCCCCCCCTTAACAAGGGGCCCCCCCTTAACAAGGGGCCCCCCCTTAACAAGGGGCCCCCCCTTAACAAGGGGCCCCCCCTTAACAAGGGGCCCCCCCTTAACAAGGGGCCCCCCCTTAACAAGGGGCCCCCCCTTAACAAGGGGCCCCCCCTTAACAAGGGGCCCCCCCTTAACAAGGGGCCCCCCCTTAACAAGGGGCCCCCCCTTAACAAGGGGCCCCCCTTAACAAGGGGCCCCCCTTAACAGGTTTAAGGCGAAAAACACACCCCACTTCTTTCAGTCATATCTCGAGTTCTAGCTAACCCATCGCGCCAAGCCATATATCATATGAAAGGTCTTTAAATGGGGAACAATCGCGCTATATAACATTTTCGTGTCACTTCTATAGTTTAGGCGCAGTACTTGAAGGAGTGTATTTGTTTAAGGCGAAAAACACACCCCACTTCTTTCAGTCATATCTCGAGTTTTAGCTAACCTATCGCGCCAAGCCATATATCATATGAAAAGTCTTTAAATTAGGAAGAACCGCGCTATATAAAATTTTCGTGTCGCTTCTATAGTTTAGGCGCAGTACTTGAAGCAGTGTATTTTTTTAAGGCGAAAAACACACCCCACTTCTTTCAGTCATATCTCGAGTTCTAGCTAACCCATCGCGCCAAGCCATATATCATATGAAAGGTCTTTAAATGGGGAACAATCGCGCTATATAACATTTTGGTGTCACTTCTATAGTTTAGGCGCAGTACTTGAAGGAGTGTATTTGTTTAAGGCGAAAACCACACCTCACTTTTTTTAGTCATATCTCGAGTTCTAGCTAACCCATCGCGCCAAGCCATATATCATATGAAAGGTCTTTAAATGGGCAACAATCGCGCTATATAACATTTTCGTGTCACTTTTATAGTTTAGGCGCAGTACTTGAAGGAGCGTATGTGTTTAAGGCGAAAAACACACCCCACTTTTTTTAGTCATATCTCGAGTTCTAGCTAACCCATCGCGCCAAGCCATATATCATACGAAAGGTCTTTAAATGGGGAACAATCGCACTATATAACATTTTCGTGTCACTTCTATAGTTTAGGCGCAGTACTTGAAGCAGTGTATTTTTTTAAGGCGAAAAACACACCCCACTTCTTTCAGTCATATCTCGAGTTCTAGCTAACCCATCGCGCCAAGCCATATATCATATGAAAGGTCTTTAAATGCGGAACAATCGCGCTATATAACATTTTCGTGTCACTTCTATAGTTTAGGCGCAGTACTTGAAGGAGTGTATTTGTTTAAGGCGAAAAACACACAGGGTCCCCCCCTTAACAAGGGGCCCCTCTTTACAGGGGCCCCCCTTAACAAAGGGCCTCCCCTTTACAGGGGCCCCCCTTAACAAGGGGCCCCCCTTAACAAGGGGCCCCCCTTAACAAGGGGCCCCCCTTAACAAGGGGCCCCCCCTTAACAAGGGGCCCCCCTTAACAAGGGGCCTCCCCTTTACAGGGGGTCCCCCTTAACAAGGGGCCCCCCCTTAACAAGGGGCCCCCCTTAACAAGGGGCCCCCCCTTAACAAGGGGCCCCCCTTAACAAGGGGCCCCCCCTTAACAAGGGGCCCCCCTTAACAGGGGGCCCCCCCTTAACAGGGGGCCCCCCCTTAACAGGGGGCCCCCCTTAACAGGGGGCCCCCCCTTAACAGGGGGCCCCCCCTTAACAAGGGGCCCCCCCTTAACAGGGGGCCCCCCCTTTACTGGGGGCCCCCCTTAACAGGTTTAAGTCGAAAAACACACCCCACTTCTTTCAGTCATATCTCGAGTTCTAGCTAACCAATCGCGCCAAGCCATATATCATATGAAAGGTCTTTAAATGGGGAACAATCGCGGTATATAACATTTTCGTGTCACTTCTATAGTTTAGGCGCAGTACTTGAAGGAGCGTATGTGTTTAAGGCGAAAAACACACCTCACTTTTTTTAGTCATATCTCGAGTTCTAGCTAACCCATCGCGCCAAGCCATATATCATATGAAAGGTCTTTAAATGAGGAACAATCGCACTATATAACATTTTCGTGTCACTTCTATAGTTTAGGCGCAGTACTTGAAGGAGCGTATGTGTTTAAGGCGAAAAACACACCCCACTTCTTTCAGTCATATCTCGAGTTCTAGCTAACCCATCGCGCCAAGCCATATATCATATGAAAGGTCTTTAAATGGGGAACAATCGCGCTATATAACATTTTCGTGTCACTTCTATAGTTTAGGCGCAGTACTTGAAGGAGTGTATTTGTTTAAGGCGAAAAACACACCCCACTTCTTTCAGTCATATCTCGAGTTCTAGCTAACCTATCGCGCCAAGCCATATATCATATGAAAAGTCTTTAAATTAGGAAGAACCGCGCTATATAAAATTTTCGTGTCACTTCTATAGTTTAGGCGCAGTACTTGAAGGAGTGTATTTTTTTAAGGCGAAAAACACACCCCACTTCTTTCAGTCATATCTCGAGTTCTAGCTAACCCATCGCGCCAAGCCATATATCATATGAAAGGTCTTTAAATGGGAAACAATCGCGCTATATAACATTTTCGTGTCACTTCTATAGTTTAAGCGCAGTACTTGAAGGAGTGTATTTGTTTAAGGCGAAAAACACACCCCACTTCTTTCAGTCATATCTCGAGTTCTAGGTAAACTATCGCGCCAAGCCATATATCATATGAAAGGTCTTTAATTGAGGAAGAACCGCGCTATATAAAATTTTCGTGTCACTTCTATAGTTTAGGCGCAGTACTTGAAGGAGTGTATTTTTTTAAGGCGAAAAACACACCCCACTTCTTCCAGTCATATCTCGAGTTCTAGGGCCCCCCATTAACAGGCCCCCCTTAACAGGCCCCCCCTTAACAGGGGCCCCCCCTTAACAGGGGCCCCCCCTTAACAGGGGCCCCCCCTTAACAGGAGCCCCCCCTTAACAGGGGCCCCCCTTAACAGGGGCCCCCCCCTTAACAGGGGCCCCACCTTAACAAGGGGCCCCCCTTAACAGGGGCCCCCTTAACAGGGGCCCCCTTAACAAGGGGCCCCCCTTAACAGGGGCCCCCTTAACAAGGGGCCCCCCCTTAACAAGGGGCCCCCCTTAACAAGGGGCCCCCCCTTAACAAGGGGCCCCCCTTAACAAGGGGCCCCCCCTTAACAAGGGGCCCCCCTTAACAGGGGGCCCCCCCTTAACAGGGGGCCCCCCCTTAACAGGGGGCCCCCCCTTAACAGGGGGCCCCCCCTTAACAGGGGGCCCCCCCTTAACAGGGGGCCCCCCCTTAACAAGGGGCCCCCCCTTAACAGGGGGCCCCCCCTTTACTGGGGGCCCCCCTTAACAGGTTTAAGTCGAAAAACACACCCCACTTCTTTCAGTCATATCTCGAGTTCTAGCTAACCAATCGCGCCAAGCCATATATCATATGAAAGGTCTTTAAATGGGGAACAATCGCGGTATATAACATTTTCGTGTCACTTCTATAGTTTAGGCGCAGTACTTGAAGGAGCGTATGTGTTTAAGGCGAAAAACACACCTCACTTTTTTTAGTCATATCTCGAGTTCTAGCTAACCCATCGCGCCAAGCCATATATCATATGAAAGGTCTTTAAATGAGGAACAATCGCACTATATAACATTTTCGTGTCACTTCTATAGTTTAGGCGCAGTACTTGAAGGAGCGTATGTGTTTAAGGCGAAAAACACACCCCACTTCTTTCAGTCATATCTCGAGTTCTAGCTAACCCATCGCGCCAAGCCATATATCATATGAAAGGTCTTTAAATGGGGAACAATCGCGCTATATAACATTTTCGTGTCACTTCTATAGTTTAGGCGCAGTACTTGAAGGAGTGTATTTGTTTAAGGCGAAAAACACACCCCACTTCTTTCAGTCATATCTCGAGTTCTAGCTAACCTATCGCGCCAAGCCATATATCATATGAAAAGTCTTTAAATTAGGAAGAACCGCGCTATATAAAATTTTCGTGTCACTTCTATAGTTTAGGCGCAGTACTTGAAGGAGTGTATTTTTTTAAGGCGAAAAACACACCCCACTTCTTTCAGTCATATCTCGAGTTCTAGCTAACCCATCGCGCCAAGCCATATATCATATGAAAGGTCTTTAAATGGGAAACAATCGCGCTATATAACATTTTCGTGTCACTTCTATAGTTTAAGCGCAGTACTTGAAGGAGTGTATTTGTTTAAGGCGAAAAACACACCCCACTTCTTTCAGTCATATCTCGAGTTCTAGGTAAACTATCGCGCCAAGCCATATATCATATGAAAGGTCTTTAATTGAGGAAGAACCGCGCTATATAAAATTTTCGTGTCACTTCTATAGTTTAGGCGCAGTACTTGAAGGAGTGTATTTTTTTAAGGCGAAAAACACACCCCACTTCTTCCAGTCATATCTCGAGTTCTAGGGCCCCCCATTAACAGGCCCCCCTTAACAGGCCCCCCCTTAACAGGGGCCCCCCCTTAACAGGGGCCCCCCCTTAACAGGGGCCCCCCCTTAACAGGAGCCCCCCCTTAACAGGGGCCCCCCCTTAACAGGGGCCCCCCTTAACAGGGGCCCCCCCCCTTAACAGGGGCCCCCCCTTAACAGGGGCCCCACCTTAACAAGGGGCCCCCCTTAACAGGGGCCCCCTTAACAAGGGGCCCCCCTTAACAGGGGCCCCCTTAACAAGGGGCCCCCCCTTAACAAGGGGCCCCCCTTAACAGGGGCCCCCCTTAACAGGGGCCCCCCTTTACAAGGGGACCCCCTTAACAGGGGCCCCCCCTTAACAGGGGCCCCCCTTAACAGGGCCCCCCCCCCTTAACAGGGGCACCCCCCCTTAACAGGGGCCCCCCCCCTTAACAAGGGGCCCCCCTGAACAGGGGCCCCCCTTAACAGGGGCCCCCCTGAACAGGGGCCCCCCTTAACAGGGGGCCCCCCTTAACAAGGGGCCCCCCCTAACAGGGGCCCCCCTTAACAGGGGCCCCCCCTTAACAAGGGGCCCCCCTTAACAAGGGGCCCCCTTAACAAGGGGCCCCCTTTACAGGGGCCCCCCTTTACAGGGGCCCCCCTTTACAGGGGCCCCCCTTAACAAAGGGCCTCCCCTTTACAGGGGCCCCCTTAACAAAGGGCCCCCCCTTTACAGGGGCCCCCCCTTAACAAAGGGCCCCCCCTTTACAGGGCCCCCCTTAACAAGGGGCCCCCCTTAACAAGGGGCCCCCCTTAACAAGGGGCCCCCCTTAACAAGGGGCCCCCCTTAACAAGGGGCCCCCCTTAACAGGTTTAAGTCGAAAAACACACCCCACTTCTTTCAGTCGTATCTCGAGTTCTAGCTAACCCATCGCGCCAAGCCATATATCATATGAAAGGTCTTTAAATGGGGAACAATCGCGCTATATAACATTTTCGTGTCACTTCTATAGTTTAAGCGCAGTACTTGAAGGAGTGTATCTGTTTAAGGCGAAAAACACAACCCACTTCTTTCAGTCATATCTCGAGTTCTAGGTAAACTATCGCGCCAAGCCATATATCATATGAAAGGTCTTCAAATGAGGAACAATCACGCTATATAACATTTTCGTGTCACTTCTATAGTTTAGGCGCAGTACTTGAAGCAGTGTATTTTTTTAAGGCGAAAAACACACCCCACTTCTTTCAGTCATATCTCGAGTTCTAGCTAACCCATCGCGCCAAGCCATATATCATATGAAAGGTCTTTAAATGGGGAACAATCGCGCTATATAACATTTTCGTGTCACTTCTATAGTTTAGGCGCAGTACTTGAAGGAGTGTATTTGTTTAAGGCGAAAAACACACCCCACTTCTTTCAGTCATATCTCGAGTTCTAGCTAACCTATCGCGCCAAGCCATATATCATATGAAAAGTCTTTAAATTAGGAAGAACCGCGCTATATAAAATTTTCGTGTCACTTCTATAGTTTAGGCGCAGTACTTGAAGGAGTGTATTTTTTTAAGGCGAAAAACACACCCCACTTCTTTCAGTCATATCTCGAGTTCTAGGTAAACTATCGCGCCAAGCCATATATCATATGAAAGGTCTTCAAATGAGGAACAATCACGCTATATAACATTTTCGTGTCACTTCTATAGTTTAGGCGCTATATAAAATTTAACGTAGCTTAACAAGGGCCCCCCTTAACAAGGGGCCCCCCTAAAAGGGGCCCCCTAAAAGGGGCCCCCTAAAAGGGGCCCCCCTTAACAAGGGGCCCCCCTAAAAGGGGCCCCCCCCTTAACAAGGGCCCCCCCTTAACAGGGGCCCCCCTTAACAAGGGCCCCCCTTAACAAGGGGCCCCCCTTAACAAGGGGACCCCCTTAACAAGGGGACCCCCTTAACAAGGGGCCCCCTTAACAAGGGGCCCCCCTTAACAGGGGGACCCCCCCTTAACAGGGGGACCCCCCCTTAACAGGGGACCCCCCTTAACAGGGGCCCCCCTTAACAGGGGACCCCCCTTAACAAGGGGCCCCCTTAACAGGGGCCCCCCTTAACAAGGGTCCCCCCTTAACAGGAGCCCCCCTTAACAGGGCCCCCCTTAACAAGGGGCCCCCCTTAACAAGGGGCCCCCTTAACAAGGGGCCCCCCTTAACAAGGGCCCCCCCTTAACAAGGGTCCCCCCTTAACAAGGCCCCCCCTTAACAAGGGGCCCCCCCTTAACAAGGGGCCCCCCCTTAACAAGGGGCCCCCCCTTAACAAGGGGCCCCCCTTAACAAGGGGCCCCCCCTTAACAAGGGGCCTCCCCTTTACAGGGGGTCCCCCTTAACAAGGGGCCTCCCCTTTACAGGGGGTCCCCCTTAACAAGGGGCCCCCCTTTACAGGGGGCCCCCCCTTAACAGGTTTAAGGCGAAAAACACACCCCAATTCTTTCAGTCATATCTCGAGTTCTAGCTAACCCATCGCGCCAAGCCATATACCATATGAAAGGTCTTTAATTGAGGAACAATCGCGCTATATAACATTTTCGTGTCACTTCTATAGTTTAGGCGCAGTACTTGAAGGAGCGTATGTGTTTAAGGCGAAAAACACACCCCACTTCTTTCAGTCATATCTCGAGTTCTAGCTAACCCATCGCGCCAAGCCATATATCGTATGAAAGGTCTTTAAATGGGGAACAATCGCGCTATATAACATTTTCGTGTCACATCACACACCCCACTTCTTTCAGTCATATCTCGAGTTCTAGCTAACCTATCGCGCCAAGCCATATATCATATGAAAGGTCTTTAAATGAGGAACAATCGCGCTATATAACATTTTCGTGTCACTTCTATAGTTTAGGCGCAGTACTTGAAGGAGTGTATTTGTTTAAGGCGAAAAACACACCCCACTTCTTTCAGTCATATCTCCAGTTCTAGCCAACCCATCGCGCCAAGCCATATATAATATGAAAGGTCTTTAAATGAGGAACAATCGCGCTATATAACATTTTCGTGTCACTTCTATAGTTTAGGCGCAGTACTTGAAGGAGTGTATTTGTTTAAGGCGAAAAACACACCCCACTTCTTTCAGTCATATCTCGAGTTCTAGCTAACCTATCGCGCCAAGCCATATATCATATGAAAGGTCTTTAAATGAGGAACAATCGCGCTACATAACATTTTCGTGTCACTTCTATAGTTTAGGCGCAGTACTTGAAGGAGCGTATGTGTTTAAGGCGAAAAACACACCCCACTTCTTTCAGTCATATCTCCAGTTCTAGCTAACCCATCGCGCCAAGCCATATATCATATGAAAGGTCTTTAAATGGGGAACAATCGCGCTATATAACATTTTCGTGTCACTTCTATAGTTTAGGCGCAGTACTTGAAGGAGCGTATGTGTTTAAGGCGAAAAACACACCCCACTTCTTTCAGTCATATCTCCAGTTCTAGCCAACCCATCGCGCCAAGCCATATATCATATGAAAGGTCTTTAAATGAGGAACAATCGCGCTGTATAACATTTTCGTGTCACTTCTATAGTTTAGGCGCAGTACTTGAAGGAGTGTATTTGTTTAAGGCGAAAAACACACCCCACTTCTTTCAGTCATATCTCGAGTTCTAGCTAACCTATCGCGCCAAGCCATATATCATATGAAAGGTCTTTAAATGAGGAACAATCGCGCTACATAACATTTTCGTGTCACTTCAAAAGTTTAGGCGCAGTACTCGAAGGAGCGTATGTGTTTAAGGCGAAAAACACACCCCACTTCTTTCAGTCATATCTCCAGTTCTAGCTAACCCATCGCGCCAAGCCATATATCATATGAAAGGTCTTTAAATGGGGAACAATCGTGCTATATAACATTTTCGTGTCACTTCTATAGTTTAGGCGCAGTACTTGAAGGAGCGTATGTGTTTAAGGCGAAAAACACACCCCAGTTCTTTCAGTCATATCTCCAGTTCTAGCCAACCCATCGCGCCAAGCCATATATCATATGAAAGGTCTTTAAATGAGGAACAATCGCGCTATATAACATTTTCGTGTCACTTCTATAGTTTAGGCGCAGTACTTGAAGGAGTGTATTTGTTTAAGGCGAAAAACACACCCCACTTCTTTCAGTCATATCTCGAGTTCTAGCTAACCTATCGCGCCAAGCCATATATCATATGAAAGGTCTTTAAATGAGGAACAATCGCGCTACATAACATTTTCGTGTCACTTCAAAAGTTTAGGCGCAGTACTCGAAGGAGCGTATGTGTTTAAGGCGAAAAACACACCCCACTTCTTTCAGTCATATCTCCAGTTCTAGCTAACCCATCGCGCCAAGCCATATATTATATGAAAGGTCTTTAAATGGGGAACAATCGCGCTATATAACATTTTCGTGTCACTTCTTTAGTTTAGGCGCATTACTTGAAGGAGCGTATGTGTTTAAGGCGAAAAACACACCCCACTTTTTTTAGTCATATCTCGAGTTCTAGCTAACCAGTCATATCTCCAGTTCTAGCTAACCCATCGCGCCAAGCCATATATCATATGAAAGGCCTTTAAATGAGGAACAATCGCGCTATATAACATTTTCGTGTCACTTCTATAGTTTAGGCGCAGTACTTGAAGGAGTGTATTTGTTTAAGGCGAAAAACACACCCCACTTCTTTCAGTCATATCTCGAGTTCTAGCTAACCTATCGCGCCAAGCCATATATCATATGAAAGGTCTTTAAATGAGGAACAATCGCGCTATATAACATTTTCGTGTCACTTCTATAGTTTAGGCGCAGTACTTGAAGGAGTGTATTTGTTTAAGGCGAAAAACACACCCCACTTCTTTCAGTCATATCTCGAGTTCTAGCTAACCTATCGCGCCAAGCCATATATCATATGAAAGGTCTTTAAATGAGGAACAATCGCGCTATATAACATTTTCGTGTCACTTCAAAAGTTTAGGCGCAGTACTTGAAGGAGCGTATGTGTTTAAGGCGAAAAACACACCCCACTTCTTTCAGTCATATCTCCAGTTCTAGCTAACCCATCGCGCCAAGCCATATATTATATGAAAGGTCTTTAAATGGGGAACAATCGCGCTATATAACATTTTCGTGTCACTTCTATAGTTTAGGCGCAGTACTTGAAGGAGCGTATGTGTTTAAGGCGAAAAACACACCCCACTTTTTTTAGTCATATCTCGAGTTCTAGCTAACCCATCGCGCCAAGCCATATATCATATGAAAGGTCTTTAAATGAGGAACAATCGCGCTATATAACATTTTCGTGTCACTTCTATAGTTTAGGCGCAGTACTTGAAGGAGTGTATGTGTTTAAGGCGAAAAACACACCCCACTTCTTTCTTCTTTCTTAGGGCCCCCCCTTAACAGGGCCCCCCTTAACAGGGCCCCCCTTAACAGGGGCCCCCCTTAACAGGGGCCCCCCTTAACAGGGGCCCCCCTTAACAGGGGCCCCCCCCTTAACAGGGGCCCCCCCCTTAACAGGGGCCCCCCCTTAACAGGGGCCCCCCTTAAGAGGGCCCCCCCTTAAAAGGGGCCCCCCTTAAGAGGGCCCCCCTTAAGAGGGGCCCCCTTAACAAGGGGCCCCCCTTAACAAGGGGCCCCCCTTAACAAGGGGCCCCCCTTAGCAAGGGGCCCCCTTAACAAGGGACCCCCTTAACAAGGGGCCCCCCTTCACAAGGGGCCCCCCCTTCACAAGGGGCCCCCCTTTACAGGGGCCCCCCTTAACAGGTTTAAGGCGAAAAACACACCCCACTTCTTTCAGTCATATCTCGAGTTCTAGCTAACCTATCGCACCAAGCCATATATCATATGAAAGGTCTTTAAATGAGGAACAATCGCGCTATATAACATTTTCGTGTCACTTCTATAGTTTAGGCGCAGTACTTGAAGGAGTGTATTTTTTTAAGGCGAAAAACACACCCCACTTCTTTCAGTCATATCTCGAGTTCTAGGGCCCCCCCTTAACAGGGCCCACCCCTTAACAGGCCCCCTTTAACAAGGGGCCCCCCTTAACAAGGGGCCCCCCTTAACAAGGGGCCCCCCTTAACAGGTTTAAGGCGAAAAACACACCCCAATTCTTTCAGTCATATCTCGAGTTCTAGCTAACCCATCGCGCCAAGTCATATACCATATGAAAGGTCTTTAATTGAGGAACAATCGCGCTATATAACATTTTCGTGTCACTTCTATAGTTTAGACGCAGTACTTGAAGGAGCGTATGTGTTTAAGGCGAAAAACACACCCCACTTCTTTCAGTCATATCTCGAGTTCTAGCTAACCCATCGCGCCAAGTCATATACCATATGAAAGGTCTTTAATTGAGGAACAATCGCGCTATATAACATTTTCGTGTCACTTCTATAGTTTAGGCGCAGTACTTGAAGGAGTGTATTTGTTTAAGGCGAAAAACACACCCCACTTCTTTCAGTCATATCTCGAGTTCTAGCTAACCTATCGCGCCAAGCCATATATCATATGAAAGGTCTTTAAATGAGGAACAATCGCGCTACATAACATTTTCGTGTCACTTCAAAAGTTTAGGCGCAGTACTTGAAGGAGCGTATGTGTTTAAGGCGAAAAACACACCCCACTTCTTTCAGTCATATCTCCAGTTCTAGCTAACCCATCGCGCCAAGCCATATATCATATGAAAGGTCTTTAAATGAGGAACAATCGCGCTATATAACATTTTCGTGTCACTTCTATAGTTTAGGCGCAGTACATGAAGGAGTGTATTTGTTTAAGGCGAAAAACACACCCCACTTCTTTCAGTCATATCTCGAGTTCTAGCTAACCTATCGCGCCAAGCCATATATCATATGAAAGGTCTTTAAATGAGGAACAATCACGCTATATAACATTTTCGTGTCACTTCGAGTTTTAGGGCCCCCCCTTAACAGGCCCCCCCTTAACAGGGCCCACCCCTTAACAGGCCCCCCTTAACAGGGCCCCCCTTAACAGGTCCCCCCTTAACAAGGGGCCCCCCTTAACAAGGGGCCCCCCCTTAACAAGGGGCCCCCCTTAACAAGGGGGCCCCCCTTAACAAGGGGGCCCCCTTAACAAGGGGCCCCCCCTTAACAAGGGGCCCCCCTTAACAAGGGGCCCCCCCTTAACAAGGGGCCCCCCCTTAACAAGGGGCCCCCCCCTTAACAAGGGGCCTCCCCTTTACAGGGGGCCCCCTTAACAGGTTTAAGGCGAAAAACACACCCCAATTCTTTCAGTCATATCTCGAGTTCTAGCTAACCCATCGCGCCAAGCCATATACCATATGAAAGGTCTTTAATTGAGGAACAATCGCGCTATATAACATTTTCGTGTCACTTCTATAGTTTAGGCGCAGTACTTGAAGGAGCGTATGTGTTTAAGGCGAAAAACACACCCCACTTCTTTCAGTCATATCTCCAGTTCTAGCTAACCCATCGCGCCAAGCCATATATCATATGAAAGGTCTTTAAATGGGGAACAATCGCGCTATATAACATTTTCGTGTCACTTCTATAGTTTAGGCGCAGTACTTGAAGGAGCGTATGTGTTTAAGGCGAAAAACACACCCCACTTCTTTCAGTCATATCTCCAGTTCTAGCCAACCCATCGCGCCAAGCCATATATCATATGAAAGGTCTTTAAATGAGGAACAATCGCGCTGTATAACATTTTCGTGTCACTTCTATAGTTTAGGCGCAGTACTTGAAGGAGCGTATGTGTTTAAGGCGAAAAACACACCCCACTTCTTTCAGTCATATCTCCAGTTCTAGCTAACCCATCGCGCCAAGCCATATATCATATGAAAGGTCTTTAAATGAGGAACAATCGCGCTGTATAACATTTTCGTGTCACTTCTATAGTTTAGGCGCAGTACTTGAAGGAGCGTATGTGTTTAAGGCGAAAAACACACCCCACTTCTTTCAGTCATATCTCCAGTTCTAGCTAACCTATCGCGCCAAGCCATATATCATATGAAAGGTCTTTAAATGAGGAACAATCGCGCTATATAACATTTTCGTGTCACTTCTATAGTTTAGGCGCAGTACTTGAAGGAGCGTATGTGTTTAAGGCGAAAAACACACCCCACTTCTTTCAGTCATATCTCCAGTTCTAGCTAACCCATCGCGCCAAGCCATATATCATATGAAAGGTCTTTAAATGGGGAACAATCGTGCTATATAACATTTTCGTGTCACTTCTATAGTTTAGGCGCAGTACTTGAAGGAGCGTATGTGTTTAAGGCGAAAAACACACCCCACTTCTTTCAGTCATATCTCCAGTTCTAGCCAACCCATCGCGCCAAGCCATATATCATATGAAAGGTCTTTAAATGAGGAACAATCGCGCTATATAACATTTTCGTGTCACTTCTATAGTTTAGGCGCAGTACTTGAAGGAGTGTATTTGTTTAAGGCGAAAAACACACCCCACTTCTTTCAGTCATATCTCGAGTTCTAGCTAACCTATCGCGCCAAGCCATATATCATATGAAAGGTCTTTAAATGAGGAACAATCGCGCTACATAACATTTTCGTGTCACTTCAAAAGTTTAGGCGCAGTACTCGAAGGAGCGTATGTGTTTAAGGCGAAAAACACACCCCACTTCTTTCAGTCATATCTCCAGTTCTAGCTAACCCATCGCGCCAAGCCATATATTATATGAAAGGTCTTTAAATGGGGAACAATCGCGCTATATAACATTTTCGTGTCACTTCTTTAGTTTAGGCGCATTACTTGAAGGAGCGTATGTGTTTAAGGCGAAAAACACACCCCACTTTTTTTAGTCATATCTCGAGTTCTAGCTAACCAGTCATATCTCCAGTTCTAGCTAACCCATCGCGCCAAGCCATATATCATATGAAAGGCCTTTAAATGAGGAACAATCGCGCTATATAACATTTTCGTGTCACTTCTATAGTTTAGGCGCAGTACTTGAAGGAGCGTATGTGTTTAAGGCGAAAAACACACCCCACTTCTTTCAGTCATATCTCCAGTTCTAGCTAACCCATCGCGCCAAGCCATATATTATATGAAAGGTCTTTAAATGGGGAACAATCGCGCTATATAACATTTTCGTGTCACTTCTATAGTTTAGGCGCAGTACTTGAAGGAGCGTATGTGTTTAAGGCGAAAAACACACCCCACTTTTTTTAGTCATATCTCGAGTTCTAGCTAACCCATCGCGCCAAGCCATATATCATATGAAAGGTCTTTAAATGAGGAACAATCGCGCTATATAACATTTTCGTGTCACTTCTATAGTTTAGGCGCAGTACTTGAAGGAGCGTATGTGTTTAAGGCGAAAAACACACCCCACTTTTTTTAGTCATATCTCGAGTTCTAGCTAACCCATCGCGCCAAGCCATATATCATATGAAAGGTCTTTAAATGGGGAACAATCGTGCTATATAACATTTTCGTGTCACTTCTATAGTTTAGGCGCAGTACTTGAAGGAGCGTATGTGTTTAAGGCGAAAAACACACCCCACTTCTTTCAGTCATATCTCCAGTTCTAGCCAACCCATCGCGCCAAGCCATATATCATATGAAAGGTCTTTAAATGAGGAACAATCGCGCTATATAACATTTTCGTGTCACTTCTATAGTTTAGGCGCAGTACTTGAAGGAGTGTATTTGTTTAAGGCGAAAAACACACCCCACTTCTTTCAGTCATATCTCGAGTTCTAGCTAACCTATCGCGCCAAGCCATATATCATATGAAAGGTCTTTAAATGAGGAACAATCGCGCTACATAACATTTTCGTGTCACTTCAAAAGTTTAGGCGCAGTACTCGAAGGAGCGTATGTGTTTAAGGCGAAAAACACACCCCACTTCTTTCAGTCATATCTCGAGTTCTAGCTAACCTATCGCGCCAAGCCATATATCATATGAAAGGTCTTTAAATGAGGAACAATCGCGCTATATAACATTTTCGTGTCACTTCAAAAGTTTAGGCGCAGTACTTGAAGGAGCGTATGTGTTTAAGGCGAAAAACACACCCCACTTCTTTCAGTCATATCTCCAGTTCTAGCTAACCCATCGCGCCAAGCCATATATTATATGAAAGGTCTTTAAATGGGGAACAATCGCGCTATATAACATTTTCGTGTCACTTCTATAGTTTAGGCGCAGTACTTGAAGGAGCGTATGTGTTTAAGGCGAAAAACACACCCCACTTTTTTTAGTCATATCTCGAGTTCTAGCTAACCCATCGCGCCAAGCCATATATCATATGAAAGGTCTTTAAATGAGGAACAATCGCGCTATATAACATTTTCGTGTCACTTCAAAAGTTTAGGCGCAGTACTTGAAGGAGCGTATGTGTTTAAGGCGAAAAACACACCCCACTTCTTTCAGTCATATCTCCAGTTCTAGCTAACCCATCGCGCCAAGCCATATATTATATGAAAGGTCTTTAAATGGGGAACAATCGCGCTATATAACATTTTCGTGTCACTTCTATAGTTTAGGCGCAGTACTTGAAGGAGTGTATGTGTTTAAGGCGAAAAACACACCCCACTTTTTTTAGTCATATCTCGAGTTCTAGCTAACCCATCGCGCCAAGCCATATATCATATGAAAGGTCTTTAAATGGGGAACAATCGTGCTATATAACATTTTCGTGTCACTTCTATAGTTTAGGCGCAGTACTTGAAGGAGCGTATGTGTTTAAGGCGAAAAACACACCCCACTTCTTTCAGTCATATCTCCAGTTCTAGCCAACCCATCGCGCCAAGCCATATATTATATGAAAGGTCTTTAAATGGGGAACAATCGCGCTATATAACATTTTCGTGTCACTTCTATAGTTTAGGCGCAGTACTTGAAGGAGCGTATGTGTTTAAGGCGAAAAACACACCCCACTTTTTTTAGTCATATCTCGAGTTCTAGCTAACCCATCGCGCCAAGCCATATATCATATGAAAGGTCTTTAAATGGGGAACAATCGTGCTATATAACATTTTCGTGTCACTTCTATAGTTTAGGCGCAGTACTTGAAGGAGCGTATGTGTTTAAGGCGAAAAACACACCCCACTTCTTTCAGTCATATCTCCAGTTCTAGCCAACCCATCGCGCCAAGCCATATATCATATGAAAGGTCTTTAAATGAGGAACAATCGCGCTATATAACATTTTCGTGTCACTTCTATAGTTTAGGCGCAGTACTTGAAGGAGTGTATTTGTTTAAGGCGAAAAACACACCCCACTTCTTTCAGTCATATCTCGAGTTCTAGCTAACCTATCGCGCCAAGCCATATATCATATGAAAGGTCTTTAAATGAGGAACAATCGCGCTACATAACATTTTCGTGTCACTTCAAAAGTTTAGGCGCAGTACTCGAAGGAGCGTATGTGTTTAAGGCGAAAAACACACCCCACTTCTTTCAGTCATATCTCGAGTTCTAGCTAACCTATCGCGCCAAGCCATATATCATATGAAAGGTCTTTAAATGAGGAACAATCGCGCTATATAACATTTTCGTGTCACTTCAAAAGTTTAGGCGCAGTACTTGAAGGAGCGTATGTGTTTAAGGCGAAAAACACACCCCACTTCTTTCAGTCATATCTCCAGTTCTAGCTAACCCATCGCGCCAAGCCATATATTATATGAAAGGTCTTTAAATGGGGAACAATCGCGCTATATAACATTTTCGTGTCACTTCTATAGTTTAGGCGCAGTACTTGAAGGAGCGTATGTGTTTAAGGCGAAAAACACACCCCACTTTTTTTAGTCATATCTCGAGTTCTAGCTAACCCATCGCGCCAAGCCATATATCATATGAAAGGTCTTTAAATGAGGAACAATCGCGCTATATAACATTTTCGTGTCACTTCTATAGTTTAGGCGCAGTACTTGAAGGAGTGTATGTGTTTAAGGCGAAAAACACACCCCACTTCTTTCTTCTTTCTTAGGGCCCCCCCTTAACAGGGCCCCCCTTAACAGGGCCCCCCTTAACAGGGGCCCCCCTTAACAGGGGCCCCCCTTAACAGGGGCCCCCCCCTTAACAGGGGCCCCCCCCTTAACAGGGGCCCCCCCTTAACAGGGGCCCCCCTTAAGAGGGCCCCCCCTTAAAAGGGGCCCCCCTTAAGAGGGCCCCCCTTAAGAGGGGCCCCCTTAACAAGGGGCCCCCCTTAACAAGGGGCCCCCCTTAGCAAGGGGCCCCCTTAACAAGGGACCCCCTTAACAAGGGGCCCCCCTTCACAAGGGGCCCCCCCTTCACAAGGGGCCCCCCTTTACAGGGGCCCCCCTTAACAGGTTTAAGGCGAAAAACACACCCCACTTCTTTCAGTCATATCTCGAGTTCTAGCTAACCTATCGCACCAAGCCATATATCATATGAAAGGTCTTTAAATGAGGAACAATCGCGCTATATAACATTTTCGTGTCACTTCTATAGTTTAGGCGCAGTACTTGAAGGAGTGTATTTTTTTAAGGCGAAAAACACACCCCACTTCTTTCAGTCATATCTCGAGTTCTAGGGCCCCCCCTTAACAGGGCCCACCCCTTAACAGGCCCCCCTTAACAGGGCCCACCCCTTAACAGCCCCCCCTTAACAGGGCCCACCCCTTAACAGGCCCCCCTTAACAGGGGCCCCCCTTAACAGGGGCCCCCCTTAACAAGGGGCCCCTTAACAAGGGGCCCCCCTTAACAAGGGGCCCCCCTTAACAAGGGGCCCCCCTTAACAGGTTTAAGGCGAAAAACACACCCCAATTCTTTCAGTCATATCTCGAGTTCTAGCTAACCCATCGCGCCAAGTCATATACCATATGAAAGGTCTTTAATTGAGGAACAATCGCGCTATATAACATTTTCGTGTCACTTCTATAGTTTAGACGCAGTACTTGAAGGAGCGTATGTGTTTAAGGCGAAAAACACACCCCACTTCTTTCAGTCATATCTCGAGTTCTAGCTAACCCATCGCGCCAAGTCATATACCATATGAAAGGTCTTTAATTGAGGAACAATCGCGCTATATAACATTTTCGTGTCACTTCTATAGTTTAGACGCAGTACTTGAAGGAGCGTATGTGTTTAAGGCGAAAAACACACCCCACTTTTTTCAGTCATATCTCCAGTTCTAGCTAACCCATCGCGCCAAGCCATATATCATATGAAAGGCCTTTAAATGAGGAACAATCGCGCTATATAACATTTTCGTGTCACTTCTATAGTTTAGGCGCAGTACTTGAAGGAGTGTATTTGTTTAAGGCGAAAAACACACCCCACTTCTTTCAGTCATATCTCGAGTTCTAGCTAACCTATCGCGCCAAGCCATATATCATATGAAAGGTCTTTAAATGAGGAACAATCGCGCTATATAACATTTTCGTGTCACTTCTATAGTTTAGGCGCAGTACTTGAAGGAGTGTATTTGTTTAAGGCGAAAAACACACCCCACTTCTTTCAGTCATATCTCCAGTTCTAGCCAACCCATCGCGCCAAGCCATATATAATATGAAAGGTCTTTAAATGAGGAACAATCGCGCTATATAACATTTTCGTGTCACTTCTATAGTTTAGGCGCAGTACTTGAAGGAGTGTATTTGTTTAAGGCGAAAAACACACCCCACTTCTTTCAGTCATATCTCGAGTTCTAGCTAACCTATCGCGCCAAGCCATATATCATATGAAAGGTCTTTAAATGAGGAACAATCGCGCTACATAACATTTTCGTGTCACTTCAAAAGTTTAGGCGCAGTACTTGAAGGAGCGTATGTGTTTAAGGCGAAAAACACACCCCACTTCTTTCAGTCATATCTCCAGTTCTAGCTAACCCATCGCGCCAAGCCATATATCATATGAAAGGTCTTTAAATGAGGAACAATCGCGCTATATAACATTTTCGTGTCACTTCTATAGTTTAGGCGCAGTACATGAAGGAGTGTATTTGTTTAAGGCGAAAAACACACCCCACTTCTTTCAGTCATATCTCGAGTTCTAGCTAACCTATCGCGCCAAGCCATATATCATATGAAAGGTCTTTAAATGAGGAACAATCACGCTATATAACATTTTCGTGTCACTTCGAGTTTTAGGGCCCCCCCTTAACAGGCCCCCCCTTAACAGGGCCCACCCCTTAACAGGCCCCCCTTAACAGGGCCCCCCTTAACAGGTCCCCCCTTAACAAGGGGCCCCCCTTAACAAGGGGCCCCCCCTTAACAAGGGGCCCCCCTTAACAAGGGGCCCCCCCTTAACAAGGGGCCCCCCTTAACAAGGGGGCCCCCCTTAACAAGGGGGCCCCCTTAACAAGGGGCCCCCCCTTAACAAGGGGCCCCCCCTTAACAAGGGGCCCCCCCTTAACAAGGGGCCCCCCCTTAACAAGGGGCCCCCCCTTAACAAGGGGCCCCCCCTTAACAAGGGGCCCCCCCTTAACAAGGGGCCCCCCCCTTAACAAGGGGCCTCCCCTTTACAGGGGGCCCCCTTAACAGGTTTAAGGCGAAAAACACACCCCAATTCTTTCAGTCATATCTCGAGTTCTAGCTAACCCATCGCGCCAAGCCATATACCATATGAAAGGTCTTTAATTGAGGAACAATCGCGCTATATAACATTTTCGTGTCACTTCTATAGTTTAGGCGCAGTACTTGAAGGAGCGTATGTGTTTAAGGCGAAAAACACACCCCACTTCTTTCAGTCATATCTCCAGTTCTAGCTAACCCATCGCGCCAAGCCATATATCATATGAAAGGTCTTTAAATGGGGAACAATCGCGCTATATAACATTTTCGTGTCACTTCTATAGTTTAGGCGCAGTACTTGAAGGAGCGTATGTGTTTAAGGCGAAAAACACACCCCACTTCTTTCAGTCATATCTCCAGTTCTAGCCAACCCATCGCGCCAAGCCATATATCATATGAAAGGTCTTTAAATGAGGAACAATCGCGCTGTATAACATTTTCGTGTCACTTCTATAGTTTAGGCGCAGTACTTGAAGGAGCGTATGTGTTTAAGGCGAAAAACACACCCCACTTCTTTCAGTCATATCTCCAGTTCTAGCTAACCCATCGCGCCAAGCCATATATCATATGAAAGGTCTTTAAATGAGGAACAATCGCGCTGTATAACATTTTCGTGTCACTTCTATAGTTTAGGCGCAGTACTTGAAGGAGCGTATGTGTTTAAGGCGAAAAACACACCCCACTTCTTTCAGTCATATCTCCAGTTCTAGCTAACCTATCGCGCCAAGCCATATATCATATGAAAGGTCTTTAAATGAGGAACAATCGCGCTATATAACATTTTCGTGTCACTTCTATAGTTTAGGCGCAGTACTTGAAGGAGCGTATGTGTTTAAGGCGAAAAACACACCCCACTTCTTTCAGTCATATCTCCAGTTCTAGCTAACCCATCGCGCCAAGCCATATATCATATGAAAGGTCTTTAAATGGGGAACAATCGTGCTATATAACATTTTCGTGTCACTTCTATAGTTTAGGCGCAGTACTTGAAGGAGCGTATGTGTTTAAGGCGAAAAACACACCCCACTTCTTTCAGTCATATCTCCAGTTCTAGCCAACCCATCGCGCCAAGCCATATATCATATGAAAGGTCTTTAAATGAGGAACAATCGCGCTATATAACATTTTCGTGTCACTTCTATAGTTTAGGCGCAGTACTTGAAGGAGTGTATTTGTTTAAGGCGAAAAACACACCCCACTTCTTTCAGTCATATCTCGAGTTCTAGCTAACCTATCGCGCCAAGCCATATATCATATGAAAGGTCTTTAAATGAGGAACAATCGCGCTACATAACATTTTCGTGTCACTTCAAAAGTTTAGGCGCAGTACTCGAAGGAGCGTATGTGTTTAAGGCGAAAAACACACCCCACTTCTTTCAGTCATATCTCCAGTTCTAGCTAACCCATCGCGCCAAGCCATATATTATATGAAAGGTCTTTAAATGGGGAACAATCGCGCTATATAACATTTTCGTGTCACTTCTTTAGTTTAGGCGCATTACTTGAAGGAGCGTATGTGTTTAAGGCGAAAAACACACCCCACTTTTTTTAGTCATATCTCGAGTTCTAGCTAACCAGTCATATCTCCAGTTCTAGCTAACCCATCGCGCCAAGCCATATATCATATGAAAGGCCTTTAAATGAGGAACAATCGCGCTATATAACATTTTCGTGTCACTTCTATAGTTTAGGCGCAGTACTTGAAGGAGTGTATTTGTTTAAGGCGAAAAACACACCCCACTTCTTTCAGTCATATCTCGAGTTCTAGCTAACCTATCGCGCCAAGCCATATATCATATGAAAGGTCTTTAAATGAGGAACAATCGCGCTATATAACATTTTCGTGTCACTTCTATAGTTTAGGCGCAGTACTTGAAGGAGTGTATTTGTTTAAGGCGAAAAACACACCCCACTTCTTTCAGTCATATCTCGAGTTCTAGCTAACCTATCGCGCCAAGCCATATATCATATGAAAGGTCTTTAAATGAGGAACAATCGCGCTATATAACATTTTCGTGTCACTTCAAAAGTTTAGGCGCAGTACTTGAAGGAGCGTATGTGTTTAAGGCGAAAAACACACCCCACTTCTTTCAGTCATATCTCCAGTTCTAGCTAACCCATCGCGCCAAGCCATATATTATATGAAAGGTCTTTAAATGGGGAACAATCGCGCTATATAACATTTTCGTGTCACTTCTATAGTTTAGGCGCAGTACTTGAAGGAGCGTATGTGTTTAAGGCGAAAAACACACCCCACTTTTTTTAGTCATATCTCGAGTTCTAGCTAACCCATCGCGCCAAGCCATATATCGTATGAAAGGTCTTTAAATGAGGAACAATCGCGCTATATAACATTTTCGTGTCACTTCTATAGTTTAGGCGCAGTACTTGAAGGAGTGTATGTGTTTAAGGCGAAAAACACACCCCACTTCTTTCAGTCATATCTCGAGTTCTAGCTAACCCATCGCGCCAAGCCATATATCATATGAAAGGTATTTAAATGGGGAACAATCGCGCTATATAACATTTTCGTGTCACTACTATAGTTTAGGCGCAGTACTTGAAGGAGCGTATGTGTTTAAGGCGAAAAACACACCCCACTTCTTTCAGTCATATCTCGAGTTCTAGCTAACCTATCGCGCCAAGCCATATATCATATAAAAGGTCTTTAAATGAGGAACAATCGCGCTATATAAAATTTTCGTGTCACTTAACAGGGCCCCCTTAACAGGGGCCCCCCTTAACAGGGCCCCCCCTTAACAGGGGCCCCCCTTAACAGGGCCCCCCTTAACAAGGGCCCCCCCTTAACAAGGGCCCCCCTTAACAAGGGCCCCCCTTAACAAGGGCCCCCCTTAACAAGGGGCCCCCTTAACAGGGCCCCCCCTTAACAGGGGCCCCCCCTTAACAGGGGCCCCCCCCCTTAACAGGGGCCCCCCCCTTAACAGGGCCCCCCCCCTTAACAGGGGCCCCCCTTAACAGGGGCCCCCCTTAACAGGGGCCCCCCTTAACAGGGGCCCCCCCTTAACAGGGGCCCCCCCTTAACAGGGGCCCTCCCTTAACAAAGGGCCCCCCTTAACAGGGGCCCCCCTTTACAGGCGGCCCCCTTAACAGGTTTAAGTCATATCTCGAGTTCTAGCTAACCCATCGCGCCAAGCCATATATCATATGAAAGGTATTTAAATGGGGAACAATCGCGCTATATAACATTTTCGTGTCACTTCTATAGTTTAGGCGCAGTACTTGAAGGAGCGTATGTGTTTAAGGCGAAAAACACACCCCACTTCTTTCAGTCATATCTCCAGTTCTAGCTAACCCATCGCGCCAAGCCATATATCATATGAAAGGCCTTTAAATGAGGAACAATCGCGCTATATAACATTTTCGTGTCACTTCTATAGTTTAGGCGCAGTACTTGAAGGAGTGTATTTGTTTAAGGCGAAAAACACACCCCACTTCTTTCAGTCATATCTCGAGTTCTAGGGCCCCCCCTTAACAAGGGCCCCCCCTTAACAGGGCCCCCCCTTAACAAGGGGCCCCCCTTAACAAGGGCCCCCGCTTAACAGGGGCCCCCCTTAACAGGGGCCCCCCCCTTAACAGGGGCCCCCCCCTTAACAGGGGCCCCCCTTAACAGGGGGCCCCCTTAACAGGGGCCCCCTTAACAAGGGCCCCCCTTAACAGGGGCCCCCCTTAACAGGGGTCCCCCCTTAACAGGGGCCCCCCTTAACAGGGGGCCCCCCTTAACAGGGGGCCCCCCTTAACAAGGGCCCCCCCCTTAACAAGGGGCCCCCCTTAACAAGGGCCCCCCTTAACAAGGGGCCCCCCCCTTAACAAGGGCCCCCCTTAACAAGGGGCCCCCCTCTTAACAAGGGCCCCCCTTAACAAGGGGCCCCCCTCTTAACAAGGGGCCCCCCTTAACAAGGGGCCCCCCTTAACAAGGGCCCCCCCTTAACAAGGGGCCCCCCCTTAACAAGGGCCCCCCTTAACAAGGGCCCCCCTTAACAGGGCCCAGCCCTTAACAAGGGCCCCCCTTAACAGGGCCCAGCCCTTAACAGGGCCCACCCCTTAACAGGCCCCCCTTAACAGGGGCCCCCCTTAACAAGGGGGCCCCCCCTTAACAAGGGGCCCCCCTTAACAAGGGGGCCCCCCCTTAACAAGGGGGCCCCCCCTTAACAAGGGGGCCCCCCCTTAACAAGGGGGCCCCCCCTTAACAAGGGGGCCCCCCCTTAACAAGGGGGCCCCCCCTTAACAAGGGGGCCCCCCCTTAACAAGGGGGCCCCCCCTTAACAAGGGGGCCCCCCCTTAACAAGGGGGCCCCCCCTTAACAAGGGGGCCCCCCCTTAACAAGGGGGGCCCCCCCCTTAACAAGGGGCCCCCCCTTAACAAGGGGCCCCCCCCTTAACAAGGGGCCCCCCTTAACAAGGGGACCCCCCTTAACAAGGGGGCCCCCCTTAACAAGCCATATATCATATGAAAGGCCTTTAAATGAGGAACAATCGCGCTATATAACATTTTCGTGTCACTTCTATAGTTTAGGCGCAGTACTTGAAGGAGTGTATTTGTTTAAGGCGAAAAACACACCCCACTTCTTTCAGTCATATCTCCAGTTCTAGCTAACCCATCGCGCCAAGCCATATATTATATGAAAGGTCTTTAAATGGGGAACAATCGCGCTATATAACATTTTCGTGTCACTTCTATAGTTTAGGCGCAGTACTTGAAGGAGCGTATGTGTTTAAGGCGAAAAACACACCCCACTTTTTTTAGTCATATCTCGAGTTCTAGCTAACCCATCGCGCCAAGCCATATATCATATGAAAGGTCTTTAAATGAGGAACAATCGCGCTATATAACATTTTCGTGTCACTTCTATAGTTTAGGCGCAGTACTTGAAGGAGTGTATGTGTTTAAGGCGAAAAACACACCCCACTTCTTTCAGTCATATCTCGAGTTCTAGCTAACCCATCGCGCCAAGCCATATATCATATGAAAGGTATTTAAATGGGGAACAATCGCGCTATATAACATTTTCGTGTCACTTCTATAGTTTAGGCGCAGTACTTGAAGGAGCGTATGTGTTTAAGGCGAAAAACACACCCCACTTCTTTCAGTCATATCTCGAGTTCTAGCTAACCTATCGCGCCAAGCCATATATCATATGAAAGGTCTTTAAATGAGGAACAATCGCGCTATATAAAATTTTCGTGTCACTTAACAGGGCCCCCTTAACAGGGGCCCCCCTTAACAGGGCCCCCCCTTAACAAGGGCCCCCCTTAACAGGGCCCCCCTTAACAGGGCCCCCCTTAACAGGGCCCCCCTTAACAGGGCCCCCTTAACAAGGGCCCCCCTTAACAGGGCCCCCTTAACAGGGGCCCCCCTTAACAGGGGGCCCCCCTTAACAAGGGCCCCCCTTAACAAGGGCCCCCCTTAACAAGGGGCCCCCTTAACAGGGCCCCCCCTTAACAAGGGGCCCCCTTAACAGGGCCCCCCCCTTAACAGGGGCCCCCCCTTAACAGGGGCCCCCCCTTAACAGGGGCCCCCCCCTTAACAGGGGCCCCCCTTAACAGGGGGCCACCCCCCTTAATAGGGGCCCACCCTTAACAGGGGGCCCCCCCCTTAATAGGGGCCCCCCCTTAACAGGGGGCCCCCCTTAACAGGGGGCCCGCCCTTAACAGGGGGCCCGCCCTTAACAGGGGGCCCCCCCTTAACAGGGGGCCCCCCTTAACAGGGGGGCCGCCCTTAACAGGGGGCCCCCCCTTAACAGGGGGCCCCCCTTAACAGGGGGCCCGCCCTTAACAGGGGGCCCCCCCTTAACGGGGGGCCCCCTTAATAGGGGCCCCCCTTAACAGGGGGCCCCCTTAATAGGGGCCCCCCCTTAACAGGGGCCCCCCCTTAACAGGGCCCCCCTTAACAGGGGCCCCCCCCTTAACAAGGGCCCCCTTAACAGGGGCCCCCCTTAACAAGGGGCCCTCCCTTAACAAAGGGCCCCCCTTAACAGGTTTAAGGCGAAAAACACACCCCAATTCTTTCAGTCATATCTCGAGTTCTAGCTAACCCATCGCGCCAAGCCATATACCATATGAAAGGCCTTTAATTGAGGAACAATCGCGCTATATAACATTTTCGTGTCACTTCTATAGTTTAGGCGCAGTACTTGAAGGAGCGTATGTGTTTAAGGCGAAAAACACACCCCACTTCTTTCAGTCATATCTCGAGTTCTAGCTAACCCATCGCGCCAAGCCATATATCATATGAAAGGTATTTAAATGGGGAACAATCGCGCTATATAACATTTTCGTGTCACTTCTATAGTTTAGGCGCAGTACTTGAAGGAGCGTATGTGTTTAAGGCGAAAAACACACCCCACTTCTTTCAGTCATATTTCCAGTTCTAGCTAACCCATCGCGCCAAGCCATATATCATATGAAAGGCCTTTAAATGAGGAACAATCGCGCTATATAACATTTTCGTGTCACTTCTATAGTTTAGGCGCAGTACTTGAAGGAGTGTATTTGTTTAAGGCGAAAAACACACCCCACTTCTTTCAGTCATATCTCGAGTTCTAGCTAACCTATCGCGCCAAGCCATATATCATATGAAAGGTCTTTAAATGAGGAACAATCGCGCTATATAACATTTTCGTGTCACTTCAAAAGTTTAGGCGCAGTACTTGAAGGAGCGTATGTGTTTAAGGCGAAAAACACACCCCACTTCTTTCAGTCATATCTCCAGTTCTAGCTAACCCATCGCGCCAAGCCATATATTATATGAAAGGTCTTTAAATGGGGAACAATCGCGCTATATAACATTTTCGTGTCACTTCTATAGTTTAGGCGCAGTACTTGAAGGAGCGTATGTGTTTAAGGCGAAAAACACACCCCACTTTTTTTAGTCATATCTCGAGTTCTAGCTAACCCATCGCGCCAAGCCATATATCGTATGAAAGGTCTTTAAATGAGGAACAATCGCGCTATATAACATTTTCGTGTCACTTCTATAGTTTAGGCGCAGTACTTGAAGGAGTGTATGTGTTTAAGGCGAAAAACACACCCCACTTCTTTCAGTCATATCTCGAGTTCTAGCTAACCCATCGCGCCAAGCCATATATCATATGAAAGGTATTTAAATGGGGAACAATCGCGCTATATAACATTTTCGTGTCACTACTATAGTTTAGGCGCAGTACTTGAAGGAGCGTATGTGTTTAAGGCGAAAAACACACCCCACTTCTTTCAGTCATATCTCGAGTTCTAGCTAACCTATCGCGCCAAGCCATATATCATATGAAAGGTCTTTAAATGAGGAACAATCGCGCTATATAAAATTTTCGTGTCACTTAACAGGGCCCCCTTAACAGGGCCCCCCCTTAACAGGGGCCCCCCTTAACAGGGCCCCCCCTTAACAAGGGCCCCCCTTAACAGGGCCCCCCTTAACAGGGCCCCCCTTAACAAGGGCCCCCCTTAACAGGGCCCCCTTAACAGGGGCCCCCCTTAACAGGGGGCCCCCCTTAACAAGGGCCCCCCCCTTAACAAGGGCCCCCCTTAACAAGGGCCCCCCTTAACAAGGGGCCCCCTTAACAGGGCCCCCCCTTAACAGGGGCCCCCCCTTAACAGGGCCCCCCCCCCTTAACAGGGGCCCCCCTTAACAGGGGCCCCCCTTAACAGGGGGCCCCCCCTTAACAGGGGCCCCCCCTTAACAGGGGCCCCCCTTAACAGGGGCCCCCCCTTAACAAGGGGCCCTCCCTTAACAAAGGGCCCCCCTTAACAGGGGCCCCCCTTTACAGGCGGCCCCCCTTAACAGGTTTAAGGCGAAAAACACACCCCAATTCTTTCAGTCATATCTCGAGTTCTAGCTAACCCATCGCGCCAAGCCATATACCATATGAAAGGCCTTTAATTGAGGAACAATCGCGCTATATAACATTTTCGTGTCACTTCTATAGTTTAGGCGCAGTACTTGAAGGAGCGTATGTGTTTAAGGCGAAAAACACACCCCACTTCTTTCAGTCATATCTCGAGTTCTAGCTAACCCATCGCGCCAAGCCATATATCATATGAAAGGTATTTAAATGGGGAACAATCGCGCTATATAACATTTTCGTGTCACTTCTATAGTTTAGGCGCAGTACTTGAAGGAGCGTATGTGTTTAAGGCGAAAAACACACCCCACTTCTTTCAGTCATATCTCCAGTTCTAGCTAACCCATCGCGCCAAGCCATATATCATATGAAAGGCCTTTAAATGAGGAACAATCGCGCTATATAACATTTTCGTGTCACTTCTATAGTTTAGGCGCAGTACTTGAAGGAGTGTATTTGTTTAAGGCGAAAAACACACCCCACTTCTTTCAGTCATATCTCGAGTTCTAGGGCCCCCCCCTAAACAAGGGCCCCCCCTTAACAGGGCCCCCCCTTAACAAGGGGCCCCCCTTAACAAGGGCCCCCGCTTAACAGGGGCCCCCCTTAACAGGGGCCCCCCCCTTAACAGGGGCCCCCCTTAACAGGGGCCCCCCTTAACAGGGGGCCCCCTTAACAGGGGGCCCCCTTAACAGGGGCCCGCTTAACAAGGGCCCCCCTTAACAGGGGCCCCCCTTAACAGGGGCCCCCCTTAACAGGGGGCCCCCCTTAACAGGGGGGCCCCCCTTAACAAGGGCCCCCCCCCTTAACAAGGGGCCCCCCTTAACAAGGGCCCCCCTTAAAAAGGGGCCCCCCCCCTTAACAAGGGCCCCCCTTAACAAGGGGCCCCCCTCTTAACAAGGGGCCCCCCTTAACAAGGGGCCCCCCTTAACAAGGGCCCCCCCTTAACAAGGGGCCCCCCTTAACAAGGGCCCCCCTTAACAAGGGCCCCCCCTTAACAGGGCCCAGCCCTTAACAGGGCCCACCCCTTAACAGGCCCCCCTTAACAGGGGCCCCCCTTAACAAGGGGGCCCCCCCTTAACAAGGGGCCCCCCTTAACAAGGGGGCCCCCCTTAACAAGGGGCCCCCCCTTAACAAGGGGCCCCCCCCTTAACAAGGGGCCCCCTTAACAAGGGGACCCCCCTTAACAAGGGGACCCCCCTTAACAAGGGGGCCCCCCTTAACAAGCCATATATCATATGAAAGGCCTTTAAATGAGGAACAATCGCGCTATATAACATTTTCGTGTCACTTCTATAGTTTAGGCGCAGTACTTGAAGGAGTGTATTTGTTTAAGGCGAAAAACACACCCCACTTCTTTCAGTCATATCTCCAGTTCTAGCTAACCCATCGCGCCAAGCCATATATTATATGAAAGGTCTTTAAATGGGGAACAATCGCGCTATATAACATTTTCGTGTCACTTCTATAGTTTAGGCGCAGTACTTGAAGGAGCGTATGTGTTTAAGGCGAAAAACACACCCCACTTTTTTTAGTCATATCTCGAGTTCTAGCTAACCCATCGCGCCAAGCCATATATCATATGAAAGGTCTTTAAATGAGGAACAATCGCGCTATATAACATTTTCGTGTCACTTCTATAGTTTAGGCGCAGTACTTGAAGGAGTGTATGTGTTTAAGGCGAAAAACACACCCCACTTCTTTCAGTCATATCTCGAGTTCTAGCTAACCCATCGCGCCAAGCCATATATCATATGAAAGGTATTTAAATGGGGAACAATCGCGCTATATAACATTTTCGTGTCACTTCTATAGTTTAGGCGCAGTACTTGAAGGAGCGTATGTGTTTAAGGCGAAAAACACACCCCACTTCTTTCAGTCATATCTCGAGTTCTAGCTAACCTATCGCGCCAAGCCATATATCATATGAAAGGTCTTTAAATGAGGAACAATCGCGCTATATAAAATTTTCGTGTCACTTAACAGGGCCCCCTTAACAGGGGCCCCCCTTAACAGGGCCCCCCCCTTAACAAGGGCCCCCCTTAACAGGGCCCCCCTTAACAGGGCCCCCCTTAACAAGGGCCCCCCTTAACAGGGCCCCCTTAACAGGGGCCCCCCTTAACAGGGGGCCCCCCTTAACAAGGGCCCCCCTTAACAAGGGCCCCCCTTAACAAGGGGCCCCCTTAACAGGGCCCCCCCCTTAACAGGGGCCCCCCCTTAATAGGGGCCCCCCCTTAACAGGGGCCCCCCCTTAACAGGGCCCCCCTTAACAGGGGCCCCCCCTTAACAAGGGCCCCCTTAACAGGGGCCCCCCTTAACAAGGGGCCCTCCCTTAACAAAGGGCCCCCCTTAACAGGGGCCCCCCTTAACAGGGGCCCCCCTTTACAGGCGGCCCCCCTTAACAGGTTTAAGGCGAAAAACACACCCCAATTCTTTCAGTCATATCTCGAGTTCTAGCTAACCCATCGCGCCAAGCCATATACCATATGAAAGGCCTTTAATTGAGGAACAATCGCGCTATATAACATTTTCGTGTCACTTCTATAGTTTAGGCGCAGTACTTGAAGGAGCGTATGTGTTTAAGGCGAAAAACACACCCCACTTCTTTCAGTCATATCTCGAGTTCTAGCTAACCCATCGCGCCAAGCCATATATCATATGAAAGGTATTTAAATGGGGAACAATCGCGCTATATAACATTTTCGTGTCACTTCTATAGTTTAGGCGCAGTACTTGAAGGAGCGTATGTGTTTAAGGCGAAAAACACACCCCACTTCTTTCAGTCATATCTCCAGTTCTAGCTAACCCATCGCGCCAAGCCATATATCATATGAAAGGCCTTTAAATGAGGAACAATCGCGCTATATAACATTTTCGTGTCACTTCTATAGTTTAGGCGCAGTACTTGAAGGAGTGTATTTGTTTAAGGCGAAAAACACACCCCACTTCTTTCAGTCATATCTCGAGTTCTAGGGCCCCCCTTAACAAGGGCCCCCCCTTAACAGGGCCCCCCCTTAACAAGGGGCCCCCTTAACAAGGGCCCCCGCTTAACAGGGGGCCCCCTTAACAGGGGCCCCCCCTTAACAGGGGCCCCCCCTTAACAGGGGCCCCCCTTAACAGGGGCCCCCCCTTAACAGGGGCCCCCCTTAACAGGGGCCCCCCCTTAACAGGGGCCCCCCTTAACAGGGGCCCCCCCTTAACAGGGGCCCCCCTTAACAGGGCCCCCCCCTTAACAGGGGCCCCCCTTAACAGGGGCCCCCCCTTAACAGGGGCCCCCCTTAACAGGGGCCCCCCCTTAACAGGGGCCCCCTTAACAGGGGCCCCCCCTTAACAGGGGCCCCCCTTAACAAGGGCCCCCTTAACAGGGGCCCCCCCTTAACAGGGGCCCCCCTTAACAGGGGCCCCCCCCTTAACAAGGGTCCCCCCTTAACAGGGGCCCCCCCTTAACAGGGGGCCCCCCTTAACAAGGGGCCCCCCTTAACAAGGGCCCACCCCTTAACAGGCCCCCCCTTAACAGGGGCCCCCCCCCCTTAACAAGGGGCCCCCCCTTAACAAGGGGCCCCCCTTAACAAGGGCCCCCCCTTAACAAGGCCCCCCCCTTAACAAGGGGCCCCCCTTAACAAGGGGCCCCCCTTAACAAGGGCCCCCCCTTAACAAGGGGCCCCCATTAACAAGGGCCCCCCTTAACAAGGGCCCCCCTTAACAGGGCCCACCCCTTAACAGGGCCCACCCCTTAACAAGGGGGCCCCCCTTAACAAGGGGCCCCCCTTAACAAGGGGGCCCCCCTTAACAAGGGGCCCCCCCCCCTTAACAAGGGGCCCCCCCCCTTAACAAGGGGCCCCCCTTAACAAGGGGACCCCCCTTAACAAGGGGGCCCCCCTTAACAAGCCATATATCATATGAAAGGCCTTTAAATGAGGAACAATCGCGCTATATAACATTTTCGTGTCACTTCTATAGTTTAGGCGCAGTACTTGAAGGAGTGTATTTGTTTAAGGCGAAAAACACACCCCACTTCTTTCAGTCATATCTCGAGTTGTAGCTAACCTATCGCGCCAAGCCATATATCATATGAAAGGTCTTTAAATGAGGAACAATCGCGCTATATAACATTTTCGTGTCACTTCTATAGTTTAGGCGCAGTACTTGAAGGAGCGTATGTGTTTAAGGCGAAAAACACACCCCACTTCTTTCAGTCATATCTCCAGTTCTAGTTAACCCATCGCGCCAAGCCATATATCATATGAAAGGCCTTTAAATGAGGAACAATCGCGCTATATAACATTTTCGTGTCACTTCTATAGTTTAGGCGCAGTACTTGAAGGAGTGTATTTGTTTAAGGCGAAAAACACACCCCACTTCTTTCAGTCATATCTCGAGTTCTAGCTAACCTAGCGCGCCAAGCCATATATCATATGAAAGGTCTTTAAATGAGGAACAATCGCGCTATATAACATTTTCGTGTCACTTCTATAGTTTAGGCGCAGTACTTGAAGGAGTGTATTTGTTTAAGGCGAAAAACACACCCCACTTCTTTCAGTCATATCTCGAGTTCTAGGGCCCCCCCTTAACAGGCCCCCCCTTAACAGGCCCCCCCTTAACAGCCCCCCCCTTAACAGGGCCCACCCCTTAACAGGGCCCACCCCTTAACAGGGCCCACCCCTTAACAGGCCCCCCCTTAACAGGGCCCACCCTTTAACAGGCCCCCCTTAACAGGGCCCCCCTTAACAGGGCCCCCTTTAACAGGGGCCCCCCTTAACAGGGGCCCCCCCTTAACAAGGGCCCCCCCTTAACAAGGGCCCCCCTTAACAAGGGCCCCCCCTTAACAAGGGCCCCCCCTTAACAAGGGCCCCCCCCCTTAACAAGGGCCCCCCCCTTAACAAGGGCCCCCCCTTAACAAGGGCCCCCCTTAACAGGGGCCCCCCCCTTAACAAGGGGCCCCCCCTTAACAAGGGGCCCCCCTTAACAAGGGGCCCCCCTTAACAAGGGGCCCCCCCCTTAACAAGGGGCCCCCCCCCTTAACAAGGGGCCCCCCCCTTAACAAGGGGCCCCCCCCCTTAACAAGGGGCCCCCCCCCTTAACAAGGGGCCCCCCCCTTAACAAGGGGCCCCCCCCTTAACAAGGGGCCCCCCTTAACAGGTTTAAGGCGAAAAACACACCCCAATTCTTTCAGTCATATCTCGAGTTATAGCTAACCTATCGCGCCAAGCCATATATTATATGAAAGGTCTTTAAATGGGGAACAATCGCATATATAACATAACCCATCGCGCCAAGCCATATACCATATGAAAGGTCTTTAATTGAGGAATAATCGCGCTATATAACATTTTCGTGTCACTTCTATAGTTTAGGCGCAGTACTTGAAGGAGCGTATGTGTTTAAGGCGAAAAACACACCCCACTTCTTTCAGTCATATCTCGAGTTCTAGCTAACCTATCGCGCCAAGCCATATATCATATGAAAGGTCTTTAAATGAGGAACAATCGCGCTATATAACATTTTCGTGTCACTTCAAAAGTTTAGGCGCAGTACTTGAAGGAGCGTATGTGTTTAAGGCGAAAAACACACCCCACTTCTTTCAGTCATATCTCCAGTTCTAGCTAACCCATCGCGCCAAGCCATATATTATATGAAAGGTCTTTAAATGGGGAACAATCGCATATATAACATAACCCATCGCGCCAAGCCATATATCATATGAAAGGTCTTTAATTGAGGAATAATCGCGCTATATAACATTTTCGTGTCACTTCTATAGTTTAGGCGCAGTACTTGAAGGAGCGTATGTGTTTAAGGCGAAAAACACACCCCAATTCTTTCAGTCATATCTCGAGTTATAGCTAACCTATCGCGCCAAGCCATATATTATATGAAAGGTCTTTAAATGGGGAACAATCGCATATATAACATAACCCATCGCGCCAAGCCATATACCATATGAAAGGTCTTTAATTGAGGAATAATCGCGCTATATAACATTTTCGTGTCACTTCTATAGTTTAGGCGCAGTACTTGAAGGAGCGTATGTGTTTAAGGCGAAAAACACACCCCAATTCTTTCAGTCATATCTCGAGTTATAGCTAACCTATCGCGCCAAGCCATATATTATATGAAAGGTCTTTAAATGGGGAACAATCGCATATATAACATAACCCATCGCGCCAAGCCATATATCATATGAAAGGTCTTTAAATGAGGAACAATCGCGCTATATAACATTTTCGTGTCACTTCTATAGTTTAGGCGCAGTACTTGAAGGAGTGTATTTGTTTAAGGCGAAAAACACACCCCACTTCTTTCAGTCATATCTCGAGTTCTAGCTAACCTATCGCGCCAAGCCATATATTATATGAAAGGTCTTTAAATGGGGAACAATCGCATATATAACATAACCCATCGCGCCAAGCCATATACCATATGAAAGGTCTTTAATTGAGGAATAATCGCACTATATAACATTTTCGTGTCACTTCTATAGTTTAGGCGCAGTACTTGAAGGAGCGTATGTGTTTAAGGCGAAAAACACACCCCAATTCTTTCAGTCATATCTCGAGTTATAGCTAACCTATCGCGCCAAGCCATATATTATATGAAAGGTCTTTAAATGGGGAACAATCGCGCTATATAACATTTTCGTGTCACTTCTATAGTTTAGGCGCAGTACTTGAAGGAGCGTATGTGTTTAAGGCGAAAAACACACCCCAATTTTTTTAGTCATATCTCGAGTTCTAGCTAACCCATCGCGCCAAGCCATATATCATATGAAAGGTCTTTAAATGAGGAACAATCGCGCTATATAACATTTTCGTGTCACTTTTATAGTTTAGGCGCAGTACTTGAAGGAGTGTATGTGTTTAAGGCGAAAAACACACCCCACTTCTTTCAGTCATATCTCGAGTTCTAGCTAACCCATCGCGCCAAGCCATATATCATATGAAAGGTATTTAAATGGGGAACAATCGCGCTATATAACATTTTCGTGTCACTTAACAGGGGCCCCCCTTAACAGGGGGCCCCCCTTAACAGGGGGCCCCCCCTTAATAGGGGCCCCCCCTTAACAGGGGCCCCCCCTTAACAGGGCCCCCCTTAACAGGGGCCCCCCCTTAACAAGGGCCCCCTTAACAGGGGCCCCCCTTAACAAGGGGCCCTCCCTTAACAAAGGGCCCCCCTTAACAGGGGCCCCCCTTTACAGGCGGCCCCCCTTAACAGGTTTAAGGCGAAAAACACACCCCAATTCTTTCAGTCATATCTCGAGTTCTAGCTAACCCATCGCGCCAAGCCATATACCATATGAAAGGCCTTTAATTGAGGAACAATCGCGCTATATAACATTTTCGTGTCACTTCTATAGTTTAGGCGCAGTACTTGAAGGAGCGTATGTGTTTAAGGCGAAAAACACACCCCACTTCTTTCAGTCATATCTCGAGTTCTAGCTAACCCATCGCGCCAAGCCATATATCATATGAAAGGTATTTAAATGGGGAACAATCGCGCTATATAACATTTTCGTGTCACTTCTATAGTTTAGGCGCAGTACTTGAAGGAGTGTATGTGTTTAAGGCGAAAAACACACCCCACTTCTTTCAGTCATATCTCCAGTTCTAGCTAACCCATCGCGCCAAGCCATATATCATATGAAAGGCCTTTAAATGAGGAACAATCGCGCTATATAACATTTTCGTGTCACTTCTATAGTTTAGGCGCAGTACTTGAAGGAGTGTATTTGTTTAAGGCGAAAAACACACCCCACTTCTTTCAGTCATATCTCGAGTTCTAGGGCCCCCCTTAACAAGGGCCCCCCCTTAACAGGGCCCCCCCCCTTAACAAGGGGCCCCCCTTAACAAGGGCCCCCGCTTAACAGGGGCCCCCGCTTAACAGGGGCCCCCCTTAACAGGGGCCCCCCCTTAACAGGGGCCCCCCCTTAACAGGGGCCCCCCTTAACAAGGGCCCCCTTAACAGGGGCCCCCCCTTAACAGGGGCCCCCCTTAACAGGGGCCCCCCTTAACAAGGGTCCCCCCTTAACAGGGGCCCCCCCTTAACAGGGGGCCCCCCTTAACAAGGGGCCCCCCTTAACAAGGGCCCACCCCTTAACAAGGGCCCACCCCTTAACAGGCCCCCCCTTAACAGGGGACCCCCCCTTAACAAGGGGCCCCCCCCTTAACAAGGGGCCCCCCTTAACAAGGGGGCCCCCCTTAACAAGCCATATATCATATGAAAGGCCTTTAAATGAGGAACAATCGCGCTATATAACATTTTCGTGTCACTTCTATAGTTTAGGCGCAGTACTTGAAGGAGTGTATTTGTTTAAGGCGAAAAACACACCCCACTTCTTTCAGTCATATCTCGAGTTTTAGCTAACCTATCGCGCCAAGCCATATATCATATGAAAGGTCTTTAAATGAGGAACAATCGCGCTATATAACATTTTCGTGTCACTTCTATAGTTTAGGCGCAGTACTTGAAGGAGCGTATGTGGTTAAGGCGAAAAACACACCCCACTTCTTTCAGTCATATCTCCAGTTCTAGCTAACCCATCGCGCCAAGCCATATATCATATGAAAGGCCTTTAAATGAGGAACAATCGCGCTATATAACATTTTCGTGTCACTTCTATAGTTTAGGCGCAGTACTTGAAGGAGTGTATTTGTTTAAGGCGAAAAACACACCCCACTTCTTTCAGTCATATCTCGAGTTCTAGCTAACCTATCGCGCCAAGCCATATATCATATGAAAGGTCTTTAAATGAGGAACAATCGCGCTATATAACATTTTCGTGTCACTTCTATAGTTTAGGCGCAGTACTTGAAGGAGTGTATTTGTTTAAGGCGAAAAACACACCCCACTTCTTTCAGTCATATCTCGAGTTCTAGGGCCCCCCCTTAACAGGCCCCCCTTAACAGGCCCCCCTTAACAGCCCCCCCTTAACAGGGCCCACACCTTAACAGGCCCCCCCTTAACAGGGCCCACCCCTTAACAGGCCCCCCCTTAACAGGGCCCACCCTTTAACAGGCCCCCCTTAACAGGGCCCCCCTTAACAGGGCCCCCTTTAACAGGGGCCCCCCTTAACAGGGGCCCCCTTTAACAGGGGCCCCCCTTAACAGGGGGCCCCCCTTAACAAGGGCCCCCCCTTAACAAGGGCCCCCCCTTAACAAGGGCCCCCCTTAACAAGGGCCCCCCTTAACAAGGGCCCCCCCTTAACAAGGGCCCCCCCTTAACAAGGGCCCCCCTTAACAGGGGCCCCCCCTTAACAGGGGCCCTCCTTAACAAGGGGCCCCCCCTTAACAAGGGGCCCCCCTTAACAAGGGGCCCCCCCTTAACAAGGGGCCCCCCCTTAACAAGGGGCCGCCCTTAACAAGGGGCCCCCCTTAACAGGTTTAAGGCGAAAAACACACCCTTAACAAAGGGCCCCCCTTAACAGGGGCCCCCCTTTACAGGCGGCCCCCCTTAACAGGTTTAAGGCGAAAAACACACCCCAATTCTTTCAGTCATATCTCGAGTTCTAGCTAACCCATCGCGCCAAGCCATATACCATATGAAAGGCCTTTAATTGAGGAACAATCGCGCTATATAACATTTTCGTGTCACTTCTATAGTTTAGGCGCAGTACTTGAAGGAGCGTATGTGTTTAAGGCGAAAAACACACCCCACTTCTTTCAGTCATATCTCGAGTTCTAGCTAACCCATCGCGCCAAGCCATATATCATATGAAAGGTATTTAAATGGGGAACAATCGCGCTATATAACATTTTCGTGTCACTTCTATAGTTTAGGCGCAGTACTTGAAGGAGCGTATGTGTTTAAGGCGAAAAACACACCCCACTTCTTTCAGTCATATCTCCAGTTCTAGCTAACCCATCGCGCCAAGCCATATATCATATGAAAGGCCTTTAAATGAGGAACAATCGCGCTATATAACATTTTCGTGTCACTTCTATAGTTTAGGCGCAGTACTTGAAGGAGTGTATTTGTTTAAGGCGAAAAACACACCCCACTTCTTTCAGTCATATCTCGAGTTCTAGGGCCCCCCTTAACAAGGGCCCCCCCTTAACAGGGCCCCCCCCTTAACAAGGGGCCCCCCTTAACAAGGGCCCCCGCTTAACAGGGGCCCCCCTTAACAGGGGCCCCCCTTAACAGGGGCCCCCTTAACAAGGGCCCCCTTAACAGGGGCCCCCCTTAACAGGGGCCCCCCTTAACAAGGGCCCACCCCTTAACAGGCCCCCCTTAACAGGGGCCCCCCCCTTAACAAGGGGCCCCCCTTAACAGGGGCCCCCCTTAACAGGGGCCCCCCTTAACAAGGCCCCCCTTAACAAGGCCCCCCCCTTAACAAGGGGCCCCCTTAACAAGGGGCCCCCTTAACAAGGGCCCCCCTTAACAAGGGCCCCCCCTTAACAAGGGCCCCCCTTAACAAGGGCCCCCCTTAACAAGGGCCCCCCTTAACAAGGGCCCCCCTTAACAGGGCCCACCCCTTAACAGGTCACACCCCTTAACAGGTCCCACCCCTTAACAGGTCCCACCCCTTAACAGGCCTCCCCCCTTAACAAGGGGCCCCCCCTTAACAAGGGGCCCCCCCTTAACAAGGGGGCCCCCCCTTAACAAGGGGCCCCCCTTAACAAGGGGACCCCCCTTAACAAGGGGGCCCCCCTTAACAAGCCATATATCATATGAAAGGCCTTTAAATGAGGAACAATCGCGCTATATAACATTTTCGTGTCACTTCTATAGTTTAGGCGCAGTACTTGAAGGAGTGTATTTGTTTAAGGCGAAAAACACACCCCACTTCTTTCAGTCATATCTCGAGTTGTAGCTAACCTATCGCGCCAAGCCATATATCATATGAAAGGTCTTTAAATGAGGAACAATCGCGCTATATAACATTTTCGTGTCACTTCTATAGTTTAGGCGCAGTACTTGAAGGAGTGTATTTGTTTAAGGCGAAAAACACACCCCACTTCTTTCAGTCATATCTCGAGTTCTAGGGCCCCCCCTTAACAGGCCCCCCCTTAACAGGCCCCCCCTTAACAGGCCCCCCTTAACAGGGCCCACCCCTTAACAGGCCCCCTTAACAGGCCCCCTTAACAGGGCCCCCTTAACAAGGGCCCCCCCTTAACAAGGGCCCCCCTTAACAAGGCCCCCCCTTAACAAGGGCCCCCCTTAACAGGGCCCACCCCTTAACAGGTCCCACCCCTTAACAGGCCTCCCTTAACAGGGGCCCCCCCTTAACAAGGGGACCCCCCTTAACAAGGGGACCCCCCTTAACAAGGGGACCCCCCTTAACAAGGGGGCCCCCCTTAACAAGCCATATATCATATGAAAGGCCTTTAAATGAGGAACAATCGCGCTATATAACATTTTCGTGTCACTTCTATAGTTTAGGCGCAGTACTTGAAGGAGTGTATTTGTTTAAGGCGAAAAACACACCCCACTTCTTTCAGTCATATCTCGAGTTGTAGCTAACCTATCGCGCCAAGCCATATATCATATGAAAGGTCTTTAAATGAGGAACAATCGCGCTATATAACATTTTCGTGTCACTTCTATAGTTTAGGCGCAATACTTGAAGGAGCGTATGTGTTTAAGGCGAAAAACACACCCCACTTCTTTCAGTCATATCTCCAGTTCTAGCTAACCCATCGCGCCAAGCCATATATCATATGAAAGGCCTTTAAATGAGGAACAATCGCGCTATATAACATTTTCGTGTCACTTCTATAGTTTAGGCGCAGTACTTGAAGGAGTGTATTTGTTTAAGGCGAAAAACACACCCCACTTCTTTCAGTCATATCTCAAGTTCTAGCTAACCTATCGCGCCAAGCCATATATCATATGAAAGGTCTTTAAATGAGGAACAATCGCGCTATATAACATTTTCGTGTCACTTCTATAGTTTAGGCGCAGTACTTGAAGGAGTGTATTTGTTTAAGGCGAAAAACACACCCCACTTCTTTCAGTCATATCTCGAGTTCTAGGGCCCCCCCTTAACAGGCCCCCCCTTAACAGGCCCCCCCTTAACAGGCCCCCCCTTAACAGGGCCCACCCCTTAACAGGCCCCCTTAACAGGGCCCCCCTTAACAGGGCCCCCTTTAACAGGGGCCCCCCTTAACAGGGGCCCCCTTTAACAGGGGCCCCCCTTAACAGGGGCCCCCCCTTAACAAGGGCCCCCCCTTAACAAGGGCCCCCCCTTAACAAGGGCCCCCTTAACAAGGGCCCCCCCTTAACAAGGGCCCCCCCTTAACAAGGGCCCCCCTTAACAGGGGCCCCCCTTAACAGGGGCCCCCCTTAACAGGGGCCCTCCTTAACAAGGGGCCCCCCCTTAACAAGGGGCCCCCCTTAACAAGGGGCCCCCCTTAACAAGGGGCCCCCCCTTAACAAGGGGCCCCCCCTTAACAAGGGGCCCCCCCTTAACAAGGGGCCCCCCCTTAACAAGGGGCCCCCCCTTAACAAGGGGCCCCCCTTAACAAGGGGCCCCCCTTAACAGGTTTAAGGCGAAAAACACACCCCAATTCTTTCAGTCATATCTCGAGTTATAGCTAACCTATCGCGCCAAGCCATATATTATATGAAAGGTCTTTAAATGGGGAACAATCGCATATATAACATAACCCATCGCGCCAAGCCATATACCATATGAAAGGTCTTTAATTGAGGAATAATCGCGCTATATAACATTTTCGTGTCACTTCTATAGTTTAGGCGCAGTACCTGAAGGAGCGTATGTGTTTAAGGCGAAAAACACACCCCACTTCTTTCAGTCATATCTCGAGTTCTAGCTAACCTATCGCGCCAAGCCATATATCATATGAAAGGTCTTTAAATGAGGAACAATCGCGCTATATAACATTTTCGTGTCACTTCAAAAGTTTAGGCGCAGTACTTGAAGGAGCGTATGTGTTTAAGGCGAAAAACACACCCCACTTCTTTCAGTCATATCTCCAGTTCTAGCTAACCCATCGCGCCAAGCCATATATTATATGAAAGGTCTTTAAATGGGGAACAATCGCATATATAACATAACCCATCGCGCCAAGCCATATATCATATGAAAGGTCTTTAATTGAGGAATAATCGCGCTATATAACATTTTCGTGTCACTTCTATAGTTTAGGCGCAGTACTTGAAGGAGCGTATGTGTTTAAGGCGAAAAACACACCCCAATTCTTTCAGTCATATCTCGAGTTATAGCTAACCTATCGCGCCAAGCCATATATCATATGAAAGGTCTTTAAATGGGGAACAATCGCATATATAACATAACCCATCGCGCCAAGCCATATACCATATGAAAGGTCTTTAATTGAGGAATAATCGCGCTATATAACATTTTCGTGTCACTTCTATAGTTTAGGCGCAGTACTTGAAGGAGCGTATGTGTTTAAGGCGAAAAACACACCCCAATTCTTTCAGTCATATCTCGAGTTATAGCTAACCTATCGCGCCAAGCCATATATTATATGAAAGGTCTTTAAATGGGGAACAATCGCATATATAACATAACCCATCGCGCCAAGCCATATATCATATGAAAGGTCTTTAAATGAGGAACAATCGCGCTATATAACATTTTCGTGTCACTTCTATAGTTTAGGCGCAGTACTTGAAGGAGTGTATTTGTTTAAGGCGAAAAACACACCCCACTTCTTTCAGTCATATCTCGAGTTCTAGCTAACCTATCGCGCCAAGCCATATATCATATGAAAGGTCTTTAAATGAGGAACAATCGCGCTATATAACATTTTCGTGTCACTTCTATAGTTTAGGCGCAGTACTTGAAGGAGTGTATTTGTTTAAGGCGAAAAACACACCCCACTTCTTTCAGTCATATCTCGAGTTGTAGCTAACCTATCGCGCCAAGCCATATATCATATGAAAGGTCTTTAAATGAGGAACAATCGCGCTATATAACATTTTCGTGTCACTTCTATAGTTTAGGCGCAGTACTTGAAGGAGCGTATGTGTTTAAGGCGAAAAACACACCCCACTTCTTTCAGTCATATCTCCAGTTCTAGCTAACCCATCGCGCCAAGCCATATATCATATGAAAGGCCTTTAAATGAGGAACAATCGCGCTATATAACATTTTCGTGTCACTTCTATAGTTTAGGCGCAGTACTTGAAGGAGTGTATTTGTTTAAGGCGAAAAACACACCCCACTTCTTTCAGTCATATCTCGAGTTCTAGCTAACCTATCGCGCCAAGCCATATATCATATGAAAGGTCTTTAAATGAGGAACAATCGCGCTATATAACATTTTCGTGTCACTTCTATAGTTTAGGCGCAGTACTTGAAGGAGCTTATGTTCACAGGGGGCCCCCCTTAACAAGGGGCCCCCCTTAACAAGGGCCCCCCCTTAACAAGGGCCCCCCCTTAACAGGGGCCCCCCCTTAACAGGGGCCCTCCTTAACAAGGGGCCCCCCCTTAACAAGGGGCCCCCCTTAACAAGGGGCCCCCCCTTAACAAGGGGCCCCCCTTAACAAGGGGCCCCCTTAACAAGGGGCCCCCCTTAACAAGGGGCCCCCCCTTAACAAGGGGCCCCCCTTAACAAGGGGCCCCCCTTAACAGGTTTAAGGCGAAAAACACACCCCAATTCTTTCAGTCATATCTCGAGTTATAGCTAACCTATCGCGCCAAGCCATATATCATATGAAAGGTCTTTAAATGAGGAACAATCGCGCTATATAACATTTTCGTGTCACTTCTATAGTTTAGGCGCAGTACTTGAAGGAGTGTATTTGTTTAAGGCGAAAAACACACCCCACTTCTTTCAGTCATATCTCGAGTTCTAGGGCCCCCCCTTAACAGGCCCCCCCTTAACAGGCCCCCCCTTAACAGGCCCCCCCTTAACAGGGCCCACCCCTTAACAGGCCCCCTTAACAGGGCCCCCCTTAACAGGGCCCCCTTTAACAGGGGCCCCCCTTAACAGGGGCCCCCTTTAACAGGGGCCCCCCTTAACAGGGGCCCCCCCTTAACAAGGGCCCCCCCTTAACAAGGGCCCCCCCTTAACAAGGGCCCCCTTAACAAGGGCCCCCCCTTAACAAGGGCCCCCCCTTAACAAGGGCCCCCCTTAACAGGGGCCCCCCTTAACAGGGGCCCCCCTTAACAGGGGCCCTCCTTAACAAGGGGCCCCCCCCTTAACAAGGGGCCCCCCTTAACAAGGGGCCCCCCTTAACAAGGGGGCCCCCCCTTAACAAGGGGCCCCCCCTTAACAAGGGGCCCCCCCTTAACAAGGGGCCCCCCCTTAACAAGGGGCCCCCCCTTAACAAGGGGCCCCCCCTTAACAAGGGGCCCCCCTTAACAAGGGGCCCCCCTTAACAGGTTTAAGGCGAAAAACACACCCCAATTCTTTCAGTCATATCTCGAGTTATAGCTAACCTATCGCGCCAAGCCATATATTATATGAAAGGTCTTTAAATGGGGAACAATCGCATATATAACATAACCCATCGCGCCAAGCCATATACCATATGAAAGGTCTTTAATTGAGGAATAATCGCGCTATATAACATTTTCGTGTCACTTCTATAGTTTAGGCGCAGTACCTGAAGGAGCGTATGTGTTTAAGGCGAAAAACACACCCCACTTCTTTCAGTCATATCTCGAGTTCTAGCTAACCTATCGCGCCAAGCCATATATCATATGAAAGGTCTTTAAATGAGGAACAATCGCGCTATATAACATTTTCGTGTCACTTCAAAAGTTTAGGCGCAGTACTTGAAGGAGCGTATGTGTTTAAGGCGAAAAACACACCCCACTTCTTTCAGTCATATCTCCAGTTCTAGCTAACCCATCGCGCCAAGCCATATATTATATGAAAGGTCTTTAAATGGGGAACAATCGCATATATAACATAACCCATCGCGCCAAGCCATATATCATATGAAAGGTCTTTAATTGAGGAATAATCGCGCTATATAACATTTTCGTGTCACTTCTATAGTTTAGGCGCAGTACTTGAAGGAGCGTATGTGTTTAAGGCGAAAAACACACCCCAATTCTTTCAGTCATATCTCGAGTTATAGCTAACCTATCGCGCCAAGCCATATATTATATGAAAGGTCTTTAAATGGGGAACAATCGCATATATAACATAACCCATCGCGCCAAGCCATATACCATATGAAAGGTCTTTAATTGAGGAATAATCGCGCTATATAACATTTTCGTGTCACTTCTATAGTTTAGGCGCAGTACTTGAAGGAGCGTATGTGTTTAAGGCGAAAAACACACCCCAATTCTTTCAGTCATATCTCGAGTTATAGCTAACCTATCGCGCCAAGCCATATATTATATGAAAGGTCTTTAAATGGGGAACAATCGCATATATAACATAACCCATCGCGCCAAGCCATATATCATATGAAAGGTCTTTAAATGAGGAACAATCGCGCTATATAACATTTTCGTGTCACTTCTATAGTTTAGGCGCAGTACTTGAAGGAGTGTATTTGTTTAAGGCGAAAAACACACCCCACTTCTTTCAGTCATATCTCGAGTTCTAGCTAACCTATCGCGCCAAGCCATATATCATATGAAAGGTCTTTAAATGAGGAACAATCGCGCTATATAACATTTTCGTGTCACTTCTATAGTTTAGGCGCAGTACTTGAAGGAGTGTATTTGTTTAAGGCGAAAAACACACCCCACTTCTTTCAGTCATATCTCGAGTTGTAGCTAACCTATCGCGCCAAGCCATATATCGTATGAAAGGTCTTTAAATGAGGAACAATCGCGCTATATAACATTTTCGTGTCACTTCTATAGTTTAGGCGCAGTACTTGAAGGAGCGTATGTGTTTAAGGCGAAAAACACACCCCACTTCTTTCAGTCATATCTCCAGTTCTAGCTAACCCATCGCGCCAAGCCATATATCATATGAAAGGCCTTTAAATGAGGAACAATCGCGCTATATAACATTTTCGTGTCACTTCTATAGTTTAGGCGCAGTACTTGAAGGAGTGTATTTGTTTAAGGCGAAAAACACACCCCACTTCTTTCAGTCATATCTCGAGTTCTAGCTAACCTATCGCGCCAAGCCATATATCATATGAAAGGTCTTTAAATGAGGAACAATCGCGCTATATAACATTTTCGTGTCACTTCTATAGTTTAGGCGCAGTACTTGAAGGAGCTTATGTTCACAGGGGGCCCCCCTTAACAAGGGGCCCCCCTTAACAAGGGCCCCCCCTTAACAAGGGCCCCCCCTTAACAGGGGCCCCCCCTTAACAGGGGCCCTCCTTAACAAGGGGCCCCCCCTTAACAAGGGGCCCCCCTTAACAAGGGGCCCCCCCTTAACAAGGGGCCCCCTTAACAAGGGGCCCCCTTAACAAGGGGCCCCCCTTAACAAGGGGCCCCCCCTTAACAAGGGGCCCCCCTTAACAAGGGGCCCCCCTTAACAGGTTTAAGGCGAAAAACACACCCCAATTCTTTCAGTCATATCTCGAGTTATAGCTAACCTATCGCGCCAAGCCATATATCATATGAAAGGTCTTTAAATGAGGAACAATCGCGCTATATAACATTTTCGTGTCACTTCTATAGTTTAGGCGCAGTACTTGAAGGAGTGTATTTGTTTAAGGCGAAAAACACACCCCACTTCTTTCAGTCATATCTCGAGTTCTAGCTAACCTATCGCGCCAAGCCATATATCATATGAAAGGTCTTTAAATGAGGAACAATCGCGCTATATAACATTTTCGTGTCACTTCAAAAGTTTAGGCGCAGTACTTGAAGGAGCGTATGTGTTTAAGGCGAAAAACACACCCCACTTCTTTCAGTCATATCTCCAGTTCTAGCTAACCCATCGCGCCAAGCCATATATTATATGAAAGGTCTTTAAATGGGGAACAATCGCGCTATATAACATTTTCGTGTCACTTCTATAGTTTAGGCGCAGTACTTGAAGGAGCGTATGTGTTTAAGGCGAAAAACACACCCCACTTTTTTTAGTCATATCTCGAGTTCTAGCTAACCCATCGCGCCAAGCCATATATCATATGAAAGGTCTTTAAATGAGGAACAATCGCGCTATATAACATTTTCGTGTCACTTCTATAGTTTAGGCGCAGTACTTGAAGGAGTGTATTTGTTTAAGGCGAAAAACACACCCCACTTCTTTCAGTCATATCTCGAGTTCTAGCTAACCTATCGCGCCAAGCCATATATCATATGAAAAGTCTTTAAATGAGGAAGAACCGCGCTTTATAAAATTTTCGTGTCACTTCTATAGTTTAGGCGCAGTACTTGAAGGAGTGTATTTTTTTAAGGCGAAAAACACACCCCACTTCTTTCAGTCATATCTCGAGTTCTAGGGCCCCCCTTAACAGGGGCCCCCCTTAACAGGGGCCCCCTTAACAGGGGCCCCCCTTAACAAGGGTCCCCCCTTAACAAGGGTCCCCCCTTAACAAGGGTCCCCCCTTAACAAGGGTCCCCCCTTAACAAGGGTCCCCCCTTAACAAGGGCCCCCCCTTAACAGGGCCCCCCTTAACAGGGGCCCACCCTTAACAAGGGGCCCCCCTTAACAAGGGGCCCCCCTTAACAAGGGGCCCCCCTTAACAGGGGCCCCCCTTAACAGGGGCCCCCCTTAACAAGGGCCCCCTTAACAAGGGCCCCCCCTTAACAAGGGCCCCCCCTTAACAAGGGCCCCCCTTAACAAGGGGCCCCCCTTAACAAGGGCCCCCCTTAACAAGGGGCCCCCCTTAACAAGGGCCCCCCCTTAACAAGGGCCCCCCCTTAACAAGGGCCCCCCCTTAACAAGGGCCCCCCTTAACAAGGGCCCCCCTTAACAAGGGCCCCCCTTAACAAGGGCCCCCCTTAACAAGGGCCCCCCTTAACAAGGGCCCCCCTTAACAGGGCCCACCCCTTAACAGGCCCCCCTTAACAGGCCCCCCCTTAACAGGGGCCCCCCTTAACAAGGGGGGCCCCCCTTAACAAGGGGGCCCCCCCTTAACAAGGGGGCCCCCCCTTAACAAGGGGGCCCCCCCTTAACAAGGGGGCCCCCCCTTAACAAGGGGGCCCCCCCTTAACAAGGGGCCCCCCTTAACAAGCCATATATCATATGAAAGGCCTTTAAATGAGGAACAATCGCGCTATATAACATTTTCGTGTCACTTCTATAGTTTAGGCGCAGTACTTGAAGGAGTGTATTTGTTTAAGGCGAAAAACACACCCCACTTCTTTCAGTCATATCTCGAGTTGTAGCTAACCTATCGCGCCAAGCCATATATCATATGAAAGGTCTTTAAATGAGGAACAATCGCGCTATATAACATTTTCGTGTCACTTCTATAGTTTAGGCGCAGTACTTGAAGGAGCGTATGTGTTTAAGGCGAAAAACACACCCCACTTCTTTCAGTCATATCTCCAGTTCTAGCTAACCCATCGCGCCAAGCCATATATCATATGAAAGGCCTTTAAATGAGGAACAATCGCGCTATATAACATTTTCGTGTCACTTCTATAGTTTAGGCGCAGTACTTGAAGGAGTGTATTTGTTTAAGGCGAAAAACACACCCCACTTCTTTCAGTCATATCTCGAGTTCTAGCTAACCTATCGCGCCAAGCCATATATCATATGAAAGGTCTTTAAATGAGGAACAATCGCGCTATATAACATTTTCGTGTCACTTCAAAAGTTTAGGCGCAGTACTTGAAGGAGCGTATGTGTTTAAGGCGAAAAACACACCCCACTTCTTTCAGTCATATCTCCAGTTCTAGCTAACCCATCGCGCCAAGCCATATATTATATGAAAGGTCTTTAAATGGGGAACAATCGCGCTATATAACATTTTCGTGTCACTTCTATAGTTTAGGCGCAGTACTTGAAGGAGCGTATGTGTTTAAGGCGAAAAACACACCCCACTTTTTTTAGTCATATCTCGAGTTCTAGCTAACCCATCGCGCCAAGCCATATATCATATGAAAGGTCTTTAAATGAGGAACAATCGCGCTATATAACATTTTCGTGTCACTTCTATAGTTTAGGCGCAGTACTTGAAGGAGTGTATTTGTTTAAGGCGAAAAACACACCCCACTTCTTTCAGTCATATCTCGAGTTCTAGCTAAACTATCGCGCCAAGCCATATATCATATGAAAAGTCTTTAAATGAGGAAGAACCGCGCTTTATAAAATTTTCGTGTCACTTCTATAGTTTAGGCGCAGTACTTGAAGGAGTGTATTTTTTTAAGGCGAAAAACACACCCCACTTCTTTCAGTCATATCTCCAGTTCTAGCTAACCCATCGCGCCAAGCCATATATCATATGAAAGGCCTTTAAATGAGGAACAATCGCGCTATATAACATTTTCGTGTCACTTCTATAGTTTAGGCGCAGTACTTGAAGGAGTGTATTTGTTTAAGGCGAAAAACACACCCCACTTCTTTCAGTCATATCTCGAGTTGTAGCTAACCTATCGCGCCAAGCCATATATCATATGAAAGGTCTTTAAATGAGGAACAATCGCGCTATATAACATTTTCGTGTCACTTCTATAGTTTAGGCGCAGTACTTGAAGGAGCGTATGTGTTTAAGGCGAAAAACACACCCCACTTCTTTCAGTCATATCTCCAGTTCTAGCTAACCCATCGCGCCAAGCCGTATATCATATGAAAGGCCTTTAAATGAGGAACAATCGCGCTATATAACATTTTCGTGTCACTTCTATAGTTTAGGCGCAGTACTTGAAGGAGTGTATTTGTTTAAGGCGAAAAACACACCCCACTTCTTTCAGTCATATCTCGAGTTCTAGCTAACCTATCGCGCCAAGCCATATATCATATGAAAGGTCTTTAAATGAGGAACAATCGCGCTATATAACATTTTCGTGTCACTTCTATAGTTTAGGCGCAGTACTTGAAGGAGCGTATGTTCACAGGGGGCCCCCCTTAACAAGGGGCCCCCCTTAACAAGGGCCCCCCTTAACAAGGGCCCCCCTTAACAAGGGGCCCCCCTTAACAGGGGCCCCCCTTAACAAGGGGCCCCCCTTAACAAGGGGCCCCCTTAACAAGGGGGCCCCCCCCTTAACAAGGGGCCCCCTTAACAAGGGGACCCCCCTTAACAAGGGGCCCCCCTTAACAAGCCATATATCATATGAAAGGCCTTTAAATGAGGAACAATCGCGCTATATAACATTTTCGTGTCACTTCTATAGTTTAGGCGCAGTACTTGAAGGAGTGTATTTGTTTAAGGCGAAAAACACACCCCACTTCTTTCAGTCATATCTCGAGTTCTAGCTAACCTATCGCGCCAAGCCATATATCATATGAAAGGTCTTTAAATGAGGAACAATCGCGCTATATAACATTTTCGTGTCACTTCAAAAGTTTAGGCGCAGTACTTGAAGGAGCGTATGTGTTTAAGGCGAAAAACACACCCCACTTCTTTCAGTCATATCTCCAGTTCTAGCTAACCTATCGCGCCAAGCCATATATCATATGAAAAGTCTTTAAATGAGGAAGAACCGCGCTTTATAAAATTTTCGTGTCACTTCTATAGTTTAGGCGCAGTACTTGAAGGAGTGTATTTTTTTAAGGCGAAAAACACACCCCACTTCTTTCAGTCATATCTCGAGTTCTAGGGCCCCCCCTTAACAAGGGCCCCCCCTTAACAGGGCCCCCCTTAACAGGGGCCCACCCTTAACAAGGGGCCCCCCTTAACAAGGGCCCCCCCTTAACAGGGGCCCCCCTTAACAGGGGCCCCCCTTAACAGGGGCCCCCCTTAACAAGGGCCCCCCTTAACAGGGGCCCCCCTTAACAGGGGCCCCCCTTAACAGGGGCCCTTAACAGGGGCCCCCCTTAACAGGGGCCCCCCTTAACAGGGGCCCCCATAAACAGGGGCCCCCATAAACAGGGGCCCCCCTTAACAGGGGCCCCCCTTAACAAGGGCCCCCCTTAACAGGGGGCCCCCCTTAACAAGGGCCCCCCTTAACAGGGGCCCCCCCTTAACAAGGGCCCCCCATAACAGGGCCCCCCTTAACAAGGGTCCCCCCTTAACAGGGGCCCCCCTTAACAAGGGTCCCCCTTAACAAGGGCCCCTTCTTAACAAGGGCCCCCCTTAAAAGGGGCCCCCCTTAACAAGGGGGCCCCCCTTAACAAGGGCCCCCCTTAACAAGGGGGCCCCCCCTTAACAAGGGCCCCCCTTAACAAGGGGCCCCCCTTAACAGGCCCTCCCTTAACAAGGGGCCCCCCTTAACAAGGGGCCCCCTTAACAGGCCCCCCCTTAACAGGGGGCCCCCCTTAACAGGTTTAAGGCGAAAAACACACCCCAATTCTTTCAGTCATATCTCGAGTTCTAGCTAACCCATCGCGCCAAGCCATATACCATATGAAAGGTCTTTAATTGAGGAACAATCGCGCTATATAACATTTTCGTGTCACTTCTATAGTTTAGGCGCAGTACTTGAAGGAGCGTATGTGTTTAAGGCGAAAAACACACCCCACTTCTTTCAGTCATATCTCGAGTTCTAGCTAACCTATCGCGCCAAGCCATATATCATATGAAAGGTCTTTAAATGAGGAACAATCGCGCTATATAACATTTTCGTGTCACTTCTATAGTTTAGGCGCAGTACTTGAAGGAGCGTATGTGTTTAAGGCGAAAAACACACCCCACTTCTTTCAGTCATACCTCGAGTTCTAGCTAACCCATCGCGCCAAGCCATATATCATATGAAAGGTCTTTAAATGGGGAACAATCGCGCTATATAACATTTTCGTGTCACTTCTATAGTTTAGGCGCAGTACTTGAAGGAGCGTATGTGTTTAAGGCGAAAAACACACCCCACTTCTTTCAGTCATATCTCCAGTTCTAGCTAACCCATCGCGCCAAGCCATATATCATATGAAAGGCCTTTAAATGAGGAACAATCGCGCTATATAACATTTTCGTGTCACTTCTATAGTTTAGGCGCAGTACTTGAAGGAGTGTATTTGTTTAAGGCGAAAAACACACCCCACTTCTTTCAGTCATATCTCGAGTTCTAGCTAACCTATCGCGCCAAGCCATATATCATATGAAAGGTCTTTAAATGAGGAACAATCGCGCTATATAACATTTTCGTGTCACTTCTATAGTTTAGGCGCAGTACTTGAAGGAGTGTATTTGTTTAAGGCGAAAAACACACCCCACTTCTTTCAGTCATATCTCGAGTTCTAGCTAACCCATCGCGCCAAGCCATATATCATATGAAAGGTCTTTAAATGGGGAACAATCGCGCTATATAACATTTTCGTGTCACTTCTATAGTTTAGGCGCAGTACTTGAAGGAGCGTATGTGTTTAAGGCGAAAAACACACCCCACTTCTTTCAGTCATATCTCCAGTTCTAGCTAACCCATCGCGCCAAGCCATATATCATATGAAAGGCCTTTAAATGAGGAACAATCGCGCTATATAACATTTTCGTGTCACTTCTATAGTTTAGGCGCAGTACTTGAAGGAGTGTATTTGTTTAAGGCGAAAAACACACCCCACTTCTTTCAGTCATATCTCGAGTTCTAGCTAACCCATCGCGCCAAGCCATATATCATATGAAAGGTCTTTAAATGAGGAACAATCGCGCTATATAACATTTTCGTGTCACTTCAAAAGTTTAGGCGCAGTACTTGAAGGAGTGTATTTGTTTAAGGCGAAAAACACACCCCACTTCTTTCAGTCATATCTCGAGTTCTAGCTAACCTATCGCGCCAAGCCATATATCATATGAAAATTCTTTAAATGAGGAAGAACCGCGCTATATAAAATTTTCGTGTCACTTCTATAGTTTAGGCGCAGTACTTGAAGGAGTGTATTTTTTTAAGGCGAAAAACACACCCCACTTCTTTCAGTCATATCTCGAGTTCTAGGGCCCCCCCTTAACAAGGGCCCCCCCTTAACAGGGCCCCCCTTAACAAAGGCCCCCCTTAACAAGGGGCCCCCCTTAACAGGGGCCCCCTTAACAGGGGCCCCCTTAACAAGGGTCCCCCTTAACAAGGGTCCCCCCTTAACAAGGGTCCCCCCTTAACAAGGGTCCCCCCTTAACAAGGGTCCCCCCTTAACAAGGGTCCCCCCTTAACAAGGGCCCCCCTTAACAAGGGCCCCCCTTAACAAGGGTCCCCCCTTAACAAGGGTCCCCCCTTAACAAGGGCCCCCCTTAACAAGGGCCCCCCTTAACAGGGGCCCCCCTTAACAGGGGCCCCCCTTAACAGGGGCCCCCCTTAACAGGGGCCCCCCTTAACAGGGGCCCCCCTTAACAGGGGCCCCCCTTAACAGGGGCCCCCCCTTAACAAGGGCCCCCCCTTAACAAGGGCCCCCCCTTAACAAGGGCCCCCCCTTAACAGGGGCCCCCTTAACAGGGGCCCCCCTTAACAAGGGGCCCCCCCTTAACAAGGGGCCCCCCCTTAACAAGGGGCCCCCCCTTAACAAGGGGCCCCCCTTAACAAGGGGCCCCCCTTAACAGGTTTAAGGCGAAAAACACACCCCAATTCTTTCAGTCATATCTCGAGTTATAGCTAACCTATCGCGCCAAGCCATATATCATATGAAAGGTCTTTAAATGAGGAACAATCGCGCTATATAACATTTTCGTGTCACTTCTATAGTTTAGGCGCAGTACTTGAAGGAGCGTATGTGTTTAAGGCGAAAAACACACCCCACTTTTTTTAGTCATATCTCGAGTTCTAGCTAACCCATCGCGCCAAGCCATATATCATATGAAAGGTCTTTAAATGAGGAACAATCGCGCTATATAACATTTTCGTGTCACTTCTATAGTTTAGGCGCAGTACTTGAAGGAGTGTATTTGTTTAAGGCGAAAAACACACCCCACTTCTTTCAGTCATATCTCGAGTTCTAGCTAACCTATCGCGCCAAGCCATATATCATATGAAAAGTCTTTAAATGAGGAAGAACCGCGCTTTATAAAATTTTCGTGTCACTTCTATAGTTTAGGCGCAGTACTTGAAGGAGTGTATTTTTTTAAGGCGAAAAACACACCCCACTTCTTTCAGTCATATCTCGAGTTCTAGGGCCCCCCCTTAACAAGGGCCCCCCCCCTTAACAGGGCCCCCCTTAACAGGGGCCCACCCTTAACAAGGGGCCCCCCTTAACAAGGGCCCCCCCTTAACAGGGGCCCCCCTTAACAGGGGCCCCCCTTAACAAGGGCCCCCCCTTAACAGGGGCCCCCCTTAACAGGGGCCCCCCTTAACAGGGGCCCCCCTTAACAAGGGCCCCCCTTAACAGGGGCCCCCCCTTAACAAGGGCCCCCCTTAACAGGGGCCCCCCCTTAACAAGGGCCCCCCTTAACAGGGGCCCCCCCTTAACAAGGGCCCCCCTTAACAGGGGCCCCCCCTTAACAAGGGCCCCCCTTAACAGGGCCCCCCCTTAACAAGGGTCCCCCTTAACAAGGGCCCCCCCTTAACAAGGGCCCCTTCTTAACAAGGGCCCCCCTTAAAAGGGGCCCCCCTTAACGGGGCCCCCCTTAACAAGGGCCCCCCTTAACAAGGGCCCCCCTTAACAAGGGGGCCCCCCCTTAACAAGGGCCCCCCTTAACAAGGGGCCCCCCTTAACAGGCCCTCCCTTAACAAGGGGCCCCCCTTAACAAGGGGCCCCCTTAACAGGCCCCCCCTTAACAGGGGGCCCCCCTTAACAGGTTTAAGGCGAAAAACACACCCCAATTCTTTCAGTCATATCTCGAGTTCTAGCTAACCCATCGCGCCAAGCCATATAAGATATGAAAGGTCTTTAATTGAGGAACAATCGCGCTATATAACATTTTCGTGTCACTTCTATAGTTTAGGCGCAGTACTTGAAGGAGCGTATGTGTTTAAGGCGAAAAACACACCCCACTTCTTTCAGTCATATCTCGAGTTCTAGCTAACCTATCGCGCCAAGCCATATATCATATGAAAGGTATTTAAATGAGGAACAATCGCGCTATATAACATTTTCGTGTCACTTCTATAGTTTAGGCGCAGTACTTGAAGGAGCGTATGTGTTTAAGGCGAAAAACACACCCCACTTCTTTCAGTCATATCTCGAGTTCTAGCTAACCCATCGCGCCAAGCCATATATCATATGAAAGGTCTTTAAATGGGGAACAATCGCGCTATATAACATTTTCGTGTCACTTCTATAGTTTAGGCGCAGTACTTGAAGGAGCGTATGTGTTTAAGGCGAAAAACACACCCCACTTCTTTCAGTCATATCTCCAGTTCTAGCTAACCCATCGCGCCAAGCCATATATCATATGAAAGGCCTTTAAATGAGGAACAATCGCGCTATATAACATTTTCGTGTCACTTCTATAGTTTAGGCGCAGTACTTGAAGGAGTGTATTTGTTTAAGGCGAAAAACACACCCCACTTCTTTCAGTCATATCTCGAGTTCTAGCTAACCTATCGCGCCAAGCCATATATCATATGAAAGGTCTTTAAATGAGGAACAATCGCGCTATATAACATTTTCGTGTCACTTCTATAGTTTAGGCGCAGTACTTGAAGGAGTGTATTTGTTTAAGGCGAAAAACACACCCCACTTCTTTCAGTCATATCTCGAGTTCTAGCTAACCTATCGCGCCAAGCCATATATCATATGAAAGGTCTTTAAATGAGGAACAATCGCGCTATATAACATTTTCGTGTCACTTCAAAAGTTTAGGCGCAGTACTTGAAGGAGTGTATTTGTTTAAGGCGAAAAACACACCCCACTTCTTTCAGTCATATCTCGAGTTCTAGCTAACCTATCGCGCCAAGCCATATATCATATGAAAATTCTTTAAATGAGGAAGAACCGCGCTATATAAAATTTTCGTGTCACTTCTATAGTTTAGGCGCAGTACTTGAAGGAGTGTATTTTTTTAAGGCGAAAAACACACCCCACTTCTTTCAGTCATATCTCGAGTTCTAGGGCCCCCCCTTAACAAGGGCCCCCCCTTAACAGGGCCCCCCTTAACAAAGGGCCCCCTTAACAAGGGGCCCCCCTTAACAGGGGCCCCCTTAACAGGGGCCCCCTTAACAGGGGCCCCCCTTAACAAGGGTCCCCCCTTAACAAGGGTCCCCCCTTAACAAGGGTCCCCCCTTAACAAGGGTCCCCCCTTAACAAGGGTCCCCCCTTAACAAGGGCCCCCCTTAACAAGGTCCCCCCTTAACAAGGGCCCCCCTTAACAAGGGCCCCCCTTAACAAGGGCCCCCCTTAACAGGGGCCCCCTTAACAGGGGCCCCCCTTAACAAGGGCCCCCCCTTAACAAGGGCCCCCCCTTAACAAGGGCCCCCCTTAACAAGGGCCCCCCCCTTAACAGGCCCCCCCTTAACAGGGGCCCCCCCCTTAACAAGGGGACCCCCCTTAACAAGGGGCCCCCCCTTAACAAGGGGCCCCCCCCTTAACAAGGGGCCCCCCTTAACAGGTTTAAGGCGAAAAACACACCCCAATTCTTTCAGTCATATCTCGAGTTATAGCTAACCTATCGCGCCAAGCCATATATCATATGAAAGGTCTTTAAATGAGGAACAATCGCGCTATATAACATTTTCGTGTCACTTCTATAGTTTAGGCGCAGTACTTGAAGGAGTGTATTTTTTTAAGGCGAAAAACACACCCCACTTCTTTCAGTCATATCTCGAGTTCTAGGGCCCCCCTTAACAAGGCCCCCCCCTTAACAGGGCCCCCCTTAACAGGGCCCCCCTTAACAGGGGCCCCCCCTTAACAAGGGCCCCCCCCTTAACAGGGGCCCCCTCCTTAACAAGGGCCCCCCTTAACAAGGGGCCCCCCCTTAACAAGGGCCCCCCCCTTAACAAGGGCCCCCCCTTAACAAGGGCCCCCCCCTTAACAAGGGCCCCCCTTAACAAGGGGCCCCCCCTTAACAAGGGCCCCCCCTTAACAAGGGGCCCCCCCTTAACAAGGGCCCCCCCCCTTAACAAGGGGCCCCCCTTAACAAGGGGCCCCCTTAACAAGGGGGCCCCCCTTAACAAGGGGGCCCCCTTAACAAGGGGGCCCCCTTAACAAGGCCCCCCCTTAACAAGGGGCCCCCCTTAACAAGGGCCCCCCCTTAACAAGGGCCCCCCCTTAACAAGGGGCCCCCCTTAACAAGGGCCCCCCTTAACAAGGGGCCCCCCTTAACAAGGGCCCCCCCTTAACAAGGGGCCCCCCCTTAACAAGGGGCCCCCCTTAACAAGGGGCCCCCCTTAACAAGGGGCCCCCCTTAACAAGGGGCCCCCCTTAACAAGGGCCCCCCTTAACAAGGGCCCCCCTTAACAAGGGCCCCCCCTTAACAGGGCCCCCCCTTAACAGGGCCCACCCCTTAACAGGCCCCCCCTTAACAGGGCCCACCCCTTAACAGGCCCCCCCTTAACAGGGGCCCCCCTTAACAAGGGGGCCCCCCCCTTAACAAGGGGGCCCCCCCTTAACAAGGGAACCCCCCTTAACAAGGGAACCCCCCCTTAACAAGGGGGCCCCCCCCTTAACAAGGGGGCCCCCCCTTAACAAGGGGCCCCCTTAACAAGGGGGCCCCCCCTTAACAAGGGGGCCCCCCCCTTAACAAGGGGCCCCCTTAACAAGGGGGCCCCCCCCTTAACAAGGGGCCCCCTTAACAAGGGGACCCCCCTTAACAAGGGGGCCCCCCTTAACAAGGGGACCCCCCCTTAACAAGGGGGCCCCCCTTAACAAGCCATATATCATATGAAAGGCCTTTAAATGAGGAACAATCGCGCTATATAACATTTTCGTGTCACTTCTATAGTTTAGGCGCAGTACTTGAAGGAGTGTATTTGTTTAAGGCGAAAAACACACCCCACTTCTTTCAGTCATATCTCGAGTTGTAGCTAACCTATCGCGCCAAGCCATATATCATATGAAAGGTCTTTAAATGAGGAACAATCGCGCTATATAACATTTTCGTGTCACTTCTATAGTTTAGGCGCAGTACTTGAAGGAGCGTATGTTCACAGGGGGCCCCCCTTAACAAGGGGCCCCCCTTAACAAGGGCCCCCCTTAACAAGGGCCCCCCCTTAACAGGGGCCCCCCCTTAACAAGGGCCCCCCCTTAACAAGGGGCCCCCTTAACAAGGGGGCCCCCCTTAACAAGGGACCCCCCTTAACAAGGGGGCCCCCCCCTTAACAAGGGGCCCCCTTAACAAGGGGACCCCCCTTAACAAGGGGGCCCCCCTTAACAAGCCATATATCATATGAAAGGCCTTTAAATGAGGAACAATCGCGCTATATAACATTTTCGTGTCACTTCTATAGTTTAGGCGCAGTACTTGAAGGAGTGTATTTGTTTAAGGCGAAAAACACACCCCACTTCTTTCAGTCATATCTCGAGTTCTAGCTAACCTATCGCGCCAAGCCATATATCATATGAAAGGTCTTTAAATGAGGAACAATCGCGCTATATAACATTTTCGTGTCACTTCAAAAGTTTAGGCGCAGTACTTGAAGGAGCGTATGTGTTTAAGGCGAAAAACACACCCCACTTCTTTCAGTCATATCTCCAGTTCTAGCTAACCCATCGCGCCAAGCCATATATTATATGAAAGGTCTTTAAATGGGGAACAATCGCGCTATATAACATTTTCGTGTCACTTCTATAGTTTAGGCGCAGTACTTGAAGGAGCTTATGTGTTTAAGGCGAAAAACACACCCCACTTTTTTTAGTCATATCTCGAGTTCTAGCTAACCTATCGCGCCAAGCCATATATCATATGAAAGGTCTTTAAATGAGGAACAATCGCGCTATATAACATTTTCGTGTCACTTCTATAGTTTAGGCGCAGTACTTGAAGGAGTGTATTTGTTTAAGGCGAAAAACACACCCCACTTCTTTCAGTCATATCTCGAGTTCTAGCTAACCTATCGCGCCAAGCCATATATCATATGAAAAGTCTTTAAATGAGGAAGAACCGCGCTTTATAAAATTTTCGTGTCACTTCTATAGTTTAGGCGCAGTACTTGAAGGAGTGTATTTTTTAAGGCGAAAAACACACCCCACTTCTTTCAGTCATATCTCGAGTTCTAGGGCCCCCCCTTAACAAGGGCCCCCCCTTAACAGGGCCCCCCTTAACAGGGGCCCACCCTTAACAAGGGGCCCCCCTTAACAAGGGGCCCCCCTTAACAGGGGCCCCCCTTAACAAGGGCCCCCCCTTAACAGGGGCCCCCCTTAACAGGGGCCCCCCTTAACAGGGGCCCCCATAAACAGGGGCCCCCCTTAACAGGGGCCCCCCTTAACAAGGGCCCCCCTTAACAGGGGCCCCCCCTTAACAAGGGCCCCCCTTAACAGGGGCCCCCCCTTAACAAGGGCCCCCCATAACAGGGCCCCCCCTTAACAAGGGTCCCCCCTTAACAGGGGCCCCCCTTAACAAGGGTCCCCCTTAACAAGGGCCCCCCCTTAACAAGGGCCCCTTCTTAACAAGGGCCCCCTTTAAAAGGGGCCCCCCTTAACAAGGGGGCCCCCCTTAACAAGGGCCCCCCTTAACAAGGGGGCCCCCCCTTAACAAGGGGGCCCCCCCTTAACAAGGGCACCCCTTAACAAGGGGCCCCCCTTAACAGGCCCTCCCTTAACAAGGGTCCCCCCTTAACAAGGGGCCCCCTTAACAGGCCCCCCCTTAACAGGGGGCCCCCCTTAACAGGTTTAAGGCGAAAAACACACCCCAATTCTTTCAGTCATATCTCGAGTTCTAGCTAACCCATCGCGCCAAGCCATATATCATATGAAAGGTCTTTAAATGGGGAACAATCGCGCTATATAACATTTTCGTGTCACTTCTATAGTTTAGGCGCAGTACTTGAAGGAGCGTATGTGTTTAAGGCGAAAAACACACCCCACTTCTTTCAGTCATATCTCCAGTTCTAGCTAACCCATCGCGCCAAGCCATATATCATATGAAAGGCTTTTAAATGAGGAACAATCGCGCTATATAACATTTTCGTGTCACTTCTATAGTTTAGGCGCAGTACTTGAAGGAGTGTATTTGTTTAAGGCGAAAAACACACCCCACTTCTTTCAGTCATATCTCGAGTTCTAGCTAACCTATCGCGCCAAGCCATATATCATATGAAAGGTCTTTAAATGAGGAACAATCGCGCTATATAACATTTTCGTGTCACTTCTATAGTTTAGGCGCAGTACTTGAAGGAGTGTATTTGTTTAAGGCGAAAAACACACCCCACTTCTTTCAGTCATATCTCGAGTTCTAGGGCCCCCCCTTAACAAGGGCCCCCCCTTAACAGGGCCCCCCTTAACAAAGGCCCCCCTTAACAAGGGGCCCCCTTAACAGGGGCCCCCCTTAACAGGGGCCCCCTTAACAGGGGCCCCCTTAACAAGGGTCCCCCCTTAACAAGGGTCCCCCCTTAACAAGGGTCCCCCCTTAACAAGGGTCCCCCCTTAACAAGGGTCCCCCCTTAACAAGGGTCCCCCCTTAACAAGGGCCCCCCCTTAACAAGGGCCCCCCTTAACAGGGGCCCCCCTTAACAGGGGCCCCCCTTAACAAGGGCCCCCCCTTAACAAGGGCCCCCCCTTAACAAGGGCCCCCCTTAACAAGGGCCCCCCCTTAACAGGCCCCCCCTTAACAGGGGCCCCCCCTTAACAAGGGGACCCCCTTAACAAGGGGCCCCCCCTTAACAAGGGGACCCCCTTAACAAGGGGCCCCCCCTTAACAAGGGGCCCCCCTTAACAAGGGGCCCCCCCTTAACAAGGGGCCCCCCTTAACAAGGGGCCCCCCCTTAACAAGGGGCCCCCCTTAACAGGTTTAAGGCGAAAAACACACCCCAATTCTTTCAGTCATATCTCGAGTTATAGCTAACCTATCGCGCCAAGCCATATATCATATGAAAGGTCTTTAAATGAGGAACAATCGCGCTATATAACATTTTCGTGTCACTTCTATAGTTTAGGCGCAGTACTTGAAGGAGTGTATTTTTTTAAGGCGAAAAACACACCCCACTTCTTTCAGTCATATCTCGAGTTCTAGGGCCCCCCTTAACAAGGCCCCCCCTTAACAGGGCCCCCCTTAACAGGGCCCCCCTTAACAAGGCCCCCCCCCTTAACAGGGCCCCCCTTAACAGGGCCCCCCTTAACAGGGCCCCCCTTAACAGGGGCCCCCCCTTAACAAGGGCCCCCCCTTAACAGGGGCCCCCCCTTAACAGGGGCCCCCTCCTTAACAAGGGCCCCCCTTAACAAGGGGCCCCCCTTAACAAGGGCCCCCCTTAACAAGGGGCCCCCCTTAACAAGGGCCCCCCTTAACAAGGGGCCCCCCTTAACAAGGGGCCCCCCCTTAAAAAGGGCCCCCCTTAATAAGGGGCCCCCCTTAACAGGGGCCCCCCCTTAACAAGGGGCCCCCCTTAACAGGGGCCCCCCTTAACAAGGGCCCCCCCCTTAACAAGGGCCCCCCCTTAACAAGGGCCCCCCCTTAACAAGGGTCCCCCCTTAACAAGGGCCCCCCCTTAACAAGGGGCCCCCCTTAACAAGGGCCATCCCCTTAACAAGGGCCCCCCCTTAACAGGGCCCCCCCTTAACAGGGCCCACCCCTTAACAAGGGGGCCCCCCCTTAACAAGGGGCCCCCTTAACAAGGGGACCCCCCTTAACAAGGGGCCCCCCTTAACAAGCCATATATCATATGAAAGGCCTTTAAATGAGGAACAATCGCGCTATATAACATTTTCGTGTCACTTCTATAGTTTAGGCGCAGTACTTGAAGGAGTGTATTTGTTTAAGGCGAAAAACACACCCCACTTCTTTCAGTCATATCTCGAGTTGTAGCTAACCTATCGCGCCAAGCCATATATCATATGAAAGGTCTTTAAATGAGGAACAATCGCGCTATATAACATTTTCGTGTCACTTCTATAGTTTAGGCGCAGTACTTGAAGGAGCGTATGTGTTTAAGGCGAAAAACACACCCCACTTCTTTCAGTCATATCTCCAGTTCTAGCTAACCCATCGCGCCAAGCCATATATCATATGAAAGGCCTTTAAATGAGGAACAATCGCGCTATATAACATTTTCGTGTCACTTCTATAGTTTAGGCGCAGTACTTGAAGGAGTGTATTTGTTTAAGGCGAAAAACACACCCCACTTCTTTCAGTCATATCTCGAGTTCTAGCTAACCTATCGCGCCAAGCCATATATCATATGAAAGGTCTTTAAATGAGGAACAATCGCGCTATATAACATTTTCGTGTCACTTCTATAGTTTAGGCGCAGTACTTGAAGGAGCGTATGTTCACAGGGGGCCCCCTTAACAAGGGGCCCCCCTTAACAAGGGCCCCCCCTTAACAAGGGCCCCCCTTAACAAGGGCCCCCCCTTAACAAGGGCCCCCCCTTAACAAGGGCCCCCCCTTAACAAGGGCCCCCCCTTAACAAGGGCCCCCCTTAACAAGGGCCCCCCCTTAACAGGGGCCCCCCTTAACAGGGGCCCCCCCTTAACAGGGGCCCCCCCTTAACAGGGGCCCCCCCTTAACAAGGGCCCCCCTTAACAAGGGCCCCCCTTAACAAGGGGCCCCCTTAACAAGGGGCCCCCTTAACAAGGGGCCCCCTTAACAAGGGGCCCCCTTAACAAGGGGCCCCCTTAACAAGGGGCCCCCTTAACAAGGGGCCCCCTTAACAAGGGGCCCCCCCTTAACAAGGGGCCCCCACCTTAACAAGGGGCCCCCCCTTAACAAGGGGCCCCCCCTTAACAAGGGGCCCCCCTTAACAGGTTTAAGGCGAAAAACACACCCCAATTCTTTCAGTCATATCTCGAGTTATAGCTAACCTATCGCGCCAAGCCATATATCATATGAAAGGTCTTTAAATGAGGAACAATCGCGCTTTATAACATTTTCGTGTCACTTCTATAGTTTAGGCGCAGTACTTGAAGGAGTGTATTTGTTTAAGGCGAAAAACACACCCCACTTCTTTCAGTCATATCTCGAGTTCTAGCTAACCTATCGCGCCAAGCCATATATCATATGAAAGGTCTTTAAATGAGGAACAATCGCGCTATATAACATTTTCGTGTCACTTCAAAAGTTTAGGCGCAGTACTTGAAGGAGCGTATGTGTTTAAGGCGAAAAACACACCCCACTTCTTTCAGTCATATCTCCAGTTCTAGCTAACCCATCGCGCCAAGCCATATATTATATGAAAGGTCTTTAAATGGGGAACAATCGCGCTATATAACATTTTCGTGTCACTTCTATAGTTTAGGCGCAGTACTTGAAGGAGCGTATGTGTTTAAGGCGAAAAACACACCCCACTTTTTTTAGTCATATCTCGAGTTCTAGCTAACCCATCGCGCCAAGCCATATATCATATGAAAGGTCTTTAAATGAGGAACAATCGCGCTATATAACATTTTCGTGTCACTTCTATAGTTTAGGCGCAGTACTTGAAGGAGTGTATTTGTTTAAGGCGAAAAACACACCCCACTTCTTTCAGTCATATCTCGAGTTCTAGCTAACCTATCGCGCCAAGCCATATATCATATGAAAAGTCTTTAAATGAGGAAGAACCGCGCTTTATAAAATTTTCGTGTCACTTCTATAGTTTAGGCGCAGTACTTGAAGGAGTGTATTTTTTTAAGGCGAAAAACACACCCCACTTCTTTCAGTCATATCTCGAGTTCTAGGGCCCCCCTTAACAAGGGCCCCCCCTTAACAGGGCCCCCCTTAACAGGGGCCCACCCTTAACAAGGGGCCCCCCTTAACAAGGGCCCCCCCTTAACAGGGGCCCCCCTTAACAAGGGCCCCCCCTTAACAAGGGGCCCCCCTTAACAGGGGCCCCCCTTAACAGGGGCCCCCCTTAACAGGGGCCCCCCTTAACAGGGGCCCCCCTTAACAGGGGGCCCCTTAAAAGGGGCCCCCCTTAACAGGGGCCCCCATAAACAGGGGCCCCCCTTAACAGGGGCCCCCTTTAACAAGGGCCCCCCTTAACAGGGGCCCCCCCTTAACAAGGGCCCCCCTTAACAGGGGCCCCCCCTTAACAAGGGCCCCCCTTAACAGGGGCCCCCCCTTAACAAGGGCCCCCCTTAACAGGGGCCCCCCCTTAACAAGGGCCCCCCTTAACAGGGCCCCCCCTTAACAAGGGTCCCCCCTTAACAGGGGCCCCCCTTAACAAGGGTCCCCCTTAACAAGGGCCCCCCCTTAACAAGGGCCCCTTCTTAACAAGGGCCCCCCTTAAAAGGGGCCCCCCTTAACAGGGGCCCCCTTAACAAGGGCGCCCCTTAACAAGGGCCCCCCTTAACAAGGGCCCCCCTTAACAAGGGGGCCCCCCTTAACAAGGGGCCCCCCTTAACAGGCCCTCCCTTAACAAGGGGCCCCCCTTAACAAGGGGCCCCCTTAACAGGCCCCCCCTTAACAGGGGACCCCCCTTAACAGGTTTAAGGCGAAAAACACACCCCAATTCTTTCAGTCATATCTCGAGTTCTAGCTAACCCATCGCGCCAAGCCATATACCATATGAAAGGTCTTTAATTGAGGAACAATCGCGCTATATAACATTTTCGTGTCACTTCTATAGTTTAGGCGCAGTACTTGAAGGAGCGTATGTGTTTAAGGCGAAAAACACACCCCACTTCTTTCAGTCATATCTCGAGTTCTAGCTAACCTATCGCGCCAAGCCATATATCATATGAAAGGTCTTTAAATGGGGAACAATCGCGCTATATAACATTTTCGTGTCACTTCTATAGTTTAGGCGCAGTACTTGAAGGAGCGTATGTGTTTAAGGCGAAAAACACACCCCACTTTTTTTAGTCATATCTCGAGTTCTAGCTAACCCATCGCGCCAAGCCATATATCATATGAAAGGTCTTTAAATGAGGAACAATCGCGCTATATAACATTTTCGTGTCACTTCTATAGTTTAGGCGCAGTACTTGAAGGAGTGTATTTGTTTAAGGCGAAAAACACACCCCACTTCTTTCAGTCATATCTCGAGTTCTAGCTAACCTATCGCGCCAAGCCATATATCATATGAAAAGTCTTTAAATGAGGAAGAACCGCGCTTTATAAAATTTTCGTGTCACTTCTATAGTTTAGGCGCAGTACTTGAAGGAGTGTATTTTTTTAAGGCGAAAAACACACCCCACTTCTTTCAGTCATATCTCGAGTTCTAGGGCCCCCTCTTAACAAGGGCCCCCCCTTAACAGGGCCCCCCTTAACAGGGGCCCACCCTTAACAAGGGGCCCCCCTTAACAAGGGCCCCCCTTAACAGGGGCCCCCCTTAACAGGGGCCCCCCTTAACAGGGGCCCCCCTTAACAAGGGCCCCCCCTTAACAGGGGCCCCCCTTAACAGGGGCCCCCATAAACAGGGGCCCCCCTTAACAGGGGCCCCCATAAACAGGGGCCCCCCTTAACAAGGGCCCCCCTTAACAGGGGCCCCCCTTAACAAGGGCCCCCCTTAACAGGGCCCCCCTTAACAGGGCCCCCCCTTAACAAGGGTCCCCCCTTAACAGGGGCCCCCCTTAACAAGGGTCCCCCTTAACAAGGGCCCCCCCTTAACAAGGGCCCCTTCTTAACAAGGGCCCCCCTTAAAAGGGGCCCCCCTTAACGGGGCCCCCCTTAACAGGGGCCCCCTTAACAAGGGCCCCCCTTAACAAGGGGCCCCCCTTAACAGGCCCTCCCTTAACAAGGGGCCCCCCTTAACAAGGGGCCCCCTTAACAGGCCCCCCTTAACAGGGGGCCCCCCTTAACAGGTTTAAGGCGAAAAACACACCCCAATTCTTTCAGACATATCTCGAGTTCTAGCTAACCCATCGCGCCAAGCCATATACCATATGAAAGGTCTTTAATTGAGGAACAATCGCGCTATATAACATTTTCGTGTCACTTCTATAGTTTAGGCGCAGTACTTGAAGGAGCGTATGTCTTTAAGGCGAAAAACACACCCCACTTCTTTCAGTCATATCTCGAGTTCTAGCTAACCTATCGCGCCAAGCCATATATCATATGAAAGGTCTTTAAATGAGGAACAATCGCGCTATATAACATTTTCGTGTCACTTCTATAGTTTAGGCGCAGTACTTGAAGGAGCGTATGTGTTTAAGGCGAAAAACACACCCCACTTCTTTCAGTCATATCTCGAGTTCTAGCTAACCTATCGCGCCAAGCCATATATCATATAAAAGGTCTTTAAATGAGGAACAATCGCGCTATATAACATTTTCGTGTCACTTCTATAGTTTAGGCGCAGTACTTGAAGGAGTGTATTTGTTTAAGGCGAAAAACACACCCCACTTCTTTCAGTCATATCTCGAGTTCTAGCTAACCTATCGCGCCAAGCCATATATCATATGAAAAGTCTTTAAATGAGGAAGAACCGCGCTTTATAAAATTTTCGTGTCACTTCTATAGTTTAGGCGCAGTACTTGAAGGAGTGTATTTTTTTAAGGCGAAAAACACACCCCACTTCTTTCAGTCATATCTCGAGTTCTAGGGCCCCCTCTTAACAAGGGCCCCCCCTTAACAGGGCCCCCCTTAACAGGGGCCCACCCTTAACAAGGGGCCCCCCTTAACAAGGGCCCCCCCTTAACAGGGGCCCCCCTTAACAGGGGCCCCCCTTAACAGGGGCCCCCCTTAACAAGGGCCCCCCCTTAACAGGGGCCCCCCTTAACAGGGGCCCCCCTTAACAGGGGCCCCCATAAACAGGGGCCCCCCTTAACAGGGGCCCCCCTTAACAAGGGCCCCCCTTAACAAGGGCCCCCCTTAACAGGGGCCCCCCTTAACAGGGGCCCCCCTTAACAAGGGCCCCCCTTAACAGGGCCCCCCTTAACAGGGCCCCCCCTTAACAGGGGCCGCCCTTAACAAGGGTCCCCCTTAACAAGGGCCCCCCCTTAACAAGGGCCCCTTCTTAACAAGGGCCCCCCTTAAAAGGGGCCCCCCTTAACGGGGCCCCCCTTAACAGGGGCCCCCTTAACAAGGGCCCCCCTTAACAAGGGGCCCCCCTTAACAGGCCCTCCCTTAACAAGGGGCCCCCCTTAACAAGGGGCCCCCTTAACAGGCCCCCCCTTAACAGGGGGCCCCCCTTAACAGGTTTAAGGCGAAAAACACACCCCAATTCTTTCAGTCATATCTCGAGTTCTAGCTAACCCATCGTGCCAAGCCATATACCATATGAAAGGTCTTTAATTGAGGAACAATCGCGCTATATAACATTTTCGTGTCACTTCTATAGTTTAGGCGCAGTACTTGAAGGAGCGTATGTGTTTAAGGCGAAAAACACACCCCACTTCTTTCAGTCATATCTCGAGTTCTAGCTAACCTATCGCGCCAAGCCATATATCATATGAAAGGTCTTTAAATGAGGAACAATCGCGCTATATAACATTTTCGTGTCACTTCTATAGTTTAGGCGCAGTACTTGAAGGAGCGTATGTGTTTAAGGCGAAAAACACACCCCACTTCTTTCAGTCATATCTCGAGTTCTAGCTAACCTATCGCGCCAAGCCATATATCATATGAAAGGTCTTTAAATGAGGAACAATCGCGCTATATAACATTTTCGTGTCACTTCTATAGTTTAGGCGCAGTACTTGAAGGAGCGTATGTGTTTAAGGCGAAAAACACACCCCACTTCTTTCAGTCATATCTCGAGTTCTAGCTAACCCATCGCGCCAAGCCATATATCATATGAAAGGTCTTTAAATGGGGAACAATCGCGCTATATAACATTTTCGTGTCACTTCTATAGTTTAGGCGCAGTACTTGAAGGAGCGTATGTGTTTAAGGCGAAAAACACACCCCACTTCTTTCAGTCATATCTCCAGTTCTAGCTAACCCATCGCGCCAAGCCATATATCATATGAAAGGCCTTTAAATGAGGAACAATCGCGCTATATAACATTTTCGTGTCACTTCTATAGTTTAGGCGCAGTACTTGAAGGAGTGTATTTGTTTAAGGCGAAAAACACACCCCACTTCTTTCAGTCATATCTCGAGTTCTAGCTAACCTATCGCGCCAAGCCATATATCATATGAAAGGTCTTTAAATGAGGAACAATCGCGCTATATAACATTTTCGTGTCACTTCTATAGTTTAGGCGCAGTACTTGAAGGAGCGTATGTTCACAGGGGGCCCCCCTTAACAAGGGGCCCCCCTTAACAAGGGCCCCCCTTAACAAGGGCCCCCCCTTAACAAGGGCCCCCCTTAACAAGGGCCCCCCCTTAACAAGGGCCCCCCCTTAACAAGGGCCCCCCCTTAACAAGGGCCCCCCCTTAACAAGGGCCCCCCCTTAACAAGGGCCCCCCTTAACAAGGGCCCCCCCTTAACAGGGGCCCCCCCTTAACAGGGGCCCCCCCTTAACAGGGGCCCCCCCTTAACAAGGGCCCCCCTTAACAAGGGCCCCCCTTAACAAGGGGCCCCCTTAACAAGGGGCCCCCTTAACAAGGGGCCCCCTTAACAAGGGGCCCCCTTAACAAGGGGCCCCCTTAACAAGGGGCCCCCTTAACAAGGGGCCCCCCTTAACAAGGGGCCCCCCCTTAACAAGGGGCCCCCCCTTAACAAGGGGCCCCCCCTTAACAAGGGGCCCCCCCTTAACAAGGGGCCCCCCCTTAACAAGGGGCCCCCCCTTAACAAGGGGCCCCCCTTAACAGGTTTAAGGCGAAAAACACACCCCAATTCTTTCAGTCATATCTCGAGTTATAGCTAACCTATCGCGCCAAGCCATATATCATATGAAAGGTCTTTAAATGAGGAACAATCGCGCTTTATAACATTTTCGTGTCACTTCTATAGTTTAGGCGCAGTACTTGAAGGAGTGTATTTGTTTAAGGCGAAAAACACACCCCACTTCTTTCAGTCATATCTCGAGTTCTAGCTAACCTATCGCGCCAAGCCATATATCATATGAAAGGTCTTTAAATGAGGAACAATCGCGCTATATAACATTTTCGTGTCACTTCAAAAGTTTAGGCGCAGTACTTGAAGGAGCGTATGTGTTTAAGGCGAAAAACACACCCCACTTCTTTCAGTCATATCTCCAGTTCTAGCTAACCCATCGCGCCAAGCCATATATTATATGAAAGGTCTTTAAATGGGGAACAATCGCGCTATATAACATTTTCGTGTCACTTCTATAGTTTAGGCGCAGTACTTGAAGGAGCGTATGTGTTTAAGGCGAAAAACACACCCCACTTTTTTTAGTCATATCTCGAGTTCTAGCTAACCCATCGCGCCAAGCCATATATCATATGAAAGGTCTTTAAATGAGGAACAATCGCGCTATATAACATTTTCGTGTCACTTCTATAGTTTAGGCGCAGTACTTGAAGGAGTGTATTTGTTTAAGGCGAAAAACACACCCCACTTCTTTCAGTCATATCTCGAGTTCTAGCTAACCTATCGCGCCAAGCCATATATCATATGAAAAGTCTTTAAATGAGGAAGAACCGCGCTTTATAAAATTTTCGTGTCACTTCTATAGTTTAGGCGCAGTACTTGAAGGAGTGTATTTTTTTAAGGCGAAAAACACACCCCACTTCTTTCAGTCATATCTCGAGTTCTAGGGCCCCCCTTAACAAGGGCCCCCCCTTAACAGGGCCCCCCTTAACAGGGGCCCACCCTTAACAAGGGGCCCCCCTTAACAAGGGCCCCCCCTTAACAGGGGCCCCCCTTAACAAGGGCCCCCCCTTAACAAGGGGCCCCCCTTAACAGGGGCCCCCCTTAACAGGGGCCCCCCTTAACAGGGGCCCCCCTTAACAGGGGGCCCCTTAAAAGGGGCCCCCCTTAACAGGGGCCCCCATAAACAGGGGCCCCCCTTAACAGGGGCCCCCTTTAACAAGGGCCCCCCTTAACAGGGGCCCCCCCTTAACAAGGGCCCCCCTTAACAGGGGCCCCCCCTTAACAAGGGCCCCCCTTAACAGGGCCCCCCCTTAACAAGGGTCCCCCCTTAACAGGGGCCCCCCTTAACAAGGGTCCCCCTTAACAAGGGCCCCCCCTTAACAAGGGCCCCTTCTTAACAAGGGCCCCCCTTAAAAGGGGCCCCCCTTAACAGGGGCCCCCTTAACAAGGGCGCCCCTTAACAAGGGCCCCCCTTAACAAGGGCCCCCCTTAACAAGGGGGCCCCCCTTAACAAGGGGCCCCCCTTAACAGGCCCTCCCTTAACAAGGGGCCCCCCTTAACAAGGGGCCCCCTTAACAGGCCCCCCCTTAACAGGGGACCCCCCTTAACAGGTTTAAGGCGAAAAACACACCCCAATTCTTTCAGTCATATCTCGAGTTCTAGCTAACCCATCGCGCCAAGCCATATACCATATGAAAGGTCTTTAATTGAGGAACAATCGCGCTATATAACATTTTCGTGTCACTTCTATAGTTTAGGCGCAGTACTTGAAGGAGCGTATGTGTTTAAGGCGAAAAACACACCCCACTTCTTTCAGTCATATCTCGAGTTCTAGCTAACCTATCGCGCCAAGCCATATATCATATGAAAGGTCTTTAAATGGGGAACAATCGCGCTATATAACATTTTCGTGTCACTTCTATAGTTTAGGCGCAGTACTTGAAGGAGCGTATGTGTTTAAGGCGAAAAACACACCCCACTTTTTTTAGTCATATCTCGAGTTCTAGCTAACCCATCGCGCCAAGCCATATATCATATGAAAGGTCTTTAAATGAGGAACAATCGCGCTATATAACATTTTCGTGTCACTTCTATAGTTTAGGCGCAGTACTTGAAGGAGTGTATTTGTTTAAGGCGAAAAACACACCCCACTTCTTTCAGTCATATCTCGAGTTCTAGCTAACCTATCGCGCCAAGCCATATATCATATGAAAAGTCTTTAAATGAGGAAGAACCGCGCTTTATAAAATTTTCGTGTCACTTCTATAGTTTAGGCGCAGTACTTGAAGGAGTGTATTTTTTTAAGGCGAAAAACACACCCCACTTCTTTCAGTCATATCTCGAGTTCTAGGGCCCCCTCTTAACAAGGGCCCCCCCTTAACAGGGCCCCCCTTAACAGGGGCCCACCCTTAACAAGGGGCCCCCCTTAACAAGGGCCCCCCTTAACAGGGGCCCCCCTTAACAGGGGCCCCCCTTAACAGGGGCCCCCCTTAACAAGGGCCCCCCCTTAACAGGGGCCCCCCTTAACAGGGGCCCCCCTTAACAGGGGCCCCCCTTAACAGGGGCCCCCATAAACAGGGGCCCCCCTTAACAGGGGCCCCCATAAACAGGGGCCCCCCTTAACAAGGGCCCCCCTTAACAGGGGCCCCCCTTAACAAGGGCCCCCCTTAACAGGGCCCCCCTTAACAGGGCCCCCCCTTAACAAGGGTCCCCCCTTAACAGGGGCCCCCCTTAACAAGGGTCCCCCTTAACAAGGGCCCCCCCTTAACAAGGGCCCCTTCTTAACAAGGGCCCCCCTTAAAAGGGGCCCCCCTTAACGGGGCCCCCCTTAACAGGGGCCCCCTTAACAAGGGCCCCCCTTAACAAGGGGCCCCCCTTAACAGGCCCTCCCTTAACAAGGGGCCCCCCTTAACAAGGGGCCCCCTTAACAGGCCCCCCTTAACAGGGGGCCCCCCTTAACAGGTTTAAGGCGAAAAACACACCCCAATTCTTTCAGACATATCTCGAGTTCTAGCTAACCCATCGCGCCAAGCCATATACCATATGAAAGGTCTTTAATTGAGGAACAATCGCGCTATATAACATTTTCGTGTCACTTCTATAGTTTAGGCGCAGTACTTGAAGGAGCGTATGTCTTTAAGGCGAAAAACACACCCCACTTCTTTCAGTCATATCTCGAGTTCTAGCTAACCTATCGCGCCAAGCCATATATCATATGAAAGGTCTTTAAATGAGGAACAATCGCGCTATATAACATTTTCGTGTCACTTCTATAGTTTAGGCGCAGTACTTGAAGGAGCGTATGTGTTTAAGGCGAAAAACACACCCCACTTCTTTCAGTCATATCTCGAGTTCTAGCTAACCTATCGCGCCAAGCCATATATCATATAAAAGGTCTTTAAATGAGGAACAATCGCGCTATATAACATTTTCGTGTCACTTCTATAGTTTAGGCGCAGTACTTGAAGGAGTGTATTTGTTTAAGGCGAAAAACACACCCCACTTCTTTCAGTCATATCTCGAGTTCTAGCTAACCTATCGCGCCAAGCCATATATCATATGAAAAGTCTTTAAATGAGGAAGAACCGCGCTTTATAAAATTTTCGTGTCACTTCTATAGTTTAGGCGCAGTACTTGAAGGAGTGTATTTTTTTAAGGCGAAAAACACACCCCACTTCTTTCAGTCATATCTCGAGTTCTAGGGCCCCCTCTTAACAAGGGCCCCCCCTTAACAGGGCCCCCCTTAACAGGGGCCCACCCTTAACAAGGGGCCCCCTTAACAAGGGCCCCCCCTTAACAGGGGCCCCCCTTAACAGGGGCCCCCCTTAACAGGGGCCCCCCTTAACAAGGGCCCCCCCTTAACAGGGGCCCCCCCTTAACAGGGGCCCCCCTTAACAGGGGCCCCCCTTAACAGGGGCCCCCATAAACAGGGGCCCCCCTTAACAGGGGCCCCCCTTAACAAGGGCCCCCCTTAACAAGGGCCCCCCTTAACAGGGGCCCCCCTTAACAGGGGCCCCCCTTAACAAGGGCCCCCCTTAACAGGGCCCCCCTTAACAGGGCCCCCCCTTAACAGGGGCCCCCCTTAACAGGGGCCCCCCTTAACAAGGGTCCCCCTTAACAAGGGCCCCCCCTTAACAAGGGCCCCTTCTTAACAAGGGCCCCCCTTAAAAGGGGCCCCCCTTAACGGGGCCCCCCTTAACAGGGGCCCCCTTAACAAGGGCCCCCCTTAACAAGGGGCCCCCCTTAACAGGCCCTCCCTTAACAAGGGGCCCCCCTTAACAAGGGGCCCCCTTAACAGGCCCCCCCTTAACAGGGGGCCCCCCTTAACAGGTTTAAGGCGAAAAACACACCCCAATTCTTTCAGTCATATCTCGAGTTCTAGCTAACCCATCGTGCCAAGCCATATACCATATGAAAGGTCTTTAATTGAGGAACAATCGCGCTATATAACATTTTCGTGTCACTTCTATAGTTTAGGCGCAGTACTTGAAGGAGCGTATGTGTTTAAGGCGAAAAACACACCCCACTTCTTTCAGTCATATCTCGAGTTCTAGCTAACCTATCGCGCCAAGCCATATATCATATGAAAGGTCTTTAAATGAGGAACAATCGCGCTATATAACATTTTCGTGTCACTTCTATAGTTTAGGCGCAGTACTTGAAGGAGCGTATGTGTTTAAGGCGAAAAACACACCCCACTTCTTTCAGTCATATCTCGAGTTCTAGCTAACCTATCGCGCCAAGCCATATATCATATGAAAGGTCTTTAAATGAGGAACAATCGCACTATATAACATTTTCGTGTCACTTCTATAGTTTAGGCGCAGTACTTGAAGGAGCGTATGTGTTTAAGGCGAAAAACACACCCCACTTCTTTCAGTCATATCTCGAGTTCTAGCTAACCCATCGCGCCAAGCCATATATCATATGAAAGGTCTTTAAATGGGGAACAATCGCGCTATATAACATTTTCGTGTCACTTCTATAGTTTAGGCGCAGTACTTGAAGGAGCGTATGTGTTTAAGGCGAAAAACACACCCCACTTCTTTCAGTCATATCTCCAGTTCTAGCTAACCCATCGCGCCAAGCCATATATCATATGAAAGGCCTTTAAATGAGGAACAATCGCGCTATATAACATTTTCGTGTCACTTCTATAGTTTAGGCGCAGTACTTGAAGGAGTGTATTTGTTTAAGGCGAAAAACACACCCCACTTCTTTCAGTCATATCTCGAGTTCTAGCTAACCTATCGCGCCAAGCCATATATCATATGAAAGGTCTTTAAATGAGGAACAATCGCGCTATATAACATTTTCGTGTCACTTCTATAGTTTAGGCGCAGTACTTGAAGGAGTGTATTTGTTTAAGGCGAAAAACACACCCCACTTCTTTCAGTCATATCTCGAGTTCTAGCTAACCTATCGCGCCAAGCCATATATCATATGAAAGGTCTTTAAATGAGGAACAATCGCGCTATATAACATTTTCGTGTCACTTCAAAAGTTTAGGCGCAGTACTTGAAGGAGTGTATTTGTTTAAGGCGAAAAACACACCCCACTTCTTTCAGTCATATCTCGAGTTCTAGCTAACCTATCGCGCCAAGCCATATATCATATGAAAATTCTTTAAATGAGGAAGAACCGCGCTATATAAAATTTTCGTGTCACTTCTATAGTTTAGGCGCAGTACTTGAAGGAGCGTATGTGTTTAAGGCGAAAAACACACCCCACTTCTTTCAGTCATATCTCCAGTTCTAGCTAACCCATCGCGCCAAGCCATATATCATATGAAAGGCCTTTAAATGAGGAACAATCGCGCTATATAACATTTTCGTGTCACTTCTATAGTTTAGGCGCAGTACTTGAAGGAGCGTATGTGTTTAAGGCGAAAAACACACCCCACTTCTTTCAGTCATATCTCGAGTTCTAGCTAACCCATCGCGCCAAGCCATATATCATATGAAAGGTCTTTAAATGGGGAACAATCGCGCTATATAACATTTTCGTGTCACTTCTATAGTTTAGGCGCAGTACTTGAAGGAGCGTATGTGTTTAAGGCGAAAAACACACCCCACTTCTTTCAGTCATATCTCCAGTTCTAGCTAACCCATCGCGCCAAGCCATATATCATATGAAAGGCCTTTAAATGAGGAACAATCGCGCTATATAACATTTTCGTGTCACTTCTATAGTTTAGGCGCAGTACTTGAAGGAGTGTATTTGTTTAAGGCGAAAAACACACCCCACTTCTTTCAGTCATATCTCGAGTTCTAGCTAACCTATCGCGCCAAGCCATATATCATATGAAAGGTCTTTAAATGAGGAACAATCGCGCTATATAACATTTTCGTGTCACTTCTATAGTTTAGGCGCAGTACTTGAAGGAGTGTATTTGTTTAAGGCGAAAAACACACCCCATTTCTTTCAGTCATATCTCGAGTTCTAGCTAACCCATCGCGCCAAGCCATATATCATATGAAAGGTCTTTAAATGGGGAACAATCGCGCTATATAACATTTTCGTGTCACTTCTATAGTTTAGGCGCAGTACTTGAAGGAGCGTATGTGTTTAAGGCGAAAAACACACCCCACTTCTTTCAGTCATATCTCCAGTTCTAGCTAACCCATCGCGCCAAGCCATATATCATATGAAAGGCCTTTAAATGAGGAACAATCGCGCTATATAACATTTTCGTGTCACTTCTATAGTTTAGGCGCAGTACTTGAAGGAGTGTATTTGTTTAAGGCGAAAAACACACCCCACTTCTTTCAGTCATATCTCGAGTTCTAGCTAACCCATCGCGCCAAGCCATATATCATATGAAAGGTCTTTAAATGAGGAACAATCGCGCTATATAACATTTTCGTGTCACTTCAAAAGTTTAGGCGCAGTACTTGAAGGAGTGTATTTGTTTAAGGCGAAAAACACACCCCACTTCTTTCAGTCATATCTCGAGTTCTAGCTAACCTATCGCGCCAAGCCATATATCATATGAAAATTCTTTAAATGAGGAAGAACCGCGCTATATAAAATTTTCGTGTCACTTCTATAGTTTAGGCGCAGTACTTGAAGGAGTGTATTTTTTTAAGGCGAAAAACACACCCCACTTCTTTCAGTCATATCTCGAGTTCTAGGGCCCCCCCTTAACAAGGGCCCCCCCTTAACAGGGCCCCCCTTAACAAAGGCCCCCCTTAACAAGGGGCCCCCTTAACAGGGGCCCCCTTAACAGGGGCCCCCTTAACAAGGGTCCCCCCTTAACAAGGGTCCCCCCTTAACAAGGGTCCCCCTTAACAAGGGCCCCCCTTAACAAGGGCCCCCCTTAACAAGGGTCCCCCCTTAACAAGGGCCCCCCTTAACAGGGGCCCCCTTAACAAGGGCCCCCCCTTAACAAGGGCCCCCCTTAACAAGGGCCCCCCCTTAACAGGCCCCCCCTTAACAGGGGCCCCCCCTTAACAAGGGGCCCCCCCTTAACAAGGGGCCCCCCTTAACAAGGGGCCCCCCTTAACAAGGGGCCCCCCCTTAACAAGGGGCCCCCCTTAACAAGGGGCCCCCCCTTAACAAGGGGCCCCCCTTAACAAGGGGCCCCCCCTTAACAAGGGGCCCCCCTTAACAAGGGGCCCCCCCTTAACAAGGGGCCCCCCTTAACAGGTTTAAGGCGAAAAACACACCCCAATTCTTTCAGTCATATCTCGAGTTATAGCTAACCTATCGCGCCAAGCCATATATCATATGAAAGGTCTTTAAATGAGAAACAATCGCGCTATATAACATTTTCGTGTCACTTCTATAGTTTAGGCGCAGTACTTGAAGGAGTGTATTTTTTTAAGGCGAAAAACACACCCCACTTCTTTCAGTCATATCTCGAGTTCTAGGGCCCCCCTTAACAAGGCCCCCCCCCTTAACAGGGCCCCCCTTAACAGGGCCCCCCTTAACAGGGCCCCCCTTAACAGGGGCCCCCCCTTAACAAGGGCCCCCCTTAACAGGGGCCCCCTCCTTAACAAGGGCCCCCCTTAACAAGGGGCCCCCCCTTAACAAGGGCCCCCCTTAACAAGGGCCCCCCCTTAACAAGGGCCCCCCTTAACAAGGGGCCCCCCCTTAACAAGGGGCCCCCCCTTAAAAAGGGCCCCCCTTAACAAGGGGCCCCCCTTAACAGGGGCCCCCCTTAACAGGGGCCCCCCCTTAACAAGGGCCCCCCCTTAACAAGGGCCCCCCCTTAACAAGGGCCCCCCCTTAACAAGGGCCCCCCCTTAACAAGGGTCCCCCCTTAACAAGGGCCCCCCCTTAACAAGGGCCCCCCTTAACAAGGGCCCCCCCCTAACAGGGCCCCCCCTTAACAGGGCCCCCCCTTAACAGGGCCCCCCCTTAACAGGGCCCCCCCTTAACAGGGCCCCCCCCTTAACAGGGCCCCCCCTTAACAGGGCCCACCCCTTAACAAGGGGGCCCCCCCCTTAACAAGGGGCCCCCTTAACAAGGGGACCCCCCTTAACAAGGGGGCCCCCCTTAACAAGCCATATATCATATGAAAGGCCTTTAAATGAGGAACAATCGCGCTATATAACATTTTCGTGTCACTTCTATAGTTTAGGCGCAGTACTTGAAGGAGTGTATTTGTTTAAGGCGAAAAACACACCCCACTTCTTTCAGTCATATCTCGAGTTGTAGCTAACCTATCGCGCCAAGCCATATATCATATGAAAGGTCTTTAAATGAGGAACAATCGCGCTATATAACATTTTCGTGTCACTTCTATAGTTTAGGCGCAGTACTTGAAGGAGCGTATGTGTTTAAGGCGAAAAACACACCCCACTTCTTTCAGTCATATCTCCAGTTCTAGCTAACCCATCGCGCCAAGCCATATATCATATGAAAGGCCTTTAAATGAGGAACAATCGCGCTATATAACATTTTCGTGTCACTTCTATAGTTTAGGCGCAGTACTTGAAGGAGTGTATTTGTTTAAGGCGAAAAACACACCCCACTTCTTTCAGTCATATCTCGAGTTCTAGCTAACCTATCGCGCCAAGCCATATATCATATGAAAGGTCTTTAAATGAGGAACAATCGCGCTATATAACATTTTCGTGTCACTTCTATAGTTTAGGCGCAGTACTTGAAGGAGCGTATGTTCACAGGGGGCCCCCCTTAACAAGGGGCCCCCCTTAACAAGGGCCCCCCTTAACAAGGGCCCCCCCTTAACAAGGGCCCCCCTTAACAAGGGCCCCCCCTTAACAAGGGCCCCCCCTTAACAAGGGCCCCCCTTAACAAGGGCCCCCCCCTTAACAAGGGCCCCCCCTTAACAGGGGCCCCCCTTAACAGGGGCCCCCCCCTTAACAGGGGCCCCCCCTTAACAAGGGCCCCCCTTAACAAGGGGCCCCCTTAACAAGGGGCCCCCCCTTAACAAGGGGCCCCCCCTTAACAAGGGGCCCCCCCTTAACAAGGGGCCCCCCTTAACAAGGGGCCCCCCCTTAACAAGGGGCCCCCCTTAACAGGTTTAAGGCGAAAAACACACCCCAATTCTTTCAGTCATATCTCGAGTTATAGCTAACCTATCGCGCCAAGCCATATATCATATGAAAGGTCTTTAAATGAGGAACAATCGCGCTTTATAACATTTTCGTGTCACTTCTATAGTTTAGGCGCAGTACTTGAAGGAGTGTATTTGTTTAAGGCGAAAAACACACCCCACTTCTTTCAGTCATATCTCGAGTTCTAGCTAACCTATCGCGCCAAGCCATATATCATATGAAAAGTCTTTAAATGAGGAAGAACCGCGCTTTATAAAATTTTCGTGTCACTTCTATAGTTTAGGCGCAGTACTTGAAGGAGTGTATTTTTTTAAGGCGAAAAACACACCCCACTTCTTTCAGTCATATCTCGAGTTCTAGGGCCCCCCCTTAACAAGGGCCCCCCCTTAACAGGGCCCCCCTTAACAGGGGCCCACCCTTAACAAGGGGCCCCCCTTAACAAGGGCCCCCCTTAACAGGGGCCCCCCTTAACAAGGGCCCCCCTTAACAGGGGCCCCCCTTAACAGGGGCCCCCCTTAACAGGGGCCCCCCTTAACAGGGGCCCCCTTAAAAGGGGCCCCCCTTAACAGGGGCCCCCATAAACAGGGGCCCCCCTTAACAGGGGCCCCCTTTAACAAGGGCCCCCCTTAACAGGGGCCCCCCCTTAACAAGGGCCCCCCTTAACAGGGCCCCCCTTAACAAGGGTCCCCCCTTAACAGGGGCCCCCCTTAACAAGGGTCCCCCTTAACAAGGGCCCCCCTTAACAAGGGCCCCCCCTTAACAAGGGCCCCTTCTTAACAAGGGCCCCCCTTAACAAGGGCCCCTTCTTAACAAGGGCCCCCCTTAAAAGGGGCCCCCCTTAACAGGGGCCCCCTTAACAAGGGCCCCCCTTAACAAGGGCCCCCCTTAACAAGGGCCCCCCTTAACAAGGGCCCCCCTTAACAAGGGCCCCCCTTAACAAGGGGGCCCCCCTTAACAAGGGGGCCCCCTTAACAAGGGGGCCCCCCTTAACAAGGGGCCCCCCTTAACAGGCCCTCCCTTAACAAGGGGCCCCCCTTAACAAGGGGCCCCCTTAACAGGCCCCCCCTTAACAGGGGACCCCCCTTAACAGGTTTAAGGCGAAAAACACACCCCAATTCTTTCAGTCATATCTCGAGTTCTAGCTAACCCATCGCGCCAAGCCATATACCATATGAAAGGTCTTTAATTGAGGAACAATCGCGCTATATAACATTTTCGTGTCACTTCTATAGTTTAGGCGCAGTACTTGAAGGAGCGTATGTGTTTAAGGCGAAAAACACACCCCACTTTTTTTAGTCATATCTCGAGTTCTAGCTAACCCATCGCGCCAAGCCATATATCATATGAAAGGTCTTTAAATGAGGAACAATCGCGCTATATAACATTTTCGTGTCACTTCTATAGTTTAGGCGCAGTACTTGAAGGAGCGTATGTGTTTAAGGCGAAAAACACACCCCACTTCTTTCAGTCATATCTCGAGTTCTAGCTAACCTATCGCGCCAAGCCATATATCATATGAAAGGTCTTTAAATGGGGAACAATCGCGCTATATAACATTTTCGTGTCACTTCTATAGTTTAGGCGCAGTACTTGAAGGAGCGTATGTGTTTAAGGCGAAAAACACACCCCACTTTTTTTAGTCATATCTCGAGTTCTAGCTAACCCATCGCGCCAAGCCATATATCATATGAAAGGTCTTTAAATGAGGAACAATCGCGCTATATAACATTTTCGTGTCACTTCTATAGTTTAGGCGCAGTACTTGAAGGAGTGTATTTGTTTAAGGCGAAAAACACACCCCACTTCTTTCAGTCATATCTCGAGTTCTAGCTAACCTATCGCGCCAAGCCATATATCATATGAAAAGTCTTTAAATGAGGAAGAACCGCGCTTTATAAAATTTTCGTGTCACTTCTATAGTTTAGGCGCAGTACTTGAAGGAGTGTATTTTTTTAAGGCGAAAAACACACCCCACTTCTTTCAGTCATATCTCGAGTTCTAGCTAACCCATCGCGCCAAGCCATATATCATATGAAAGGTCTTTAAATGAGGAACAATCGCGCTATATAACATTTTCGTGTCACTTCTATAGTTTAGGCGCAGTACTTGAAGGAGCGTATGTGTTTAAGGCGAAAAACACACCCCACTTTTTTTAGTCATATCTCGAGTTCTAGCTAACCCATCGCGCCAAGCCATATATCATATGAAAGGTCTTTAAATGAGGAACAATCGCGCTATATAACATTTTCGTGTCACTTCTATAGTTTAGGCGCAGTACTTGAAGGAGTGTATTTGTTTAAGGCGAAAAACACACCCCACTTCTTTCAGTCATATCTCGAGTTCTAGCTAACCTATCGCGCCAAGCCATATATCATATGAAAAGTCTTTAAATGAGGAAGAACCGCGCTTTATAAAATTTTCGTGTCACTTCTATAGTTTAGGCGCAGTACTTGAAGGAGTGTATTTTTTTAAGGCGAAAAACACACCCCACTTCTTTCAGTCATATCTCGAGTTCTAGGGCCCCCCCTTAACAGGGCCCCCCCTTAACAGGGCCCCCCTTAACAGGGGCCCACCCTTAACAAGGGGCCCCCCTTAACAAGGGCCCCCCTTAACAGGGGCCCCCCTTAACAGGGGCCCCCCTTAACAGGGGCCCCCCTTAACAAGGGCCCCCCCTTAACAGGGGCCCCCCTTAACAGGGGCCCCCCTTAACAGGGGCCCCCCTTAACAGGGGCCCCCATAAACAGGGGCCCCCCTTAACAGGGGCCCCCCTTAACAAGGGCCCCCCTTAACAGGGGCCCCCCTTAACAAGGGCCCCCCTTAACAGGGCCCCCCTTAACAGGGGCCCCCCTTAACAAGGGTCCCCCCTTAACAGGGGCCCCCCTTAACGAGGGTCCCCCTTAACAAGGGCCCCCCCTTAACAAGGGCCCCTTCTTAACAAGGGCCCCCCTTAAAAGGGGCCCCCCTTAACAAGGGCCCCCCTTAACAAGGGGCCCCCCTTAACAGGCCCTCCCTTAACAAGGGGCCCCCCTTAACAAGGGGCCCCCTTAACAGGCCCCCCCTTAACAGGGGGCCCCCCTTAACAGGTTTAAGGCGAAAAACACACCCCAATTCTTTCAGTCATATCTCGAGTTCTAGCTAACCCATCGCGCCAAGCCATATACCATATGAAAGGTCTTTAATTGAGGAACAATCGCGCTATATAACATTTTCGTGTCACTTCTATAGTTTAGGCGCAGTACTTGAAGGAGCGTATGTGTTTAAGGCGAAAAACACACCCCACTTCTTTCAGTCATATCTCGAGTTCTAGCTAACCTATCGCGCCAAGCCATATATCATATGAAAGGTCTTTAAATGAGGAACAATCGCGCTATATAACATTTTCGTGTCACTTCTATAGTTTAGGCGCAGTACTTGAAGGAGCGTATGTGTTTAAGGCGAAAAACACACCCCACTTCTTTCAGTCATATCTCGAGTTCTAGCTAACCTATCGCGCCAAGCCATATATCATATGAAAGGTCTTTAAATGAGGAACAATCGCGCTATATAACATTTTCGTGTCACTTCTATAGTTTAGGCGCAGTACTTGAAGGAGCGTATGTGTTTAAGGCGAAAAACACACCCCACTTCTTTCAGTCATATCTCGAGTTCTAGCTAACCCATCGCGCCAAGCCATATATCATATGAAAGGTCTTTAAATGGGGAACAATCGCGCTATATAACATTTTCGTGTCACTTCTATAGTTTAGGCGCAGTACTTGAAGGAGCGTATGTGTTTAAGGCGAAAAACACACCCCACTTCTTTCAGTCATATCTCCAGTTCTGGCTAACCCATCGCGCCAAGCCATATATCATATGAAAGGCCTTTAAATGAGGAACAATCGCGCTATATAACATTTTCGTGTCACTTCTATAGTTTAGGCGCAGTACTTGAAGGAGTGTATTTGTTTAAGGCGAAAAACACACCCCACTTCTTTCAGTCATATCTCGAGTTCTAGCTAACCTATCGCGCCAAGCCATATATCATATGAAAGGTCTTTAAATGAGGAACAATCGCGCTATATAACATTTTCGTGTCACTTCTATAGTTTAGGCGCAGTACTTGAAGGAGTGTATTTGTTTAAGGCGAAAAACACACCCCACTTCTTTCAGTCATATCTCGAGTTCTAGCTAACCTATCGCGCCAAGCCATATATCATATGAAAGGTCTTTAAATGAGGAACAATCGCGCTATATAACATTTTCGTGTCACTTCAAAAGTTTAGGCGCAGTACTTGAAGGAGTGTATTTGTTTAAGGCGAAAAACACACCCCACTTCTTTCAGTCATATCTCGAGTTCTAGCTAACCTATCGCGCCAAGCCATATATCATATGAAAATTCTTTAAATGAGGAAGAACCGCGCTATATAAAATTTTCGTGTCACTTCTATAGTTTAGGCGCAGTACTTGAAGGAGTGTATTTTTTTAAGGCGAAAAACACACCCCACTTCTTTCAGTCATATCTCGAGTTCTAGGGCCCCCCCTTAACAAGGGCCCCCCCCTTAACAGGGCCCCCCTTAACAAAGGCCCCCCTTAACAAGGGGCCCCCCTTAACAAGGGGCCCCCCTTAACAGGGGCCCCCCTTAACAGGGGCCCCCCTTAACAGGGGCCCCCCTTAACAAGGGTCCCCCCTTAACAAGGGTCCCCCCTTAACAAGGGTCCCCCCTTAACAAGGGTCCCCCCTTAACAAGGGTCCCCCCTTAACAAGGGTCCCCCCTTAACAAGGGTCCCCCCTTAACAAGGGTCCCCCCTTAACAAGGGTCCCCCCTTAACAAGGGTCCCCCCTTAACAAGGGTCCCCCCTTAACAAGGGTCCCTCCTTAACAAGGGTCCCCCCTTAACAAGGGTCCCCCCTTAACAAGGGTCCCCCCTTAACAAGCTAACCCATCGCGCCAAGCCATATATTATATGAAAGGTCTTTAAATGGGGAACAATCGCATATATAACATAACCCATCGCGCCAAGCCATATACCATATGAAAGGTCTTTAATTGAGGAATAATCGCGCTATATAACATTTTCGTGTCACTTCTATAGTTTAGGCGCAGTACTTGAAGGAGCGTATGTGTTTAAGGCGAAAAACACACCCCACTTCTTTCAGTCATATCTCGAGTTCTAGCTAACCCATCGCGCCAAGCCATATATCATATGAAAGGTATTTAAATGGGGAACAATCGCGCTATATAACATTTTCGTGTCACTTCTATAGTTTAGGCGCAGTACTTGAAGGACGGTATGTGTTTAAGGCGAAAAACACACCCCACTTCTTTCAGTCATATCTCCAGTTCTAGCTAACCCATCGCGCCAAGCCATATATCATATGAAAGGCCTTTAAATGAGGAACAATCGCGCTATATAACATTTTCGTGTCACTTCTATAGTTTAGGCGCAGTACTTGAAGGAGTGTATTTGTTTAAGGCGAAAAACACACCCCACTTCTTTCAGTCATATCTCGAGTTCTAGCTAACCTATCGCGCCAAGCCATATATCATATGAAAGGTCTTTAAATGAGGAACAATCGCGCTATATAACATTTTCGTGTCACTTCTATAGTTTAGGCGCAGTACTTGAAGGAGTCTATTTTTTTAAGGCGAAAAACACACCCCACTTCTTTCAGTCATATCTCGAGTTCTAGGGCCCCCCTTAACAAGGCCCCCCCCTTAACAGGGCCCCCCTTAACAGGGCCCCCCTTAACAGGGGCCCCCCCTTAACAAGGGCCCCCCCTTAACAGGGGCCCCCCCTTAACAGGGGCCCCTCCTTAACAAGGGCCCCCCTTAACAAGGGCCCCCCTTAACAGGGGGCCCCCCTTAACAAGGGCCCCCCCTTAACAGGGGGCCCCCCTTAACAAGGGCCCCCCTTAACAAGGGGCCCCCCCCTTAACAAGGGGCCCCCCTTAACAAGGGGGCCTTACAGGGGGCCCCCCTTAACAAGGGGCCCCCTTAACAAGGGGCCCCCCTTAACAAGGGGCCCCCCTTAACAGGGGCCCCCCTTAACAAGGGCCCCCCCTTAACAAGGGCCCCCCCCTTAACAAGGGCCCCCCCTTAACAAGGGCCCCCCCTTAACAAGGGCCCCCCCTTAACAAGGGCCCCCCCTTAACAAGGGCCCCCCCTTAACAAGGGCCCCCCCTTAACAAGGGCCCCCCTTAACAAGGCCCACCCCTTAACAGGGCCCCCTTAACAGGGGCCCCCCTTAACAAGGGGCCCCCTTAACAAGGGGCCCCCTTAACAAGGGGCCCCCCCTTAACAAGGGGCCCCCCCTTAACAAGGGGCCCCCCCTTAACAAGGGGCCCCCCCTTAACAAGGGGCCCCCCCTTAACAAGGGGCCCCCCTTAACAAGGGGCCCCCCCTTAACAAGGGGCCCCCCTTAACAAGGGGCCCTCCTTAACAAGGGGCCCCCCTTAACAAGGGGCCCCCCCTTAACAAGGGGCCCCCCTTAACAGGTTTAAGGCGAAAAACACACCCCAATTCTTTCAGTCATATCTCGAGTTATAGCTAACCTATCGCGCCAAGCCATATATCATATGAACGGTCTTTAAATGAGGAACAATCGCGCTATATAACATTTTCGTGTCACTTCTATAGTTTAGGCGCAGTACTTGAAAGAGTGTATTTGTTTAAGGCGAAAAACACACCCCACTTCTTTCAGTCATATCTCGAGTTCTAGCTAACCTATCGCGCCAAGCCATACATCATATGAAAGGTCTTTAAATGAGGAACAATCGCGCTATATAACATTTTCGTGTCACTTCAAAAGTTTAGGCGCAGTACTTGAAGGAGCGTATGTGTTTAAGGCGAAAAACACACCCCACTTCTTTCAGTCATATCTCCAGTTCTAGCTAACCCATCGCGCCAAGCCATATATCATATGAAAATTCTTTAAATGAGGAAGAACCGCGCTATATAAAATTTTCGTGTCACTTCTATAGTTTAGGCGCAGTACTTGAAGGAGTGTATTTTTTTAAGGCGAAAAACACACCCCACTTCTTTCAGTCATATCTCGAGTTCTAGGGCCCCCCTTAACAAGGCCCCCCCCTTAACAGGGCCCCCCTTAACAGGGCCCCCCTTAACAGGGGCCCCCCCTTAACAAGGGCCCCCCTTAACAGGGGCCCCCCCTTAACAGGGGCCCCCTCCTTAACAAGGGCCCCCCTTAACAAGGGCCCCCCTTAACAGGGGGCCCCCCTTAACAAGGGCCCCCCCTTAACAGGGGGCCCCCCTTAACAAGGGCCCCCCCTTAACAAGGGGCCCCCCTTAACAAGGGCCCCCCCCTTAACAAGGGGCCCCCCTTAACAAGGGCCCCCCCTTAACAAGGGCCCCCCCTTAACAAGGGCCCCCCCTTAACAAGGGCCCCCCCTTAACAAGGGCCCCCCCTTAACAAGGGCCCCCCCTTAACAAGGGCCCCCCTTAACAAGGCCCACCCCTTAACAGGGCCCCCTTAACAGGCCCCCCCTTAACAGGGGCCCCCCTTAACAAGGGGCCCCCTTAACAAGGGGCTCCCTTAACAAGGGGCCCCCTTAACAAGGGGCCCCCTTAACAAGGGGCCCCCCCTTAACAAGGGGCCCCCCCTTAACAAGGGGCCCCCCCTTAACAAGGGGCCCCCCTTAACAAGGGGCCCCCCCTTAACAAGGGGCCCCCCTTAACAAGGGCCCCCCTTAACAGGGGCCCCCCCTTAACAGGGGCCCCCTCCTTAACAAGGGCCCCCCTTAACAAGGGCCCCCCTTAACAGGGGGCCCCCCTTAACAAGGGCCCCCCCTTAACAAGGGCCCCCCCCTTAACAAGGGGCCCCCCTTAACAAGGGCCCCCCCTTAACAAGGGCCCCCCCTTAACAAGGGCCCCCCCTTAACAAGGGCCCCCTTAACAAGGCCCCCCCTTAACAAGGGCCCCCCTTAACAAGCCATATACCATATGAAAGGTCTTTAATTGAGGAACAATCGCGCTATATAACATTTTCGTGTCACTTCTATAGTTTAGGCGCAGTACTTGAAGGAGCGTATGTGTTTAAGGCGAAAAACACACCCCACTTCTTTCAGTCATATCTCGAGTTCTAGCTAACCCATCGCGCCAAGCCATATATCATATGAAAGGTCTTTAAATGGGGAACAATCGCGCTATATAACATTTTCGTGTCACTTCTATAGTTTAGGCGCAGTACTTGAAGGAGTGTATTTTTTTAAGGCGAAAAACACACCCCACTTCTTTCAGTCATATCTCGAGTTCTAGGGCCCCCCTTAACAAGGCCCCCCCCTTAACAGGGCCCCCCTTAACAGGGCCCCCCTTAACAGGGGCCCCCCCTTAACAAGGGCCCCCCTTAACAGGGGCCCCCCCTTAACAGGGGCCCCCTCCTTAACAAGGGCCCCCCTTAACAAGGGCCCCCCTTAACAGGGGGCCCCCCTTAACAAGGGCCCCCCCTTAACAGGGGGCCCCCCTTAACAAGGGCCCCCCCCTTAACAAGGGGCCCCCCTTAACAAGGGCCCCCCCCTTAACAAGGGGCCCCCCTTAACAAGGGCCCCCCCTTAACAAGGGCCCCCCCTTAACAAGGGCCCCCCCTTAACAAGGGCCCCCCCTTAACAAGGGCCCCCCCTTAACAAGGGCCCCCCCTTAACAAGGGCCCCCCCTTAACAAGGGCCCCCCCTTAACAAGGGCCCCCCTTAACAAGGCCCACCCCTTAACAGGGCCCCCTTAACAGGCCCCCCCTTAACAGGGGCCCCCCTTAACAAGGGGCCCCCTTAACAAGGGGCTCCCTTAACAAGGGGCCCCCTTAACAAGGGGCCCCCTTAACAAGGGGCCCCCCCTTAACAAGGGGCCCCCCCTTAACAAGGGGCCCCCCTTAACAAGGGGCCCCCCCTTAACAAGGGGCCCCCCTTAACAAGGGGCCCCCCCTTAACAAGGGGCCCCCCTTAACAGGTTTAAGGCGAAAAACACACCCCAATTCTTTCAGTCATATCTCGAGTTATAGCTAACCTATCGCGCCAAGCCATATATCATATGAAAGGTCTTTAAATGAGGAACAATCGCGCTATATAACATTTTCGTGTAACTTCTATAGTTTAGGCGCAGTACTTGAAGGAGTGTATTTGTTTAAGGCGAAAAACACACCCCACTTCTTTCAGTCATATCTCGAGTTCTAGCTAACCCATCGCGCCAAGCCATATATCATATGAAAGGTCTTTAAATGGGGAACAATCGCGCTATATAACATTTTCGTGTCACTTCTATAGTTTAGGCGCAGTACTTGAAGGAGCGTATGTGTTTAAGGCGAAAAACACACCCCACTTCTTTCAGTCATATCTCCAGTTCTAGCTAACCCATCGCGCCAAGCCATATATCATATGAAAGGCCTTTAAATGAGGAACAATCGCGCTATATAACATTTTCGTGTCACTTCTATAGTTTAGGCGCAGTACTTGAAGGAGTGTATTTGTTTAAGGCGAAAAACACACCCCACTTCTTTCAGTCATATCTCGAGTTCTAGCTAACCTATCGCGCCAAGCCATATATCATATGAAAGGTCTTTAAATGAGGAACAATCGCGCTATATAACATTTTCGTGTCACTTCTATAGTTTAGGCGCAGTACTTGAAGGAGTGTATTTGTTTAAGGCGAAAAACACACCCCACTTCTTTCAGTCATATCTCGAGTTCTAGCTAACCTATCGCGCCAAGCCATATATCATATGAAAGGTCTTTAAATGAGGAACAATCGCGCTATATAACATTTTCGTGTCACTTCAAAAGTTTAGGCGCAGTACTTGAAGGAGTGTATTTGTTTAAGGCGAAAAACACACCCCACTTCTTTCAGTCATATCTCGAGTTCTAGCTAACCTATCGCGCCAAGCCATATATCATATGAAAATTCTTTAAATGAGGAAGAACCGCGCTATATAAAATTTTCGTGTCACTTCTATAGTTTAGGCGCAGTACTTGAAGGAGTGTATTTTTTTAAGGCGAAAAACACACCCCACTTCTTTCAGTCATATCTCGAGTTCTAGGGCCCCCCCTTAACAAGGGCCCCCCCCTTAACAGGGCCCCCCTTAACAAAGGCCCCCCTTAACAAGGGGCCCCCCTTAACAGGGGCCCCCCTTAACAGGGGCCCCCCTTAACAGGGCCCCCCTTAACAGGGCCCCGCTTAACAGGGCCCCCCCTTAACAAGGGCCCCCCCTTAACAGGGGCCCCCCCTTAACAAGGGGCCCCCCCTTAACAAGGGGCCCCCCTTAACAAGGGGCCCTCCTTAACAAGGGGCCCCCCTTAACAAGGGGCCCCCCTTAACAGGTTTAAGGCGAAAAACACACCCCAATTCTTTCAGTCATATCTCGAGTTATAGCTAACCTATCGCGCCAAGCCATATATCATATGAAAGGTCTTTAAATGAGGAACAATCGCGCTATATAACATTTTCGTGTCACTTCTATAGTTTAGGCGCAGTACTTGAAGGAGTGTATTTGTTTAAGGCGAAAAACACACCCCACTTCTTTCAGTCATATCTCGAGTTCTAGCTAACCTATCGCGCCAAGCCATACATCATATGAAAGGTCTTTAAATGAGGAACAATCGCGCTATATAACATTTTCGTGTCACTTCAAAAGTTTAGGCGCAGTACTTGAAGGAGCGTATGTGTTTAAGGCGAAAAACACACCCCACTTCTTTCAGTCATATCTCCAGTTCTAGCTAACCCATCGCGCCAAGCCATATATTATATGAAAGGTCTTTAAATGGGGAACAATCGCGCTATATAACATTTTCGTGTCACTTCTATAGTTTAGGCGCAGTACTTGAAGGAGTGTATTTTTTTAAGGCGAAAAACACACCCCACTTCTTTCAGTCATATCTCGAGTTCTAGGGCCCCCCTTAACAAGGCCCCCCCCCTTAACAGGGCCCCCCTTAACAGGGCCCCCCTTAACAGGGGCCCCCCCTTAACAAGGGCCCCCCTTAACAGGGGCCCCCCCTTAACAGGGGCCCCCTCCTTAACAAGGGCCCCCCTTAACAAGGGCCCCCCTTAACAGGGGGCCCCCCTTAACAAGGGCCCCCCCTTAACAGGGGGCCCCCCTTAACAAGGGCCCCCCCTTAACAAGGGGCCCCCCTTAACAAGGGCCCCCCCCCTTAACAAGGGGCCCCCCTTAACAAGGGCCCCCCCTTAACAAGGGCCCCCCCTTAACAAGGGCCCCCCCTTAACAAGGGCCCCCCCTTAACAAGGGCCCCCCCTTAACAAGGGCCCCCCTTAACAAGGGCCCCCCCTTAACAAGGGCCCCCCCTTAACAAGGGCCCCCCCTTAACAAGGGCCCCCCTTAACAAGGCCCACCCCTTAACAGGGCCCCCTTAACAGGCCCCCCCTTAACAGGGGCCCCCCTTAACAAGGGGCCCCCTTAACAAGGGGCTCCCTTAACAAGGGGCCCCCTTAACAAGGGGCCCCCTTAACAAGGGGCCCCCCCTTAACAAGGGCCCCCCCTTAACAAGGGGCCCCCCCTTAACAAGGGGCCCCCCCTTAACAAGGGGCCCCCCTTAACAAGGGGCCCCCCCTTAACAAGGGGCCCCCCTTAACAGGTTTAAGGCGAAAAACACACCCCAATTCTTTCAGTCATATCTCGAGTTATAGCTAACCTATCGCGCCAAGCCATATATCATATGAAAGGTCTTTAAATGAGGAACAATCGCGCTATATAACATTTTCGTGTAACTTCTATAGTTTAGGCGCAGTACTTGAAGGAGTGTATTTGTTTAAGGCGAAAAACACACCCCACTTCTTTCAGTCATATCTCGAGTTCTAGCTAACCCATCGCGCCAAGCCATATATCATATGAAAGGTCTTTAAATGGGGAACAATCGCGCTATATAACATTTTCGTGTCACTTCTATAGTTTAGGCGCAGTACTTGAAGGAGCGTATGTGTTTAAGGCGAAAAACACACCCCACTTCTTTCAGTCATATCTCCAGTTCTAGCTAACCCATCGCGCCAAGCCATATATCATATGAAAGGCCTTTAAATGAGGAACAATCGCGCTATATAACATTTTCGTGTCACTTCTATAGTTTAGGCGCAGTACTTGAAGGAGTGTATTTGTTTAAGGCGAAAAACACACCCCACTTCTTTCAGTCATATCTCGAGTTCTAGCTAACCTATCGCGCCAAGCCATATATCATATGAAAGGTCTTTAAATGAGGAACAATCGCGCTATATAACATTTTCGTGTCACTTCTATAGTTTAGGCGCAGTACTTGAAGGAGTGTATTTGTTTAAGGCGAAAAACACACCCCACTTCTTTCAGTCATATCTCGAGTTCTAGCTAACCTATCGCGCCAAGCCATATATCATATGAAAGGTCTTTAAATGAGGAACAATCGCGCTATATAACATTTTCGTGTCACTTCAAAAGTTTAGGCGCAGTACTTGAAGGAGTGTATTTGTTTAAGGCGAAAAACACACCCCACTTCTTTCAGTCATATCTCGAGTTCTAGCTAACCTATCGCGCCAAGCCATATATCATATGAAAATTCTTTAAATGAGGAAGAACCGCGCTATATAAAATTTTCGTGTCACTTCTATAGTTTAGGCGCAGTACTTGAAGGAGTGTATTTTTTTAAGGCGAAAAACACACCCCACTTCTTTCAGTCATATCTCGAGTTCTAGGGCCCCCCCTTAACAAGGGCCCCCCCCTTAACAGGGCCCCCCTTAACAAAGGCCCCCCTTAACAAGGGGCCCCCCTTAACAGGGGCCCCCCTTAACAGGGGCCCCCCTTAACAGGGGCCCCCCTTAACAGGGGCCCCCCTTAACAGGGGCCCCCCTTAACAAGGGTCCCCCCTTAACAAGGGTCCCCCCTTAACAAGGGTCCCCCCTTAACAAGGGTCCCCCCTTAACAAGGGTCCCCCCTTAACAAGGGTCCCCCCTTAACAAGCTAACCCATCTATATATATATATAGCTATATAACATTTTCGTGTCACTTCTATAGTTTAGGCGCAGTACTTGAAGGAGTGTATTTGTTTAAGGCGAAAAACACACCCCACTTCTTTCAGTCATATCTCGAGTTCTAGCTAACCTATCGCGCCAAGCCATATATCATATGAAAGGTCTTTAAATGAGGAACAATCGCGCTATATAACATTTTCGTGTCACTTCAAAAGTTTAGGCGCAGTACTTGAAGGAGCGTATGTGTTTAAGGCGAAAAACACACCCCACTTCTTTCAGTCATATCTCCAGTTCTAGCTAACCCATCGCGCCAAGCCATATATTATATGAAAGGTCTTTAAATGGGGAACAATCGCGCTATATAACATTTTCGTGTCACTTCTATAGTTTAGGCGCAGTACTTGAAGGAGTGTATTTTTTTAAGGCGAAAAACACACCCCACTTCTTTCAGTCATATCTCGAGTTCTAGGGCCCCCCTTAACAAGGCCCCCCCCCTTAACAGGGCCCCCCTTAACAGGGCCCCCCTTAACAGGGCCCCCCTTAACAGGGGCCCCCCCTTAACAAGGGCCCCCCCTTAACAGGGGCCCCCCCTTAACAGGGGCCCCCTCCTTAACAAGGGCCCCCCTTAACAAGGGCCCCCCTTAACAGGGGGCCCCCCTTAACAAGGGCCCCCCTTAACAGGGGGCCCCCCTTAACAAGGGCCCCCCCCTTAACAAGGGGCCCCCCTTAACAAGGGGCCCCCCTTAACAAGGGGCCCCCCTTAACAAGGGGCCCCCCTTAACAAGGGGCCCCCCTTTACAGGGGGGCCCCCTTAACAAGGGGCCCCCTTAACAAGGGGCCCCCCTTAACAGGGGCCCCCCTTAACAAGGGCCCCCCCTTAACAAGGGCCCCCCCTTAACAAGGGCCCCCCTTAACAGGGGCCCCCCTTAACAAGGGCCCCCCTTAACAGGGCCCCCCTTAACAGGGCCCCCCCTTAACAAGGGTCCCCCCTTAACAGGGGCCCCCCTTAACGAGGGTCCCCCTTAACAAGGGCCCCCCCTTAACAAGGGCCCCTTCTTAACAAGGGCCCCCCTTAAAAGGGGCCCCCCTTAACAAGGGCCCCCCTTAACAAGGGGCCCCCCTTAACAGGCCCTCCCTTAACAAGGGGCCCCCCTTAACAAGGGGCCCCCTTAACAGGCCCCCCCTTAACAGGGGGCCCCCCTTAACAGGTTTAAGGCGAAAAACACACCCCAATTCTTTCAGTCATATCTCGAGTTCTAGCTAACCCATCGCGCCAAGCCATATACCATATGAAAGGTCTTTAATTGAGGAACAATCGCGCTATATAACATTTTCGTGTCACTTCTATAGTTTAGGCGCAGTACTTGAAGGAGCGTATGTGTTTAAGGCGAAAAACACACCCCACTTCTTTCAGTCATATCTCGAGTTCTAGCTAACCTATCGCGCCAAGCCATATATCATATGAAAGGTCTTTAAATGAGGAACAATCGCGCTATATAACATTTTCGTGTCACTTCTATAGTTTAGGCGCAGTACTTGAAGGAGCGTATGTGTTTAAGGCGAAAAACACACCCCACTTCTTTCAGTCATATCTCGAGTTCTAGCTAACCTATCGCGCCAAGCCATATATCATATGAAAGGTCTTTAAATGAGGAACAATCGCGCTATATAACATTTTCGTGTCACTTCTATAGTTTAGGCGCAGTACTTGAAGGAGCGTATGTGTTTAAGGCGAAAAACACACCCCACTTCTTTCAGTCATATCTCGAGTTCTAGCTAACCCATCGCGCCAAGCCATATATCATATGAAAGGTCTTTAAATGGGGAACAATCGCGCTATATAACATTTTCGTGTCACTTCTATAGTTTAGGCGCAGTACTTGAAGGAGCGTATGTGTTTAAGGCGAAAAACACACCCCACTTCTTTCAGTCATCTCCAGTTCTAGCTAACCCATCGCGCCAAGCCATATATCATATGAAAGGCCTTTAAATGAGGAACAATCGCGCTATATAACATTTTCGTGTCACTTCTATAGTTTAGGCGCAGTACTTGAAGGAGTGTATTTGTTTAAGGCGAAAAACACACCCCACTTCTTTCAGTCATATCTCGAGTTCTAGCTAACCTATCGCGCCAAGCCATATATCATATGAAAGGTCTTTAAATGAGGAACAATCGCGCTATATAACATTTTCGTGTCACTTCTATAGTTTAGGCGCAGTACTTGAAGGAGTGTATTTGTTTAAGGCGAAAAACACACCCCACTTCTTTCAGTCATATCTCGAGTTCTAGCTAACCTATCGCGCCAAGCCATATATCATATGAAAGGTCTTTAAATGAGGAACAATCGCGCTATATAACATTTTCGTGTCACTTCAAAAGTTTAGGCGCAGTACTTGAAGGAGTGTATTTGTTTAAGGCGAAAAACACACCCCACTTCTTTCAGTCATATCTCGAGTTCTAGCTAACCTATCGCGCCAAGCCATATATCATATGAAAATTCTTTAAATGAGGAAGAACCGCGCTATATAAAATTTTCGTGTCACTTCTATAGTTTAGGCGCAGTACTTGAAGGAGTGTATTTTTTTAAGGCGAAAAACACACCCCACTTCTTTCAGTCATATCTCGAGTTCTAGGGCCCCCCCTTAACAAGGGCCCCCCCCTTAACAGGGCCCCCCTTAACAAAGGCCCCCCTTAACAAGGGGCCCCCCTTAACAGGGGCCCCCCTTAACAGGGGCCCCCCTTAACAAGGGTCCCCCCTTAACAAGGGTCCCCCCTTAACAAGGGTCCCCCCTTAACAAGGGTCCCCCCTTAACAAGGGTCCCCCCTTAACAAGGGTCCCCCCTTAACAAGGGTCCCCCCTTAACAAGGGTCCCCCCTTAACAAGGGTCCCCCCTTAACAAGGGTCCCCCCTTAACAAGGGTCCCCCCTTAACAAGGGTCCCCCCTTAACAAGGGTCCCCCCTTAACAAGGGTCCCTCCTTAACAAGGGTCCCCCCTTAACAAGGGTCCCCCCTTAACAAGGGTCCCCCCTTAACAAGCTAACCCATCGCGCCAAGCCATATATTATATGAAAGGTCTTTAAATGGGGAACAATCGCATATATAACATAACCCATCGCGCCAAGCCATATACCATATGAAAGGTCTTTAATTGAGGAATAATCGCGCTATATAACATTTTCGTGTCACTTCTATAGTTTAGGCGCAGTACTTGAAGGAGCGTATGTGTTTAAGGCGAAAAACACACCCCACTTCTTTCAGTCATATCTCGAGTTCTAGCTAACCTATCGCACCAAGCCATATATCATATGAAAGGTCTTTAAATGAGGAACAATCGCGCTATATAACATTTTCGTGTCACTTCTATAGTTTAGGCGCAGTACTTGAAGGAGTGTATTTTTTTAAGGCGAAAAACACACCCCACTTCTTTCAGTCATATCTCGAGTTCTAGGGCCCCCCCTTAACAGGGCCCACCCCTTAACAGGCCCCCTTTAACAAGGGGCCCCCCTTAACAAGGGGCCCCCCTTAACAAGGGGCCCCCCTTAACAGGTTTAAGGCGAAAAACACACCCCAATTCTTTCAGTCATATCTCGAGTTCTAGCTAACCCATCGCGCCAAGTCATATACCATATGAAAGGTCTTTAATTGAGGAACAATCGCGCTATATAACATTTTCGTGTCACTTCTATAGTTTAGACGCAGTACTTGAAGGAGCGTATGTGTTTAAGGCGAAAAACACACCCCACTTCTTTCAGTCATATCTCGAGTTCTAGCTAACCCATCGCGCCAAGTCATATACCATATGAAAGGTCTTTAATTGAGGAACAATCGCGCTATATAACATTTTCGTGTCACTTCTATAGTTTAGGCGCAGTACTTGAAGGAGTGTATTTGTTTAAGGCGAAAAACACACCCCACTTCTTTCAGTCATATCTCGAGTTCTAGCTAACCTATCGCGCCAAGCCATATATCATATGAAAGGTCTTTAAATGAGGAACAATCGCGCTACATAACATTTTCGTGTCACTTCAAAAGTTTAGGCGCAGTACTTGAAGGAGCGTATGTGTTTAAGGCGAAAAACACACCCCACTTCTTTCAGTCATATCTCCAGTTCTAGCTAACCCATCGCGCCAAGCCATATATCATATGAAAGGTCTTTAAATGAGGAACAATCGCGCTATATAACATTTTCGTGTCACTTCTATAGTTTAGGCGCAGTACATGAAGGAGTGTATTTGTTTAAGGCGAAAAACACACCCCACTTCTTTCAGTCATATCTCGAGTTCTAGCTAACCTATCGCGCCAAGCCATATATCATATGAAAGGTCTTTAAATGAGGAACAATCACGCTATATAACATTTTCGTGTCACTTCGAGTTTTAGGGCCCCCCCTTAACAGGCCCCCCCTTAACAGGGCCCACCCCTTAACAGGCCCCCCTTAACAGGGCCCCCCTTAACAGGTCCCCCCTTAACAAGGGGCCCCCCTTAACAAGGGGCCCCCCCTTAACAAGGGGCCCCCCTTAACAAGGGGGCCCCCCTTAACAAGGGGGCCCCCTTAACAAGGGGCCCCCCCTTAACAAGGGGCCCCCCCTTAACAAGGGGCCCCCCCTTAACAAGGGGCCCCCCCTTAACAAGGGGCCCCCCCCTTAACAAGGGGCCTCCCCTTTACAGGGGGCCCCCTTAACAGGTTTAAGGCGAAAAACACACCCCAATTCTTTCAGTCATATCTCGAGTTCTAGCTAACCCATCGCGCCAAGCCATATACCATATGAAAGGTCTTTAATTGAGGAACAATCGCGCTATATAACATTTTCGTGTCACTTCTATAGTTTAGGCGCAGTACTTGAAGGAGCGTATGTGTTTAAGGCGAAAAACACACCCCACTTCTTTCAGTCATATCTCCAGTTCTAGCTAACCCATCGCGCCAAGCCATATATCATATGAAAGGTCTTTAAATGGGGAACAATCGCGCTATATAACATTTTCGTGTCACTTCTATAGTTTAGGCGCAGTACTTGAAGGAGCGTATGTGTTTAAGGCGAAAAACACACCCCACTTCTTTCAGTCATATCTCCAGTTCTAGCCAACCCATCGCGCCAAGCCATATATCATATGAAAGGTCTTTAAATGAGGAACAATCGCGCTGTATAACATTTTCGTGTCACTTCTATAGTTTAGGCGCAGTACTTGAAGGAGCGTATGTGTTTAAGGCGAAAAACACACCCCACTTCTTTCAGTCATATCTCCAGTTCTAGCTAACCCATCGCGCCAAGCCATATATCATATGAAAGGTCTTTAAATGAGGAACAATCGCGCTGTATAACATTTTCGTGTCACTTCTATAGTTTAGGCGCAGTACTTGAAGGAGCGTATGTGTTTAAGGCGAAAAACACACCCCACTTCTTTCAGTCATATCTCCAGTTCTAGCTAACCTATCGCGCCAAGCCATATATCATATGAAAGGTCTTTAAATGAGGAACAATCGCGCTATATAACATTTTCGTGTCACTTCTATAGTTTAGGCGCAGTACTTGAAGGAGCGTATGTGTTTAAGGCGAAAAACACACCCCACTTCTTTCAGTCATATCTCCAGTTCTAGCTAACCCATCGCGCCAAGCCATATATCATATGAAAGGTCTTTAAATGGGGAACAATCGTGCTATATAACATTTTCGTGTCACTTCTATAGTTTAGGCGCAGTACTTGAAGGAGCGTATGTGTTTAAGGCGAAAAACACACCCCACTTCTTTCAGTCATATCTCCAGTTCTAGCCAACCCATCGCGCCAAGCCATATATCATATGAAAGGTCTTTAAATGAGGAACAATCGCGCTATATAACATTTTCGTGTCACTTCTATAGTTTAGGCGCAGTACTTGAAGGAGTGTATTTGTTTAAGGCGAAAAACACACCCCACTTCTTTCAGTCATATCTCGAGTTCTAGCTAACCTATCGCGCCAAGCCATATATCATATGAAAGGTCTTTAAATGAGGAACAATCGCGCTACATAACATTTTCGTGTCACTTCAAAAGTTTAGGCGCAGTACTCGAAGGAGCGTATGTGTTTAAGGCGAAAAACACACCCCACTTCTTTCAGTCATATCTCCAGTTCTAGCTAACCCATCGCGCCAAGCCATATATTATATGAAAGGTCTTTAAATGGGGAACAATCGCGCTATATAACATTTTCGTGTCACTTCTTTAGTTTAGGCGCATTACTTGAAGGAGCGTATGTGTTTAAGGCGAAAAACACACCCCACTTTTTTTAGTCATATCTCGAGTTCTAGCTAACCAGTCATATCTCCAGTTCTAGCTAACCCATCGCGCCAAGCCATATATCATATGAAAGGCCTTTAAATGAGGAACAATCGCGCTATATAACATTTTCGTGTCACTTCTATAGTTTAGGCGCAGTACTTGAAGGAGCGTATGTGTTTAAGGCGAAAAACACACCCCACTTCTTTCAGTCATATCTCCAGTTCTAGCTAACCCATCGCGCCAAGCCATATATTATATGAAAGGTCTTTAAATGGGGAACAATCGCGCTATATAACATTTTCGTGTCACTTCTATAGTTTAGGCGCAGTACTTGAAGGAGCGTATGTGTTTAAGGCGAAAAACACACCCCACTTTTTTTAGTCATATCTCGAGTTCTAGCTAACCCATCGCGCCAAGCCATATATCATATGAAAGGTCTTTAAATGAGGAACAATCGCGCTATATAACATTTTCGTGTCACTTCTATAGTTTAGGCGCAGTACTTGAAGGAGCGTATGTGTTTAAGGCGAAAAACACACCCCACTTTTTTTAGTCATATCTCGAGTTCTAGCTAACCCATCGCGCCAAGCCATATATCATATGAAAGGTCTTTAAATGGGGAACAATCGTGCTATATAACATTTTCGTGTCACTTCTATAGTTTAGGCGCAGTACTTGAAGGAGCGTATGTGTTTAAGGCGAAAAACACACCCCACTTCTTTCAGTCATATCTCCAGTTCTAGCCAACCCATCGCGCCAAGCCATATATCATATGAAAGGTCTTTAAATGAGGAACAATCGCGCTATATAACATTTTCGTGTCACTTCTATAGTTTAGGCGCAGTACTTGAAGGAGTGTATTTGTTTAAGGCGAAAAACACACCCCACTTCTTTCAGTCATATCTCGAGTTCTAGCTAACCTATCGCGCCAAGCCATATATCATATGAAAGGTCTTTAAATGAGGAACAATCGCGCTACATAACATTTTCGTGTCACTTCAAAAGTTTAGGCGCAGTACTCGAAGGAGCGTATGTGTTTAAGGCGAAAAACACACCCCACTTCTTTCAGTCATATCTCGAGTTCTAGCTAACCTATCGCGCCAAGCCATATATCATATGAAAGGTCTTTAAATGAGGAACAATCGCGCTATATAACATTTTCGTGTCACTTCAAAAGTTTAGGCGCAGTACTTGAAGGAGCGTATGTGTTTAAGGCGAAAAACACACCCCACTTCTTTCAGTCATATCTCCAGTTCTAGCTAACCCATCGCGCCAAGCCATATATTATATGAAAGGTCTTTAAATGGGGAACAATCGCGCTATATAACATTTTCGTGTCACTTCTATAGTTTAGGCGCAGTACTTGAAGGAGCGTATGTGTTTAAGGCGAAAAACACACCCCACTTTTTTTAGTCATATCTCGAGTTCTAGCTAACCCATCGCGCCAAGCCATATATCATATGAAAGGTCTTTAAATGAGGAACAATCGCGCTATATAACATTTTCGTGTCACTTCAAAAGTTTAGGCGCAGTACTTGAAGGAGCGTATGTGTTTAAGGCGAAAAACACACCCCACTTCTTTCAGTCATATCTCCAGTTCTAGCTAACCCATCGCGCCAAGCCATATATTATATGAAAGGTCTTTAAATGGGGAACAATCGCGCTATATAACATTTTCGTGTCACTTCTATAGTTTAGGCGCAGTACTTGAAGGAGTGTATGTGTTTAAGGCGAAAAACACACCCCACTTTTTTTAGTCATATCTCGAGTTCTAGCTAACCCATCGCGCCAAGCCATATATCATATGAAAGGTCTTTAAATGGGGAACAATCGTGCTATATAACATTTTCGTGTCACTTCTATAGTTTAGGCGCAGTACTTGAAGGAGCGTATGTGTTTAAGGCGAAAAACACACCCCACTTCTTTCAGTCATATCTCCAGTTCTAGCCAACCCATCGCGCCAAGCCATATATTATATGAAAGGTCTTTAAATGGGGAACAATCGCGCTATATAACATTTTCGTGTCACTTCTATAGTTTAGGCGCAGTACTTGAAGGAGCGTATGTGTTTAAGGCGAAAAACACACCCCACTTTTTTTAGTCATATCTCGAGTTCTAGCTAACCCATCGCGCCAAGCCATATATCATATGAAAGGTCTTTAAATGGGGAACAATCGTGCTATATAACATTTTCGTGTCACTTCTATAGTTTAGGCGCAGTACTTGAAGGAGCGTATGTGTTTAAGGCGAAAAACACACCCCACTTCTTTCAGTCATATCTCCAGTTCTAGCCAACCCATCGCGCCAAGCCATATATCATATGAAAGGTCTTTAAATGAGGAACAATCGCGCTATATAACATTTTCGTGTCACTTCTATAGTTTAGGCGCAGTACTTGAAGGAGTGTATTTGTTTAAGGCGAAAAACACACCCCACTTCTTTCAGTCATATCTCGAGTTCTAGCTAACCTATCGCGCCAAGCCATATATCATATGAAAGGTCTTTAAATGAGGAACAATCGCGCTACATAACATTTTCGTGTCACTTCAAAAGTTTAGGCGCAGTACTCGAAGGAGCGTATGTGTTTAAGGCGAAAAACACACCCCACTTCTTTCAGTCATATCTCGAGTTCTAGCTAACCTATCGCGCCAAGCCATATATCATATGAAAGGTCTTTAAATGAGGAACAATCGCGCTATATAACATTTTCGTGTCACTTCAAAAGTTTAGGCGCAGTACTTGAAGGAGCGTATGTGTTTAAGGCGAAAAACACACCCCACTTCTTTCAGTCATATCTCCAGTTCTAGCTAACCCATCGCGCCAAGCCATATATTATATGAAAGGTCTTTAAATGGGGAACAATCGCGCTATATAACATTTTCGTGTCACTTCTATAGTTTAGGCGCAGTACTTGAAGGAGCGTATGTGTTTAAGGCGAAAAACACACCCCACTTTTTTTAGTCATATCTCGAGTTCTAGCTAACCCATCGCGCCAAGCCATATATCATATGAAAGGTCTTTAAATGAGGAACAATCGCGCTATATAACATTTTCGTGTCACTTCTATAGTTTAGGCGCAGTACTTGAAGGAGTGTATGTGTTTAAGGCGAAAAACACACCCCACTTCTTTCTTCTTTCTTAGGGCCCCCCCTTAACAGGGCCCCCCTTAACAGGGCCCCCCTTAACAGGGGCCCCCCTTAACAGGGGCCCCCCTTAACAGGGGCCCCCCCCTTAACAGGGGCCCCCCCCTTAACAGGGGCCCCCCCTTAACAGGGGCCCCCCTTAAGAGGGCCCCCCCTTAAAAGGGGCCCCCCTTAAGAGGGCCCCCCTTAAGAGGGGCCCCCTTAACAAGGGGCCCCCCTTAACAAGGGGCCCCCCTTAGCAAGGGGCCCCCTTAACAAGGGACCCCCTTAACAAGGGGCCCCCCTTCACAAGGGGCCCCCCCTTCACAAGGGGCCCCCCTTTACAGGGGCCCCCCTTAACAGGTTTAAGGCGAAAAACACACCCCACTTCTTTCAGTCATATCTCGAGTTCTAGCTAACCTATCGCACCAAGCCATATATCATATGAAAGGTCTTTAAATGAGGAACAATCGCGCTATATAACATTTTCGTGTCACTTCTATAGTTTAGGCGCAGTACTTGAAGGAGTGTATTTTTTTAAGGCGAAAAACACACCCCACTTCTTTCAGTCATATCTCGAGTTCTAGGGCCCCCCCTTAACAGGGCCCACCCCTTAACAGGCCCCCCTTAACAGGGCCCACCCCTTAACAGCCCCCCCTTAACAGGGCCCACCCCTTAACAGGCCCCCCTTAACAGGGGCCCCCCTTAACAGGGGCCCCCCTTAACAAGGGGCCCCTTAACAAGGGGCCCCCCTTAACAAGGGGCCCCCCTTAACAAGGGGCCCCCCTTAACAGGTTTAAGGCGAAAAACACACCCCAATTCTTTCAGTCATATCTCGAGTTCTAGCTAACCCATCGCGCCAAGTCATATACCATATGAAAGGTCTTTAATTGAGGAACAATCGCGCTATATAACATTTTCGTGTCACTTCTATAGTTTAGACGCAGTACTTGAAGGAGCGTATGTGTTTAAGGCGAAAAACACACCCCACTTCTTTCAGTCATATCTCGAGTTCTAGCTAACCCATCGCGCCAAGTCATATACCATATGAAAGGTCTTTAATTGAGGAACAATCGCGCTATATAACATTTTCGTGTCACTTCTATAGTTTAGACGCAGTACTTGAAGGAGCGTATGTGTTTAAGGCGAAAAACACACCCCACTTTTTTCAGTCATATCTCCAGTTCTAGCTAACCCATCGCGCCAAGCCATATATCATATGAAAGGCCTTTAAATGAGGAACAATCGCGCTATATAACATTTTCGTGTCACTTCTATAGTTTAGGCGCAGTACTTGAAGGAGTGTATTTGTTTAAGGCGAAAAACACACCCCACTTCTTTCAGTCATATCTCGAGTTCTAGCTAACCTATCGCGCCAAGCCATATATCATATGAAAGGTCTTTAAATGAGGAACAATCGCGCTATATAACATTTTCGTGTCACTTCTATAGTTTAGGCGCAGTACTTGAAGGAGTGTATTTGTTTAAGGCGAAAAACACACCCCACTTCTTTCAGTCATATCTCCAGTTCTAGCCAACCCATCGCGCCAAGCCATATATAATATGAAAGGTCTTTAAATGAGGAACAATCGCGCTATATAACATTTTCGTGTCACTTCTATAGTTTAGGCGCAGTACTTGAAGGAGTGTATTTGTTTAAGGCGAAAAACACACCCCACTTCTTTCAGTCATATCTCGAGTTCTAGCTAACCTATCGCGCCAAGCCATATATCATATGAAAGGTCTTTAAATGAGGAACAATCGCGCTACATAACATTTTCGTGTCACTTCAAAAGTTTAGGCGCAGTACTTGAAGGAGCGTATGTGTTTAAGGCGAAAAACACACCCCACTTCTTTCAGTCATATCTCCAGTTCTAGCTAACCCATCGCGCCAAGCCATATATCATATGAAAGGTCTTTAAATGAGGAACAATCGCGCTATATAACATTTTCGTGTCACTTCTATAGTTTAGGCGCAGTACATGAAGGAGTGTATTTGTTTAAGGCGAAAAACACACCCCACTTCTTTCAGTCATATCTCGAGTTCTAGCTAACCTATCGCGCCAAGCCATATATCATATGAAAGGTCTTTAAATGAGGAACAATCACGCTATATAACATTTTCGTGTCACTTCGAGTTTTAGGGCCCCCCCTTAACAGGCCCCCCCTTAACAGGGCCCACCCCTTAACAGGCCCCCCTTAACAGGGCCCCCCTTAACAGGTCCCCCCTTAACAAGGGGCCCCCCTTAACAAGGGGCCCCCCCTTAACAAGGGGCCCCCCTTAACAAGGGGCCCCCCCTTAACAAGGGGCCCCCCTTAACAAGGGGGCCCCCCTTAACAAGGGGGCCCCCTTAACAAGGGGCCCCCCCTTAACAAGGGGCCCCCCCTTAACAAGGGGCCCCCCCTTAACAAGGGGCCCCCCCTTAACAAGGGGCCCCCCCTTAACAAGGGGCCCCCCCTTAACAAGGGGCCCCCCCTTAACAAGGGGCCTCCCCTTTACAGGGGGCCCCCTTAACAGGTTTAAGGCGAAAAACACACCCCAATTCTTTCAGTCATATCTCGAGTTCTAGCTAACCCATCGCGCCAAGCCATATACCATATGAAAGGTCTTTAATTGAGGAACAATCGCGCTATATAACATTTTCGTGTCACTTCTATAGTTTAGGCGCAGTACTTGAAGGAGCGTATGTGTTTAAGGCGAAAAACACACCCCACTTCTTTCAGTCATATCTCCAGTTCTAGCTAACCCATCGCGCCAAGCCATATATCATATGAAAGGTCTTTAAATGGGGAACAATCGCGCTATATAACATTTTCGTGTCACTTCTATAGTTTAGGCGCAGTACTTGAAGGAGCGTATGTGTTTAAGGCGAAAAACACACCCCACTTCTTTCAGTCATATCTCCAGTTCTAGCCAACCCATCGCGCCAAGCCATATATCATATGAAAGGTCTTTAAATGAGGAACAATCGCGCTGTATAACATTTTCGTGTCACTTCTATAGTTTAGGCGCAGTACTTGAAGGAGCGTATGTGTTTAAGGCGAAAAACACACCCCACTTCTTTCAGTCATATCTCCAGTTCTAGCTAACCCATCGCGCCAAGCCATATATCATATGAAAGGTCTTTAAATGAGGAACAATCGCGCTGTATAACATTTTCGTGTCACTTCTATAGTTTAGGCGCAGTACTTGAAGGAGCGTATGTGTTTAAGGCGAAAAACACACCCCACTTCTTTCAGTCATATCTCCAGTTCTAGCTAACCTATCGCGCCAAGCCATATATCATATGAAAGGTCTTTAAATGAGGAACAATCGCGCTATATAACATTTTCGTGTCACTTCTATAGTTTAGGCGCAGTACTTGAAGGAGCGTATGTGTTTAAGGCGAAAAACACACCCCACTTCTTTCAGTCATATCTCCAGTTCTAGCTAACCCATCGCGCCAAGCCATATATCATATGAAAGGTCTTTAAATGGGGAACAATCGTGCTATATAACATTTTCGTGTCACTTCTATAGTTTAGGCGCAGTACTTGAAGGAGCGTATGTGTTTAAGGCGAAAAACACACCCCACTTCTTTCAGTCATATCTCCAGTTCTAGCCAACCCATCGCGCCAAGCCATATATCATATGAAAGGTCTTTAAATGAGGAACAATCGCGCTATATAACATTTTCGTGTCACTTCTATAGTTTAGGCGCAGTACTTGAAGGAGTGTATTTGTTTAAGGCGAAAAACACACCCCACTTCTTTCAGTCATATCTCGAGTTCTAGCTAACCTATCGCGCCAAGCCATATATCATATGAAAGGTCTTTAAATGAGGAACAATCGCGCTACATAACATTTTCGTGTCACTTCAAAAGTTTAGGCGCAGTACTCGAAGGAGCGTATGTGTTTAAGGCGAAAAACACACCCCACTTCTTTCAGTCATATCTCCAGTTCTAGCTAACCCATCGCGCCAAGCCATATATTATATGAAAGGTCTTTAAATGGGGAACAATCGCGCTATATAACATTTTCGTGTCACTTCTTTAGTTTAGGCGCATTACTTGAAGGAGCGTATGTGTTTAAGGCGAAAAACACACCCCACTTTTTTTAGTCATATCTCGAGTTCTAGCTAACCAGTCATATCTCCAGTTCTAGCTAACCCATCGCGCCAAGCCATATATCATATGAAAGGCCTTTAAATGAGGAACAATCGCGCTATATAACATTTTCGTGTCACTTCTATAGTTTAGGCGCAGTACTTGAAGGAGTGTATTTGTTTAAGGCGAAAAACACACCCCACTTCTTTCAGTCATATCTCGAGTTCTAGCTAACCTATCGCGCCAAGCCATATATCATATGAAAGGTCTTTAAATGAGGAACAATCGCGCTATATAACATTTTCGTGTCACTTCTATAGTTTAGGCGCAGTACTTGAAGGAGTGTATTTGTTTAAGGCGAAAAACACACCCCACTTCTTTCAGTCATATCTCGAGTTCTAGCTAACCTATCGCGCCAAGCCATATATCATATGAAAGGTCTTTAAATGAGGAACAATCGCGCTATATAACATTTTCGTGTCACTTCAAAAGTTTAGGCGCAGTACTTGAAGGAGCGTATGTGTTTAAGGCGAAAAACACACCCCACTTCTTTCAGTCATATCTCCAGTTCTAGCTAACCCATCGCGCCAAGCCATATATTATATGAAAGGTCTTTAAATGGGGAACAATCGCGCTATATAACATTTTCGTGTCACTTCTATAGTTTAGGCGCAGTACTTGAAGGAGCGTATGTGTTTAAGGCGAAAAACACACCCCACTTTTTTTAGTCATATCTCGAGTTCTAGCTAACCCATCGCGCCAAGCCATATATCGTATGAAAGGTCTTTAAATGAGGAACAATCGCGCTATATAACATTTTCGTGTCACTTCTATAGTTTAGGCGCAGTACTTGAAGGAGTGTATGTGTTTAAGGCGAAAAACACACCCCACTTCTTTCAGTCATATCTCGAGTTCTAGCTAACCCATCGCGCCAAGCCATATATCATATGAAAGGTATTTAAATGGGGAACAATCGCGCTATATAACATTTTCGTGTCACTACTATAGTTTAGGCGCAGTACTTGAAGGAGCGTATGTGTTTAAGGCGAAAAACACACCCCACTTCTTTCAGTCATATCTCGAGTTCTAGCTAACCTATCGCGCCAAGCCATATATCATATAAAAGGTCTTTAAATGAGGAACAATCGCGCTATATAAAATTTTCGTGTCACTTAACAGGGCCCCCTTAACAGGGGCCCCCCTTAACAGGGCCCCCCCTTAACAGGGGCCCCCCTTAACAGGGCCCCCCTTAACAAGGGCCCCCCCTTAACAAGGGCCCCCCTTAACAAGGGCCCCCCTTAACAAGGGGCCCCCTTAACAGGGCCCCCCCTTAACAGGGGCCCCCCCCTTAACAGGGGCCCCCCCCCTTAACAGGGGCCCCCCCTTAACAGGGCCCCCCCCTTAACAGGGGCCCCCCTTAACAGGGGCCCCCCTTAACAGGGGCCCCCCTTAACAGGGGCCCCCCCTTAACAGGGGCCCCCCCTTAACAGGGGCCCTCCCTTAACAAAGGGCCCCCCTTAACAGGGGCCCCCCTTTACAGGCGGCCCCCTTAACAGGTTTAAGTCATATCTCGAGTTCTAGCTAACCCATCGCGCCAAGCCATATATCATATGAAAGGTATTTAAATGGGGAACAATCGCGCTATATAACATTTTCGTGTCACTTCTATAGTTTAGGCGCAGTACTTGAAGGAGCGTATGTGTTTAAGGCGAAAAACACACCCCACTTCTTTCAGTCATATCTCCAGTTCTAGCTAACCCATCGCGCCAAGCCATATATCATATGAAAGGCCTTTAAATGAGGAACAATCGCGCTATATAACATTTTCGTGTCACTTCTATAGTTTAGGCGCAGTACTTGAAGGAGTGTATTTGTTTAAGGCGAAAAACACACCCCACTTCTTTCAGTCATATCTCGAGTTCTAGGGCCCCCCCTTAACAAGGGCCCCCCCTTAACAGGGCCCCCCCTTAACAAGGGGCCCCCCTTAACAAGGGCCCCCGCTTAACAGGGGCCCCCCTTAACAGGGGCCCCCCCCCTTAACAGGGGCCCCCCCCCTTAACAGGGGCCCCCCTTAACAGGGGGCCCCCTTAACAGGGGCCCCCTTAACAAGGGCCCCCCTTAACAGGGGCCCCCCTTAACAGGGGTCCCCCCTTAACAGGGGCCCCCCTTAACAGGGGGCCCCCCTTAACAGGGGGCCCCCCTTAACAAGGGCCCCCCCCTTAACAAGGGGCCCCCCTTAACAAGGGCCCCCCTTAACAAGGGGCCCCCCCCTTAACAAGGGCCCCCCTTAACAAGGGGCCCCCCTCTTAACAAGGGCCCCCCTTAACAAGGGGCCCCCCTCTTAACAAGGGGCCCCCCTTAACAAGGGGCCCCCCTTAACAAGGGCCCCCCCTTAACAAGGGGCCCCCCCTTAACAAGGGCCCCCCTTAACAAGGGCCCCCCTTAACAGGGCCCAGCCCTTAACAAGGGCCCCCCTTAACAGGGCCCAGCCCTTAACAGGGCCCACCCCTTAACAGGCCCCCCTTAACAGGGGCCCCCCTTAACAAGGGGGCCCCCCCTTAACAAGGGGCCCCCCTTAACAAGGGGGCCCCCCCTTAACAAGGGGGCCCCCCCCTTAACAAGGGGGCCCCCCCTTAACAAGGGGGCCCCCCCTTAACAAGGGGGCCCCCCCTTAACAAGGGGGGCCCCCCCCTTAACAAGGGGGGCCCCCCCCTTAACAAGGGGCCCCCCCCTTAACAAGGGGCCCCCCTTAACAAGGGGACCCCCCTTAACAAGGGGGCCCCCCTTAACAAGCCATATATCATATGAAAGGCCTTTAAATGAGGAACAATCGCGCTATATAACATTTTCGTGTCACTTCTATAGTTTAGGCGCAGTACTTGAAGGAGTGTATTTGTTTAAGGCGAAAAACACACCCCACTTCTTTCAGTCATATCTCCAGTTCTAGCTAACCCATCGCGCCAAGCCATATATTATATGAAAGGTCTTTAAATGGGGAACAATCGCGCTATATAACATTTTCGTGTCACTTCTATAGTTTAGGCGCAGTACTTGAAGGAGCGTATGTGTTTAAGGCGAAAAACACACCCCACTTTTTTTAGTCATATCTCGAGTTCTAGCTAACCCATCGCGCCAAGCCATATATCATATGAAAGGTCTTTAAATGAGGAACAATCGCGCTATATAACATTTTCGTGTCACTTCTATAGTTTAGGCGCAGTACTTGAAGGAGTGTATGTGTTTAAGGCGAAAAACACACCCCACTTCTTTCAGTCATATCTCGAGTTCTAGCTAACCCATCGCGCCAAGCCATATATCATATGAAAGGTATTTAAATGGGGAACAATCGCGCTATATAACATTTTCGTGTCACTTCTATAGTTTAGGCGCAGTACTTGAAGGAGCGTATGTGTTTAAGGCGAAAAACACACCCCACTTCTTTCAGTCATATCTCGAGTTCTAGCTAACCTATCGCGCCAAGCCATATATCATATGAAAGGTCTTTAAATGAGGAACAATCGCGCTATATAAAATTTTCGTGTCACTTAACAGGGCCCCCTTAACAGGGGCCCCCCTTAACAGGGCCCCCCCTTAACAAGGGCCCCCCTTAACAGGGCCCCCCTTAACAGGGCCCCCCTTAACAGGGCCCCCTTAACAAGGGCCCCCCTTAACAGGGCCCCCTTAACAGGGGCCCCCCTTAACAGGGGGCCCCCCTTAACAAGGGCCCCCCTTAACAAGGGCCCCCCTTAACAAGGGGCCCCCTTAACAGGGCCCCCCCTTAACAAGGGGCCCCCTTAACAGGGCCCCCCCTTAACAGGGGCCCCCCCTTAACAGGGGCCCCCCCTTAACAGGGGCCCCCCCCTTAACAGGGGCCCCCCTTAACAGGGGGCCACCCCCCTTAATAGGGGCCCACCCTTAACAGGGGGCCCCCCCCTTAATAGGGGCCCCCCCTTAACAGGGGGCCCCCCTTAACAGGGGGCCCGCCCTTAACAGGGGGCCCGCCCTTAACAGGGGGCCCCCCCTTAACAGGGGGCCCCCCTTAACAGGGGGGCCGCCCTTAACAGGGGGCCCCCCCTTAACAGGGGGCCCCCCTTAACAGGGGGCCCGCCCTTAACAGGGGGCCCCCCCTTAACGGGGGGCCCCCTTAATAGGGGCCCCCCTTAACAGGGGGCCCCCTTAATAGGGGCCCCCCCTTAACAGGGGCCCCCCCTTAACAGGGCCCCCCTTAACAGGGGCCCCCCCTTAACAAGGGCCCCCTTAACAGGGGCCCCCCTTAACAAGGGGCCCTCCCTTAACAAAGGGCCCCCCTTAACAGGTTTAAGGCGAAAAACACACCCCAATTCTTTCAGTCATATCTCGAGTTCTAGCTAACCCATCGCGCCAAGCCATATACCATATGAAAGGCCTTTAATTGAGGAACAATCGCGCTATATAACATTTTCGTGTCACTTCTATAGTTTAGGCGCAGTACTTGAAGGAGCGTATGTGTTTAAGGCGAAAAACACACCCCACTTCTTTCAGTCATATCTCGAGTTCTAGCTAACCCATCGCGCCAAGCCATATATCATATGAAAGGTATTTAAATGGGGAACAATCGCGCTATATAACATTTTCGTGTCACTTCTATAGTTTAGGCGCAGTACTTGAAGGAGCGTATGTGTTTAAGGCGAAAAACACACCCCACTTCTTTCAGTCATATTTCCAGTTCTAGCTAACCCATCGCGCCAAGCCATATATCATATGAAAGGCCTTTAAATGAGGAACAATCGCGCTATATAACATTTTCGTGTCACTTCTATAGTTTAGGCGCAGTACTTGAAGGAGTGTATTTGTTTAAGGCGAAAAACACACCCCACTTCTTTCAGTCATATCTCGAGTTCTAGCTAACCTATCGCGCCAAGCCATATATCATATGAAAGGTCTTTAAATGAGGAACAATCGCGCTATATAACATTTTCGTGTCACTTCAAAAGTTTAGGCGCAGTACTTGAAGGAGCGTATGTGTTTAAGGCGAAAAACACACCCCACTTCTTTCAGTCATATCTCCAGTTCTAGCTAACCCATCGCGCCAAGCCATATATTATATGAAAGGTCTTTAAATGGGGAACAATCGCGCTATATAACATTTTCGTGTCACTTCTATAGTTTAGGCGCAGTACTTGAAGGAGCGTATGTGTTTAAGGCGAAAAACACACCCCACTTTTTTTAGTCATATCTCGAGTTCTAGCTAACCCATCGCGCCAAGCCATATATCGTATGAAAGGTCTTTAAATGAGGAACAATCGCGCTATATAACATTTTCGTGTCACTTCTATAGTTTAGGCGCAGTACTTGAAGGAGTGTATGTGTTTAAGGCGAAAAACACACCCCACTTCTTTCAGTCATATCTCGAGTTCTAGCTAACCCATCGCGCCAAGCCATATATCATATGAAAGGTATTTAAATGGGGAACAATCGCGCTATATAACATTTTCGTGTCACTACTATAGTTTAGGCGCAGTACTTGAAGGAGCGTATGTGTTTAAGGCGAAAAACACACCCCACTTTTTTTAGTCATATCTCGAGTTCTAGCTAACCCATCGCGCCAAGCCATATATCGTATGAAAGGCCTTTAAATGAGGAACAATCGCGCTATATAACATTTTCGTGTCACTTCTATAGTTTAGGCGCAGTACTTGAAGGAGTGTATTTGTTTAAGGCGAAAAACACACCCCACTTCTTTCAGTCATATCTCGAGTTCTAGCTAACCTATCGCGCCAAGCCATATATCATATGAAAGGTCTTTAAATGAGGAACAATCGCGCTATATAACATTTTCGTGTCACTTCTATAGTTTAGGCGCAGTACTTGAAGGAGTGTATTTGTTTAAGGCGAAAAACACACCCCACTTCTTTCAGTCATATCTCGAGTTCTAGCTAACCTATCGCGCCAAGCCATATATCATATGAAAGGTCTTTAAATGAGGAACAATCGCGCTATATAACATTTTCGTGTCACTTCAAAAGTTTAGGCGCAGTACTTGAAGGAGCGTATGTGTTTAAGGCGAAAAACACACCCCACTTCTTTCAGTCATATCTCCAGTTCTAGCTAACCCATCGCGCCAAGCCATATATTATATGAAAGGTCTTTAAATGGGGAACAATCGCGCTATATAACATTTTCGTGTCACTTCTATAGTTTAGGCGCAGTACTTGAAGGAGCGTATGTGTTTAAGGCGAAAAACACACCCCACTTTTTTTAGTCATATCTCGAGTTCTAGCTAACCCATCGCGCCAAGCCATATATCGTATGAAAGGTCTTTAAATGAGGAACAATCGCGCTATATAACATTTTCGTGTCACTTCTATAGTTTAGGCGCAGTACTTGAAGGAGTGTATGTGTTTAAGGCGAAAAACACACCCCACTTCTTTCAGTCATATCTCGAGTTCTAGCTAACCCATCGCGCCAAGCCATATATCATATGAAAGGTATTTAAATGGGGAACAATCGCGCTATATAACATTTTCGTGTCACTACTATAGTTTAGGCGCAGTACTTGAAGGAGCGTATGTGTTTAAGGCGAAAAACACACCCCACTTCTTTCAGTCATATCTCGAGTTCTAGCTAACCTATCGCGCCAAGCCATATATCATATAAAAGGTCTTTAAATGAGGAACAATCGCGCTATATAAAATTTTCGTGTCACTTAACAGGGCCCCCTTAACAGGGGCCCCCCTTAACAGGGCCCCCCCTTAACAGGGGCCCCCCTTAACAGGGCCCCCCTTAACAAGGGCCCCCCCTTAACAAGGGCCCCCCTTAACAAGGGCCCCCCTTAACAAGGGGCCCCCTTAACAGGGCCCCCCCTTAACAGGGGCCCCCCCTTAACAGGGGCCCCCCCCCTTAACAGGGGCCCCCCCCTTAACAGGGCCCCCCCCTTAACAGGGGCCCCCCTTAACAGGGGCCCCCCTTAACAGGGGCCCCCCTTAACAGGGGCCCCCCCTTAACAGGGGCCCCCCCTTAACAGGGGCCCTCCCTTAACAAAGGGCCCCCCTTAACAGGGGCCCCCCTTTACAGGCGGCCCCCTTAACAGGTTTAAGTCATATCTCGAGTTCTAGCTAACCCATCGCGCCAAGCCATATATCATATGAAAGGTATTTAAATGGGGAACAATCGCGCTATATAACATTTTCGTGTCACTTCTATAGTTTAGGCGCAGTACTTGAAGGAGCGTATGTGTTTAAGGCGAAAAACACACCCCACTTCTTTCAGTCATATCTCCAGTTCTAGCTAACCCATCGCGCCAAGCCATATATCATATGAAAGGCCTTTAAATGAGGAACAATCGCGCTATATAACATTTTCGTGTCACTTCTATAGTTTAGGCGCAGTACTTGAAGGAGTGTATTTGTTTAAGGCGAAAAACACACCCCACTTCTTTCAGTCATATCTCGAGTTCTAGGGCCCCCCCTTAACAAGGGCCCCCCCTTAACAGGGCCCCCCCTTAACAAGGGGCCCCCCTTAACAAGGGCCCCCGCTTAACAGGGGCCCCCCTTAACAGGGGCCCCCCCCTTAACAGGGGCCCCCCCCCTTAACAGGGGCCCCCCTTAACAGGGGGCCCCCTTAACAGGGGCCCCCTTAACAAGGGCCCCCCTTAACAGGGGCCCCCCTTAACAGGGGTCCCCCCTTAACAGGGGCCCCCCTTAACAGGGGGCCCCCCTTAACAGGGGGCCCCCCCTTAACAAGGGCCCCCCCCTTAACAAGGGGCCCCCCTTAACAAGGGCCCCCCTTAACAAGGGGCCCCCCCCTTAACAAGGGCCCCCCTTAACAAGGGGCCCCCCTCTTAACAAGGGCCCCCCTTAACAAGGGGCCCCCCTCTTAACAAGGGGCCCCCCTTAACAAGGGGCCCCCCTTAACAAGGGCCCCCCCCTTAACAAGGGGCCCCCCCTTAACAAGGGCCCCCCTTAACAAGGGCCCCCCTTAACAGGGCCCAGCCCTTAACAAGGGCCCCCCTTAACAGGGCCCAGCCCTTAACAGGGCCCACCCCTTAACAGGCCCCCCTTAACAGGGGCCCCCCTTAACAAGGGGGCCCCCCCTTAACAAGGGGCCCCCCTTAACAAGGGGGCCCCCCCTTAACAAGGGGGCCCCCCCTTAACAAGGGGGCCCCCCCTTAACAAGGGGGCCCCCCCTTAACAAGGGGGCCCCCCCTTAACAAGGGGGCCCCCCCTTAACAAGGGGGCCCCCCCTTAACAAGGGGGGCCCCCCCCTTAACAAGGGGCCCCCCCTTAACAAGGGGCCCCCCCCTTAACAAGGGGCCCCCCTTAACAAGGGGACCCCCCTTAACAAGGGGGCCCCCCTTAACAAGCCATATATCATATGAAAGGCCTTTAAATGAGGAACAATCGCGCTATATAACATTTTCGTGTCACTTCTATAGTTTAGGCGCAGTACTTGAAGGAGTGTATTTGTTTAAGGCGAAAAACACACCCCACTTCTTTCAGTCATATCTCCAGTTCTAGCTAACCCATCGCGCCAAGCCATATATTATATGAAAGGTCTTTAAATGGGGAACAATCGCGCTATATAACATTTTCGTGTCACTTCTATAGTTTAGGCGCAGTACTTGAAGGAGCGTATGTGTTTAAGGCGAAAAACACACCCCACTTTTTTTAGTCATATCTCGAGTTCTAGCTAACCCATCGCGCCAAGCCATATATCATATGAAAGGTCTTTAAATGAGGAACAATCGCGCTATATAACATTTTCGTGTCACTTCTATAGTTTAGGCGCAGTACTTGAAGGAGTGTATGTGTTTAAGGCGAAAAACACACCCCACTTCTTTCAGTCATATCTCGAGTTCTAGCTAACCCATCGCGCCAAGCCATATATCATATGAAAGGTATTTAAATGGGGAACAATCGCGCTATATAACATTTTCGTGTCACTTCTATAGTTTAGGCGCAGTACTTGAAGGAGCGTATGTGTTTAAGGCGAAAAACACACCCCACTTCTTTCAGTCATATCTCGAGTTCTAGCTAACCTATCGCGCCAAGCCATATATCATATGAAAGGTCTTTAAATGAGGAACAATCGCGCTATATAAAATTTTCGTGTCACTTAACAGGGCCCCCTTAACAGGGGCCCCCCTTAACAGGGCCCCCCCTTAACAAGGGCCCCCCTTAACAGGGCCCCCCTTAACAGGGCCCCCCTTAACAGGGCCCCCTTAACAAGGGCCCCCCTTAACAGGGCCCCCTTAACAGGGGCCCCCCTTAACAGGGGGCCCCCCTTAACAAGGGCCCCCCTTAACAAGGGCCCCCCTTAACAAGGGCCCCCCTTAACAAGGGGCCCCCTTAACAGGGCCCCCCCTTAACAAGGGGCCCCCTTAACAGGGCCCCCCCTTAACAGGGGCCCCCCCTTAACAGGGGCCCCCCCTTAACAGGGGCCCCCCCCTTAACAGGGGCCCCCCTTAACAGGGGGCCACCCCCCTTAATAGGGGCCCACCCTTAACAGGGGGCCCCCCCCCTTAATAGGGGCCCCCCCTTAACAGGGGGCCCCCCTTAACAGGGGGCCCGCCCTTAACAGGGGGCCCGCCCTTAACAGGGGGCCCCCCCTTAACAGGGGGCCCCCCTTAACAGGGGGGCCGCCCTTAACAGGGGGCCCCCCCTTAACAGGGGGCCCCCCTTAACAGGGGGCCCGCCCTTAACAGGGGGCCCCCCCTTAACGGGGGGCCCCCTTAATAGGGGCCCCCCTTAACAGGGGGCCCCCTTAATAGGGGCCCCCCCTTAACAGGGGCCCCCCCTTAACAGGGCCCCCCTTAACAGGGGCCCCCCCTTAACAAGGGCCCCCTTAACAGGGGCCCCCCTTAACAAGGGGCCCTCCCTTAACAAAGGGCCCCCCTTAACAGGTTTAAGGCGAAAAACACACCCCAATTCTTTCAGTCATATCTCGAGTTCTAGCTAACCCATCGCGCCAAGCCATATACCATATGAAAGGCCTTTAATTGAGGAACAATCGCGCTATATAACATTTTCGTGTCACTTCTATAGTTTAGGCGCAGTACTTGAAGGAGCGTATGTGTTTAAGGCGAAAAACACACCCCACTTCTTTCAGTCATATCTCGAGTTCTAGCTAACCCATCGCGCCAAGCCATATATCATATGAAAGGTATTTAAATGGGGAACAATCGCGCTATATAACATTTTCGTGTCACTTCTATAGTTTAGGCGCAGTACTTGAAGGAGCGTATGTGTTTAAGGCGAAAAACACACCCCACTTCTTTCAGTCATATTTCCAGTTCTAGCTAACCCATCGCGCCAAGCCATATATCATATGAAAGGCCTTTAAATGAGGAACAATCGCGCTATATAACATTTTCGTGTCACTTCTATAGTTTAGGCGCAGTACTTGAAGGAGTGTATTTGTTTAAGGCGAAAAACACACCCCACTTCTTTCAGTCATATCTCGAGTTCTAGCTAACCTATCGCGCCAAGCCATATATCATATGAAAGGTCTTTAAATGAGGAACAATCGCGCTATATAACATTTTCGTGTCACTTCAAAAGTTTAGGCGCAGTACTTGAAGGAGCGTATGTGTTTAAGGCGAAAAACACACCCCACTTCTTTCAGTCATATCTCCAGTTCTAGCTAACCCATCGCGCCAAGCCATATATTATATGAAAGGTCTTTAAATGGGGAACAATCGCGCTATATAACATTTTCGTGTCACTTCTATAGTTTAGGCGCAGTACTTGAAGGAGCGTATGTGTTTAAGGCGAAAAACACACCCCACTTTTTTTAGTCATATCTCGAGTTCTAGCTAACCCATCGCGCCAAGCCATATATCGTATGAAAGGTCTTTAAATGAGGAACAATCGCGCTATATAACATTTTCGTGTCACTTCTATAGTTTAGGCGCAGTACTTGAAGGAGTGTATGTGTTTAAGGCGAAAAACACACCCCACTTCTTTCAGTCATATCTCGAGTTCTAGCTAACCCATCGCGCCAAGCCATATATCATATGAAAGGTATTTAAATGGGGAACAATCGCGCTATATAACATTTTCGTGTCACTACTATAGTTTAGGCGCAGTACTTGAAGGAGCGTATGTGTTTAAGGCGAAAAACACACCCCACTTCTTTCAGTCATATCTCGAGTTCTAGCTAACCTATCGCGCCAAGCCATATATCATATGAAAGGTCTTTAAATGAGGAACAATCGCGCTATATAAAATTTTCGTGTCACTTAACAGGGCCCCCTTAACAGGGCCCCCCCTTAACAGGGGCCCCCCTTAACAGGGCCCCCCCTTAACAAGGGCCCCCCTTAACAGGGCCCCCCTTAACAGGGCCCCCCTTAACAAGGGCCCCCCTTAACAGGGCCCCCTTAACAGGGGCCCCCCTTAACAGGGGGCCCCCCTTAACAAGGGCCCCCCCTTAACAAGGGCCCCCCCTTAACAAGGGCCCCCCTTAACAAGGGGCCCCCTTAACAGGGCCCCCCCTTAACAGGGGCCCCCCCCTTAACAGGGCCCCCCCCCTTAACAGGGGCCCCCCTTAACAGGGGCCCCCCTTAACAGGGGCCCCCCCTTAACAGGGGCCCCCCCTTAACAGGGGCCCCCCTTAACAGGGGCCCCCCCTTAACAAGGGGCCCTCCCTTAACAAAGGGCCCCCCTTAACAGGGGCCCCCCTTTACAGGCGGCCCCCCTTAACAGGTTTAAGGCGAAAAACACACCCCAATTCTTTCAGTCATATCTCGAGTTCTAGCTAACCCATCGCGCCAAGCCATATACCATATGAAAGGCCTTTAATTGAGGAACAATCGCGCTATATAACATTTTCGTGTCACTTCTATAGTTTAGGCGCAGTACTTGAAGGAGCGTATGTGTTTAAGGCGAAAAACACACCCCACTTCTTTCAGTCATATCTCGAGTTCTAGCTAACCCATCGCGCCAAGCCATATATCATATGAAAGGTATTTAAATGGGGAACAATCGCGCTATATAACATTTTCGTGTCACTTCTATAGTTTAGGCGCAGTACTTGAAGGAGCGTATGTGTTTAAGGCGAAAAACACACCCCACTTCTTTCAGTCATATCTCCAGTTCTAGCTAACCCATCGCGCCAAGCCATATATCATATGAAAGGCCTTTAAATGAGGAACAATCGCGCTATATAACATTTTCGTGTCACTTCTATAGTTTAGGCGCAGTACTTGAAGGAGTGTATTTGTTTAAGGCGAAAAACACACCCCACTTCTTTCAGTCATATCTCGAGTTCTAGGGCCCCCCCTAAACAAGGGCCCCCCCTTAACAGGGCCCCCCCTTAACAAGGGGCCCCCCTTAACAAGGGCCCCCGCTTAACAGGGGCCCCCCTTAACAGGGGCCCCCCCCCTTAACAGGGGCCCCCCTTAACAGGGGCCCCCCTTAACAGGGGGCCCCCTTAACAGGGGGCCCCCTTAACAGGGGCCCGCTTAACAAGGGCCCCCCTTAACAGGGGCCCCCCTTAACAGGGGCCCCCCTTAACAGGGGGCCCCCCTTAACAGGGGGCCCCCCTTAACAAGGGCCCCCCCCTTAACAAGGGGCCCCCCTTAACAAGGGCCCCCCTTAAAAAGGGGCCCCCCCCTTAACAAGGGCCCCCCTTAACAAGGGGCCCCCCTCTTAACAAGGGGCCCCCCTTAACAAGGGGCCCCCCTTAACAAGGGCCCCCCCTTAACAAGGGGCCCCCCCTTAACAAGGGCCCCCCTTAACAAGGGCCCCCCTTAACAGGGCCCAGCCCTTAACAGGGCCCACCCCTTAACAGGCCCCCCTTAACAGGGGCCCCCCTTAACAAGGGGGCCCCCCCTTAACAAGGGGCCCCCCTTAACAAGGGGGCCCCCCTTAACAAGGGGCCCCCCCTTAACAAGGGGCCCCCCCCTTAACAAGGGGCCCCCTTAACAAGGGGACCCCCCTTAACAAGGGGACCCCCCTTAACAAGGGGGCCCCCCTTAACAAGCCATATATCATATGAAAGGCCTTTAAATGAGGAACAATCGCGCTATATAACATTTTCGTGTCACTTCTATAGTTTAGGCGCAGTACTTGAAGGAGTGTATTTGTTTAAGGCGAAAAACACACCCCACTTCTTTCAGTCATATCTCCAGTTCTAGCTAACCCATCGCGCCAAGCCATATATTATATGAAAGGTCTTTAAATGGGGAACAATCGCGCTATATAACATTTTCGTGTCACTTCTATAGTTTAGGCGCAGTACTTGAAGGAGCGTATGTGTTTAAGGCGAAAAACACACCCCACTTTTTTTAGTCATATCTCGAGTTCTAGCTAACCCATCGCGCCAAGCCATATATCATATGAAAGGTCTTTAAATGAGGAACAATCGCGCTATATAACATTTTCGTGTCACTTCTATAGTTTAGGCGCAGTACTTGAAGGAGTGTATGTGTTTAAGGCGAAAAACACACCCCACTTCTTTCAGTCATATCTCGAGTTCTAGCTAACCCATCGCGCCAAGCCATATATCATATGAAAGGTATTTAAATGGGGAACAATCGCGCTATATAACATTTTCGTGTCACTTCTATAGTTTAGGCGCAGTACTTGAAGGAGCGTATGTGTTTAAGGCGAAAAACACACCCCACTTCTTTCAGTCATATCTCGAGTTCTAGCTAACCTATCGCGCCAAGCCATATATCATATGAAAGGTCTTTAAATGAGGAACAATCGCGCTATATAAAATTTTCGTGTCACTTAACAGGGCCCCCTTAACAGGGGCCCCCCTTAACAGGGCCCCCCCTTAACAAGGGCCCCCCTTAACAGGGCCCCCCTTAACAGGGCCCCCCTTAACAAGGGCCCCCCTTAACAGGGCCCCCTTAACAGGGGCCCCCCTTAACAGGGGGCCCCCCTTAACAAGGGCCCCCCTTAACAAGGGCCCCCCTTAACAAGGGGCCCCCTTAACAGGGCCCCCCCTTAACAGGGGCCCCCCCTTAATAGGGGCCCCCCCTTAACAGGGGCCCCCCCTTAACAGGGCCCCCCTTAACAGGGGCCCCCCCTTAACAAGGGCCCCCTTAACAGGGGCCCCCCTTAACAAGGGGCCCTCCCTTAACAAAGGGCCCCCCTTAACAGGGGCCCCCCTTAACAGGGGCCCCCCTTTACAGGCGGCCCCCCTTAACAGGTTTAAGGCGAAAAACACACCCCAATTCTTTCAGTCATATCTCGAGTTCTAGCTAACCCATCGCGCCAAGCCATATACCATATGAAAGGCCTTTAATTGAGGAACAATCGCGCTATATAACATTTTCGTGTCACTTCTATAGTTTAGGCGCAGTACTTGAAGGAGCGTATGTGTTTAAGGCGAAAAACACACCCCACTTCTTTCAGTCATATCTCGAGTTCTAGCTAACCCATCGCGCCAAGCCATATATCATATGAAAGGTATTTAAATGGGGAACAATCGCGCTATATAACATTTTCGTGTCACTTCTATAGTTTAGGCGCAGTACTTGAAGGAGCGTATGTGTTTAAGGCGAAAAACACACCCCACTTCTTTCAGTCATATCTCCAGTTCTAGCTAACCCATCGCGCCAAGCCATATATCATATGAAAGGCCTTTAAATGAGGAACAATCGCGCTATATAACATTTTCGTGTCACTTCTATAGTTTAGGCGCAGTACTTGAAGGAGTGTATTTGTTTAAGGCGAAAAACACACCCCACTTCTTTCAGTCATATCTCGAGTTCTAGGGCCCCCCTTAACAAGGGCCCCCCCTTAACAGGGCCCCCCCTTAACAAGGGGCCCCCTTAACAAGGGCCCCCGCTTAACAGGGGGCCCCCTTAACAGGGGCCCCCCCTTAACAGGGGCCCCCCCCTTAACAGGGGCCCCCCTTAACAGGGGCCCCCCCTTAACAGGGGCCCCCCTTAACAGGGGCCCCCCCTTAACAGGGGCCCCCCTTAACAGGGGCCCCCCCTTAACAGGGGCCCCCCTTAACAGGGCCCCCCCCTTAACAGGGGCCCCCCTTAACAGGGGCCCCCCCTTAACAGGGGCCCCCCTTAACAGGGGCCCCCCCTTAACAGGGGCCCCCCTTAACAGGGGCCCCCCCTTAACAGGGGCCCCCCTTAACAAGGGCCCCCTTAACAGGGGCCCCCCCTTAACAGGGGCCCCCCTTAACAGGGGCCCCCCCTTAACAAGGGTCCCCCCTTAACAGGGGCCCCCCCTTAACAGGGGGCCCCCCTTAACAAGGGGCCCCCCTTAACAAGGGCCCACCCCTTAACAGGCCCCCCCTTAACAGGGGCCCCCCCCCTTAACAAGGGGCCCCCCCTTAACAAGGGGCCCCCCTTAACAAGGGCCCCCCTTAACAAGGCCCCCCCCTTAACAAGGGGCCCCCCTTAACAAGGGGCCCCCCTTAACAAGGGCCCCCCCTTAACAAGGGGCCCCCATTAACAAGGGCCCCCCTTAACAAGGGCCCCCCTTAACAGGGCCCACCCCTTAACAGGGCCCACCCCTTAACAAGGGGGCCCCCCTTAACAAGGGGCCCCCCCCCCTTAACAAGGGGCCCCCCCCTTAACAAGGGGCCCCCCTTAACAAGGGGACCCCCCTTAACAAGGGGGCCCCCCTTAACAAGCCATATATCATATGAAAGGCCTTTAAATGAGGAACAATCGCGCTATATAACATTTTCGTGTCACTTCTATAGTTTAGGCGCAGTACTTGAAGGAGTGTATTTGTTTAAGGCGAAAAACACACCCCACTTCTTTCAGTCATATCTCGAGTTGTAGCTAACCTATCGCGCCAAGCCATATATCATATGAAAGGTCTTTAAATGAGGAACAATCGCGCTATATAACATTTTCGTGTCACTTCTATAGTTTAGGCGCAGTACTTGAAGGAGCGTATGTGTTTAAGGCGAAAAACACACCCCACTTCTTTCAGTCATATCTCCAGTTCTAGTTAACCCATCGCGCCAAGCCATATATCATATGAAAGGCCTTTAAATGAGGAACAATCGCGCTATATAACATTTTCGTGTCACTTCTATAGTTTAGGCGCAGTACTTGAAGGAGTGTATTTGTTTAAGGCGAAAAACACACCCCACTTCTTTCAGTCATATCTCGAGTTCTAGCTAACCTAGCGCGCCAAGCCATATATCATATGAAAGGTCTTTAAATGAGGAACAATCGCGCTATATAACATTTTCGTGTCACTTCTATAGTTTAGGCGCAGTACTTGAAGGAGTGTATTTGTTTAAGGCGAAAAACACACCCCACTTCTTTCAGTCATATCTCGAGTTCTAGGGCCCCCCCTTAACAGGCCCCCCCTTAACAGGCCCCCCCTTAACAGCCCCCCCCTTAACAGGGCCCACCCCTTAACAGGGCCCACCCCTTAACAGGGCCCACCCCTTAACAGGCCCCCCCTTAACAGGGCCCACCCTTTAACAGGCCCCCCTTAACAGGGCCCCCCTTAACAGGGCCCCCTTTAACAGGGGCCCCCCTTAACAGGGGCCCCCCCCTTAACAAGGGCCCCCCCTTAACAAGGGCCCCCCTTAACAAGGGCCCCCCCTTAACAAGGGCCCCCCCCCTTAACAAGGGCCCCCCCTTAACAAGGGCCCCCCCTTAACAAGGGCCCCCCCCCCTTAACAAGGGCCCCCCCCTTAACAAGGGCCCCCCCTTAACAAGGGCCCCCCTTAACAGGGGCCCCCCCTTAACAAGGGGCCCCCCCTTAACAAGGGGCCCCCCTTAACAAGGGGCCCCCCTTAACAAGGGGCCCCCCCCCTTAACAAGGGGCCCCCCCCTTAACAAGGGGCCCCCCCCTTAACAAGGGGCCCCCCCCCTTAACAAGGGGCCCCCCCCTTAACAAGGGGCCCCCCCCTTAACAAGGGGCCCCCCTTAACAGGTTTAAGGCGAAAAACACACCCCAATTCTTTCAGTCATATCTCGAGTTATAGCTAACCTATCGCGCCAAGCCATATATTATATGAAAGGTCTTTAAATGGGGAACAATCGCATATATAACATAACCCATCGCGCCAAGCCATATACCATATGAAAGGTCTTTAATTGAGGAATAATCGCGCTATATAACATTTTCGTGTCACTTCTATAGTTTAGGCGCAGTACTTGAAGGAGCGTATGTGTTTAAGGCGAAAAACACACCCCACTTCTTTCAGTCATATCTCGAGTTCTAGCTAACCTATCGCGCCAAGCCATATATCATATGAAAGGTCTTTAAATGAGGAACAATCGCGCTATATAACATTTTCGTGTCACTTCAAAAGTTTAGGCGCAGTACTTGAAGGAGCGTATGTGTTTAAGGCGAAAAACACACCCCACTTCTTTCAGTCATATCTCCAGTTCTAGCTAACCCATCGCGCCAAGCCATATATTATATGAAAGGTCTTTAAATGGGGAACAATCGCATATATAACATAACCCATCGCGCCAAGCCATATATCATATGAAAGGTCTTTAATTGAGGAATAATCGCGCTATATAACATTTTCGTGTCACTTCTATAGTTTAGGCGCAGTACTTGAAGGAGCGTATGTGTTTAAGGCGAAAAACACACCCCAATTCTTTCAGTCATATCTCGAGTTATAGCTAACCTATCGCGCCAAGCCATATATTATATGAAAGGTCTTTAAATGGGGAACAATCGCATATATAACATAACCCATCGCGCCAAGCCATATACCATATGAAAGGTCTTTAATTGAGGAATAATCGCGCTATATAACATTTTCGTGTCACTTCTATAGTTTAGGCGCAGTACTTGAAGGAGCGTATGTGTTTAAGGCGAAAAACACACCCCAATTCTTTCAGTCATATCTCGAGTTATAGCTAACCTATCGCGCCAAGCCATATATTATATGAAAGGTCTTTAAATGGGGAACAATCGCATATATAACATAACCCATCGCGCCAAGCCATATATCATATGAAAGGTCTTTAAATGAGGAACAATCGCGCTATATAACATTTTCGTGTCACTTCTATAGTTTAGGCGCAGTACTTGAAGGAGTGTATTTGTTTAAGGCGAAAAACACACCCCACTTCTTTCAGTCATATCTCGAGTTCTAGCTAACCTATCGCGCCAAGCCATATATTATATGAAAGGTCTTTAAATGGGGAACAATCGCATATATAACATAACCCATCGCGCCAAGCCATATACCATATGAAAGGTCTTTAATTGAGGAATAATCGCACTATATAACATTTTCGTGTCACTTCTATAGTTTAGGCGCAGTACTTGAAGGAGCGTATGTGTTTAAGGCGAAAAACACACCCCAATTCTTTCAGTCATATCTCGAGTTATAGCTAACCTATCGCGCCAAGCCATATATTATATGAAAGGTCTTTAAATGGGGAACAATCGCGCTATATAACATTTTCGTGTCACTTCTATAGTTTAGGCGCAGTACTTGAAGGAGCGTATGTGTTTAAGGCGAAAAACACACCCCAATTTTTTTAGTCATATCTCGAGTTCTAGCTAACCCATCGCGCCAAGCCATATATCATATGAAAGGTCTTTAAATGAGGAACAATCGCGCTATATAACATTTTCGTGTCACTTTTATAGTTTAGGCGCAGTACTTGAAGGAGTGTATGTGTTTAAGGCGAAAAACACACCCCACTTCTTTCAGTCATATCTCGAGTTCTAGCTAACCCATCGCGCCAAGCCATATATCATATGAAAGGTATTTAAATGGGGAACAATCGCGCTATATAACATTTTCGTGTCACTTAACAGGGGCCCCCCTTAACAGGGGGCCCCCCTTAACAGGGGGCCCCCCCTTAATAGGGGCCCCCCCTTAACAGGGGCCCCCCCTTAACAGGGCCCCCCTTAACAGGGGCCCCCCCTTAACAAGGGCCCCCTTAACAGGGGCCCCCCTTAACAAGGGGCCCTCCCTTAACAAAGGGCCCCCCTTAACAGGGGCCCCCCTTTACAGGCGGCCCCCCTTAACAGGTTTAAGGCGAAAAACACACCCCAATTCTTTCAGTCATATCTCGAGTTCTAGCTAACCCATCGCGCCAAGCCATATACCATATGAAAGGCCTTTAATTGAGGAACAATCGCGCTATATAACATTTTCGTGTCACTTCTATAGTTTAGGCGCAGTACTTGAAGGAGCGTATGTGTTTAAGGCGAAAAACACACCCCACTTCTTTCAGTCATATCTCGAGTTCTAGCTAACCCATCGCGCCAAGCCATATATCATATGAAAGGTATTTAAATGGGGAACAATCGCGCTATATAACATTTTCGTGTCACTTCTATAGTTTAGGCGCAGTACTTGAAGGAGTGTATGTGTTTAAGGCGAAAAACACACCCCACTTCTTTCAGTCATATCTCCAGTTCTAGCTAACCCATCGCGCCAAGCCATATATCATATGAAAGGCCTTTAAATGAGGAACAATCGCGCTATATAACATTTTCGTGTCACTTCTATAGTTTAGGCGCAGTACTTGAAGGAGTGTATTTGTTTAAGGCGAAAAACACACCCCACTTCTTTCAGTCATATCTCGAGTTCTAGGGCCCCCCTTAACAAGGGCCCCCCCTTAACAGGGCCCCCCCCCTTAACAAGGGGCCCCCCTTAACAAGGGCCCCCGCTTAACAGGGGCCCCCGCTTAACAGGGGCCCCCCTTAACAGGGGCCCCCCCTTAACAGGGGCCCCCCCTTAACAGGGGCCCCCCTTAACAAGGGCCCCCTTAACAGGGGCCCCCCCTTAACAGGGGCCCCCCTTAACAGGGGCCCCCCTTAACAAGGGTCCCCCCTTAACAGGGGCCCCCCCTTAACAGGGGGCCCCCCTTAACAAGGGGCCCCCCTTAACAAGGGCCCACCCCTTAACAAGGGCCCACCCCTTAACAGGCCCCCCCTTAACAGGGGACCCCCCCTTAACAAGGGGCCCCCCCCCTTAACAAGGGGCCCCCCTTAACAAGGGGGCCCCCCTTAACAAGCCATATATCATATGAAAGGCCTTTAAATGAGGAACAATCGCGCTATATAACATTTTCGTGTCACTTCTATAGTTTAGGCGCAGTACTTGAAGGAGTGTATTTGTTTAAGGCGAAAAACACACCCCACTTCTTTCAGTCATATCTCGAGTTTTAGCTAACCTATCGCGCCAAGCCATATATCATATGAAAGGTCTTTAAATGAGGAACAATCGCGCTATATAACATTTTCGTGTCACTTCTATAGTTTAGGCGCAGTACTTGAAGGAGCGTATGTGGTTAAGGCGAAAAACACACCCCACTTCTTTCAGTCATATCTCCAGTTCTAGCTAACCCATCGCGCCAAGCCATATATCATATGAAAGGCCTTTAAATGAGGAACAATCGCGCTATATAACATTTTCGTGTCACTTCTATAGTTTAGGCGCAGTACTTGAAGGAGTGTATTTGTTTAAGGCGAAAAACACACCCCACTTCTTTCAGTCATATCTCGAGTTCTAGCTAACCTATCGCGCCAAGCCATATATCATATGAAAGGTCTTTAAATGAGGAACAATCGCGCTATATAACATTTTCGTGTCACTTCTATAGTTTAGGCGCAGTACTTGAAGGAGTGTATTTGTTTAAGGCGAAAAACACACCCCACTTCTTTCAGTCATATCTCGAGTTCTAGGGCCCCCCCTTAACAGGCCCCCCTTAACAGGCCCCCCTTAACAGCCCCCCCTTAACAGGGCCCACACCTTAACAGGCCCCCCCTTAACAGGGCCCACCCCTTAACAGGCCCCCCCTTAACAGGGCCCACCCTTTAACAGGCCCCCCTTAACAGGGCCCCCCTTAACAGGGCCCCCTTTAACAGGGGCCCCCCTTAACAGGGGCCCCCTTTAACAGGGGCCCCCCTTAACAGGGGGCCCCCCTTAACAAGGGCCCCCCCTTAACAAGGGCCCCCCCTTAACAAGGGCCCCCCTTAACAAGGGCCCCCCTTAACAAGGGCCCCCCCTTAACAAGGGCCCCCCCTTAACAAGGGCCCCCCTTAACAGGGGCCCCCCCTTAACAGGGGCCCTCCTTAACAAGGGGCCCCCCCTTAACAAGGGGCCCCCCTTAACAAGGGGCCCCCCCCTTAACAAGGGGCCCCCCCTTAACAAGGGGCCGCCCTTAACAAGGGGCCCCCCTTAACAGGTTTAAGGCGAAAAACACACCCTTAACAAAGGGCCCCCCTTAACAGGGGCCCCCCTTTACAGGCGGCCCCCCTTAACAGGTTTAAGGCGAAAAACACACCCCAATTCTTTCAGTCATATCTCGAGTTCTAGCTAACCCATCGCGCCAAGCCATATACCATATGAAAGGCCTTTAATTGAGGAACAATCGCGCTATATAACATTTTCGTGTCACTTCTATAGTTTAGGCGCAGTACTTGAAGGAGCGTATGTGTTTAAGGCGAAAAACACACCCCACTTCTTTCAGTCATATCTCGAGTTCTAGCTAACCCATCGCGCCAAGCCATATATCATATGAAAGGTATTTAAATGGGGAACAATCGCGCTATATAACATTTTCGTGTCACTTCTATAGTTTAGGCGCAGTACTTGAAGGAGCGTATGTGTTTAAGGCGAAAAACACACCCCACTTCTTTCAGTCATATCTCCAGTTCTAGCTAACCCATCGCGCCAAGCCATATATCATATGAAAGGCCTTTAAATGAGGAACAATCGCGCTATATAACATTTTCGTGTCACTTCTATAGTTTAGGCGCAGTACTTGAAGGAGTGTATTTGTTTAAGGCGAAAAACACACCCCACTTCTTTCAGTCATATCTCGAGTTCTAGGGCCCCCCTTAACAAGGGCCCCCCCTTAACAGGGCCCCCCCTTAACAAGGGGCCCCCCTTAACAAGGGCCCCCGCTTAACAGGGGCCCCCCTTAACAGGGGCCCCCCTTAACAGGGGCCCCCTTAACAAGGGCCCCCTTAACAGGGGCCCCCCTTAACAGGGGCCCCCCTTAACAAGGGCCCACCCCTTAACAGGCCCCCCTTAACAGGGGCCCCCCCCTTAACAAGGGGCCCCCCCTTAACAGGGGCCCCCCTTAACAGGGGCCCCCCTTAACAAGGCCCCCCTTAACAAGGCCCCCCCCTTAACAAGGGGCCCCCTTAACAAGGGGCCCCCCTTAACAAGGGCCCCCCTTAACAAGGGCCCCCCCTTAACAAGGGCCCCCCTTAACAAGGGCCCCCCCTTAACAAGGGCCCCCCTTAACAAGGGCCCCCCTTAACAGGGCCCACCCCTTAACAGGTCACACCCCTTAACAGGTCCCACCCCTTAACAGGCCTCCCCCCTTAACAAGGGGCCCCCCCTTAACAAGGGGCCCCCCCTTAACAAGGGGGCCCCCCCTTAACAAGGGGCCCCCCTTAACAAGGGGACCCCCCTTAACAAGGGGGCCCCCCTTAACAAGCCATATATCATATGAAAGGCCTTTAAATGAGGAACAATCGCGCTATATAACATTTTCGTGTCACTTCTATAGTTTAGGCGCAGTACTTGAAGGAGTGTATTTGTTTAAGGCGAAAAACACACCCCACTTCTTTCAGTCATATCTCGAGTTGTAGCTAACCTATCGCGCCAAGCCATATATCATATGAAAGGTCTTTAAATGAGGAACAATCGCGCTATATAACATTTTCGTGTCACTTCTATAGTTTAGGCGCAGTACTTGAAGGAGTGTATTTGTTTAAGGCGAAAAACACACCCCACTTCTTTCAGTCATATCTCGAGTTCTAGGGCCCCCCCTTAACAGGCCCCCCCTTAACAGGCCCCCCCCTTAACAGGCCCCCCTTAACAGGGCCCACCCCTTAACAGGCCCCCTTAACAGGCCCCCTTAACAGGGCCCCCTTAACAGGGCCCCCTTTAACAGGGGCCCCCCTTAACAGGGGCCCCCCTTAACAGGGGCCCCCCTTAACAGGGGCCCCCCCTTAACAAGGGCCCCCCCCTTAACAAGGGCCCCCCTTAACAAGGGCCCCCCTTAACAGGGGCCCCCTTAACAGGGGCCCTCCTTAACAAGGGGCCCCCCCCTTAACAAGGGGCCCCCTTAACAAGGGGCCCCCCCTTAACAAGGGGCCCCCCCCTTAACAGGGGCCCCCCCCTTAACAGGGGCCCCCCTTAACAGGGGCCCCCTTAACAGGGGCCCCCCTTAACAGGGGCCCCCTTAACAAGGGCCCCCTTAACAGGGGCCCCCCTTAACAGGGGCCCCCCTTAACAGGGGCCCCCCCTTAACAGGGGGCCCCCCTTAACAAGGGGCCCCCCCTTAACAAGGGCCCACCCCTTAACAGGCCCCCCTTAACAGGGGCCCCCCTTAACAAGGGGCCCCCCCTTAACAAGGGGCCCCCCCTTAACAAGGGCCCCCCCTTAACAAGGCCCCCCCCCTTAACAAGGGGCCCCCCTTAACAAGGGCCCCCCCTTAACAAGGGGCCCCCCCTTAACAAGGGCCCCCCTTAACAAGGGCCCCCCCTTAACAAGGGCCCCCCCTTAACAAGGCCCCCCCTTAACAAGGGCCCCCCTTAACAGGGCCCACCCCTTAACAGGTCCCACCCCTTAACAGGCCTCCCTTAACAGGGGCCCCCCCTTAACAAGGGGACCCCCCTTAACAAGGGGACCCCCCTTAACAAGGGGACCCCCCTTAACAAGGGGACCCCCCTTAACAAGGGGGCCCCCCTTAACAAGCCATATATCATATGAAAGGCCTTTAAATGAGGAACAATCGCGCTATATAACATTTTCGTGTCACTTCTATAGTTTAGGCGCAGTACTTGAAGGAGTGTATTTGTTTAAGGCGAAAAACACACCCCACTTCTTTCAGTCATATCTCGAGTTGTAGCTAACCTATCGCGCCAAGCCATATATCATATGAAAGGTCTTTAAATGAGGAACAATCGCGCTATATAACATTTTCGTGTCACTTCTATAGTTTAGGCGCAATACTTGAAGGAGCGTATGTGTTTAAGGCGAAAAACACACCCCACTTCTTTCAGTCATATCTCCAGTTCTAGCTAACCCATCGCGCCAAGCCATATATCATATGAAAGGCCTTTAAATGAGGAACAATCGCGCTATATAACATTTTCGTGTCACTTCTATAGTTTAGGCGCAGTACTTGAAGGAGTGTATTTGTTTAAGGCGAAAAACACACCCCACTTCTTTCAGTCATATCTCAAGTTCTAGCTAACCTATCGCGCCAAGCCATATATCATATGAAAGGTCTTTAAATGAGGAACAATCGCGCTATATAACATTTTCGTGTCACTTCTATAGTTTAGGCGCAGTACTTGAAGGAGTGTATTTGTTTAAGGCGAAAAACACACCCCACTTCTTTCAGTCATATCTCGAGTTCTAGGGCCCCCCCTTAACAGGCCCCCCCTTAACAGGCCCCCCCTTAACAGGCCCCCCCTTAACAGGGCCCACCCCTTAACAGGCCCCCTTAACAGGGCCCCCCTTAACAGGGCCCCCTTTAACAGGGGCCCCCCTTAACAGGGGCCCCCTTTAACAGGGGCCCCCCTTAACAGGGGCCCCCCCTTAACAAGGGCCCCCCCTTAACAAGGGCCCCCCCCTTAACAAGGGCCCCCCCTTAACAAGGGCCCCCTTAACAAGGGCCCCCCCTTAACAAGGGCCCCCCCTTAACAAGGGCCCCCCTTAACAGGGGCCCCCCTTAACAGGGGCCCCCCTTAACAGGGGCCCTCCTTAACAAGGGGCCCCCCCTTAACAAGGGGCCCCCCTTAACAAGGGGCCCCCCTTAACAAGGGGCCCCCCCTTAACAAGGGGCCCCCCCTTAACAAGGGGCCCCCCCTTAACAAGGGGCCCCCCCTTAACAAGGGGCCCCCCCTTAACAAGGGGCCCCCCCTTAACAAGGGGCCCCCCTTAACAAGGGGCCCCCCTTAACAGGTTTAAGGCGAAAAACACACCCCAATTCTTTCAGTCATATCTCGAGTTATAGCTAACCTATCGCGCCAAGCCATATATTATATGAAAGGTCTTTAAATGGGGAACAATCGCATATATAACATAACCCATCGCGCCAAGCCATATACCATATGAAAGGTCTTTAATTGAGGAATAATCGCGCTATATAACATTTTCGTGTCACTTCTATAGTTTAGGCGCAGTACCTGAAGGAGCGTATGTGTTTAAGGCGAAAAACACACCCCACTTCTTTCAGTCATATCTCGAGTTCTAGCTAACCTATCGCGCCAAGCCATATATCATATGAAAGGTCTTTAAATGAGGAACAATCGCGCTATATAACATTTTCGTGTCACTTCAAAAGTTTAGGCGCAGTACTTGAAGGAGCGTATGTGTTTAAGGCGAAAAACACACCCCACTTCTTTCAGTCATATCTCCAGTTCTAGCTAACCCATCGCGCCAAGCCATATATTATATGAAAGGTCTTTAAATGGGGAACAATCGCATATATAACATAACCCATCGCGCCAAGCCATATATCATATGAAAGGTCTTTAATTGAGGAATAATCGCGCTATATAACATTTTCGTGTCACTTCTATAGTTTAGGCGCAGTACTTGAAGGAGCGTATGTGTTTAAGGCGAAAAACACACCCCAATTCTTTCAGTCATATCTCGAGTTATAGCTAACCTATCGCGCCAAGCCATATATCATATGAAAGGTCTTTAAATGGGGAACAATCGCATATATAACATAACCCATCGCGCCAAGCCATATACCATATGAAAGGTCTTTAATTGAGGAATAATCGCGCTATATAACATTTTCGTGTCACTTCTATAGTTTAGGCGCAGTACTTGAAGGAGCGTATGTGTTTAAGGCGAAAAACACACCCCAATTCTTTCAGTCATATCTCGAGTTATAGCTAACCTATCGCGCCAAGCCATATATTATATGAAAGGTCTTTAAATGGGGAACAATCGCATATATAACATAACCCATCGCGCCAAGCCATATATCATATGAAAGGTCTTTAAATGAGGAACAATCGCGCTATATAACATTTTCGTGTCACTTCTATAGTTTAGGCGCAGTACTTGAAGGAGTGTATTTGTTTAAGGCGAAAAACACACCCCACTTCTTTCAGTCATATCTCGAGTTCTAGCTAACCTATCGCGCCAAGCCATATATCATATGAAAGGTCTTTAAATGAGGAACAATCGCGCTATATAACATTTTCGTGTCACTTCTATAGTTTAGGCGCAGTACTTGAAGGAGTGTATTTGTTTAAGGCGAAAAACACACCCCACTTCTTTCAGTCATATCTCGAGTTGTAGCTAACCTATCGCGCCAAGCCATATATCATATGAAAGGTCTTTAAATGAGGAACAATCGCGCTATATAACATTTTCGTGTCACTTCTATAGTTTAGGCGCAGTACTTGAAGGAGCGTATGTGTTTAAGGCGAAAAACACACCCCACTTCTTTCAGTCATATCTCCAGTTCTAGCTAACCCATCGCGCCAAGCCATATATCATATGAAAGGCCTTTAAATGAGGAACAATCGCGCTATATAACATTTTCGTGTCACTTCTATAGTTTAGGCGCAGTACTTGAAGGAGTGTATTTGTTTAAGGCGAAAAACACACCCCACTTCTTTCAGTCATATCTCGAGTTCTAGCTAACCTATCGCGCCAAGCCATATATCATATGAAAGGTCTTTAAATGAGGAACAATCGCGCTATATAACATTTTCGTGTCACTTCTATAGTTTAGGCGCAGTACTTGAAGGAGCTTATGTTCACAGGGGGCCCCCCTTAACAAGGGGCCCCCCTTAACAAGGGCCCCCCCTTAACAAGGGCCCCCCCTTAACAGGGGCCCCCCCTTAACAGGGGCCCTCCTTAACAAGGGGCCCCCCCTTAACAAGGGGCCCCCCTTAACAAGGGGCCCCCCCTTAACAAGGGGCCCCCCTTAACAAGGGGCCCCCTTAACAAGGGGCCCCCCTTAACAAGGGGCCCCCCCTTAACAAGGGGCCCCCCTTAACAAGGGGCCCCCCTTAACAGGTTTAAGGCGAAAAACACACCCCAATTCTTTCAGTCATATCTCGAGTTATAGCTAACCTATCGCGCCAAGCCATATATCATATGAAAGGTCTTTAAATGAGGAACAATCGCGCTATATAACATTTTCGTGTCACTTCTATAGTTTAGGCGCAGTACTTGAAGGAGTGTATTTGTTTAAGGCGAAAAACACACCCCACTTCTTTCAGTCATATCTCGAGTTCTAGGGCCCCCCCTTAACAGGCCCCCCCTTAACAGGCCCCCCCTTAACAGGCCCCCCCTTAACAGGGCCCACCCCTTAACAGGCCCCCTTAACAGGGCCCCCCTTAACAGGGCCCCCTTTAACAGGGGCCCCCCTTAACAGGGGCCCCCTTTAACAGGGGCCCCCCTTAACAGGGGCCCCCCCTTAACAAGGGCCCCCCCTTAACAAGGGCCCCCCCTTAACAAGGGCCCCCTTAACAAGGGCCCCCCCTTAACAAGGGCCCCCCCCTTAACAAGGGCCCCCCCTTAACAGGGGCCCCCCTTAACAGGGGCCCCCCTTAACAGGGGCCCTCCTTAACAAGGGGCCCCCCCTTAACAAGGGGCCCCCCTTAACAAGGGGCCCCCCTTAACAAGGGGCCCCCCCTTAACAAGGGGCCCCCCCTTAACAAGGGGCCCCCCCTTAACAAGGGGCCCCCCCTTAACAAGGGGCCCCCCCTTAACAAGGGGCCCCCCCTTAACAAGGGGCCCCCCCTTAACAAGGGGCCCCCCTTAACAAGGGGCCCCCCTTAACAGGTTTAAGGCGAAAAACACACCCCAATTCTTTCAGTCATATCTCGAGTTATAGCTAACCTATCGCGCCAAGCCATATATTATATGAAAGGTCTTTAAATGGGGAACAATCGCATATATAACATAACCCATCGCGCCAAGCCATATACCATATGAAAGGTCTTTAATTGAGGAATAATCGCGCTATATAACATTTTCGTGTCACTTCTATAGTTTAGGCGCAGTACCTGAAGGAGCGTATGTGTTTAAGGCGAAAAACACACCCCACTTCTTTCAGTCATATCTCGAGTTCGAGTGTATTTGTTTAAGGCGAAAAACACACCCCACTTCTTTCAGTCATATCTCGAGTTCTAGCTAAACTATCGCGCCAAGCCATATATCATATGAAAAGTCTTTAAATGAGGAAGAACCGCGCTTTATAAAATTTTCGTGTCACTTCTATAGTTTAGGCGCAGTACTTGAAGGAGTGTATTTTTTTAAGGCGAAAAACACACCCCACTTCTTTCAGTCATATCTCCAGTTCTAGCTAACCCATCGCGCCAAGCCATATATCATATGAAAGGCCTTTAAATGAGGAACAATCGCGCTATATAACATTTTCGTGTCACTTCTATAGTTTAGGCGCAGTACTTGAAGGAGTGTATTTGTTTAAGGCGAAAAACACACCCCACTTCTTTCAGTCATATCTCGAGTTGTAGCTAACCTATCGCGCCAAGCCATATATCATATGAAAGGTCTTTAAATGAGGAACAATCGCGCTATATAACATTTTCGTGTCACTTCTATAGTTTAGGCGCAGTACTTGAAGGAGCGTATGTGTTTAAGGCGAAAAACACACCCCACTTCTTTCAGTCATATCTCCAGTTCTAGCTAACCCATCGCGCCAAGCCGTATATCATATGAAAGGCCTTTAAATGAGGAACAATCGCGCTATATAACATTTTCGTGTCACTTCTATAGTTTAGGCGCAGTACTTGAAGGAGTGTATTTGTTTAAGGCGAAAAACACACCCCACTTCTTTCAGTCATATCTCGAGTTCTAGCTAACCTATCGCGCCAAGCCATATATCATATGAAAGGTCTTTAAATGAGGAACAATCGCGCTATATAACATTTTCGTGTCACTTCTATAGTTTAGGCGCAGTACTTGAAGGAGCGTATGTTCACAGGGGGCCCCCCTTAACAAGGGGCCCCCCTTAACAAGGGCCCCCCTTAACAAGGGCCCCCCTTAACAAGGGGCCCCCCTTAACAGGGGCCCCCCTTAACAAGGGGCCCCCCTTAACAAGGGGCCCCCTTAACAAGGGGGCCCCCCCCTTAACAAGGGGCCCCCTTAACAAGGGGACCCCCCTTAACAAGGGGGCCCCCCTTAACAAGCCATATATCATATGAAAGGCCTTTAAATGAGGAACAATCGCGCTATATAACATTTTCGTGTCACTTCTATAGTTTAGGCGCAGTACTTGAAGGAGTGTATTTGTTTAAGGCGAAAAACACACCCCACTTCTTTCAGTCATATCTCGAGTTCTAGCTAACCTATCGCGCCAAGCCATATATCATATGAAAGGTCTTTAAATGAGGAACAATCGCGCTATATAACATTTTCGTGTCACTTCAAAAGTTTAGGCGCAGTACTTGAAGGAGCGTATGTGTTTAAGGCGAAAAACACACCCCACTTCTTTCAGTCATATCTCCAGTTCTAGCTAACCTATCGCGCCAAGCCATATATCATATGAAAAGTCTTTAAATGAGGAAGAACCGCGCTTTATAAAATTTTCGTGTCACTTCTATAGTTTAGGCGCAGTACTTGAAGGAGTGTATTTTTTTAAGGCGAAAAACACACCCCACTTCTTTCAGTCATATCTCGAGTTCTAGGGCCCCCCCTTAACAAGGGCCCCCCCTTAACAGGGCCCCCCTTAACAGGGGCCCACCCTTAACAAGGGGCCCCCCTTAACAAGGGCCCCCCCTTAACAGGGGCCCCCCTTAACAGGGGCCCCCCTTAACAGGGGCCCCCCTTAACAAGGGCCCCCCTTAACAGGGGCCCCCCTTAACAGGGGCCCCCCTTAACAGGGGCCCTTAACAGGGGCCCCCCTTAACAGGGGCCCCCCTTAACAGGGGCCCCCATAAACAGGGGCCCCCATAAACAGGGGCCCCCCTTAACAGGGGCCCCCCTTAACAAGGGCCCCCCTTAACAGGGGGCCCCCCTTAACAAGGGCCCCCCTTAACAGGGGCCCCCCCTTAACAAGGGCCCCCCATAACAGGGCCCCCCTTAACAAGGGTCCCCCCTTAACAGGGGCCCCCCTTAACAAGGGTCCCCCTTAACAAGGGCCCCTTCTTAACAAGGGCCCCCCCTTAAAAGGGGCCCCCCTTAACAAGGGGGCCCCCCTTAACAAGGGCCCCCCTTAACAAGGGGGCCCCCCCTTAACAAGGGCCCCCCTTAACAAGGGGCCCCCCTTAACAGGCCCTCCCTTAACAAGGGGCCCCCCTTAACAAGGGGCCCCCTTAACAGGCCCCCCCTTAACAGGGGGCCCCCCTTAACAGGTTTAAGGCGAAAAACACACCCCAATTCTTTCAGTCATATCTCGAGTTCTAGCTAACCCATCGCGCCAAGCCATATACCATATGAAAGGTCTTTAATTGAGGAACAATCGCGCTATATAACATTTTCGTGTCACTTCTATAGTTTAGGCGCAGTACTTGAAGGAGCGTATGTGTTTAAGGCGAAAAACACACCCCACTTCTTTCAGTCATATCTCGAGTTCTAGCTAACCTATCGCGCCAAGCCATATATCATATGAAAGGTCTTTAAATGAGGAACAATCGCGCTATATAACATTTTTCGTGTCACTTCTATAGTTTAGGCGCAGTACTTGAAGGAGCGTATGTGTTTAAGGCGAAAAACACACCCCACTTCTTTCAGTCATACCTCGAGTTCTAGCTAACCCATCGCGCCAAGCCATATATCATATGAAAGGTCTTTAAATGGGGAACAATCGCGCTATATAACATTTTCGTGTCACTTCTATAGTTTAGGCGCAGTACTTGAAGGAGCGTATGTGTTTAAGGCGAAAAACACACCCCACTTCTTTCAGTCATATCTCCAGTTCTAGCTAACCCATCGCGCCAAGCCATATATCATATGAAAGGCCTTTAAATGAGGAACAATCGCGCTATATAACATTTTCGTGTCACTTCTATAGTTTAGGCGCAGTACTTGAAGGAGTGTATTTGTTTAAGGCGAAAAACACACCCCACTTCTTTCAGTCATATCTCGAGTTCTAGCTAACCTATCGCGCCAAGCCATATATCATATGAAAGGTCTTTAAATGAGGAACAATCGCGCTATATAACATTTTCGTGTCACTTCTATAGTTTAGGCGCAGTACTTGAAGGAGTGTATTTGTTTAAGGCGAAAAACACACCCCACTTCTTTCAGTCATATCTCGAGTTCTAGCTAACCCATCGCGCCAAGCCATATATCATATGAAAGGTCTTTAAATGGGGAACAATCGCGCTATATAACATTTTCGTGTCACTTCTATAGTTTAGGCGCAGTACTTGAAGGAGCGTATGTGTTTAAGGCGAAAAACACACCCCACTTCTTTCAGTCATATCTCCAGTTCTAGCTAACCCATCGCGCCAAGCCATATATCATATGAAAGGCCTTTAAATGAGGAACAATCGCGCTATATAACATTTTCGTGTCACTTCTATAGTTTAGGCGCAGTACTTGAAGGAGTGTATTTGTTTAAGGCGAAAAACACACCCCACTTCTTTCAGTCATATCTCGAGTTCTAGCTAACCCATCGCGCCAAGCCATATATCATATGAAAGGTCTTTAAATGAGGAACAATCGCGCTATATAACATTTTCGTGTCACTTCAAAAGTTTAGGCGCAGTACTTGAAGGAGTGTATTTGTTTAAGGCGAAAAACACACCCCACTTCTTTCAGTCATATCTCGAGTTCTAGCTAACCTATCGCGCCAAGCCATATATCATATGAAAATTCTTTAAATGAGGAAGAACCGCGCTATATAAAATTTTCGTGTCACTTCTATAGTTTAGGCGCAGTACTTGAAGGAGTGTATTTTTTTAAGGCGAAAAACACACCCCACTTCTTTCAGTCATATCTCGAGTTCTAGGGCCCCCCCTTAACAAGGGCCCCCCCTTAACAGGGCCCCCCTTAACAAAGGCCCCCCTTAACAAGGGGCCCCCCTTAACAGGGGCCCCCTTAACAGGGGCCCCCTTAACAAGGGTCCCCCTTAACAAGGGTCCCCCCTTAACAAGGGTCCCCCCCTTAACAAGGGTCCCCCCTTAACAAGGGTCCCCCCTTAACAAGGGTCCCCCCCTTAACAAGGGTCCCCCCTTAACAAGGGCCCCCCTTAACAAGGGCCCCCCTTAACAAGGGTCCCCCCTTAACAAGGGTCCCCCCCTTAACAAGGGCCCCCCTTAACAAGGGCCCCCCTTAACAGGGGCCCCCCTTAACAGGGGCCCCCCTTAACAGGGGCCCCCCTTAACAGGGGCCCCCCTTAACAGGGGCCCCCCCTTAACAAGGGCCCCCCCTTAACAAGGGCCCCCCTTAACAGGCCCCCCCCTTAACAGGGGCCCCCCTTAACAAGGGGCCCCCCCCTTAACAAGGGGCCCCCCTTAACAAGGGGCCCCCCCTTAACAAGGGGCCCCCCCTTAACAAGGGGCCCCCCTTAACAAGGGGCCCCCCCTTAACAGGTTTAAGGCGAAAAACACACCCCAATTCTTTCAGTCATATCTCGAGTTATAGCTAACCTATCGCGCCAAGCCATATATCATATGAAAGGTCTTTAAATGAGGAACAATCGCGCTATATAACATTTTCGTGTCACTTCTATAGTTTAGGCGCAGTACTTGAAGGAGCGTATGTGTTTAAGGCGAAAAACACACCCCACTTTTTTTAGTCATATCTCGAGTTCTAGCTAACCCATCGCGCCAAGCCATATATCATATGAAAGGTCTTTAAATGAGGAACAATCGCGCTATATAACATTTTCGTGTCACTTCTATAGTTTAGGCGCAGTACTTGAAGGAGTGTATTTGTTTAAGGCGAAAAACACACCCCACTTCTTTCAGTCATATCTCGAGTTCTAGCTAACCTATCGCGCCAAGCCCATATATCATATGAAAAGTCTTTAAATGAGGAAGAACCGCGCTTTATAAAATTTTCGTGTCACTTCTATAGTTTAGGCGCAGTACTTGAAGGAGTGTATTTTTTTAAGGCGAAAAACACACCCCACTTCTTTCAGTCATATCTCGAGTTCTAGGGCCCCCCCTTAACAAGGGCCCCCCCCTTAACAGGGCCCCCCCTTAACAGGGGCCCACCCTTAACAAGGGGCCCCCCTTAACAAGGGCCCCCCCTTAACAGGGGCCCCCCTTAACAGGGGCCCCCCCCTTAACAAGGGCCCCCCCTTAACAGGGGCCCCCCTTAACAGGGGCCCCCCTTAACAAGGGCCCCCCTTAACAGGGGCCCCCCCTTAACAAGGGCCCCCCTTAACAGGGGCCCCCCCTTAACAAGGGCCCCCCTTAACAGGGGCCCCCCCTTAACAAGGGCCCCCCTTAACAGGGGCCCCCCCTTAACAAGGGCCCCCCTTAACAGGGCCCCCCCTTAACAAGGGTCCCCCTTAACAAGGGCCCCCCCTTAACAAGGGCCCCTTCTTAACAAGGGCCCCCCTTAAAAGGGGCCCCCCTTAACGGGGCCCCCCCTTAACAAGGGCCCCCCTTAACAAGGGCCCCCCCTTAACAAGGGGGCCCCCCCTTAACAAGGGCCCCCCTTAACAAGGGGCCCCCCTTAACAGGCCCTCCCTTAACAAGGGGCCCCCCTTAACAAGGGGCCCCCTTAACAGGCCCCCCCTTAACAGGGGGCCCCCCTTAACAGGTTTAAGGCGAAAAACACACCCCAATTCTTTCAGTCATATCTCGAGTTCTAGCTAACCCATCGCGCCAAGCCATATAAGATATGAAAGGTCTTTAATTGAGGAACAATCGCGCTATATAACATTTTCGTGTCACTTCTATAGTTTAGGCGCAGTACTTGAAGGAGCGTATGTGTTTAAGGCGAAAAACACACCCCACTTCTTTCAGTCATATCTCGAGTTCTAGCTAACCTATCGCGCCAAGCCATATATCATATGAAAGGTATTTAAATGAGGAACAATCGCGCTATATAACATTTTCGTGTCACTTCTATAGTTTAGGCGCAGTACTTGAAGGAGCGTATGTGTTTAAGGCGAAAAACACACCCCACTTCTTTCAGTCATATCTCGAGTTCTAGCTAACCCATCGCGCCAAGCCATATATCATATGAAAGGTCTTTAAATGGGGAACAATCGCGCTATATAACATTTTCGTGTCACTTCTATAGTTTAGGCGCAGTACTTGAAGGAGCGTATGTGTTTAAGGCGAAAAACACACCCCACTTCTTTCAGTCATATCTCCAGTTCTAGCTAACCCATCGCGCCAAGCCATATATCATATGAAAGGCCTTTAAATGAGGAACAATCGCGCTATATAACATTTTCGTGTCACTTCTATAGTTTAGGCGCAGTACTTGAAGGAGTGTATTTGTTTAAGGCGAAAAACACACCCCACTTCTTTCAGTCATATCTCGAGTTCTAGCTAACCTATCGCGCCAAGCCATATATCATATGAAAGGTCTTTAAATGAGGAACAATCGCGCTATATAACATTTTCGTGTCACTTCTATAGTTTAGGCGCAGTACTTGAAGGAGTGTATTTGTTTAAGGCGAAAAACACACCCCACTTCTTTCAGTCATATCTCGAGTTCTAGCTAACCTATCGCGCCAAGCCATATATCATATGAAAGGTCTTCTTTAAATGAGGAACAATCGCGCTATATAACATTTTCGTGTCACTTCAAAAGTTTAGGCGCAGTACTTGAAGGAGTGTATTTGTTTAAGGCGAAAAACACACCCCACTTCTTTCAGTCATATCTCGAGTTCTAGCTAACCTATCGCGCCAAGCCATATATCATATGAAAATTCTTTAAATGAGGAAGAACCGCGCTATATAAAATTTTCGTGTCACTTCTATAGTTTAGGCGCAGTACTTGAAGGAGTGTATTTTTTTAAGGCGAAAAACACACCCCACTTCTTTCAGTCATATCTCGAGTTCTAGGGCCCCCCCTTAACAAGGGCCCCCCCTTAACAGGGCCCCCCTTAACAAAGGGCCCCCTTAACAAGGGGCCCCCCTTAACAGGGGCCCCCTTAACAGGGGCCCCCTTAACAGGGGCCCCCCTTAACAAGGGTCCCCCCTTAACAAGGGTCCCCCCTTAACAAGGGTCCCCCCTTAACAAGGGTCCCCCCTTAACAAGGGTCCCCCCTTAACAAGGGCCCCCCTTAACAAGGTCCCCCCTTAACAAGGGCCCCCCTTAACAAGGGCCCCCCTTAACAAGGGCCCCCCTTAACAGGGGCCCCCTTAACAGGGGCCCCCCCTTAACAAGGGCCCCCCCCTTAACAAGGGCCCCCCCTTAACAAGGGCCCCCCTTAACAAGGGCCCCCCCCTTAACAGGCCCCCCCTTAACAGGGGCCCCCCCTTAACAAGGGGACCCCCCTTAACAAGGGGCCCCCCCTTAACAAGGGGCCCCCCCTTAACAAGGGGCCCCCCTTAACAGGTTTAAGGCGAAAAACACACCCCAATTCTTTCAGTCATATCTCGAGTTATAGCTAACCTATCGCGCCAAGCCATATATCATATGAAAGGTCTTTAAATGAGGAACAATCGCGCTATATAACATTTTCGTGTCACTTCTATAGTTTAGGCGCAGTACTTGAAGGAGTGTATTTTTTTAAGGCGAAAAACACACCCCACTTCTTTCAGTCATATCTCGAGTTCTAGGGCCCCCCTTAACAAGGCCCCCCCCCTTAACAGGGCCCCCCTTAACAGGGCCCCCCTTAACAGGGGCCCCCCCTTAACAAGGGCCCCCCCTTAACAGGGGCCCCCTCCTTAACAAGGGCCCCCCTTAACAAGGGGCCCCCCCTTAACAAGGGCCCCCCCTTAACAAGGGCCCCCCCTTAACAAGGGCCCCCCCTTAACAAGGGCCCCCCTTAACAAGGGGCCCCCCCTTAACAAGGGCCCCCCCTTAACAAGGGGCCCCCCCTTAACAAGGGCCCCCCCCCTTAACAAGGGGCCCCCCTTAACAAGGGGCCCCCTTAACAAGGGGGCCCCCCTTAACAAGGGGGCCCCCTTAACAAGGGGGCCCCCTTAACAAGGCCCCCCCCTTAACAAGGGGCCCCCCTTAACAAGGGCCCCCCCTTAACAAGGGCCCCCCCTTAACAAGGGGCCCCCCTTAACAAGGGCCCCCCTTAACAAGGGGCCCCCCTTAACAAGGGCCCCCCCCTTAACAAGGGGCCCCCCCCTTAACAAGGGGCCCCCCTTAACAAGGGGCCCCCCTTAACAAGGGGCCCCCCTTAACAAGGGGCCCCCCTTAACAAGGGCCCCCCTTAACAAGGGCCCCCCTTAACAAGGGCCCCCCCTTAACAGGGCCCCCCCTTAACAGGGCCCACCCCTTAACAGGCCCCCCCTTAACAGGGCCCACCCCTTAACAGGCCCCCCCTTAACAGGGGCCCCCCTTAACAAGGGGGCCCCCCCCTTAACAAGGGGGCCCCCCCTTAACAAGGGAACCCCCCCTTAACAAGGGAACCCCCCCTTAACAAGGGGGCCCCCCCTTAACAAGGGGGCCCCCCCTTAACAAGGGGCCCCCTTAACAAGGGGGCCCCCCCTTAACAAGGGGGCCCCCCCCTTAACAAGGGGCCCCCTTAACAAGGGGGCCCCCCCCCTTAACAAGGGGCCCCCTTAACAAGGGGACCCCCCTTAACAAGGGGGCCCCCCTTAACAAGGGGACCCCCCTTAACAAGCCATATATCATATGAAAGGCCTTTAAATGAGGAACAATCGCGCTATATAACATTTTCGTGTCACTTCTATAGTTTAGGCGCAGTACTTGAAGGAGTGTATTTGTTTAAGGCGAAAAACACACCCCACTTCTTTCAGTCATATCTCGAGTTGTAGCTAACCTATCGCGCCAAGCCATATATCATATGAAAGGTCTTTAAATGAGGAACAATCGCGCTATATAACATTTTCGTGTCACTTCTATAGTTTAGGCGCAGTACTTGAAGGAGCGTATGTGTTTAAGGCGAAAAACACACCCCACTTCTTTCAGTCATATCTCCAGTTCTAGCTAACCCATCGCGCCAAGCCATATATCATATGAAAGGCCTTTAAATGAGGAACAATCGCGCTATATAACATTTTCGTGTCACTTCTATAGTTTAGGCGCAGTACTTGAAGGAGTGTATTTGTTTAAGGCGAAAAACACACCCCACTTCTTTCAGTCATATCTCGAGTTCTAGCTAACCTATCGCGCCAAGCCATATATCATATGAAAGGTCTTTAAATGAGGAACAATCGCGCTATATAACATTTTCGTGTCACTTCTATAGTTTAGGCGCAGTACTTGAAGGAGCGTATGTTCACAGGGGGCCCCCCTTAACAAGGGGCCCCCCTTAACAAGGGCCCCCCTTAACAAGGGCCCCCCCTTAACAGGGGCCCCCCCTTAACAAGGGCCCCCCCTTAACAAGGGGCCCCCTTAACAAGGGGGCCCCCCTTAACAAGGGACCCCCCTTAACAAGGGGGCCCCCCCCTTAACAAGGGGCCCCCTTAACAAGGGGACCCCCCTTAACAAGGGGGCCCCCCTTAACAAGCCATATATCATATGAAAGGCCTTTAAATGAGGAACAATCGCGCTATATAACATTTTCGTGTCACTTCTATAGTTTAGGCGCAGTACTTGAAGGAGTGTATTTGTTTAAGGCGAAAAACACACCCCACTTCTTTCAGTCATATCTCGAGTTCTAGCTAACCTATCGCGCCAAGCCATATATCATATGAAAGGTCTTTAAATGAGGAACAATCGCGCTATATAACATTTTCGTGTCACTTCAAAAGTTTAGGCGCAGTACTTGAAGGAGCGTATGTGTTTAAGGCGAAAAACACACCCCACTTCTTTCAGTCATATCTCCAGTTCTAGCTAACCCATCGCGCCAAGCCATATATTATATGAAAGGTCTTTAAATGGGGAACAATCGCGCTATATAACATTTTCGTGTCACTTCTATAGTTTAGGCGCAGTACTTGAAGGAGCTTATGTGTTTAAGGCGAAAAACACACCCCACTTTTTTTAGTCATATCTCGAGTTCTAGCTAACCTATCGCGCCAAGCCATATATCATATGAAAGGTCTTTAAATGAGGAACAATCGCGCTATATAACATTTTCGTGTCACTTCTATAGTTTAGGCGCAGTACTTGAAGGAGTGTATTTGTTTAAGGCGAAAAACACACCCCACTTCTTTCAGTCATATCTCGAGTTCTAGCTAACCTATCGCGCCAAGCCATATATCATATGAAAAGTCTTTAAATGAGGAAGAACCGCGCTTTATAAAATTTTCGTGTCACTTCTATAGTTTAGGCGCAGTACTTGAAGGAGTGTATTTTTTAAGGCGAAAAACACACCCCACTTCTTTCAGTCATATCTCGAGTTCTAGGGCCCCCCCCTTAACAAGGGCCCCCCCTTAACAGGGCCCCCCTTAACAGGGGCCCACCCTTAACAAGGGGCCCCCCTTAACAAGGGGCCCCCCTTAACAGGGGCCCCCCTTAACAAGGGCCCCCCCTTAACAGGGGCCCCCCTTAACAGGGGCCCCCCTTAACAGGGGCCCCCATAAACAGGGGCCCCCCTTAACAGGGGCCCCCCTTAACAAGGGCCCCCCTTAACAGGGGCCCCCCCTTAACAAGGGCCCCCCTTAACAGGGGCCCCCCCTTAACAAGGGCCCCCCATAACAGGGCCCCCCCTTAACAAGGGTCCCCCCTTAACAGGGGCCCCCCTTAACAAGGGTCCCCCTTAACAAGGGCCCCCCCTTAACAAGGGCCCCTTCTTAACAAGGGCCCCCTTTAAAAGGGGCCCCCCTTAACAAGGGGGCCCCCCTTAACAAGGGCCCCCCTTAACAAGGGGGCCCCCCCTTAACAAGGGGGCCCCCCCTTAACAAGGGCACCCCTTAACAAGGGGCCCCCCTTAACAGGCCCTCCCTTAACAAGGGTCCCCCCTTAACAAGGGGCCCCCTTAACAGGCCCCCCCTTAACAGGGGGCCCCCCTTAACAGGTTTAAGGCGAAAAACACACCCCAATTCTTTCAGTCATATCTCGAGTTCTAGCTAACCCATCGCGCCAAGCCATATATCATATGAAAGGTCTTTAAATGGGGAACAATCGCGCTATATAACATTTTCGTGTCACTTCTATAGTTTAGGCGCAGTACTTGAAGGAGCGTATGTGTTTAAGGCGAAAAACACACCCCACTTCTTTCAGTCATATCTCCAGTTCTAGCTAACCCATCGCGCCAAGCCATATATCATATGAAAGGCTTTTAAATGAGGAACAATCGCGCTATATAACATTTTCGTGTCACTTCTATAGTTTAGGCGCAGTACTTGAAGGAGTGTATTTGTTTAAGGCGAAAAACACACCCCACTTCTTTCAGTCATATCTCGAGTTCTAGCTAACCTATCGCGCCAAGCCATATATCATATGAAAGGTCTTTAAATGAGGAACAATCGCGCTATATAACATTTTCGTGTCACTTCTATAGTTTAGGCGCAGTACTTGAAGGAGTGTATTTGTTTAAGGCGAAAAACACACCCCACTTCTTTCAGTCATATCTCGAGTTCTAGGGCCCCCCCTTAACAAGGGCCCCCCCTTAACAGGGCCCCCCTTAACAAAGGCCCCCCTTAACAAGGGGCCCCCCTTAACAGGGGCCCCCCTTAACAGGGGCCCCCTTAACAGGGGCCCCCTTAACAAGGGTCCCCCCTTAACAAGGGTCCCCCCTTAACAAGGGTCCCCCCTTAACAAGGGTCCCCCCTTAACAAGGGTCCCCCCTTAACAAGGGTCCCCCCTTAACAAGGGCCCCCCTTAACAAGGGCCCCCCTTAACAGGGGCCCCCCTTAACAGGGGCCCCCCTTAACAAGGGCCCCCCCTTAACAAGGGCCCCCCCTTAACAAGGGCCCCCCTTAACAAGGGCCCCCCCTTAACAGGCCCCCCTTAACAGGGGCCCCCCCTTAACAAGGGGACCCCCTTAACAAGGGGCCCCCCCTTAACAAGGGGCCCCCCTTAACAAGGGGCCCCCCCTTAACAAGGGGCCCCCCTTAACAAGGGGCCCCCCCCTTAACAAGGGGCCCCCCTTAACAGGTTTAAGGCGAAAAACACACCCCAATTCTTTCAGTCATATCTCGAGTTATAGCTAACCTATCGCGCCAAGCCATATATCATATGAAAGGTCTTTAAATGAGGAACAATCGCGCTATATAACATTTTCGTGTCACTTCTATAGTTTAGGCGCAGTACTTGAAGGAGTGTATTTTTTTAAGGCGAAAAACACACCCCACTTCTTTCAGTCATATCTCGAGTTCTAGGGCCCCCCTTAACAAGGCCCCCCCTTAACAGGGCCCCCCTTAACAGGGCCCCCCTTAACAAGGCCCCCCCCTTAACAGGGCCCCCCTTAACAGGGCCCCCCTTAACAGGGCCCCCCTTAACAGGGGCCCCCCCTTAACAAGGGCCCCCCCTTAACAGGGGCCCCCCCTTAACAGGGGCCCCCTCCTTAACAAGGGCCCCCCTTAACAAGGGGCCCCCCTTAACAAGGGCCCCCCTTAACAAGGGGCCCCCCTTAACAAGGGCCCCCCTTAACAAGGGGCCCCCCTTAACAAGGGGCCCCCCCTTAAAAAGGGCCCCCCTTAATAAGGGGCCCCCCTTAACAGGGGCCCCCCCTTAACAAGGGGCCCCCCTTAACAGGGGCCCCCCTTAACAAGGGCCCCCCCTTAACAAGGGCCCCCCCTTAACAAGGGCCCCCCCTTAACAAGGGTCCCCCCTTAACAAGGGCCCCCCCTTAACAAGGGGCCCCCCTTAACAAGGGCCATCCCCTTAACAAGGGCCCCCCCTTAACAGGGCCCCCCCTTAACAGGGCCCACCCCTTAACAAGGGGGCCCCCCCTTAACAAGGGGCCCCCTTAACAAGGGGACCCCCCTTAACAAGGGGCCCCCCTTAACAAGCCATATATCATATGAAAGGCCTTTAAATGAGGAACAATCGCGCTATATAACATTTTCGTGTCACTTCTATAGTTTAGGCGCAGTACTTGAAGGAGTGTATTTGTTTAAGGCGAAAAACACACCCCACTTCTTTCAGTCATATCTCGAGTTGTAGCTAACCTATCGCGCCAAGCCATATATCATATGAAAGGTCTTTAAATGAGGAACAATCGCGCTATATAACATTTTCGTGTCACTTCTATAGTTTAGGCGCAGTACTTGAAGGAGCGTATGTGTTTAAGGCGAAAAACACACCCCACTTCTTTCAGTCATATCTCCAGTTCTAGCTAACCCATCGCGCCAAGCCATATATCATATGAAAGGCCTTTAAATGAGGAACAATCGCGCTATATAACATTTTCGTGTCACTTCTATAGTTTAGGCGCAGTACTTGAAGGAGTGTATTTGTTTAAGGCGAAAAACACACCCCACTTCTTTCAGTCATATCTCGAGTTCTAGCTAACCTATCGCGCCAAGCCATATATCATATGAAAGGTCTTTAAATGAGGAACAATCGCGCTATATAACATTTTCGTGTCACTTCTATAGTTTAGGCGCAGTACTTGAAGGAGCGTATGTTCACAGGGGGCCCCCTTAACAAGGGGCCCCCCTTAACAAGGGCCCCCCCTTAACAAGGGCCCCCCTTAACAAGGGCCCCCCCTTAACAAGGGCCCCCCCTTAACAAGGGCCCCCCCTTAACAAGGGCCCCCCCTTAACAAGGGCCCCCCTTAACAAGGGCCCCCCCTTAACAGGGGCCCCCCTTAACAGGGGCCCCCCCTTAACAGGGGCCCCCCCTTAACAGGGGCCCCCCCTTAACAAGGGCCCCCCTTAACAAGGGCCCCCCTTAACAAGGGGCCCCCTTAACAAGGGGCCCCCTTAACAAGGGGCCCCCTTAACAAGGGGCCCCCTTAACAAGGGGCCCCCTTAACAAGGGGCCCCCTTAACAAGGGGCCCCCTTAACAAGGGGCCCCCCCTTAACAAGGGGCCCCCCCTTAACAAGGGGCCCCCCCTTAACAAGGGGCCCCCCTTAACAGGTTTAAGGCGAAAAACACACCCCAATTCTTTCAGTCATATCTCGAGTTATAGCTAACCTATCGCGCCAAGCCATATATCATATGAAAGGTCTTTAAATGAGGAACAATCGCGCTTTATAACATTTTCGTGTCACTTCTATAGTTTAGGCGCAGTACTTGAAGGAGTGTATTTGTTTAAGGCGAAAAACACACCCCACTTCTTTCAGTCATATCTCGAGTTCTAGCTAACCTATCGCGCCAAGCCATATATCATATGAAAGGTCTTTAAATGAGGAACAATCGCGCTATATAACATTTTCGTGTCACTTCAAAAGTTTAGGCGCAGTACTTGAAGGAGCGTATGTGTTTAAGGCGAAAAACACACCCCACTTCTTTCAGTCATATCTCCAGTTCTAGCTAACCCATCGCGCCAAGCCATATATTATATGAAAGGTCTTTAAATGGGGAACAATCGCGCTATATAACATTTTCGTGTCACTTCTATAGTTTAGGCGCAGTACTTGAAGGAGCGTATGTGTTTAAGGCGAAAAACACACCCCACTTTTTTTAGTCATATCTCGAGTTCTAGCTAACCCATCGCGCCAAGCCATATATCATATGAAAGGTCTTTAAATGAGGAACAATCGCGCTATATAACATTTTCGTGTCACTTCTATAGTTTAGGCGCAGTACTTGAAGGAGTGTATTTGTTTAAGGCGAAAAACACACCCCACTTCTTTCAGTCATATCTCGAGTTCTAGCTAACCTATCGCGCCAAGCCATATATCATATGAAAAGTCTTTAAATGAGGAAGAACCGCGCTTTATAAAATTTTCGTGTCACTTCTATAGTTTAGGCGCAGTACTTGAAGGAGTGTATTTTTTTAAGGCGAAAAACACACCCCACTTCTTTCAGTCATATCTCGAGTTCTAGGGCCCCCCTTAACAAGGGCCCCCCCTTAACAGGGCCCCCCTTAACAGGGGCCCACCCTTAACAAGGGGCCCCCCTTAACAAGGGCCCCCCCTTAACAGGGGCCCCCCTTAACAAGGGCCCCCCCTTAACAAGGGGCCCCCCTTAACAAGGGGCCCCCCTTAACAGGGGCCCCCCTTAACAGGGGCCCCCCTTAACAGGGGGCCCCTTAAAAGGGGCCCCCCTTAACAGGGGCCCCCATAAACAGGGGCCCCCCTTAACAGGGGCCCCCTTTAACAAGGGCCCCCCTTAACAGGGGCCCCCCCTTAACAAGGGCCCCCCTTAACAGGGGCCCCCCCTTAACAAGGGCCCCCCTTAACAGGGGCCCCCCCTTAACAAGGGCCCCCCTTAACAGGGCCCCCCCTTAACAAGGGTCCCCCCTTAACAGGGGCCCCCCTTAACAAGGGTCCCCCTTAACAAGGGCCCCCCCTTAACAAGGGCCCCTTCTTAACAAGGGCCCCCCTTAAAAGGGGCCCCCCTTAACAGGGGCCCCCTTAACAAGGGCGCCCCTTAACAAGGGCCCCCCTTAACAAGGGCCCCCCTTAACAAGGGGGCCCCCCTTAACAAGGGGCCCCCCTTAACAGGCCCTCCCTTAACAAGGGGCCCCCCTTAACAAGGGGCCCCCTTAACAGGCCCCCCCTTAACAGGGGACCCCCCTTAACAGGTTTAAGGCGAAAAACACACCCCAATTCTTTCAGTCATATCTCGAGTTCTAGCTAACCCATCGCGCCAAGCCATATACCATATGAAAGGTCTTTAATTGAGGAACAATCGCGCTATATAACATTTTCGTGTCACTTCTATAGTTTAGGCGCAGTACTTGAAGGAGCGTATGTGTTTAAGGCGAAAAACACACCCCACTTCTTTCAGTCATATCTCGAGTTCTAGCTAACCTATCGCGCCAAGCCATATATCATATGAAAGGTCTTTAAATGGGGAACAATCGCGCTATATAACATTTTCGTGTCACTTCTATAGTTTAGGCGCAGTACTTGAAGGAGCGTATGTGTTTAAGGCGAAAAACACACCCCACTTTTTTTAGTCATATCTCGAGTTCTAGCTAACCCATCGCGCCAAGCCATATATCATATGAAAGGTCTTTAAATGAGGAACAATCGCGCTATATAACATTTTCGTGTCACTTCTATAGTTTAGGCGCAGTACTTGAAGGAGTGTATTTGTTTAAGGCGAAAAACACACCCCACTTCTTTCAGTCATATCTCGAGTTCTAGCTAACCTATCGCGCCAAGCCATATATCATATGAAAAGTCTTTAAATGAGGAAGAACCGCGCTTTATAAAATTTTCGTGTCACTTCTATAGTTTAGGCGCAGTACTTGAAGGAGTGTATTTTTTTAAGGCGAAAAACACACCCCACTTCTTTCAGTCATATCTCGAGTTCTAGGGCCCCCTCTTAACAAGGGCCCCCCCTTAACAGGGCCCCCCTTAACAGGGGCCCACCCTTAACAAGGGGCCCCCCTTAACAAGGGCCCCCCTTAACAGGGGCCCCCCTTAACAGGGGCCCCCCTTAACAGGGGCCCCCCTTAACAAGGGCCCCCCCTTAACAGGGGCCCCCCTTAACAGGGGCCCCCATAAACAGGGGCCCCCCTTAACAGGGGCCCCCATAAACAGGGGCCCCCCTTAACAAGGGCCCCCCTTAACAGGGGCCCCCCTTAACAAGGGCCCCCCTTAACAGGGCCCCCCTTAACAGGGCCCCCCCTTAACAAGGGTCCCCCCTTAACAGGGGCCCCCCTTAACAAGGGTCCCCCTTAACAAGGGCCCCCCCTTAACAAGGGCCCCTTCTTAACAAGGGCCCCCCTTAAAAGGGGCCCCCCTTAACGGGGCCCCCCTTAACAGGGGCCCCCTTAACAAGGGCCCCCCTTAACAAGGGGCCCCCCTTAACAGGCCCTCCCTTAACAAGGGGCCCCCCTTAACAAGGGGCCCCCTTAACAGGCCCCCCTTAACAGGGGGCCCCCCTTAACAGGTTTAAGGCGAAAAACACACCCCAATTCTTTCAGACATATCTCGAGTTCTAGCTAACCCATCGCGCCAAGCCATATACCATATGAAAGGTCTTTAATTGAGGAACAATCGCGCTATATAACATTTTCGTGTCACTTCTATAGTTTAGGCGCAGTACTTGAAGGAGCGTATGTCTTTAAGGCGAAAAACACACCCCACTTCTTTCAGTCATATCTCGAGTTCTAGCTAACCTATCGCGCCAAGCCATATATCATATGAAAGGTCTTTAAATGAGGAACAATCGCGCTATATAACATTTTCGTGTCACTTCTATAGTTTAGGCGCAGTACTTGAAGGAGCGTATGTGTTTAAGGCGAAAAACACACCCCACTTCTTTCAGTCATATCTCGAGTTCTAGCTAACCTATCGCGCCAAGCCATATATCATATAAAAGGTCTTTAAATGAGGAACAATCGCGCTATATAACATTTTCGTGTCACTTCTATAGTTTAGGCGCAGTACTTGAAGGAGTGTATTTGTTTAAGGCGAAAAACACACCCCACTTCTTTCAGTCATATCTCGAGTTCTAGCTAACCTATCGCGCCAAGCCATATATCATATGAAAAGTCTTTAAATGAGGAAGAACCGCGCTTTATAAAATTTTCGTGTCACTTCTATAGTTTAGGCGCAGTACTTGAAGGAGTGTATTTTTTTAAGGCGAAAAACACACCCCACTTCTTTCAGTCATATCTCGAGTTCTAGGGCCCCCTCTTAACAAGGGCCCCCCCTTAACAGGGCCCCCCTTAACAGGGGCCCACCCTTAACAAGGGGCCCCCCTTAACAAGGGCCCCCCCTTAACAGGGGCCCCCCTTAACAGGGGCCCCCCTTAACAGGGGCCCCCCTTAACAAGGGCCCCCCCTTAACAGGGGCCCCCCTTAACAGGGGCCCCCCTTAACAGGGGCCCCCATAAACAGGGGCCCCCCTTAACAGGGGCCCCCCTTAACAAGGGCCCCCCTTAACAAGGGCCCCCCTTAACAGGGGCCCCCCTTAACAGGGGCCCCCCTTAACAAGGGCCCCCCTTAACAGGGCCCCCCTTAACAGGGCCCCCCCTTAACAGGGGCCGCCCTTAACAAGGGTCCCCCTTAACAAGGGCCCCCCCTTAACAAGGGCCCCTTCTTAACAAGGGCCCCCCTTAAAAGGGGCCCCCCTTAACGGGGCCCCCCTTAACAGGGGCCCCCTTAACAAGGGCCCCCCTTAACAAGGGGCCCCCCTTAACAGGCCCTCCCTTAACAAGGGGCCCCCCTTAACAAGGGGCCCCCTTAACAGGCCCCCCCTTAACAGGGGGCCCCCCTTAACAGGTTTAAGGCGAAAAACACACCCCAATTCTTTCAGTCATATCTCGAGTTCTAGCTAACCCATCGTGCCAAGCCATATACCATATGAAAGGTCTTTAATTGAGGAACAATCGCGCTATATAACATTTTCGTGTCACTTCTATAGTTTAGGCGCAGTACTTGAAGGAGCGTATGTGTTTAAGGCGAAAAACACACCCCACTTCTTTCAGTCATATCTCGAGTTCTAGCTAACCTATCGCGCCAAGCCATATATCATATGAAAGGTCTTTAAATGAGGAACAATCGCGCTATATAACATTTTCGTGTCACTTCTATAGTTTAGGCGCAGTACTTGAAGGAGCGTATGTGTTTAAGGCGAAAAACACACCCCACTTCTTTCAGTCATATCTCGAGTTCTAGCTAACCTATCGCGCCAAGCCATATATCATATGAAAGGTCTTTAAATGAGGAACAATCGCGCTATATAACATTTTCGTGTCACTTCTATAGTTTAGGCGCAGTACTTGAAGGAGCGTATGTGTTTAAGGCGAAAAACACACCCCACTTCTTTCAGTCATATCTCGAGTTCTAGCTAACCCATCGCGCCAAGCCATATATCATATGAAAGGTCTTTAAATGGGGAACAATCGCGCTATATAACATTTTCGTGTCACTTCTATAGTTTAGGCGCAGTACTTGAAGGAGCGTATGTGTTTAAGGCGAAAAACACACCCCACTTCTTTCAGTCATATCTCCAGTTCTAGCTAACCCATCGCGCCAAGCCATATATCATATGAAAGGCCTTTAAATGAGGAACAATCGCGCTATATAACATTTTCGTGTCACTTCTATAGTTTAGGCGCAGTACTTGAAGGAGTGTATTTGTTTAAGGCGAAAAACACACCCCACTTCTTTCAGTCATATCTCGAGTTCTAGCTAACCTATCGCGCCAAGCCATATATCATATGAAAGGTCTTTAAATGAGGAACAATCGCGCTATATAACATTTTCGTGTCACTTCTATAGTTTAGGCGCAGTACTTGAAGGAGCGTATGTTCACAGGGGGCCCCCCTTAACAAGGGGCCCCCCTTAACAAGGGCCCCCCTTAACAAGGGCCCCCCCTTAACAAGGGCCCCCCTTAACAAGGGCCCCCCCTTAACAAGGGCCCCCCCTTAACAAGGGCCCCCCCTTAACAAGGGCCCCCCCTTAACAAGGGCCCCCCCTTAACAAGGGCCCCCCTTAACAAGGGCCCCCCCTTAACAGGGGCCCCCCCTTAACAGGGGCCCCCCCTTAACAGGGGCCCCCCCTTAACAAGGGCCCCCCTTAACAAGGGCCCCCCTTAACAAGGGGCCCCCTTAACAAGGGGCCCCCTTAACAAGGGGCCCCCTTAACAAGGGGCCCCCTTAACAAGGGGCCCCCTTAACAAGGGGCCCCCTTAACAAGGGGCCCCCTTAACAAGGGGCCCCCCCTTAACAAGGGGCCCCCCCTTAACAAGGGGCCCCCCCTTAACAAGGGGCCCCCCCTTAACAAGGGGCCCCCCCTTAACAAGGGGCCCCCCCTTAACAAGGGGCCCCCCCTTAACAAGGGGCCCCCCTTAACAGGTTTAAGGCGAAAAACACACCCCAATTCTTTCAGTCATATCTCGAGTTATAGCTAACCTATCGCGCCAAGCCATATATCATATGAAAGGTCTTTAAATGAGGAACAATCGCGCTTTATAACATTTTCGTGTCACTTCTATAGTTTAGGCGCAGTACTTGAAGGAGTGTATTTGTTTAAGGCGAAAAACACACCCCACTTCTTTCAGTCATATCTCGAGTTCTAGCTAACCTATCGCGCCAAGCCATATATCATATGAAAGGTCTTTAAATGAGGAACAATCGCGCTATATAACATTTTCGTGTCACTTCAAAAGTTTAGGCGCAGTACTTGAAGGAGCGTATGTGTTTAAGGCGAAAAACACACCCCACTTCTTTCAGTCATATCTCCAGTTCTAGCTAACCCATCGCGCCAAGCCATATATTATATGAAAGGTCTTTAAATGGGGAACAATCGCGCTATATAACATTTTCGTGTCACTTCTATAGTTTAGGCGCAGTACTTGAAGGAGCGTATGTGTTTAAGGCGAAAAACACACCCCACTTTTTTTAGTCATATCTCGAGTTCTAGCTAACCCATCGCGCCAAGCCATATATCATATGAAAGGTCTTTAAATGAGGAACAATCGCGCTATATAACATTTTCGTGTCACTTCTATAGTTTAGGCGCAGTACTTGAAGGAGTGTATTTGTTTAAGGCGAAAAACACACCCCACTTCTTTCAGTCATATCTCGAGTTCTAGCTAACCTATCGCGCCAAGCCATATATCATATGAAAAGTCTTTAAATGAGGAAGAACCGCGCTTTATAAAATTTTCGTGTCACTTCTATAGTTTAGGCGCAGTACTTGAAGGAGTGTATTTTTTTAAGGCGAAAAACACACCCCACTTCTTTCAGTCATATCTCGAGTTCTAGGGCCCCCCTTAACAAGGGCCCCCCCTTAACAGGGCCCCCCTTAACAGGGGCCCACCCTTAACAAGGGGCCCCCCTTAACAAGGGCCCCCCCTTAACAGGGGCCCCCCTTAACAAGGGCCCCCCCTTAACAAGGGGCCCCCCTTAACAGGGGCCCCCCTTAACAGGGGCCCCCCTTAACAGGGGCCCCCCTTAACAGGGGGCCCCTTAAAAGGGGCCCCCCTTAACAGGGGCCCCCATAAACAGGGGCCCCCCTTAACAGGGGCCCCCTTTAACAAGGGCCCCCCTTAACAGGGGCCCCCCCTTAACAAGGGCCCCCCTTAACAGGGGCCCCCCCTTAACAAGGGCCCCCCTTAACAGGGCCCCCCCTTAACAAGGGTCCCCCCTTAACAGGGGCCCCCCTTAACAAGGGTCCCCCTTAACAAGGGCCCCCCCTTAACAAGGGCCCCTTCTTAACAAGGGCCCCCCTTAAAAGGGGCCCCCCTTAACAGGGGCCCCCTTAACAAGGGCGCCCCTTAACAAGGGCCCCCCTTAACAAGGGCCCCCCTTAACAAGGGGGCCCCCCTTAACAAGGGGCCCCCCTTAACAGGCCCTCCCTTAACAAGGGGCCCCCCTTAACAAGGGGCCCCCTTAACAGGCCCCCCCTTAACAGGGGACCCCCCTTAACAGGTTTAAGGCGAAAAACACACCCCAATTCTTTCAGTCATATCTCGAGTTCTAGCTAACCCATCGCGCCAAGCCATATACCATATGAAAGGTCTTTAATTGAGGAACAATCGCGCTATATAACATTTTCGTGTCACTTCTATAGTTTAGGCGCAGTACTTGAAGGAGCGTATGTGTTTAAGGCGAAAAACACACCCCACTTCTTTCAGTCATATCTCGAGTTCTAGCTAACCTATCGCGCCAAGCCATATATCATATGAAAGGTCTTTAAATGGGGAACAATCGCGCTATATAACATTTTCGTGTCACTTCTATAGTTTAGGCGCAGTACTTGAAGGAGCGTATGTGTTTAAGGCGAAAAACACACCCCACTTTTTTTAGTCATATCTCGAGTTCTAGCTAACCCATCGCGCCAAGCCATATATCATATGAAAGGTCTTTAAATGAGGAACAATCGCGCTATATAACATTTTCGTGTCACTTCTATAGTTTAGGCGCAGTACTTGAAGGAGTGTATTTGTTTAAGGCGAAAAACACACCCCACTTCTTTCAGTCATATCTCGAGTTCTAGCTAACCTATCGCGCCAAGCCATATATCATATGAAAAGTCTTTAAATGAGGAAGAACCGCGCTTTATAAAATTTTCGTGTCACTTCTATAGTTTAGGCGCAGTACTTGAAGGAGTGTATTTTTTTAAGGCGAAAAACACACCCCACTTCTTTCAGTCATATCTCGAGTTCTAGGGCCCCCTCTTAACAAGGGCCCCCCCTTAACAGGGCCCCCCTTAACAGGGGCCCACCCTTAACAAGGGGCCCCCCTTAACAAGGGCCCCCCTTAACAGGGGCCCCCCTTAACAGGGGCCCCCCTTAACAGGGGCCCCCCTTAACAAGGGCCCCCCCTTAACAGGGGCCCCCCTTAACAGGGGCCCCCCTTAACAGGGGCCCCCCTTAACAGGGGCCCCCATAAACAGGGGCCCCCCTTAACAGGGGCCCCCATAAACAGGGGCCCCCCTTAACAAGGGCCCCCCTTAACAGGGGCCCCCCTTAACAAGGGCCCCCCTTAACAGGGCCCCCCTTAACAGGGCCCCCCCTTAACAAGGGTCCCCCCTTAACAGGGGCCCCCCTTAACAAGGGTCCCCCTTAACAAGGGCCCCCCCTTAACAAGGGCCCCTTCTTAACAAGGGCCCCCCTTAAAAGGGGCCCCCCTTAACGGGGCCCCCCTTAACAGGGGCCCCCTTAACAAGGGCCCCCCTTAACAAGGGGCCCCCCTTAACAGGCCCTCCCTTAACAAGGGGCCCCCCTTAACAAGGGGCCCCCTTAACAGGCCCCCCTTAACAGGGGGCCCCCCTTAACAGGTTTAAGGCGAAAAACACACCCCAATTCTTTCAGACATATCTCGAGTTCTAGCTAACCCATCGCGCCAAGCCATATACCATATGAAAGGTCTTTAATTGAGGAACAATCGCGCTATATAACATTTTCGTGTCACTTCTATAGTTTAGGCGCAGTACTTGAAGGAGCGTATGTCTTTAAGGCGAAAAACACACCCCACTTCTTTCAGTCATATCTCGAGTTCTAGCTAACCTATCGCGCCAAGCCATATATCATATGAAAGGTCTTTAAATGAGGAACAATCGCGCTATATAACATTTTCGTGTCACTTCTATAGTTTAGGCGCAGTACTTGAAGGAGCGTATGTGTTTAAGGCGAAAAACACACCCCACTTCTTTCAGTCATATCTCGAGTTCTAGCTAACCTATCGCGCCAAGCCATATATCATATAAAAGGTCTTTAAATGAGGAACAATCGCGCTATATAACATTTTCGTGTCACTTCTATAGTTTAGGCGCAGTACTTGAAGGAGTGTATTTGTTTAAGGCGAAAAACACACCCCACTTCTTTCAGTCATATCTCGAGTTCTAGCTAACCTATCGCGCCAAGCCATATATCATATGAAAAGTCTTTAAATGAGGAAGAACCGCGCTTTATAAAATTTTCGTGTCACTTCTATAGTTTAGGCGCAGTACTTGAAGGAGTGTATTTTTTTAAGGCGAAAAACACACCCCACTTCTTTCAGTCATATCTCGAGTTCTAGGGCCCCCTCTTAACAAGGGCCCCCCCTTAACAGGGCCCCCCTTAACAGGGGCCCACCCTTAACAAGGGGCCCCCTTAACAAGGGCCCCCCCTTAACAGGGGCCCCCCTTAACAGGGGCCCCCCTTAACAGGGGCCCCCCTTAACAAGGGCCCCCCCTTAACAGGGGCCCCCCCTTAACAGGGGCCCCCCTTAACAGGGGCCCCCCTTAACAGGGGCCCCCATAAACAGGGGCCCCCCTTAACAGGGGCCCCCCTTAACAAGGGCCCCCCTTAACAAGGGCCCCCCTTAACAGGGGCCCCCCTTAACAGGGGCCCCCCTTAACAAGGGCCCCCCTTAACAGGGCCCCCCTTAACAGGGCCCCCCCTTAACAGGGGCCCCCCTTAACAGGGGCCCCCCTTAACAAGGGTCCCCCTTAACAAGGGCCCCCCCTTAACAAGGGCCCCTTCTTAACAAGGGCCCCCCTTAAAAGGGGCCCCCCTTAACGGGGCCCCCCTTAACAGGGGCCCCCTTAACAAGGGCCCCCCTTAACAAGGGGCCCCCCTTAACAGGCCCTCCCTTAACAAGGGGCCCCCCTTAACAAGGGGCCCCCTTAACAGGCCCCCCCTTAACAGGGGGCCCCCCTTAACAGGTTTAAGGCGAAAAACACACCCCAATTCTTTCAGTCATATCTCGAGTTCTAGCTAACCCATCGTGCCAAGCCATATACCATATGAAAGGTCTTTAATTGAGGAACAATCGCGCTATATAACATTTTCGTGTCACTTCTATAGTTTAGGCGCAGTACTTGAAGGAGCGTATGTGTTTAAGGCGAAAAACACACCCCACTTCTTTCAGTCATATCTCGAGTTCTAGCTAACCTATCGCGCCAAGCCATATATCATATGAAAGGTCTTTAAATGAGGAACAATCGCGCTATATAACATTTTCGTGTCACTTCTATAGTTTAGGCGCAGTACTTGAAGGAGCGTATGTGTTTAAGGCGAAAAACACACCCCACTTCTTTCAGTCATATCTCGAGTTCTAGCTAACCTATCGCGCCAAGCCATATATCATATGAAAGGTCTTTAAATGAGGAACAATCGCACTATATAACATTTTCGTGTCACTTCTATAGTTTAGGCGCAGTACTTGAAGGAGCGTATGTGTTTAAGGCGAAAAACACACCCCACTTCTTTCAGTCATATCTCGAGTTCTAGCTAACCCATCGCGCCAAGCCATATATCATATGAAAGGTCTTTAAATGGGGAACAATCGCGCTATATAACATTTTCGTGTCACTTCTATAGTTTAGGCGCAGTACTTGAAGGAGCGTATGTGTTTAAGGCGAAAAACACACCCCACTTCTTTCAGTCATATCTCCAGTTCTAGCTAACCCATCGCGCCAAGCCATATATCATATGAAAGGCCTTTAAATGAGGAACAATCGCGCTATATAACATTTTCGTGTCACTTCTATAGTTTAGGCGCAGTACTTGAAGGAGTGTATTTGTTTAAGGCGAAAAACACACCCCACTTCTTTCAGTCATATCTCGAGTTCTAGCTAACCTATCGCGCCAAGCCATATATCATATGAAAGGTCTTTAAATGAGGAACAATCGCGCTATATAACATTTTCGTGTCACTTCTATAGTTTAGGCGCAGTACTTGAAGGAGTGTATTTGTTTAAGGCGAAAAACACACCCCACTTCTTTCAGTCATATCTCGAGTTCTAGCTAACCTATCGCGCCAAGCCATATATCATATGAAAGGTCTTTAAATGAGGAACAATCGCGCTATATAACATTTTCGTGTCACTTCAAAAGTTTAGGCGCAGTACTTGAAGGAGTGTATTTGTTTAAGGCGAAAAACACACCCCACTTCTTTCAGTCATATCTCGAGTTCTAGCTAACCTATCGCGCCAAGCCATATATCATATGAAAATTCTTTAAATGAGGAAGAACCGCGCTATATAAAATTTTCGTGTCACTTCTATAGTTTAGGCGCAGTACTTGAAGGAGCGTATGTGTTTAAGGCGAAAAACACACCCCACTTCTTTCAGTCATATCTCCAGTTCTAGCTAACCCATCGCGCCAAGCCATATATCATATGAAAGGCCTTTAAATGAGGAACAATCGCGCTATATAACATTTTCGTGTCACTTCTATAGTTTAGGCGCAGTACTTGAAGGAGCGTATGTGTTTAAGGCGAAAAACACACCCCACTTCTTTCAGTCATATCTCGAGTTCTAGCTAACCCATCGCGCCAAGCCATATATCATATGAAAGGTCTTTAAATGGGGAACAATCGCGCTATATAACATTTTCGTGTCACTTCTATAGTTTAGGCGCAGTACTTGAAGGAGCGTATGTGTTTAAGGCGAAAAACACACCCCACTTCTTTCAGTCATATCTCCAGTTCTAGCTAACCCATCGCGCCAAGCCATATATCATATGAAAGGCCTTTAAATGAGGAACAATCGCGCTATATAACATTTTCGTGTCACTTCTATAGTTTAGGCGCAGTACTTGAAGGAGTGTATTTGTTTAAGGCGAAAAACACACCCCACTTCTTTCAGTCATATCTCGAGTTCTAGCTAACCTATCGCGCCAAGCCATATATCATATGAAAGGTCTTTAAATGAGGAACAATCGCGCTATATAACATTTTCGTGTCACTTCTATAGTTTAGGCGCAGTACTTGAAGGAGTGTATTTGTTTAAGGCGAAAAACACACCCCATTTCTTTCAGTCATATCTCGAGTTCTAGCTAACCCATCGCGCCAAGCCATATATCATATGAAAGGTCTTTAAATGGGGAACAATCGCGCTATATAACATTTTCGTGTCACTTCTATAGTTTAGGCGCAGTACTTGAAGGAGCGTATGTGTTTAAGGCGAAAAACACACCCCACTTCTTTCAGTCATATCTCCAGTTCTAGCTAACCCATCGCGCCAAGCCATATATCATATGAAAGGCCTTTAAATGAGGAACAATCGCGCTATATAACATTTTCGTGTCACTTCTATAGTTTAGGCGCAGTACTTGAAGGAGTGTATTTGTTTAAGGCGAAAAACACACCCCACTTCTTTCAGTCATATCTCGAGTTCTAGCTAACCCATCGCGCCAAGCCATATATCATATGAAAGGTCTTTAAATGAGGAACAATCGCGCTATATAACATTTTCGTGTCACTTCAAAAGTTTAGGCGCAGTACTTGAAGGAGTGTATTTGTTTAAGGCGAAAAACACACCCCACTTCTTTCAGTCATATCTCGAGTTCTAGCTAACCTATCGCGCCAAGCCATATATCATATGAAAATTCTTTAAATGAGGAAGAACCGCGCTATATAAAATTTTCGTGTCACTTCTATAGTTTAGGCGCAGTACTTGAAGGAGTGTATTTTTTTAAGGCGAAAAACACACCCCACTTCTTTCAGTCATATCTCGAGTTCTAGGGCCCCCCCTTAACAAGGGCCCCCCCTTAACAGGGCCCCCCTTAACAAAGGCCCCCCTTAACAAGGGGCCCCCCTTAACAGGGGCCCCCTTAACAGGGGCCCCCTTAACAAGGGTCCCCCCTTAACAAGGGTCCCCCCTTAACAAGGGTCCCCCTTAACAAGGGCCCCCCTTAACAAGGGCCCCCCTTAACAAGGGCCCCCCTTAACAAGGGTCCCCCCTTAACAAGGGCCCCCCTTAACAGGGGCCCCCTTAACAAGGGCCCCCCCTTAACAAGGGCCCCCCTTAACAAGGGCCCCCCCTTAACAGGCCCCCCCTTAACAGGGGCCCCCCCTTAACAAGGGGCCCCCCCTTAACAAGGGGCCCCCCTTAACAAGGGGCCCCCCTTAACAAGGGGCCCCCCCTTAACAAGGGGCCCCCCTTAACAAGGGGCCCCCCCTTAACAAGGGGCCCCCCTTAACAAGGGGCCCCCCCTTAACAAGGGGCCCCCCTTAACAAGGGGCCCCCCCTTAACAAGGGGCCCCCCTTAACAGGTTTAAGGCGAAAAACACACCCCAATTCTTTCAGTCATATCTCGAGTTATAGCTAACCTATCGCGCCAAGCCATATATCATATGAAAGGTCTTTAAATGAGAAACAATCGCGCTATATAACATTTTCGTGTCACTTCTATAGTTTAGGCGCAGTACTTGAAGGAGTGTATTTTTTTAAGGCGAAAAACACACCCCACTTCTTTCAGTCATATCTCGAGTTCTAGGGCCCCCCTTAACAAGGCCCCCCCCCCTTAACAGGGCCCCCCTTAACAGGGCCCCCCTTAACAGGGCCCCCCTTAACAGGGGCCCCCCCTTAACAAGGGCCCCCCTTAACAGGGGCCCCCTCCTTAACAAGGGCCCCCCTTAACAAGGGGCCCCCCCTTAACAAGGGCCCCCCTTAACAAGGGCCCCCCCTTAACAAGGGCTTCCCTTAACAAGGGGCCCCCCCTTAACAAGGGGCCCCCCCTTAAAAAGGGCCCCCCTTAACAAGGGGCCCCCCTTAACAGGGGCCCCCCTTAACAGGGGCCCCCCCTTAACAAGGGCCCCCCCTTAACAAGGGCCCCCCCTTAACAAGGGCCCCCCCTTAACAAGGGCCCCCCCTTAACAAGGGTCCCCCCTTAACAAGGGCCCCCCCTTAACAAGGGCCCCCCTTAACAAGGGCCCCCCCCCTAACAGGGCCCCCCCCTTAACAGGGCCCCCCCTTAACAGGGCCCCCCCTTAACAGGGCCCCCCCTTAACAGGGCCCCCCCCTTAACAGGGCCCCCCCTTAACAGGGCCCACCCCTTAACAAGGGGGCCCCCCCCTTAACAAGGGGCCCCCTTAACAAGGGGACCCCCCTTAACAAGGGGGCCCCCCTTAACAAGCCATATATCATATGAAAGGCCTTTAAATGAGGAACAATCGCGCTATATAACATTTTCGTGTCACTTCTATAGTTTAGGCGCAGTACTTGAAGGAGTGTATTTGTTTAAGGCGAAAAACACACCCCACTTCTTTCAGTCATATCTCGAGTTGTAGCTAACCTATCGCGCCAAGCCATATATCATATGAAAGGTCTTTAAATGAGGAACAATCGCGCTATATAACATTTTCGTGTCACTTCTATAGTTTAGGCGCAGTACTTGAAGGAGCGTATGTGTTTAAGGCGAAAAACACACCCCACTTCTTTCAGTCATATCTCCAGTTCTAGCTAACCCATCGCGCCAAGCCATATATCATATGAAAGGCCTTTAAATGAGGAACAATCGCGCTATATAACATTTTCGTGTCACTTCTATAGTTTAGGCGCAGTACTTGAAGGAGTGTATTTGTTTAAGGCGAAAAACACACCCCACTTCTTTCAGTCATATCTCGAGTTCTAGCTAACCTATCGCGCCAAGCCATATATCATATGAAAGGTCTTTAAATGAGGAACAATCGCGCTATATAACATTTTCGTGTCACTTCTATAGTTTAGGCGCAGTACTTGAAGGAGCGTATGTTCACAGGGGGCCCCCCTTAACAAGGGGCCCCCCTTAACAAGGGCCCCCCTTAACAAGGGCCCCCCCTTAACAAGGGCCCCCCTTAACAAGGGCCCCCCCTTAACAAGGGCCCCCCCTTAACAAGGGCCCCCCTTAACAAGGGCCCCCCCCTTAACAAGGGCCCCCCCTTAACAGGGGCCCCCCTTAACAGGGGCCCCCCCCTTAACAGGGGCCCCCCCTTAACAAGGGCCCCCCTTAACAAGGGGCCCCCTTAACAAGGGGCCCCCCCTTAACAAGGGGCCCCCCCTTAACAAGGGGCCCCCCCTTAACAAGGGGCCCCCCTTAACAAGGGGCCCCCCCTTAACAAGGGGCCCCCCTTAACAGGTTTAAGGCGAAAAACACACCCCAATTCTTTCAGTCATATCTCGAGTTATAGCTAACCTATCGCGCCAAGCCATATATCATATGAAAGGTCTTTAAATGAGGAACAATCGCGCTTTATAACATTTTCGTGTCACTTCTATAGTTTAGGCGCAGTACTTGAAGGAGTGTATTTGTTTAAGGCGAAAAACACACCCCACTTCTTTCAGTCATATCTCGAGTTCTAGCTAACCTATCGCGCCAAGCCATATATCATATGAAAAGTCTTTAAATGAGGAAGAACCGCGCTTTATAAAATTTTCGTGTCACTTCTATAGTTTAGGCGCAGTACTTGAAGGAGTGTATTTTTTTAAGGCGAAAAACACACCCCACTTCTTTCAGTCATATCTCGAGTTCTAGGGCCCCCCCTTAACAAGGGCCCCCCCTTAACAGGGCCCCCCTTAACAGGGGCCCACCCTTAACAAGGGGCCCCCCTTAACAAGGGCCCCCCTTAACAGGGGCCCCCCTTAACAAGGGCCCCCCTTAACAGGGGCCCCCCTTAACAGGGGCCCCCCTTAACAGGGGCCCCCCTTAACAGGGGCCCCCTTAAAAGGGGCCCCCCTTAACAGGGGCCCCCATAAACAGGGGCCCCCCTTAACAGGGGCCCCCTTTAACAAGGGCCCCCCTTAACAGGGGCCCCCCCCTTAACAAGGGCCCCCCTTAACAGGGCCCCCCTTAACAAGGGTCCCCCCTTAACAGGGGCCCCCCTTAACAAGGGTCCCCCTTAACAAGGGCCCCCCTTAACAAGGGCCCCCCCTTAACAAGGGCCCCTTCTTAACAAGGGCCCCCCTTAACAAGGGCCCCTTCTTAACAAGGGCCCCCCTTAAAAGGGGCCCCCCTTAACAGGGGCCCCCTTAACAAGGGCCCCCCTTAACAAGGGCCCCCCTTAACAAGGGCCCCCCTTAACAAGGGCCCCCCTTAACAAGGGCCCCCCTTAACAAGGGGGCCCCCCTTAACAAGGGGGCCCCCTTAACAAGGGGGCCCCCCTTAACAAGGGGCCCCCCTTAACAGGCCCTCCCTTAACAAGGGGCCCCCCTTAACAAGGGGCCCCCTTAACAGGCCCCCCCTTAACAGGGGACCCCCCTTAACAGGTTTAAGGCGAAAAACACACCCCAATTCTTTCAGTCATATCTCGAGTTCTAGCTAACCCATCGCGCCAAGCCATATACCATATGAAAGGTCTTTAATTGAGGAACAATCGCGCTATATAACATTTTCGTGTCACTTCTATAGTTTAGGCGCAGTACTTGAAGGAGCGTATGTGTTTAAGGCGAAAAACACACCCCACTTTTTTTAGTCATATCTCGAGTTCTAGCTAACCCATCGCGCCAAGCCATATATCATATGAAAGGTCTTTAAATGAGGAACAATCGCGCTATATAACATTTTCGTGTCACTTCTATAGTTTAGGCGCAGTACTTGAAGGAGCGTATGTGTTTAAGGCGAAAAACACACCCCACTTCTTTCAGTCATATCTCGAGTTCTAGCTAACCTATCGCGCCAAGCCATATATCATATGAAAGGTCTTTAAATGGGGAACAATCGCGCTATATAACATTTTCGTGTCACTTCTATAGTTTAGGCGCAGTACTTGAAGGAGCGTATGTGTTTAAGGCGAAAAACACACCCCACTTTTTTTAGTCATATCTCGAGTTCTAGCTAACCCATCGCGCCAAGCCATATATCATATGAAAGGTCTTTAAATGAGGAACAATCGCGCTATATAACATTTTCGTGTCACTTCTATAGTTTAGGCGCAGTACTTGAAGGAGTGTATTTGTTTAAGGCGAAAAACACACCCCACTTCTTTCAGTCATATCTCGAGTTCTAGCTAACCTATCGCGCCAAGCCATAATATCATATGAAAAGTCTTTAAATGAGGAAGAACCGCGCTTTATAAAATTTTCGTGTCACTTCTATAGTTTAGGCGCAGTACTTGAAGGAGTGTATTTTTTTAAGGCGAAAAACACACCCCACTTCTTTCAGTCATATCTCGAGTTCTAGCTAACCCATCGCGCCAAGCCATATATCATATGAAAGGTCTTTAAATGAGGAACAATCGCGCTATATAACATTTTCGTGTCACTTCTATAGTTTAGGCGCAGTACTTGAAGGAGCGTATGTGTTTAAGGCGAAAAACACACCCCACTTTTTTTAGTCATATCTCGAGTTCTAGCTAACCCATCGCGCCAAGCCATATATCATATGAAAGGTCTTTAAATGAGGAACAATCGCGCTATATAACATTTTCGTGTCACTTCTATAGTTTAGGCGCAGTACTTGAAGGAGTGTATTTGTTTAAGGCGAAAAACACACCCCACTTCTTTCAGTCATATCTCGAGTTCTAGCTAACCTATCGCGCCAAGCCATATATCATATGAAAAGTCTTTAAATGAGGAAGAACCGCGCTTTATAAAATTTTCGTGTCACTTCTATAGTTTAGGCGCAGTACTTGAAGGAGTGTATTTTTTTAAGGCGAAAAACACACCCCACTTCTTTCAGTCATATCTCGAGTTCTAGGGCCCCCCCCTTAACAGGGCCCCCCCTTAACAGGGCCCCCCTTAACAGGGGCCCACCCTTAACAAGGGGCCCCCCTTAACAAGGGCCCCCCTTAACAGGGGCCCCCCTTAACAGGGGCCCCCCTTAACAGGGGCCCCCCTTAACAAGGGCCCCCCCTTAACAGGGGCCCCCCTTAACAGGGGCCCCCCTTAACAGGGGCCCCCCTTAACAGGGGCCCCCATAAACAGGGGCCCCCCTTAACAGGGGCCCCCCTTAACAAGGGCCCCCCTTAACAGGGGCCCCCCTTAACAAGGGCCCCCCTTAACAGGGCCCCCCCTTAACAGGGCCCCCCCTTAACAAGGGTCCCCCCCTTAACAGGGGCCCCCCCTTAACGAGGGTCCCCCTTAACAAGGGCCCCCCCTTAACAAGGGCCCCTTCTTAACAAGGGCCCCCCTTAAAAGGGGCCCCCCCTTAACAAGGGCCCCCCTTAACAAGGGGCCCCCCTTAACAGGCCCTCCCTTAACAAGGGGCCCCCCTTAACAAGGGGCCCCCTTAACAGGCCCCCCCTTAACAGGGGGCCCCCCTTAACAGGTTTAAGGCGAAAAACACACCCCAATTCTTTCAGTCATATCTCGAGTTCTAGCTAACCCATCGCGCCAAGCCATATACCATATGAAAGGTCTTTAATTGAGGAACAATCGCGCTATATAACATTTTCGTGTCACTTCTATAGTTTAGGCGCAGTACTTGAAGGAGCGTATGTGTTTAAGGCGAAAAACACACCCCACTTCTTTCAGTCATATCTCGAGTTCTAGCTAACCTATCGCGCCAAGCCATATATCATATGAAAGGTCTTTAAATGAGGAACAATCGCGCTATATAACATTTTCGTGTCACTTCTATAGTTTAGGCGCAGTACTTGAAGGAGCGTATGTGTTTAAGGCGAAAAACACACCCCACTTCTTTCAGTCATATCTCGAGTTCTAGCTAACCTATCGCGCCAAGCCATATATCATATGAAAGGTCTTTAAATGAGGAACAATCGCGCTATATAACATTTTCGTGTCACTTCTATAGTTTAGGCGCAGTACTTGAAGGAGCGTATGTGTTTAAGGCGAAAAACACACCCCACTTCTTTCAGTCATATCTCGAGTTCTAGCTAACCCATCGCGCCAAGCCATATATCATATGAAAGGTCTTTAAATGGGGAACAATCGCGCTATATAACATTTTCGTGTCACTTCTATAGTTTAGGCGCAGTACTTGAAGGAGCGTATGTGTTTAAGGCGAAAAACACACCCCACTTCTTTCAGTCATATCTCCAGTTCTAGCTAACCCATCGCGCCAAGCCATATATCATATGAAAGGCCTTTAAATGAGGAACAATCGCGCTATATAACATTTTCGTGTCACTTCTATAGTTTAGGCGCAGTACTTGAAGGAGTGTATTTGTTTAAGGCGAAAAACACACCCCACTTCTTTCAGTCATATCTCGAGTTCTAGCTAACCTATCGCGCCAAGCCATATATCATATGAAAGGTCTTTAAATGAGGAACAATCGCGCTATATAACATTTTCGTGTCACTTCTATAGTTTAGGCGCAGTACTTGAAGGAGTGTATTTGTTTAAGGCGAAAAACACACCCCACTTCTTTCAGTCATATCTCGAGTTCTAGCTAACCTATCGCGCCAAGCCATATATCATATGAAAGGTCTTTAAATGAGGAACAATCGCGCTATATAACATTTTCGTGTCACTTCAAAAGTTTAGGCGCAGTACTTGAAGGAGTGTATTTGTTTAAGGCGAAAAACACACCCCACTTCTTTCAGTCATATCTCGAGTTCTAGCTAACCTATCGCGCCAAGCCATATATCATATGAAAATTCTTTAAATGAGGAAGAACCGCGCTATATAAAATTTTCGTGTCACTTCTATAGTTTAGGCGCAGTACTTGAAGGAGTGTATTTTTTTAAGGCGAAAAACACACCCCACTTCTTTCAGTCATATCTCGAGTTCTAGGGCCCCCCCTTAACAAGGGCCCCCCCCTTAACAGGGCCCCCCTTAACAAAGGCCCCCCTTAACAAGGGGCCCCCCTTAACAAGGGGCCCCCCTTAACAGGGGCCCCCCTTAACAGGGGCCCCCCTTAACAGGGGCCCCCCTTAACAAGGGTCCCCCCTTAACAAGGGTCCCCCCCTTAACAAGGGTCCCCCCTTAACAAGGGTCCCCCCTTAACAAGGGTCCCCCCTTAACAAGGGTCCCCCCTTAACAAGGGTCCCCCCTTAACAAGGGTCCCCCCTTAACAAGGGTCCCCCCTTAACAAGGGTCCCCCCTTAACAAGGGTCCCCCCTTAACAAGGGTCCCTCCTTAACAAGGGTCCCCCCTTAACAAGGGTCCCCCCTTAACAAGGGTCCCCCCTTAACAAGCTAACCCATCGCGCCAAGCCATATATTATATGAAAGGTCTTTAAATGGGGAACAATCGCATATATAACATAACCCATCGCGCCAAGCCATATACCATATGAAAGGTCTTTAATTGAGGAATAATCGCGCTATATAACATTTTCGTGTCACTTCTATAGTTTAGGCGCAGTACTTGAAGGAGCGTATGTGTTTAAGGCGAAAAACACACCCCACTTCTTTCAGTCATATCTCGAGTTCTAGCTAACCCATCGCGCCAAGCCATATATCATATGAAAGGTATTTAAATGGGGAACAATCGCGCTATATAACATTTTCGTGTCACTTCTATAGTTTAGGCGCAGTACTTGAAGGACGGTATGTGTTTAAGGCGAAAAACACACCCCACTTCTTTCAGTCATATCTCCAGTTCTAGCTAACCCATCGCGCCAAGCCATATATCATATGAAAGGCCTTTAAATGAGGAACAATCGCGCTATATAACATTTTCGTGTCACTTCTATAGTTTAGGCGCAGTACTTGAAGGAGTGTATTTGTTTAAGGCGAAAAACACACCCCACTTCTTTCAGTCATATCTCGAGTTCTAGCTAACCTATCGCGCCAAGCCATATATCATATGAAAGGTCTTTAAATGAGGAACAATCGCGCTATATAACATTTTCGTGTCACTTCTATAGTTTAGGCGCAGTACTTGAAGGAGTCTATTTTTTTAAGGCGAAAAACACACCCCACTTCTTTCAGTCATATCTCGAGTTCTAGGGCCCCCCTTAACAAGGCCCCCCCCTTAACAGGGCCCCCCTTAACAGGGCCCCCCTTAACAGGGGCCCCCCCTTAACAAGGGCCCCCCCTTAACAGGGGCCCCCCCTTAACAGGGGCCCCTCCTTAACAAGGGCCCCCCTTAACAAGGGCCCCCCTTAACAGGGGGCCCCCCTTAACAAGGGCCCCCCCTTAACAGGGGGCCCCCCCTTAACAGGGGGCCCCCCTTAACAAGGGCCCCCCTTAACAAGGGGCCCCCCCTTAACAAGGGGCCCCCCTTAACAAGGGGGCCTTACAGGGGGCCCCCCTTAACAAGGGGCCCCCTTAACAAGGGGCCCCCCTTAACAAGGGGCCCCCCTTAACAGGGGCCCCCCTTAACAAGGGCCCCCCCTTAACAAGGGCCCCCCCTTAACAAGGGCCCCCCCCTTAACAAGGGCCCCCCCTTAACAAGGGCCCCCCCTTAACAAGGGCCCCCCCTTAACAAGGGCCCCCCCCTTAACAAGGGCCCCCCCTTAACAAGGGCCCCCCTTAACAAGGCCCACCCCTTAACAGGGCCCCCTTAACAGGGGCCCCCCTTAACAAGGGGCCCCCTTAACAAGGGGCCCCCTTAACAAGGGGCCCCCCCCTTAACAAGGGGCCCCCCCTTAACAAGGGGCCCCCCCTTAACAAGGGGCCCCCCCTTAACAAGGGGCCCCCCCTTAACAAGGGGCCCCCCTTAACAAGGGGCCCCCCCTTAACAAGGGGCCCCCCTTAACAAGGGGCCCTCCTTAACAAGGGGCCCCCCTTAACAAGGGGCCCCCCCTTAACAAGGGGCCCCCCTTAACAGGTTTAAGGCGAAAAACACACCCCAATTCTTTCAGTCATATCTCGAGTTATAGCTAACCTATCGCGCCAAGCCATATATCATATGAACGGTCTTTAAATGAGGAACAATCGCGCTATATAACATTTTCGTGTCACTTCTATAGTTTAGGCGCAGTACTTGAAAGAGTGTATTTGTTTAAGGCGAAAAACACACCCCACTTCTTTCAGTCATATCTCGAGTTCTAGCTAACCTATCGCGCCAAGCCATACATCATATGAAAGGTCTTTAAATGAGGAACAATCGCGCTATATAACATTTTCGTGTCACTTCAAAAGTTTAGGCGCAGTACTTGAAGGAGCGTATGTGTTTAAGGCGAAAAACACACCCCACTTCTTTCAGTCATATCTCCAGTTCTAGCTAACCCATCGCGCCAAGCCATATATCATATGAAAATTCTTTAAATGAGGAAGAACCGCGCTATATAAAATTTTCGTGTCACTTCTATAGTTTAGGCGCAGTACTTGAAGGAGTGTATTTTTTTAAGGCGAAAAACACACCCCACTTCTTTCAGTCATATCTCGAGTTCTAGGGCCCCCCTTAACAAGGCCCCCCCCTTAACAGGGCCCCCCTTAACAGGGCCCCCCTTAACAGGGGCCCCCCCTTAACAAGGGCCCCCCTTAACAGGGGCCCCCCCTTAACAGGGGCCCCCCCCTTAACAAGGGCCCCCCTTAACAGGGGGCCCCCCTTAACAAGGGCCCCCCCTTAACAGGGGGCCCCCCTTAACAAGGGCCCCCCCTTAACAAGGGGCCCCCCTTAACAAGGGCCCCCCCCTTAACAAGGGGCCCCCCTTAACAAGGGCCCCCCCTTAACAAGGGCCCCCCCTTAACAAGGGCCCCCCCTTAACAAGGGCCCCCCCCTTAACAAGGGCCCCCCCTTAACAAGGGCCCCCCCTTAACAAGGGCCCCCCTTAACAAGGCCCACCCCTTAACAGGGCCCCCTTAACAGGCCCCCCCTTAACAGGGGCCCCCCTTAACAAGGGGCCCCCTTAACAAGGGGCTCCCTTAACAAGGGGCCCCCTTAACAAGGGGCCCCCTTAACAAGGGGCCCCCCCTTAACAAGGGGCCCCCCCTTAACAAGGGGCCCCCCTTAACAAGGGGCCCCCCTTAACAAGGGGCCCCCCCCTTAACAAGGGGCCCCCCTTAACAAGGGCCCCCCTTAACAGGGGCCCCCCCTTAACAGGGGCCCCCTCCTTAACAAGGGCCCCCCTTAACAAGGGCCCCCCTTAACAGGGGGCCCCCCTTAACAAGGGCCCCCCCTTAACAGGGGGCCCCCCTTAACAAGGGCCCCCCCCTTAACAAGGGGCCCCCCTTAACAAGGGCCCCCCCTTAACAAGGGCCCCCCCCTTAACAAGGGCCCCCCCTTAACAAGGGCCCCCTTAACAAGGCCCCCCCTTAACAAGGGCCCCCCTTAACAAGCCATATACCATATGAAAGGTCTTTAATTGAGGAACAATCGCGCTATATAACATTTTCGTGTCACTTCTATAGTTTAGGCGCAGTACTTGAAGGAGCGTATGTGTTTAAGGCGAAAAACACACCCCACTTCTTTCAGTCATATCTCGAGTTCTAGCTAACCCATCGCGCCAAGCCATATATCATATGAAAGGTCTTTAAATGGGGAACAATCGCGCTATATAACATTTTCGTGTCACTTCTATAGTTTAGGCGCAGTACTTGAAGGAGTGTATTTTTTTAAGGCGAAAAACACACCCCACTTCTTTCAGTCATATCTCGAGTTCTAGGGCCCCCCTTAACAAGGCCCCCCCCTTAACAGGGCCCCCCTTAACAGGGCCCCCCTTAACAGGGGCCCCCCCCTTAACAAGGGCCCCCCTTAACAGGGGCCCCCCCTTAACAGGGGCCCCCTCCTTAACAAGGGCCCCCCTTAACAAGGGCCCCCCTTAACAGGGGGCCCCCCTTAACAAGGGCCCCCCCTTAACAGGGGGCCCCCCTTAACAAGGGCCCCCCCCTTAACAAGGGGCCCCCCTTAACAAGGGCCCCCCCCTTAACAAGGGGCCCCCCTTAACAAGGGCCCCCCCTTAACAAGGGCCCCCCCTTAACAAGGGCCCCCCCTTAACAAGGGCCCCCCCTTAACAAGGGCCCCCCCTTAACAAGGGCCCCCCCTTAACAAGGGCCCCCCCTTAACAAGGGCCCCCCCTTAACAAGGGCCCCCCTTAACAAGGCCCACCCCTTAACAGGGCCCCCTTAACAGGCCCCCCCTTAACAGGGGCCCCCCTTAACAAGGGGCCCCCTTAACAAGGGGCTCCCTTAACAAGGGGCCCCCTTAACAAGGGGCCCCCTTAACAAGGGGCCCCCCCTTAACAAGGGGCCCCCCCTTAACAAGGGGCCCCCCTTAACAAGGGGCCCCCCCTTAACAAGGGGCCCCCCTTAACAAGGGGCCCCCCCTTAACAAGGGGCCCCCCTTAACAGGTTTAAGGCGAAAAACACACCCCAATTCTTTCAGTCATATCTCGAGTTATAGCTAACCTATCGCGCCAAGCCATATATCATATGAAAGGTCTTTAAATGAGGAACAATCGCGCTATATAACATTTTCGTGTAACTTCTATAGTTTAGGCGCAGTACTTGAAGGAGTGTATTTGTTTAAGGCGAAAAACACACCCCACTTCTTTCAGTCATATCTCGAGTTCTAGCTAACCCATCGCGCCAAGCCATATATCATATGAAAGGTCTTTAAATGGGGAACAATCGCGCTATATAACATTTTCGTGTCACTTCTATAGTTTAGGCGCAGTACTTGAAGGAGCGTATGTGTTTAAGGCGAAAAACACACCCCACTTCTTTCAGTCATATCTCCAGTTCTAGCTAACCCATCGCGCCAAGCCATATATCATATGAAAGGCCTTTAAATGAGGAACAATCGCGCTATATAACATTTTCGTGTCACTTCTATAGTTTAGGCGCAGTACTTGAAGGAGTGTATTTGTTTAAGGCGAAAAACACACCCCACTTCTTTCAGTCATATCTCGAGTTCTAGCTAACCTATCGCGCCAAGCCATATATCATATGAAAGGTCTTTAAATGAGGAACAATCGCGCTATATAACATTTTCGTGTCACTTCTATAGTTTAGGCGCAGTACTTGAAGGAGTGTATTTGTTTAAGGCGAAAAACACACCCCACTTCTTTCAGTCATATCTCGAGTTCTAGCTAACCTATCGCGCCAAGCCATATATCATATGAAAGGTCTTTAAATGAGGAACAATCGCGCTATATAACATTTTCGTGTCACTTCAAAAGTTTAGGCGCAGTACTTGAAGGAGTGTATTTGTTTAAGGCGAAAAACACACCCCACTTCTTTCAGTCATATCTCGAGTTCTAGCTAACCTATCGCGCCAAGCCATATATCATATGAAAATTCTTTAAATGAGGAAGAACCGCGCTATATAAAATTTTCGTGTCACTTCTATAGTTTAGGCGCAGTACTTGAAGGAGTGTATTTTTTTAAGGCGAAAAACACACCCCACTTCTTTCAGTCATATCTCGAGTTCTAGGGCCCCCCCTTAACAAGGGCCCCCCCCTTAACAGGGCCCCCCTTAACAAAGGCCCCCCTTAACAAGGGGCCCCCCTTAACAGGGGCCCCCCTTAACAGGGGCCCCCCTTAACAGGGCCCCCCTTAACAGGGCCCCGCTTAACAGGGCCCCCCCTTAACAAGGGCCCCCCCTTAACAGGGGCCCCCCCTTAACAAGGGGCCCCCCCTTAACAAGGGGCCCCCCTTAACAAGGGGCCCTCCTTAACAAGGGGCCCCCCTTAACAAGGGGCCCCCCTTAACAGGTTTAAGGCGAAAAACACACCCCAATTCTTTCAGTCATATCTCGAGTTATAGCTAACCTATCGCGCCAAGCCATATATCATATGAAAGGTCTTTAAATGAGGAACAATCGCGCTATATAACATTTTCGTGTCACTTCTATAGTTTAGGCGCAGTACTTGAAGGAGTGTATTTGTTTAAGGCGAAAAACACACCCCACTTCTTTCAGTCATATCTCGAGTTCTAGCTAACCTATCGCGCCAAGCCATACATCATATGAAAGGTCTTTAAATGAGGAACAATCGCGCTATATAACATTTTCGTGTCACTTCAAAAGTTTAGGCGCAGTACTTGAAGGAGCGTATGTGTTTAAGGCGAAAAACACACCCCACTTCTTTCAGTCATATCTCCAGTTCTAGCTAACCCATCGCGCCAAGCCATATATTATATGAAAGGTCTTTAAATGGGGAACAATCGCGCTATATAACATTTTCGTGTCACTTCTATAGTTTAGGCGCAGTACTTGAAGGAGTGTATTTTTTTAAGGCGAAAAACACACCCCACTTCTTTCAGTCATATCTCGAGTTCTAGGGCCCCCCTTAACAAGGCCCCCCCCCTTAACAGGGCCCCCCTTAACAGGGCCCCCCTTAACAGGGGCCCCCCCTTAACAAGGGCCCCCCTTAACAGGGGCCCCCCCTTAACAGGGGCCCCCTCCTTAACAAGGGCCCCCCTTAACAAGGGCCCCCCTTAACAGGGGGCCCCCCTTAACAAGGGCCCCCCCTTAACAGGGGGCCCCCCTTAACAAGGGCCCCCCCTTAACAAGGGGCCCCCCTTAACAAGGGCCCCCCCCCTTAACAAGGGGCCCCCCTTAACAAGGGCCCCCCCTTAACAAGGGCCCCCCCTTAACAAGGGCCCCCCCTTAACAAGGGCCCCCCCTTAACAAGGGCCCCCCCTTAACAAGGGCCCCCCTTAACAAGGGCCCCCCCTTAACAAGGGCCCCCCCTTAACAAGGGCCCCCCCTTAACAAGGGCCCCCCTTAACAAGGCCCACCCCTTAACAGGGCCCCCTTAACAGGCCCCCCCTTAACAGGGGCCCCCCTTAACAAGGGGCCCCCTTAACAAGGGGCTCCCTTAACAAGGGGCCCCCTTAACAAGGGGCCCCCTTAACAAGGGGCCCCCCCTTAACAAGGGCCCCCCCTTAACAAGGGGCCCCCCCTTAACAAGGGGCCCCCCCTTAACAAGGGGCCCCCCTTAACAAGGGGCCCCCCCTTAACAAGGGGCCCCCCTTAACAGGTTTAAGGCGAAAAACACACCCCAATTCTTTCAGTCATATCTCGAGTTATAGCTAACCTATCGCGCCAAGCCATATATCATATGAAAGGTCTTTAAATGAGGAACAATCGCGCTATATAACATTTTCGTGTAACTTCTATAGTTTAGGCGCAGTACTTGAAGGAGTGTATTTGTTTAAGGCGAAAAACACACCCCACTTCTTTCAGTCATATCTCGAGTTCTAGCTAACCCATCGCGCCAAGCCATATATCATATGAAAGGTCTTTAAATGGGGAACAATCGCGCTATATAACATTTTCGTGTCACTTCTATAGTTTAGGCGCAGTACTTGAAGGAGCGTATGTGTTTAAGGCGAAAAACACACCCCACTTCTTTCAGTCATATCTCCAGTTCTAGCTAACCCATCGCGCCAAGCCATATATCATATGAAAGGCCTTTAAATGAGGAACAATCGCGCTATATAACATTTTCGTGTCACTTCTATAGTTTAGGCGCAGTACTTGAAGGAGTGTATTTGTTTAAGGCGAAAAACACACCCCACTTCTTTCAGTCATATCTCGAGTTCTAGCTAACCTATCGCGCCAAGCCATATATCATATGAAAGGTCTTTAAATGAGGAACAATCGCGCTATATAACATTTTCGTGTCACTTCTATAGTTTAGGCGCAGTACTTGAAGGAGTGTATTTGTTTAAGGCGAAAAACACACCCCACTTCTTTCAGTCATATCTCGAGTTCTAGCTAACCTATCGCGCCAAGCCATATATCATATGAAAGGTCTTTAAATGAGGAACAATCGCGCTATATAACATTTTCGTGTCACTTCAAAAGTTTAGGCGCAGTACTTGAAGGAGTGTATTTGTTTAAGGCGAAAAACACACCCCACTTCTTTCAGTCATATCTCGAGTTCTAGCTAACCTATCGCGCCAAGCCATATATCATATGAAAATTCTTTAAATGAGGAAGAACCGCGCTATATAAAATTTTCGTGTCACTTCTATAGTTTAGGCGCAGTACTTGAAGGAGTGTATTTTTTTAAGGCGAAAAACACACCCCACTTCTTTCAGTCATATCTCGAGTTCTAGGGCCCCCCCTTAACAAGGGCCCCCCCCTTAACAGGGCCCCCCTTAACAAAGGCCCCCCTTAACAAGGGGCCCCCCTTAACAGGGGCCCCCCTTAACAGGGGCCCCCCTTAACAGGGGCCCCCCTTAACAGGGGCCCCCCTTAACAGGGGCCCCCCTTAACAAGGGTCCCCCCTTAACAAGGGTCCCCCCTTAACAAGGGTCCCCCCTTAACAAGGGTCCCCCCTTAACAAGGGTCCCCCCTTAACAAGGGTCCCCCCTTAACAAGCTAACCCATCTATATATATATATAGCTATATAACATTTTCGTGTCACTTCTATAGTTTAGGCGCAGTACTTGAAGGAGTGTATTTGTTTAAGGCGAAAAACACACCCCACTTCTTTCAGTCATATCTCGAGTTCTAGCTAACCTATCGCGCCAAGCCATATATCATATGAAAGGTCTTTAAATGAGGAACAATCGCGCTATATAACATTTTCGTGTCACTTCAAAAGTTTAGGCGCAGTACTTGAAGGAGCGTATGTGTTTAAGGCGAAAAACACACCCCACTTCTTTCAGTCATATCTCCAGTTCTAGCTAACCCATCGCGCCAAGCCATATATTATATGAAAGGTCTTTAAATGGGGAACAATCGCGCTATATAACATTTTCGTGTCACTTCTATAGTTTAGGCGCAGTACTTGAAGGAGTGTATTTTTTTAAGGCGAAAAACACACCCCACTTCTTTCAGTCATATCTCGAGTTCTAGGGCCCCCCTTAACAAGGCCCCCCCCCTTAACAGGGCCCCCCTTAACAGGGCCCCCCTTAACAGGGCCCCCCTTAACAGGGGCCCCCCCTTAACAAGGGCCCCCCCTTAACAGGGGCCCCCCCTTAACAGGGGCCCCCTCCTTAACAAGGGCCCCCCTTAACAAGGGCCCCCCTTAACAGGGGGCCCCCCTTAACAAGGGCCCCCCTTAACAGGGGGCCCCCCTTAACAAGGGCCCCCCCCTTAACAAGGGGCCCCCCTTAACAAGGGGCCCCCCTTAACAAGGGGCCCCCCTTAACAAGGGGCCCCCCTTAACAAGGGGCCCCCCTTAACAAGGGGCCCCCCTTTACAGGGGGGCCCCCTTAACAAGGGGCCCCCTTAACAAGGGGCCCCCCTTAACAGGGGCCCCCCTTAACAAGGGCCCCCCCTTAACAAGGGCCCCCCCTTAACAAGGGCCCCCCTTAACAGGGGCCCCCCTTAACAAGGGCCCCCCTTAACAGGGCCCCCCTTAACAGGGCCCCCCCTTAACAAGGGTCCCCCCTTAACAGGGGCCCCCCTTAACGAGGGTCCCCCTTAACAAGGGCCCCCCCTTAACAAGGGCCCCTTCTTAACAAGGGCCCCCCTTAAAAGGGGCCCCCCTTAACAAGGGCCCCCCTTAACAAGGGGCCCCCCTTAACAGGCCCTCCCTTAACAAGGGGCCCCCCTTAACAAGGGGCCCCCTTAACAGGCCCCCCCTTAACAGGGGGCCCCCCTTAACAGGTTTAAGGCGAAAAACACACCCCAATTCTTTCAGTCATATCTCGAGTTCTAGCTAACCCATCGCGCCAAGCCATATACCATATGAAAGGTCTTTAATTGAGGAACAATCGCGCTATATAACATTTTCGTGTCACTTCTATAGTTTAGGCGCAGTACTTGAAGGAGCGTATGTGTTTAAGGCGAAAAACACACCCCACTTCTTTCAGTCATATCTCGAGTTCTAGCTAACCTATCGCGCCAAGCCATATATCATATGAAAGGTCTTTAAATGAGGAACAATCGCGCTATATAACATTTTCGTGTCACTTCTATAGTTTAGGCGCAGTACTTGAAGGAGCGTATGTGTTTAAGGCGAAAAACACACCCCACTTCTTTCAGTCATATCTCGAGTTCTAGCTAACCTATCGCGCCAAGCCATATATCATATGAAAGGTCTTTAAATGAGGAACAATCGCGCTATATAACATTTTCGTGTCACTTCTATAGTTTAGGCGCAGTACTTGAAGGAGCGTATGTGTTTAAGGCGAAAAACACACCCCACTTCTTTCAGTCATATCTCGAGTTCTAGCTAACCCATCGCGCCAAGCCATATATCATATGAAAGGTCTTTAAATGGGGAACAATCGCGCTATATAACATTTTCGTGTCACTTCTATAGTTTAGGCGCAGTACTTGAAGGAGCGTATGTGTTTAAGGCGAAAAACACACCCCACTTCTTTCAGTCATCTCCAGTTCTAGCTAACCCATCGCGCCAAGCCATATATCATATGAAAGGCCTTTAAATGAGGAACAATCGCGCTATATAACATTTTCGTGTCACTTCTATAGTTTAGGCGCAGTACTTGAAGGAGTGTATTTGTTTAAGGCGAAAAACACACCCCACTTCTTTCAGTCATATCTCGAGTTCTAGCTAACCTATCGCGCCAAGCCATATATCATATGAAAGGTCTTTAAATGAGGAACAATCGCGCTATATAACATTTTCGTGTCACTTCTATAGTTTAGGCGCAGTACTTGAAGGAGTGTATTTGTTTAAGGCGAAAAACACACCCCACTTCTTTCAGTCATATCTCGAGTTCTAGCTAACCTATCGCGCCAAGCCATATATCATATGAAAGGTCTTTAAATGAGGAACAATCGCGCTATATAACATTTTCGTGTCACTTCAAAAGTTTAGGCGCAGTACTTGAAGGAGTGTATTTGTTTAAGGCGAAAAACACACCCCACTTCTTTCAGTCATATCTCGAGTTCTAGCTAACCTATCGCGCCAAGCCATATATCATATGAAAATTCTTTAAATGAGGAAGAACCGCGCTATATAAAATTTTCGTGTCACTTCTATAGTTTAGGCGCAGTACTTGAAGGAGTGTATTTTTTTAAGGCGAAAAACACACCCCACTTCTTTCAGTCATATCTCGAGTTCTAGGGCCCCCCCTTAACAAGGGCCCCCCCCTTAACAGGGCCCCCCTTAACAAAGGCCCCCCTTAACAAGGGGCCCCCCTTAACAGGGGCCCCCCTTAACAGGGGCCCCCCTTAACAAGGGTCCCCCCTTAACAAGGGTCCCCCCTTAACAAGGGTCCCCCCTTAACAAGGGTCCCCCCTTAACAAGGGTCCCCCCTTAACAAGGGTCCCCCCTTAACAAGGGTCCCCCCTTAACAAGGGTCCCCCCTTAACAAGGGTCCCCCCTTAACAAGGGTCCCCCCTTAACAAGGGTCCCCCCTTAACAAGGGTCCCCCCTTAACAAGGGTCCCTCCTTAACAAGGGTCCCCCCTTAACAAGGGTCCCCCCTTAACAAGGGTCCCCCCTTAACAAGCTAACCCATCGCGCCAAGCCATATATTATATGAAAGGTCTTTAAATGGGGAACAATCGCATATATAACATAACCCATCGCGCCAAGCCATATACCATATGAAAGGTCTTTAATTGAGGAATAATCGCGCTATATAACATTTTCGTGTCACTTCTATAGTTTAGGCGCAGTACTTGAAGGAGCGTATGTGTTTAAGGCGAAAAACACACCCCACTTCTTTCAGTCATATCTCGAGTTCTAGCTAACCCATCGCGCCAAGCCATATATCATATGAAAGGTATTTAAATGGGGAACAATCGCGCTATATAACATTTTCGTGTCACTTCTATAGTTTAGGCGCAGTACTTGAAGGACGGTATGTGTTTAAGGCGAAAAACACACCCCACTTCTTTCAGTCATATCTCCAGTTCTAGCTAACCCATCGCGCCAAGCCATATATCATATGAAAGGCCTTTAAATGAGGAACAATCGCGCTATATAACATTTTCGTGTCACTTCTATAGTTTAGGCGCAGTACTTGAAGGAGTGTATTTGTTTAAGGCGAAAAACACACCCCACTTCTTTCAGTCATATCTCGAGTTCTAGCTAACCTATCGCGCCAAGCCATATATCATATGAAAGGTCTTTAAATGAGGAACAATCGCGCTATATAACATTTTCGTGTCACTTCTATAGTTTAGGCGCAGTACTTGAAGGAGTCTATTTTTTTAAGGCGAAAAACACACCCCACTTCTTTCAGTCATATCTCGAGTTCTAGGGCCCCCCTTAACAAGGCCCCCCCCTTAACAGGGCCCCCCTTAACAGGGCCCCCCTTAACAGGGGCCCCCCCTTAACAAGGGCCCCCCCTTAACAGGGGCCCCCCCTTAACAGGGGCCCCTCCTTAACAAGGGCCCCCCTTAACAAGGGCCCCCCTTAACAGGGGGCCCCCCTTAACAAGGGCCCCCCCTTAACAGGGGGCCCCCCCTTAACAGGGGGCCCCCCTTAACAAGGGCCCCCCTTAACAAGGGGCCCCCCCTTAACAAGGGGCCCCCCTTAACAAGGGGGCCTTACAGGGGGCCCCCCTTAACAAGGGGCCCCCTTAACAAGGGGCCCCCCTTAACAAGGGGCCCCCCTTAACAGGGGCCCCCCTTAACAAGGGCCCCCCCTTAACAAGGGCCCCCCCTTAACAAGGGCCCCCCCTTAACAAGGGCCCCCCCTTAACAAGGGCCCCCCCTTAACAAGGGCCCCCCCTTAACAAGGGCCCCCCCTTAACAAGGGCCCCCCTTAACAAGGCCCACCCCTTAACAGGGCCCCCTTAACAGGGGCCCCCCTTAACAAGGGGCCCCCTTAACAAGGGGCCCCCTTAACAAGGGGCCCCCCTTAACAAGGGGCCCCCCCTTAACAAGGGGCCCCCCCTTAACAAGGGGCCCCCCCTTAACAAGGGGCCCCCCTTAACAAGGGGCCCCCCCTTAACAAGGGGCCCCCCTTAACAAGGGGCCCTCCTTAACAAGGGGCCCCCCTTAACAAGGGGCCCCCCCTTAACAAGGGGCCCCCCTTAACAGGTTTAAGGCGAAAAACACACCCCAATTCTTTCAGTCATATCTCGAGTTATAGCTAACCTATCGCGCCAAGCCATATATCATATGAACGGTCTTTAAATGAGGAACAATCGCGCTATATAACATTTTCGTGTCACTTCTATAGTTTAGGCGCAGTACTTGAAAGAGTGTATTTGTTTAAGGCGAAAAACACACCCCACTTCTTTCAGTCATATCTCGAGTTCTAGCTAACCTATCGCGCCAAGCCATACATCATATGAAAGGTCTTTAAATGAGGAACAATCGCGCTATATAACATTTTCGTGTCACTTCAAAAGTTTAGGCGCAGTACTTGAAGGAGCGTATGTGTTTAAGGCGAAAAACACACCCCACTTCTTTCAGTCATATCTCCAGTTCTAGCTAACCCATCGCGCCAAGCCATATATCATATGAAAATTCTTTAAATGAGGAAGAACCGCGCTATATAAAATTTTCGTGTCACTTCTATAGTTTAGGCGCAGTACTTGAAGGAGTGTATTTTTTTAAGGCGAAAAACACACCCCACTTCTTTCAGTCATATCTCGAGTTCTAGGGCCCCCCTTAACAAGGCCCCCCCTTAACAGGGCCCCCCTTAACAGGGCCCCCCTTAACAGGGGCCCCCCCTTAACAAGGGCCCCCCTTAACAGGGGCCCCCCCTTAACAGGGGCCCCCTCCTTAACAAGGGCCCCCCTTAACAAGGGCCCCCCTTAACAGGGGGCCCCCCTTAACAAGGGCCCCCCCTTAACAGGGGGCCCCCCTTAACAAGGGCCCCCCCTTAACAAGGGGCCCCCCTTAACAAGGGCCCCCCCCTTAACAAGGGGCCCCCCTTAACAAGGGCCCCCCCTTAACAAGGGCCCCCCCTTAACAAGGGCCCCCCCTTAACAAGGGCCCCCCCTTAACAAGGGCCCCCCCTTAACAAGGGCCCCCCCTTAACAAGGGCCCCCCTTAACAAGGCCCACCCCTTAACAGGGCCCCCTTAACAGGCCCCCCCTTAACAGGGGCCCCCCTTAACAAGGGGCCCCCTTAACAAGGGGCTCCCTTAACAAGGGGCCCCCTTAACAAGGGGCCCCCTTAACAAGGGGCCCCCCCTTAACAAGGGGCCCCCCCTTAACAAGGGGCCCCCCCTTAACAAGGGGCCCCCCTTAACAAGGGGCCCCCCCTTAACAAGGGGCCCCCCTTAACAAGGGCCCCCCTTAACAGGGGCCCCCCCTTAACAGGGGCCCCCTCCTTAACAAGGGCCCCCCTTAACAAGGGCCCCCCTTAACAGGGGGCCCCCCTTAACAAGGGCCCCCCCTTAACAGGGGGCCCCCCTTAACAAGGGCCCCCCCCCTTAACAAGGGGCCCCCCTTAACAAGGGCCCCCCCTTAACAAGGGCCCCCCCTTAACAAGGGCCCCCCCTTAACAAGGGCCCCCTTAACAAGGCCCCCCCTTAACAAGGGCCCCCCTTAACAAGCCATATACCATATGAAAGGTCTTTAATTGAGGAACAATCGCGCTATATAACATTTTCGTGTCACTTCTATAGTTTAGGCGCAGTACTTGAAGGAGCGTATGTGTTTAAGGCGAAAAACACACCCCACTTCTTTCAGTCATATCTCGAGTTCTAGCTAACCCATCGCGCCAAGCCATATATCATATGAAAGGTCTTTAAATGGGGAACAATCGCGCTATATAACATTTTCGTGTCACTTCTATAGTTTAGGCGCAGTACTTGAAGGAGTGTATTTTTTTAAGGCGAAAAACACACCCCACTTCTTTCAGTCATATCTCGAGTTCTAGGGCCCCCCTTAACAAGGCCCCCCCCTTAACAGGGCCCCCCTTAACAGGGCCCCCCTTAACAGGGGCCCCCCCTTAACAAGGGCCCCCCTTAACAGGGGCCCCCCCTTAACAGGGGCCCCCTCCTTAACAAGGGCCCCCCTTAACAAGGGCCCCCCTTAACAGGGGGCCCCCCTTAACAAGGGCCCCCCCTTAACAGGGGGCCCCCCTTAACAAGGGCCCCCCCCTTAACAAGGGGCCCCCCTTAACAAGGGCCCCCCCCTTAACAAGGGGCCCCCCTTAACAAGGGCCCCCCCTTAACAAGGGCCCCCCCTTAACAAGGGCCCCCCCTTAACAAGGGCCCCCCCTTAACAAGGGCCCCCCCTTAACAAGGGCCCCCCCTTAACAAGGGCCCCCCCTTAACAAGGGCCCCCCCTTAACAAGGGCCCCCCTTAACAAGGCCCACCCCTTAACAGGGCCCCCTTAACAGGCCCCCCCTTAACAGGGGCCCCCCTTAACAAGGGGCCCCCTTAACAAGGGGCTCCCTTAACAAGGGGCCCCCTTAACAAGGGGCCCCCTTAACAAGGGGCCCCCCTTAACAAGGGGCCCCCCCTTAACAAGGGGCCCCCCTTAACAAGGGGCCCCCCCTTAACAAGGGGCCCCCCTTAACAAGGGGCCCCCCCTTAACAAGGGGCCCCCCTTAACAGGTTTAAGGCGAAAAACACACCCCAATTCTTTCAGTCATATCTCGAGTTATAGCTAACCTATCGCGCCAAGCCATATATCATATGAAAGGTCTTTAAATGAGGAACAATCGCGCTATATAACATTTTCGTGTAACTTCTATAGTTTAGGCGCAGTACTTGAAGGAGTGTATTTGTTTAAGGCGAAAAACACACCCCACTTCTTTCAGTCATATCTCGAGTTCTAGCTAACCCATCGCGCCAAGCCATATATCATATGAAAGGTCTTTAAATGGGGAACAATCGCGCTATATAACATTTTCGTGTCACTTCTATAGTTTAGGCGCAGTACTTGAAGGAGCGTATGTGTTTAAGGCGAAAAACACACCCCACTTCTTTCAGTCATATCTCCAGTTCTAGCTAACCCATCGCGCCAAGCCATATATCATATGAAAGGCCTTTAAATGAGGAACAATCGCGCTATATAACATTTTCGTGTCACTTCTATAGTTTAGGCGCAGTACTTGAAGGAGTGTATTTGTTTAAGGCGAAAAACACACCCCACTTCTTTCAGTCATATCTCGAGTTCTAGCTAACCTATCGCGCCAAGCCATATATCATATGAAAGGTCTTTAAATGAGGAACAATCGCGCTATATAACATTTTCGTGTCACTTCTATAGTTTAGGCGCAGTACTTGAAGGAGTGTATTTGTTTAAGGCGAAAAACACACCCCACTTCTTTCAGTCATATCTCGAGTTCTAGCTAACCTATCGCGCCAAGCCATATATCATATGAAAGGTCTTTAAATGAGGAACAATCGCGCTATATAACATTTTCGTGTCACTTCAAAAGTTTAGGCGCAGTACTTGAAGGAGTGTATTTGTTTAAGGCGAAAAACACACCCCACTTCTTTCAGTCATATCTCGAGTTCTAGCTAACCTATCGCGCCAAGCCATATATCATATGAAAATTCTTTAAATGAGGAAGAACCGCGCTATATAAAATTTTCGTGTCACTTCTATAGTTTAGGCGCAGTACTTGAAGGAGTGTATTTTTTTAAGGCGAAAAACACACCCCACTTCTTTCAGTCATATCTCGAGTTCTAGGGCCCCCCCTTAACAAGGGCCCCCCCCTTAACAGGGCCCCCCTTAACAAAGGCCCCCCTTAACAAGGGGCCCCCCTTAACAGGGGCCCCCCTTAACAGGGGCCCCCCTTAACAGGGCCCCCCTTAACAGGGCCCCGCTTAACAGGGCCCCCCCTTAACAAGGGCCCCCCCTTAACAGGGGCCCCCCCTTAACAAGGGGCCCCCCCTTAACAAGGGGCCCCCCTTAACAAGGGGCCCTCCTTAACAAGGGGCCCCCCTTAACAAGGGGCCCCCCTTAACAGGTTTAAGGCGAAAAACACACCCCAATTCTTTCAGTCATATCTCGAGTTATAGCTAACCTATCGCGCCAAGCCATATATCATATGAAAGGTCTTTAAATGAGGAACAATCGCGCTATATAACATTTTCGTGTCACTTCTATAGTTTAGGCGCAGTACTTGAAGGAGTGTATTTGTTTAAGGCGAAAAACACACCCCACTTCTTTCAGTCATATCTCGAGTTCTAGCTAACCTATCGCGCCAAGCCATACATCATATGAAAGGTCTTTAAATGAGGAACAATCGCGCTATATAACATTTTCGTGTCACTTCAAAAGTTTAGGCGCAGTACTTGAAGGAGCGTATGTGTTTAAGGCGAAAAACACACCCCACTTCTTTCAGTCATATCTCCAGTTCTAGCTAACCCATCGCGCCAAGCCATATATTATATGAAAGGTCTTTAAATGGGGAACAATCGCGCTATATAACATTTTCGTGTCACTTCTATAGTTTAGGCGCAGTACTTGAAGGAGTGTATTTTTTTAAGGCGAAAAACACACCCCACTTCTTTCAGTCATATCTCGAGTTCTAGGGCCCCCCTTAACAAGGCCCCCCCCCTTAACAGGGCCCCCCTTAACAGGGCCCCCCTTAACAGGGGCCCCCCCTTAACAAGGGCCCCCCTTAACAGGGGCCCCCCCTTAACAGGGGCCCCCTCCTTAACAAGGGCCCCCCTTAACAAGGGCCCCCCTTAACAGGGGGCCCCCCTTAACAAGGGCCCCCCCTTAACAGGGGGCCCCCCTTAACAAGGGCCCCCCCTTAACAGGGGGCCCCCCTTAACAAGGGCCCCCCCTTAACAAGGGGCCCCCCTTAACAAGGGCCCCCCCCCTTAACAAGGGGCCCCCCTTAACAAGGGCCCCCCCTTAACAAGGGCCCCCCCTTAACAAGGGCCCCCCCTTAACAAGGGCCCCCCCTTAACAAGGGCCCCCCCTTAACAAGGGCCCCCCTTAACAAGGGCCCCCCCTTAACAAGGGCCCCCCCTTAACAAGGGCCCCCCCTTAACAAGGGCCCCCCCTTAACAAGGGCCCCCCTTAACAAGGCCCACCCCTTAACAGGGCCCCCTTAACAGGCCCCCCCTTAACAGGGGCCCCCCTTAACAAGGGGCCCCCTTAACAAGGGGCTCCCTTAACAAGGGGCCCCCTTAACAAGGGGCCCCCTTAACAAGGGGCCCCCCCTTAACAAGGGCCCCCCCTTAACAAGGGGCCCCCCCTTAACAAGGGGCCCCCCCTTAACAAGGGGCCCCCCTTAACAAGGGGCCCCCCCTTAACAAGGGGCCCCCCTTAACAGGTTTAAGGCGAAAAACACACCCCAATTCTTTCAGTCATATCTCGAGTTATAGCTAACCTATCGCGCCAAGCCATATATCATATGAAAGGTCTTTAAATGAGGAACAATCGCGCTATATAACATTTTCGTGTAACTTCTATAGTTTAGGCGCAGTACTTGAAGGAGTGTATTTGTTTAAGGCGAAAAACACACCCCACTTCTTTCAGTCATATCTCGAGTTCTAGCTAACCCATCGCGCCAAGCCATATATCATATGAAAGGTCTTTAAATGGGGAACAATCGCGCTATATAACATTTTCGTGTCACTTCTATAGTTTAGGCGCAGTACTTGAAGGAGCGTATGTGTTTAAGGCGAAAAACACACCCCACTTCTTTCAGTCATATCTCCAGTTCTAGCTAACCCATCGCGCCAAGCCATATATCATATGAAAGGCCTTTAAATGAGGAACAATCGCGCTATATAACATTTTCGTGTCACTTCTATAGTTTAGGCGCAGTACTTGAAGGAGTGTATTTGTTTAAGGCGAAAAACACACCCCACTTCTTTCAGTCATATCTCGAGTTCTAGCTAACCTATCGCGCCAAGCCATATATCATATGAAAGGTCTTTAAATGAGGAACAATCGCGCTATATAACATTTTCGTGTCACTTCTATAGTTTAGGCGCAGTACTTGAAGGAGTGTATTTGTTTAAGGCGAAAAACACACCCCACTTCTTTCAGTCATATCTCGAGTTCTAGCTAACCTATCGCGCCAAGCCATATATCATATGAAAGGTCTTTAAATGAGGAACAATCGCGCTATATAACATTTTCGTGTCACTTCAAAAGTTTAGGCGCAGTACTTGAAGGAGTGTATTTGTTTAAGGCGAAAAACACACCCCACTTCTTTCAGTCATATCTCGAGTTCTAGCTAACCTATCGCGCCAAGCCATATATCATATGAAAATTCTTTAAATGAGGAAGAACCGCGCTATATAAAATTTTCGTGTCACTTCTATAGTTTAGGCGCAGTACTTGAAGGAGTGTATTTTTTTAAGGCGAAAAACACACCCCACTTCTTTCAGTCATATCTCGAGTTCTAGGGCCCCCCCTTAACAAGGGCCCCCCCCTTAACAGGGCCCCCCTTAACAAAGGCCCCCCTTAACAAGGGGCCCCCCTTAACAGGGGCCCCCCTTAACAGGGGCCCCCCTTAACAGGGGCCCCCCTTAACAGGGGCCCCCCTTAACAGGGGCCCCCCTTAACAAGGGTCCCCCCTTAACAAGGGTCCCCCCTTAACAAGGGTCCCCCCTTAACAAGGGTCCCCCCTTAACAAGGGTCCCCCCTTAACAAGGGTCCCCCCTTAACAAGCTAACCCATCTATATATATATATAGCTATATAACATTTTCGTGTCACTTCTATAGTTTAGGCGCAGTACTTGAAGGAGTGTATTTGTTTAAGGCGAAAAACACACCCCACTTCTTTCAGTCATATCTCGAGTTCTAGCTAACCTATCGCGCCAAGCCATATATCATATGAAAGGTCTTTAAATGAGGAACAATCGCGCTATATAACATTTTCGTGTCACTTCAAAAGTTTAGGCGCAGTACTTGAAGGAGCGTATGTGTTTAAGGCGAAAAACACACCCCACTTCTTTCAGTCATATCTCCAGTTCTAGCTAACCCATCGCGCCAAGCCATATATTATATGAAAGGTCTTTAAATGGGGAACAATCGCGCTATATAACATTTTCGTGTCACTTCTATAGTTTAGGCGCAGTACTTGAAGGAGTGTATTTTTTTAAGGCGAAAAACACACCCCACTTCTTTCAGTCATATCTCGAGTTCTAGGGCCCCCCTTAACAAGGCCCCCCCCCTTAACAGGGCCCCCCTTAACAGGGCCCCCCTTAACAGGGCCCCCCTTAACAGGGCCCCCCTTAACAGGGGCCCCCCCTTAACAAGGGCCCCCCCTTAACAGGGGCCCCCTCCTTAACAAGGGCCCCCCTTAACAAGGGCCCCCCTTAACAGGGGGCCCCCCTTAACAAGGGCCCCCCTTAACAGGGGGCCCCCTTAACAAGGGCCCCCCCCTTAACAAGGGGCCCCCCTTAACAAGGGGCCCCCCTTAACAAGGGGCCCCCCTTAACAAGGGGCCCCCCTTAACAAGGGGCCCCCCTTTACAGGGGGGCCCCCTTAACAAGGGGCCCCCTTAACAAGGGGCCCCCCTTAACAGGGGCCCCCCTTAACAAGGGCCCCCCCTTAACAAGGGCCCCCCCTTAACAAGGGCCCCCCCTTAACAAGGGCCCCCCCTTAACAAGGGCCCCCCCTTAACAAGGGCCCCCCTTAACAAGGGCCCCCCCTTAACAAGGGCCCCCCCTTAACAAGGGCCCCCCTTAACAAGGCCCACCCCTTAACAGGGCCCCCTTAACAGGCCCCCCCTTAACAGGGGCCCCCCTTAACAAGGGGCCCCCTTAACAAGGGGCCCCCTTAACAAGGGCCCCCCCTTAACAAGGGGCCCCCCCTTAACAAGGGGCCCCCTTAACAAGGGGCCCCCCTTAACAGGTTTAAGGCGAAAAACACACCCCAATTCTTTCAGTCATATCTCGAGTTATAGCTAACCTATCGCGCCAAGCCATATATCATATGAAAGGTCTTTAAATGAGGAACAATCGCGCTATATAACATTTTCGTGTCACTTCTATAGTTTAGGCGCAGTACTTGAAGGAGTGTATTTGTTTAAGGCGAAAAACACACCCCACTTCTTTCAGTCATATCTCGAGTTCTAGCTAACCCATCGCGCCAAGCCATATATCATATGAAAGGTCTTTAAATGGGGAACAATCGCGCTATATAACATTTTCGTGTCACTTCTATAGTTTAGGCGCAGTACTTGAAGGAGCGTATGTGTTTAAGGCGAAAAACACACCCCACTTCTTTCAGTCATATCTCCAGTTCTAGCTAACCCATCGCGCCAAGCCATATATCATATGAAAGGCCTTTAAATGAGGAACAATCGCGCTATATAACATTTTCGTGTCACTTCTATAGTTTAGGCGCAGTACTTGAAGGAGTGTATTTGTTTAAGGCGAAAAACACACCCCACTTCTTTCAGTCATATCTCGAGTTCTAGCTAACCTATCGCGCCAAGCCATATATCATATGAAAGGTCTTTAAATGAGGAACAATCGCGCTATATAACATTTTCGTGTCACTTCTATAGTTTAGGCGCAGTACTTGAAGGAGTGTATTTGTTTAAGGCGAAAAACACACCCCACTTCTTTCAGTCATATCTCGAGTTCTAGCTAACCTATCGCGCCAAGCCATATATCATATGAAAGGTCTTTAAATGAGGAACAATCGCGCTATATAACATTTTCGTGTCACTTCAAAAGTTTAGGCGCAGTACTTGAAGGAGTGTATTTGTTTAAGGCGAAAAACACACCCCACTTCTTTCAGTCATATCTCGAGTTCTAGCTAACCTATCGCGCCAAGCCATATATCATATGAAAATTCTTTAAATGAGGAAGAACCGCGCTATATAAAATTTTCGTGTCACTTCTATAGTTTAGGTGCAGTACTTGAAGGAGTGTATTTTTTTAAGGCGAAAAACACACCCCACTTCTTTCAGTCATATCTCGAGTTCTAGGGCCCCCCCCTTAACAAGGGCCCCCCCCTTAACAGGGCCCCCCTTAACAAAGGCCCCCCTTAACAAGGGGCCCCCCTTAACAGGGGCCCCCCTTAACAGGGGCCCCCCTTAACAGGGGCCCCCCTTAACAAGGGTCCCCCCTTAACAAGGGTCCCCCCTTAACAAGGGTCCCCCCTTAACAAGGGTCCCCCCTTAACAAGCTAACCCATCGCGCCAAGCCATATATTATATGAAAGGTCTTTAAATGGGGAACAATCGCATATATAACATAACCCATCGCGCCAAGCCATATACCATATGAAAGGTCTTTAATTGAGGAATAATCGCGCTATATAACATTTTCGTGTCACTTCTATAGTTTAGGCGCAGTACTTGAAGGAGCGTATGTGTTTAAGGCGAAAAACACACCCCACTTCTTTCAGTCATATCTCGAGTTCTAGCTAACCCATCGCGCCAAGCCATATATCATATGAAAGGTATTTAAATGGGGAACAATCGCGCTATATAACATTTTCGTGTCACTTCTATAGTTTAGGCGCAGTACTTGAAGGACGGTATGTGTTTAAGGCGAAAAACACACCCCACTTCTTTCAGTCATATCTCCAGTTCTAGCTAACCCATCGCGCCAAGCCATATATCATATGAAAGGCCTTTAAATGAGGAACAATCCCGCTATATAACATTTTCGTGTCACTTCTATAGTTTAGGCGCAGTACTTGAAGGAGTGTATTTGTTTAAGGCGAAAAACACACCCCACTTCTTTCAGTCATATCTCGAGTTCTAGCTAACCTATCGCGCCAAGCCATATATCATATGAAAGGTCTTTAAATGAGGAACAATCGCGCTATATAACATTTTCGTGTCACTTCTATAGTTTAGGCGCAGTACTTGAAGGAGTCTATTTTTTTAAGGCGAAAAACACACCCCACTTCTTTCAGTCATATCTCGAGTTCTAGGGCCCCCCTTAACAAGGCCCCCCCCTTAACAGGGCCCCCCTTAACAGGGCCCCCCTTAACAGGGCCCCCCTTAACAGGGGGCCCCCCCTTAACAAGGGCCCCCCTTAACAGGGGCCCCCCCTTAACAGGGGCCCCCTCCTTAACAAGGGCCCCCCTTAACAAGGGCCCCCCTTAACAGGGGGCCCCCCTTAACAAGGGCCCCCCCTTAACAGGGGGCCCCCCTTAACAAGGGGCCCCCCCTTAACAAGGGGCCCCCCCTTAACAAGGGGCCCCCCTTAACAAGGGGCCCCCTTAACAAGGGCCCCCCCTTAACAAGGGCCCCCCCCTTAACAAGGGCCCCCCCTTAACAAGGGCCCCCCCTTAACAAGGGCCCCCCCTTAACAAGGGCCCCCCCCTTAACAAGGGCCCCCCCTTAACAAGGGCCCCCCTTAACAAGGCCCACCCCTTAACAGGGCCCCCTTAACAGGCCCCCCCTTAACAGGGGCCCCCCTTAACAAGGGGCCCCCTTAACAAGGGGCCCCCTTAACAAGGGGCCCCCTTAACAAGGGGCCCCCCCTTAACAAGGGGCCCCCCCTTAACAAGGGGCCCCCCCTTAACAAGGGGCCCCCCCTTAACAAGGGGCCCCCCCTTAACAAGGGGCCCCCCCTTAACAAGGGGCCCCCCCCTTAACAAGGGGCCCCCCCTTAACAAGGGGCCCCCCTTAACAAGGGGCCCTCCTTAACAAGGGGCCCCCCTTAACAGGTTTAAGGCGAAAAACACACCCCAATTCTTTCAGTCATATCTCGAGTTATAGCTAACCTATCGCGCCAAGCCATATATCATATGAAAGGTCTTTAAATGAGGAACAATCGCGCTATATAACATTTTCGTGTCACTTCTATAGTTTAGGCGCAGTACTTGAAGGAGTGTATTTGTTTAAGGCGAAAAACACACCCCACTTCTTTCAGTCATATCTCGAGTTCTAGCTAACCTATCGCGCCAAGCCATATATCATATGAAAGGTCTTTAAATGAGGAACAATCGCGCTATATAACATTTTCGTGTCACTTCAAAAGTTTAGGCGCAGTACTTGAAGGAGCGTATGTGTTTAAGGCGAAAAACACACCCCACTTCTTTCAGTCATATCTCCAGTTCTAGCTAACCCATCGCGCCAAGCCATATATTATATGAAAGGTCTTTAAATGGGGAACAATCGCGCTATATAACATTTTCGTGTCACTTCTATAGTTTAGGCGCAGTACTTGAAGGAGTGTATTTTTTTAAGGCGAAAAACACACCCCACTTCTTTCAGTCATATCTCGAGTTCTAGGGCCCCCCTTAACAAGGCCCCCCCCTTAACAGGGCCCCCTTAACAGGGCCCCCTTAACAGGGCCCCCCTTAACAGGGCCCCCCTTAACAGGGGCCCCCCCTTAACAAGGGGCCCCCCTTAACAAGGGCCCCCCCTTAACAGGGGCCCCCTCCTTAACAAGGGCCCCCCTTAACAAGGGCCCCCCTTAACAGGGGGCCCCCCTTAACAAGGGCCCCCCCCTTAACAAGGGGCCCCCCTTAACAAGGGGCCCCCCTTTACAGGGGGCCCCCTTAACAAGGGGCCCCCTTAACAAGGGGCCCCCCTTAACAAGGGGCCCCCCTTAACAAGGGGCCCCCCTTAACAGGGGCCCCCCTTAACAAGGGCCCCCCCTTAACAAGGGCCCCCCTTAACAAGGGCCCCCCCTTAACAAGGGCCCCCCCTTAACAAGGGCCCCCCCTTAACAAGGGCCCCCCCTTAACAAGGGCCCCCCTTAACAAGGGCCCCCCCTTAACAAGGGCCCCCCCCTTAACAAGGGCCCCCCTTAACAAGGCCCACCCCTTAACAGGGCCCCCTTAACAGGCCCCCCCTTAACAGGGGCCCCCCTTAACAAGGGGCCCCCCTTAACAGGTTTAAGGCGAAAAACACACCCCAATTCTTTCAGTCATATCTCGAGTTATAGCTAACCTATCGCGCCAAGCCATATATCATATGAAAGGTCTTTAAATGAGGAACAATCGCGCTATATAACGTTTTCGTGTCACTTCTATAGTTTAGGCGCAGTACTTGAAGGAGTGTATTTGTTTAAGGGGAAAAACACACCCCACTTCTTTCAGTCATATCTCGAGTTCTAGCTAACCTATCGCGCCAAGCCATATATCATATGAAAGGTCTTTAAATGAGGAACAATCGCGCTATATAACATTTTCGTGTCACTTCAAAAGTTTAGGCGCAGTACTTGAAGGAGCGTATGTGTTTAAGGCGAAAAACACACCCCACTTCTTTCAGTCATATCTCCAGTTCTAGCTAACCCATCGCGCCAAGCCATATATTATATGAAAGGTCTTTAAATGGGGAACAATCGCGCTATATAACATTTTCGTGTCACTTCTATAGTTTAGGCGCAGTACTTGAAGGAGCGTATGTGTTTAAGGCGAAAAACACACCCCACTTTTTTTAGTCATATCTCGAGTTCTAGCTAACCCATCGCGCCAAGCCATATATCATATGAAAGGTCTTTAAATGAGGAACAATCGCGCTATATAACATTTTCGTGTCACTTCTATAGTTTAGGCGCAGTACTTGAAGGAGTGTATTTGTTTAAGGCGAAAAACACACCCCACTTCTTTCAGTCATATCTCGAGTTCTAGCTAACCTATCGCGCCAAGCCATATATCATATGAAAAGTCTTTAAATGAGGAAGAACCGCGCTATATAACATTTTCGTGTCACTTCTATAGTTTAGGCGCAGTACTTGAAGGAGCGTATGTGTTTAAGGCGAAAAACACACCCCACTTTTTTTAGTCATATCTCGAGTTCTAGCTAACCCATCGCGCCAAGCCATATATCATATGAAAGGTCTTTAAATGAGGAACAATCGCGCTATATAACATTTTCGTGTCACTTCTATAGTTTAGGCGCAGTACTTGAAGGAGTGTATTTGTTTAAGGCGAAAAACACACCCCACTTCTTTCAGTCATATCTCGAGTTCTAGCTAACCTATCGCGCCAAGCCATATATCATATGAAAAGTCTTTAAATGAGGAAGAACCGCGCTTTATAAAATTTTCGTGTCACTTCTATAGTTTAGGCGCAGTACTTGAAGGAGTGTATTTGTTTAAGGCGAAAAACACACCCCACTTCTTTCAGTCATATCTCGAGTTCTAGCTAACCTATCGCGCCAAGCCATATATCATATGAAAAGTCTTTAAATGAGGAAGAACCGCGCTATATAACATTTTCGTGTCACTTCTATAGTTTAGGCGCAGTACTTGAAGGAGCGTATGTGTTTAAGGCGAAAAACACACCCCACTTTTTTTAGTCATATCTCGAGTTCTAGCTAACCCATCGCGCCAAGCCATATATCATATGAAAGGTCTTTAAATGAGGAACAATCGCGCTATATAACATTTTCGTGTCACTTCTATAGTTTAGGCGCAGTACTTGAAGGAGTGTATTTGTTTAAGGCGAAAAACACACCCCACTTCTTTCAGTCATATCTCGAGTTCTAGCTAACCTATCGCGCCAAGCCATATATCATATGAAAAGTCTTTAAATGAGGAAGAACCGCGCTTTATAAAATTTTCGTGTCACTTCTATAGTTTAGGCGCAGTACTTGAAGGAGTGTATTTTTTTAAGGCGAAAAACACACCCCACTTCTTTCAGTCATATCTCGAGTTCTAGGGCCCCCTCTTAACAAGGGCCCCCCCTTAACAGGGCCCCCCTTAACAGGGGCCCACCCTTAACAAGGGCCCCCCCTTAACAGGGCCCCCCTTAACAGGGGCCCACCCTTAACAAGGGGCCCCCCTTAACAAGGGCCCCCCCTTAACAGGGGCCCCCCTTAACAGGGGCCCCCCTTAACAAGGGCCCCCCCTTAACAGGGGCCCCCTTAACAGGGGCCCCCATAAACAGGGGCCCCCCTTAACAGGGGCCCCCCATAAACAGGGGCCCCCCTTAACAGGGGCCCCCCTTAACAGGGGCCCCCCTTAACAGGGGCCCCCCTTAACAGGGGCCCCCATAAACAGGGGCCCCCCTTAACAGGGCCCCCCTTAACAGGGGCCCCCCCTTAACAAGGGTCCCCCTTAACAAGGCCCCCCCCTTAACAAGGGCCCCTTCTTAACAAGGGCCCCCCTTAAAAGGGGCCCCCCTTAACAGGGGCCCCCTTAACAAGGGCCCCCCTTAACAAGGGCCCCCCTTAACAAGGGGGGCCCCCCTTAACAAGGGGCCCCCCTTAACAGGCCCTCCCTTAACAAGGGGCCCCCCTTAACAAGGGCCCCCCTTAACAAGGGGCCCCCTTAACAGGCCCCCCCTTAACAGGGGGCCCCCCTTAACAGGTTTAAGGCGAAAAACACACCCCAATTCTTTCAGTCATATCTCGAGTTCTAGCTAACCCATCGCGCCAAGCCATATACCATATGAAAGGTCTTTAATTGAGGAACAATCGCGCTATATAACATTTTCGTGTCACTTCTATAGTTTAGGCGCAGTACTTGAAGGAGCGTATGTGTTTAAGGCGAAAAACACACCCCACTTCTTTCAGTCATATCTCGAGTTCTAGCTAACCTATCGCGCCAAGCCATATATCATATGAAAGGTCTTTAAATGAGGAACAATCGCGCTATATAACATTTTCGTGTCACTTCTATAGTTTAGGCGCAGTACTTGAAGGAGCGTATGTGTTTAAGGCGAAAAACACACCCCACTTCTTTCAGTCATATCTCGAGTTCTAGCTAACCTATCGCGCCAAGCCATATATCATATGAAAGGTCTTTAAATGAGGAACAATCGCGCTATATAACATTTTCGTGTCACTTCTATAGTTTAGGCGCAGTACTTGAAGGAGCGTATGTGTTTAAGGCGAAAAACACACCCCACTTCTTTCAGTCATATCTCGAGTTCTAGCTAACCTATCGCGCCAAGCCATATATCATATGAAAGGTCTTTAAATGAGGAACAATCGCGCTATATAACATTTTCGTGTCACTTCTATAGTTTAGGCGCAGTACTTGAAGGAGCGTATGTGTTTAAGGCGAAAAACACACCCCACTT